>CM059443.1:68562955-69162955 GCA_030390025.1 Squalus acanthias | reverse complement strand
TCTCACCTCCCCTCTAGAATTCAGCTCTTTTATCCATGTTTGGACCAAGGCTGTAATGAGAGCCAAGTGCATCAATGTCTGACGTGCCATCTGTCAAGACTTCTTGAAAGAAGAAATGTCAGCATTTGACAGCTCTGTGAAGTTGTCAAACATTGACATTCTGTGTAGTTTGATGAGTCCTTGTGTTCAGGACTCATCAAACCTTTCAACTTTGTAGAAAGCAGATGACTGTTGGTTCAGGGGATCCAACAGCCAGTCTGTGAAATCTACAACGAAGATGTCGGGACTCCGAAACCACCGCGGCTGAAGGCTGTAGGCAGAAACAAAGGTAAGTGAACATTTTCTAACACTTAACACTCACCTCACATACTTACCACTCCACACTTGCACCCATCACTCACCTCTACATCTCACTTTCAGGCCCCTCCGACCCCCACAGGCCTCCTACTCGACTCCTCCAACCCGGCGGGGTTCTCCAAGGTCGGGAAGCCTTCACCTGAAAAGGTAAAATGGGACTAATCCTTTTTTCTGCCTGTTAACTACCTGTTAACAGGCAGTTAAAAGGATTTAATCCCTTTCCCGCCTCGAGGAGATGGGACCTGGGGCAGGAGGGCTTCCCGCCTCCTGGCAAAAGGGCACGGAGGTGGGATGGGGGCGGCTTTGCCATCCGCCCTCACTTTCTGCAACTTTACCGGCAGTCCCGCCTCCATGGGGCTGACAAAATCCAGCCCAACACCTCTATTTATGAAGCCCAGGATCCCGTAAGCCTTTTTAACTGCTTTCTCAACCTGCCCTGCCAGCTTCAACGATTTATGCACACATACCCCCAGGTCTCTCTGTTCATGCACCCACTTTAGGAACCGGGGTTGGTCCCTTGGCTTGATGGTAATGGTATATGCCGGGCCATGAGGATACAGATTGTGGTGGTATACAATTCTGCTGTTGGTGATGGCCCGCAGCGTCTCATGGCTGCCCAGTTTTGAGCTGCTAGATCTGTTCTGAATCTATCCCAGTTCTGCTGCAGAGGACTTAGATGAGGACTTCAATGGGCCAGGCTACAGAAAAAGGCTGATGGGTGTACACACCGAAATGCTTGGTGCATTGGGAAGCCTGCCAGAAAGCCTGCGCTCAATGTCAAGGAGCATGAAGGAGTCCAGCACCAACTTGGCACAGGGCTTTGCGCAGAGCTTGGAGCCCATCTTTTCCAGCATGGAGCAGGTGGCCAACTCCATCAATACACTTGTGGACCTAATCATTGATGCAGCGTCTGATGGCCGATGTCTCAGCTTCCATTGCAGCACAAGCAGCAGCCACCCAACTGAGTACTGCAGTGGAAGCTCAGACTGCTGCCATCATGGTTCTGGATACCAGTGTCCCTAACCCTAACCCAGTCCAACGCCGGCATCTCCACATCACTCTCTCAGGATGACAGCATTCGTGCTCCTACCCCTGCCACTCTGTCAGTGCCCTTGGTTGCCTGTCAGCCAGACTGTCCAGACTGCTGCCACCCAGGCTGAGATGGTACACTCTGAAGCCGTCCTTTCTAGGCTTTGAGCTGCTCGAGGTCGTCTTCCAAGGCCATCTGCAGTTTCCTCCACTGAAAGTCATTAGCCTTTCACTAGCCATGCTCCAGCCACCGGGGTAGCACTTCGTAGGAGCACTAGGACAGGCAAAGGCACACGTAAGACAGGCAATAAAGGAGTGCAGAAGGGTGATTAGTTTATTTTTGTATGCAATGTGGCATGATTTAATTTATAAATTTGGATTGGAATGTGTATTTTGTGTTGCTTTTTATTTTTGCGTCATGGGCAAGAAGACGAAGTGATGGTCAGTGACAGAGGGAAGGTAAGGAGTGTGGGACTGTTGGTGAATGGGGAATTGGGGTTGAGGTTACTGGTATCGCTCTTGAATTAGTTGTTCATGTACAGCCTGGGCAGAAATGGGCTGTCTAGGTTGTAGCCTCCCTTCCTTTTCCTCCTCCTCTTCCTCAGCTTCTCACCTGATAGGTGGTGGCAAGGGCTGTTCCCTCATGATGGCAAGGTTGTGCAGCATGCAGCATACCACGACAAATCTTGAGACCCACTCAGCCAAGTACTGCAGGGCTCCTCCAGACTGGGTCAGGCAGCGGAATCGTTGCTTCAGGACGCCAATGGTCCGCTCTATCAGATTTCTTGTGGCAGCATGGCTCTCTGTATGCCTGCTGTGCACATGGGTGGGGGTTACGAACCAGAGGCATGAGCCATGTCGTCAGCAGATAGCCCTTGTCACCCAGCAGCCACCTTTTGGTTTCCCATGGTGGTTGAAATACAACTGGCACAGAGGACTGCTGCAGAATGAATGCATCGTGACTGCTGCCAGGATACTGGGCATTGGCCTATGGTCACACACCAGCTGTATGTTGAGGAAGTGGAATTCCTTTCAGTTCAGGTACATGGCAGAGTTGACATGAGGCGCATGCAGAGCAATGCGTGTAGTCAATGGCACCATGGGTAAGCCTACAATCCTTGTATTTTGCTATCGTCTTTGATGTCATGTCTTCCTGACTGACCTGGTTGGATTTGATTGCCGTGATTGTCTCTCTGCCGAGGTGTGATAAAGGGCAGTCAGAAAGATTAACTGTAGTCGTCTGACATTGTTCTCTGCACAGGCATTGTTCTCTGTCTATATATGCTGTGCCCATTTGTATTTCTTCACTTCACCTGACGAAGGAGCAGCCGCTCCGAAAGCTTGTGATTTCAAATAAAACTGTTGGACTATAACCTGGTGTTGTGCGACTTCTCACTTTTGTCCACCCCAGTCCAACACCGGCATCTCCGCATCATCCCTTTAAATAGCACTGGTGGGGGGTCCTTCATGCTGCTTAACGTCGTATTCAGCTGTGCGAGGTTAAGAGAGGGCATAGGCTGGAGCGTGGAGCTCCAAAATGGCAGTGCTGGCGTTGCACGCTGATTGACTTCATGATCTGCTTGCTCTGCATGCTTCCGGCGGACGTTATCGCACTAACCCCTTTACCAATATGGCGTCCGGAGCACTTTGCGTCAGAAGTGTTGTGCGCATGCCGTGGATGCCATTTTGGAACCTTAAGGGGCCTCGTAGCGCCAAAAACTGGCGCTACTGAGCGCAATTTGACAGTCAGGACTGTGAACTAAATATACCAGGTTATAAGGTCGACAGGAAAGATAAGGAAAATGGCAGAGGGGGGGGGGAGTAGCCTTTGTGATTAAGGATGAAATCACTTCAATGATAAGAGAGGATTTAAAGAGAGGTAAGCAGCCAGTGGAGACCTTATGGGTTGAATTAAGAAATAGGAAAGGATCTAAGACTGTAGTGGGAGTTGTGTATAGGCTCCCTGGTAGCAGCTCTGAAGTGCTAGATTGTAGAAATGCAGAGATTGATTAGACAAGCATGTAGCAAAGACAGAGTGGTTTTAATGGGGGATTTTAACTTTCATATAGATTGGGAAAAGCAGACTAGCACCTGTCAGAAAGGTAGTGAATTTCTTGAGTGTGTCCGGGATAGATTTCTACAACAATATGTCCTAGAGGCAAGCCATATTAGATTTAGTAATGAGTAATGAGCCAGATTTAGTTAACAGCCTAACTGTGCGTGAACATTTATCAAATAACGATCATAACATGATCGAGTTCAACGTAGCATTTGAAAGGGAGAAACGCAACAGCTACTAAGATTCTAGATTTAGGTAAAGCTGACTTCAACGGGATGAGGCAGAGACTGTCCACAGTAAACTGGGCAAATCTGTTAATGGGTAAAACAACAGAAGATCAGTGGGAGATGTTTAAAAAATAATTTAATGTGATACAGAACCAGTTTATACCCCTGAGGGGCAAGAGCTCTACTTGCCAAAAAAAAAAGCCATGGACAACTAAAGAGATAAGGAACAGCATAAAACTAAAGGAAAGGGCATATAAAAATGCAAAAAATAGCACAGATCCTGGCAAATAGGAAAGATACAAAGAGCAGCAAAGGGTCACAAAACTGATAATAAGAGCTACAAAAAGGGAGTAGGAAAAGAAACTTGCAAGGGATATCAAAATCAATACGAAGAATTTTTACAGTTACATTAGGAAAAAGAGGGTGATCAGGAGCAATGTTGGCCCCTTAAAAACTGAAAATGGTGATATTGTCAGTGACAATGGGGAAACGGCGAACATGTTGAGTAATTACTTTGCGTCAGTATTTACAGTAGAAGAGGATAGCATGCTGGAAATCCCAAAGAGACTAATATTGAATCAGGGCCAAGGACTCAATAAAATTAACGTAAGTAAAATAACAGTAATGAAGAAAATAATGGCACTAAAGAGTGACAAATCCCCAGGGCTAGTTGGTTTCCATCCCAGGGTTTTAAAGGATGCCCTAATTATAATCTTCCAAAGTTCTCTAGATTCAGGAACCATCCCTTTAAATTAGAAAATTGCGCATGTCACTCCGCTTTTTAAGAATGGCGAGAGAGGGAAACCAGGGAATTACAGACCAGTTAGCCTAACATCTGTTGTCGGGAAATTGCCAGAGTCACTAATTAAGGATAGGGTGACTGAATACCTCGAAAATTCTCAGTTGATCAGAGAGAGCTAGCATGGATTTGTGAAAGGTAGGTCATGCCTGTCAAACCTGATTGAAGTTTTTGAAGAGGTGACTAAAGTAGTGGACAGGGGCATGTCTATGGATGTATTTATATGGACTTCTAGAAGGCATTTGGTAAAGTCTCACTTAAGAGACTGTTATCTAAGGTAGAAGCCCATGGAATTGAGGGCAAATTATTGACCTGGTTAGGAAATTGGCTGAGTGGCAGGAGTCAGAGAGTAGGCATAATGGGTAGGTACTCAAATTGGCAGGGTGTGATTAGTGGTGTTGGGGCCTCAACTAGTCACAATATTTATTAATGACATAGAAAGTAATATATCCAAATTTGCCGATGACACAAAGATAGAAATAAAGGCCGCGATTTTATCGGCACTGAGAGGGCGGGTTTGGAGGCGGGTCAAGGGTTAAAATAGTTTTGATTGACAGCGGGTTGCGATCCCGCCGTTAACCCGCCTCCGTGCCACTTTGCCAAATGCCGGCTCTGGGAGTCGCGATCGGTCCCGCCACCAAGCGGCGGGAGAGGCCCTTAAGGCAGTTAACAGCTTGTTAACTGCCTGGATAAGCCTCTTTTAACAGCAGTTTTCGATTTTTGCACATTTTCTGCGTGTTCCACGCCGTTCCCAAACCACGCCAGCTGATTGTGCCGGGTTCACCAAGTGCCTGACTTCTTGACAGCTGCAGCTCCAGCATAAAAACGGAGCTCTAACATGGCTCACTTACAGATGACAGAACTTTGTTTTTTCAGCTCTTGGAAAACTTTTTGCAGGTCTACTGATCTTGTAAGTGGTGAAGCTGAGATCCATCTCCACTGCGACCTCCTGGGAAAACCCTCTCCCCACATTGACTGAACGCTTATAACTTCTATTCCTCAACTGACATATCTACCAGCAGCATGGGAACCATTTATACCCTGTCATCCTGGTCCTCAGATTCGGAGGAAGAACAGCTGCGGCAGCAGCAGAATGAGGCACAACAGCAGCAGCAACAACAGGAGCACCAACCTCCTCCTCACCCACCTTATGCTGCACAGGGCAGAGGGCGTCAGCGCAGGCCTGCACGTCGCCGCAGGAGATACCCCCAACACAGGGTTTACAGGCCGAGGATGAGCTTCCTCAACATGACTGAGCAGCAGTGTCAAAGGAGGCTGAGACTTTTGCGAGAGGTAGTCGCTGACTTCTGCACAATGCTGCACCAACACCTGGAGCCCAGAGGAGCGGGTGGACACCCCTTACCAGTGGCTGTCAAAGTCACCACCGCCCTCAATTTTTTTGCTTCAGGGTCCTTCCAGGGCTCATCAGCAGACATCAGCGGCATCTCCCAGTCGGCTGCACACACTTGCATCAAGCAGGTTACCTCTTTGCAAAGGTGCACAATTACATCCACTACTCCACGGATGAGGCAAGTGTAACCACGCATGCGGTTGGCTTTGCAAATATGGCAGGCTTGCCAAGGGTGCAGGGCGTCATAGACTGCAAACATGTGGCCATTAGGGCACCCCATCACAACCCAGCTGTATTTGTCAACCGCAAGGGCTTCCACTCCCTTATCGTCCAGCTGGTGTGTAACCACAGGAAGAACATTATGCATGTTTGCGCAAAGTACCCTGGCAGTTGCCATGACTCGTTCATCCTGCGGCAATCTAGTGTGCTTCCGCTCTTCAATCCGCCAACCCAACTTTCCGGCTGGCTACTTGGAGACAAGGACTATCCCCTGAAGACGTGGCTAATGACGCCGTTGAGGAGGCCATCAAATGAAGCAGAGGAGCGCTACAATGTCAGCCACATTTCCACCAGAGCCATCATCGAGCAAACCATCGGCTTGCTCAAAATGCGATTCAGATGCCTTGACAGATCAGGTGGAGCCCTACAGTACTCAGCAGTCAGGGTCTCCAGAATCATCGTGGTCTGCTGTGCACTGCACAACATCGCACAGCATTGTGGCTTGCAGCTGCCTGAGGAACAAGTGGCTCAGCGTATAGCCTCCTCGGATGAGGAGGACGAAGACCTTGCGGAGGCAGATGAGTCAGCTCCAGCAGCACGCGAGCACATTGCTGCCCGTGATGCAAGGGATGCACTAATCTTTGCCAGATTCGCTTAGGTAGACGAATCAAACACATGTGGCTGGCACCTTCTTATCACACCATACACAATGTACAAGAACCTGTGGGTTCCTATCACTCTCACTACCATCATTACAAATGCAAGTCGCCCTGAGCCCTCAATGTGCAACTTCCATTTCCCAGAACACATAGGCCAGAACTTCAACTGCTTGCCATCACAAAAGGATGACAATGCCAAATATTAAACACAACAAAAGACAACAGAACACCCAAGTGACTACCCTTGTGACTAATTGTGCTTTATCTTCCTCTTACGCGTGCTTCTACGTGGTGCTTCCCCTATGGCTTCAGCAGATGTGGAGGCACCTTGCTCACTTTCATGCTGCTCCTGCTTCGACACCTTTGGCGGGCATCCTCTGGGTTTGCGAACCTGTGAGGGCTCGGCAACAGTCTGCTCCTCCTGCGGCTGTGCAGGGGCTGAGAAGCCCATCTCAGTTGGGTGAGGACTCTGGTGGGGCTCTGACCGAGGGCTGCGCAGTGGCATGGGAGTGTGAGCGCTTGGAGAGGAGCCCACAGCTCTTTGTTGCCTGCCACCAACATCCCTCTCATGGGTCAGCCCCACTTCAGTGCCAGCAAGTGGCTGGACAGCACCTTGCAGCAAATCAGAGGGGCCATGAGGACCCATTTCTGCGCAGTTCTCCTCAAAAGGACTTCCATGAAGCTCTGGTTTCTCTGCTCAATAGCTGCCCATCGCTCCTCCAGAGATGTCAATCTATTCTGAACATTCACCATGTTTTCCTGACTCTGGCGACTTATTTCCTCCATGACATTAGCCAACCTTTCCTCTACCGTAGCCATCCTTTCCTCTACTGTAGCCATCCTTTCCACAGAGGTAGCCATCCTTTCCACGGAGGTTGCCATCCTTTCCGTGGTGGTGCGTTCATGCGCCATTGCCTCCACAAAGGCACTGGTCATGTTAGACATGGACTCCTCCATCCTCTCCACAATCGCAGTAACCCTGGATGCAAAACCTACCAGAGACTCCTGCACTTGTTCCTGGAGTTCCAGCACCGCTCTCTTTCTGGATGGCCCCAGAGGCACAGAGTCCACATGCAGCTGAGCAGAGCTGGGAGTGCCCTGCGGCCTCCGACGAGGACTCTCCACTGCTATCCCTGTCTCCACCATATGCTGATGCTCACTTGTAAGCTGTGATACACCAGGTGACAACACTACTCTATCTCGCGAAGGTCCCACCGAGGTGTGCGTATCTGTGCTGGTGCTGGGTGCGCTTAATTCTGCTGACGCTGCACCCTCAGAGGTTGCAGCTTCCTCTGAGGAGTCTTCAGGCTCTTCGTCCTGGACAGTGGGGAGGGGGGCTCTCGATGGTCCTGTAGGGGAGTAAAGGCATGAGTTAGACATGTGATATTAACGTATCATGCACATCGAATTGTGCAGATGATCATAAGTCAATCTGTATGAGCATCAGATGCCATATCAGTCACTCATGCAATGTAAATGAGAGAGATGCAAATCTATTCTGTCACCAGCTTGCTCTGCTGCACCCGTCTGACCGTCCCCCAATTCCAGATCCTCATCACCTCCGATTATTTTGAGTGCAGCCTCCTTAGCGTTGGTCAGATGGGCAATGGAAGGTGGCCCTCCTCCTGTCCTAGCCCCTTCCCTCTTATTGTGGGCTCTCTTTTCCTGCAATGAGGGACACAAGTGGAGTTTGAGTGAGAATGATGGAGTGAGTGTAGAGAAGATGCTTCGAAGGAGACATAGATGGAGTGAGGTGCCAATACCAAGGGCCCTCCCTGTGTGTTGTTAGTTGTTGGCATTGCATAACAGTGATAGCGAGTGTGAAGGCTGCATAGTCGAATAGTGAAGTGATTCTGTACATAGAGAAGGATGGATGGTTAAGAGTGCAAGGGATGTAAGGGTAAAGTGGGATGTGTAGGAGTAGGTTGACAATGCAGAGTGCTGGTGATGAGAGGAGATGGGGAGCAGATTGAGGGGAAGTGTGATGTTATACTCACTTTTCCTGAGCGTACCAGGTCATTGAACCTTTTCCTGCTCTGGACCCAGGAGCGAGTGCACAACGATCTGGAGCTGACCTCCTCAGCAATTTGCAGCCAGGCTGCTTTGCTTTGCTGAGGAGGCTTCCTCCGTCCAGAGGATGGGAATACTACCTCCTTGCGCCCTCTCACTCCATCCACAAGAGCATGGAGGGAGTTATCATCAAAGCGGGGAGAGGCCTTGGCTCTTGAAGCAGTCATGGGAGCAGTTGCCAGCACGAAAACCAACATAAAAGGATAAGAATGAAACAAGGCTGCATGGGACCCTTAAATGCAGCTGGCTGACAGACGTCAGCAGAGGCGAGCAGCAGACCCGAAACCACTAATTGGGCCAGGTAGCGCGCACGCAGGGATTCAATAGGACAATTAAGGTAAAATTGCAAGTTCTGACCGTCTGAAAGCGGCGGCGGGACCGGAACCCGCCGACCACCTGACCTGCACCCAACCCGCCGCCAATGATAAAATCGCGGTCAAAGACTTGCATTTATATAGCGCCTTTCACGACCACCGGACGTCTCAAAGTGCTTTCCAGCCAATGAAGTACTTTTGGAGTGTAGTCACTGTTGTAATGTGGGAAAAGCAGCAGCCAATTGCGCACAGCAAGCTCCCACAAACAGCAATGTGATAATGACCAGATGTTTCTGTTAGGTTGATTAAGGGATAAATATTAGCCAGGACATCGGGGATAACTCCCCTGCTCTTCTTCAAAATAGTGCCATGAGATCTTTTACGTCCACCTGAGAGAGCAGACAGGGCTTCAGCTTAACGTCTCATCCAAAAGATGGCACCTCCGACAGTGCAGCACTCCCTCAGCACTGCACTGGAGTGTCAGCCTGGAGTGGGACTTGAACCCAGAACCTTCTGACTTAGAGGCGAGTGTGTTACTCACTGAGCCACAGCTGACATTGTAGGCAGTGTAGGCAGTGTAGATGAAAGCATAAAATTACAAAGGAATATTGATAGATTAAGTGAATGGGCAAAAATGTGGCAAATGGATTTCCATGTAAAAAAAATGAGTTCATCCACTTTGGACCTAAAAAGGACAGAATATGGTACTTTCTAAATGGTGAAAAGCTAAAAACAGTGAATGTCCAAAGAGACTTGGGGGTTCAGGTACATAGATCATTAAACTGTCATGAACAGGTACAGAAAATAATCAAAAAGGCTAATGGAATGCTAGCCTTTATATCTAGAGGACTAGAGTACAAGGGGATAGAAGTTATGCTGCAGCTGTACAAAACCCTGGTTAGACCACACCTGGAGCACTGAGAGCAGTTCTGGGCACCACACCTCAGGAAGGATATATTAGCCTTGGAGGGAGTGCAGCGTAGGTTTACGAGAATGATACCTGGACTTCAAGGGCTAAGTTACGAGGAGAGATTACACAAATTAGGGTTGTATTACCTAGAATTTAGAAGGGTGATCTGATCAAAGTTTTTAGGATATTAAGGGGAACAGATAGAGAGAAACTATTTCTGCTGGTTGGGGATTCTAGGACTAGGGGGCATCGTCTAAAAATTAGAGCCAGACCTTTCAGGAGTGAAATTAGGAAACACTTCTACACACAAAGGGTGGTAGAAGTTTGGAACTCTCTTCCGCAAATGGCAATTGATGCTAGATCAATTGTTAATTTTAAATCGGAGATTGATAGCTTTTTGTTAACCAAAGGTAATAAGGGATATGGGCCAAAGGTGGGTATATAGAGTTAGATCACAGATCAGCCATGATCTCATTGAATGGCAGAACAGGCTCGAGGGGCTGAATGGCCTCCTCTAGTTCCTATGCGCCTATATACCTGGGGGTTGGCAGCAAGGTGATTCTAACATCAAAAAAGGGCGGAATTGGCAAGATGACATCACCCACTAGAATTCCCACCAGTCTGGCCTCTGTTGCCCCAGAATACTGAACGCCTGCATGAAGCAAGCCTACAGTACTACTGAATACCTGCATGAAGCAAGCATACAGTACTACTGAATGCTTGTATGAAACAAGCATAAAGTACTACTGAATGCCTGTATGAAGCAAGCATACAGTACTACTGAATACCTGCATGAAGCAAGCATACAGTACTACTGAATGCTTGTATGAAGCAAGCATACAGTACTACTGAATGCTTGTATAAAACAAGCATAAAGTACTACTGAATGCCTGTATGAAGCAAGCATACAGTACTACTGAATGCCTGTATGAAGCAAGCATACAGTACTACTGAATGCCTGTATGAAGCAAGCATAAAGTACTACTGAATGCCTGTATGAAGCAAGCATACAGTACTACTGAATGCTTGTATGAAACAAGCATAAAGTACTACTGAATGCCTGTATGAAGCAAGCATACAGTACTACTGAATGCTTGTATGAAACAAGCATAAAGTACTACTGAATGCCTGTATGAAGCAAGCATACAGTACTACTGAATGCCTGTATGAAGCAAGCATAAAGTACTACCAGGTGGAAGAAGTGGGGCCCACCAACTTTGGAAAGGCAGTTTCCTCATGACAACTTGTCTGAAAGTGATAGGGCGCCGTAAGGAAAGTGGTCTTTTTTGAAAGGGGCCATCTCTTCTCCTACCCCCCGTGCCCCCCCCCCCCCCCCCCAACCCACCAGGTTCTTTGGCAGGACTTGCTGGTAGTACTGGAGCACAGAAGCTGTCGAATGCCACATTTCTGTCCTTTCCCTGATGTAGGTGCCCCAACTGAACTGATACTGGCTGGACACTGTCCACTTTAATTTAACTGCCTGATCCCAGGAATTCCAACAGGGTTAGGTGTATAAGTGGCCAGCACAGGAGAAGTCCTGCTCAATGCTGTTACTGTGGCTGAGTGGGATCATGGATTTTCAGCTGAAGGATTCTCATTGGCTCAGAGCTCTACTTCAAACTTGATTAATAAGGTCAGATCTCAAATGGCACCTTAACAATCTTTGTGTTTCATCAGTGGCAATGAAGGGCTCCACCACACAACCAGCTAGGCTGCCTGATACCATAGAAGTTCACCAAAATCAAATTTAAAAATTGAATCCTTTAAAATACAGCTAAACAGGATTGAAGAATGGCCCAGATAATACCACTTACTTATGGGTCTCATCTGTTAAAATACTACCAATTAATAATAAAAATAGAATATGTTGTGAAAGGATAAGTTAATGTTTGGATAGTGAACCTTCCTCAGAACTGAAACCAGGAAGGCAGGAGTAAGGGTCATGTTTGAAATATGTTAGCTAGTAGTACAAGGAAACAGTTAATTATTTAAAGGCCCATGAACAAATTTCTAAAAAAGCCATAAAGTATGAAAAAGTGAAAATACAAAAGGTGAAAGTGCTGGATGATATACAAAGGGTAATGTTCAACCTATTAGTAATGCTATTTTACTTAACTATATAATATGGCATAACAGAATTAATCCAATTGTGTAGAGAAGGCTTAAGTAAAACATCCAGAGGGTGAAATTTGATAAGGCCCGAAAACGGGCATGGGCACCATCATGCGAGATATGCCCGCACCCAATCAGAAAGCGCAGGCAGTATGTCAATTTGGTGTGGCCTGCTAATTTAAATGATTGTAGTGCACAGCCCAGTGACTATCATGCTGCTGATGGGCTCCCTGCTGAGTGCACAGCCTAAGTTTCTGTCGCTGGAGCAAGGCTGCCTTTACTTAATGCTAGCCTCTTCCTTTACATGGCAGTGTCAGCTGTAGCACACTCGCCTCTGAAGGTTGTGGGTTCAAGTCCCACTCCAGGGACTTGAGCACCTAAAACTAAGCTGACACTCCAGCGCAGTGTTGAGGGAGTGCTGCACTGTCGGAGGTGCCGTCTTTCGGATGAAACGTTAAACTGAGTGGACCTGCTCTCTCAGGTGGACGTAAAAGATCCCATCCTATTTTGAAGAAAAGCAGGGGAGTTATCCCCAGTGTCCTGGCCAATATGTATCCTTCAATCAACATAATAAAAAAAAACAGATTATCATTATCACATTGCTGTTTGTGGGAGCTTGCTGTGCACAAATTGGCTACCGCGTTTCCCACATTACAACAGTGACTACACTCCAAAAGTACTTCATTGGCTGTAAAGTGCTTTGAGACGTCCAGTGATCGTGAAAGGCGATATATAAATGTAAGTTTTTCTTTCTTTTCTCTAGCCCTCAAAACTGAACTGCCTTCTGCAAAGATTTTTTTAAAACCATCAGAACTAGGCAGTCTGCAGCTCTTACAGCCTTCTGCGCATAAAAAATGGTAAAAGTGCTTCAGCACTAACACAAATGGCTCAACAGGCCAGGGAAAGGGCACCCAGGGTCTTGTATGTGGCACTCAAGCTTTGTGCAGGGGGTCAACACTGGAAGAGAGGTCCTCTACCCACAGGAGGCCAGGAGGCCCTCCAGAAAGAAGAGTGTGGGACCAGATCACTGAGGCCATCACTGCCAGCAGTGTCACCCACAGGACCTGACTCCAATGCCCAAAGAAGTTTCACGACCTCAGACGAGTGGTCAAGGTCAGTGAATGCATCTTCAAAAGCCATCTCCTACCAACTGCACCATTAGCCTCACACACTGCTCAATGCACAACCCCCCCAACCACTCGCCTACCAACAATCACTACCAAACTCGAGGCACACCTCATATTCCTAGCTTTACCTTACCCCCTTGGCGGAGACGGTGCTACCCATTCTTGGCGGGGGCATGGCTGAGCCCTTGGCCAGCAGTGGGGCTAAAAGAATACAAGATGCTGGTATCCTCATACGTTATCCCCCCTTCTCACATCCCACTTCCCCCTCATCCCACAATATCTTCTGTTGTACAAGCTGCACATGGTGTAAGCATGCACCTCCTGCTTTCCCGCCCTCCCCTCACCACAGCCCTACCCTTGTGCCTTTCTCATTTCAGACACCCAAAACATCCAGTCTGCCCAGCCAGTGGGTCAACAAGAAGATGGAGAGGAGAGTGAAGGTTGCCTCCTTCCTTCTGCTTTTTCTTCTTCTGCTTTTTCCTTTCCAGCTTCTTCCTCTTCTGCTTCTATCTCTTCTGCTTCTTCCTCTTCCCTCTACGAGTAGCTTGTCCTCTTTGCAGCCTCTGCTTCATCTCTATGTGATGTTGCAGCCTAAGGGGGACTGCAACTAGAGCCCCAGGACTGTGAGCAAGTGGTGTTCTCAGAGGCCTTCCTTTAACATCCAAAGCCTTGAAAGCATCCAGCAGCACTCCCTGCACACTTTAACAACTTTTTAAATGTATTGCACTAAGCCACTACTCCAATAAAATGTTAAAATAAAGTCCAAAAGCTAAAATCTAAACTTACCTGAAAGATGTGTGTGTCCCTTTAAGAAGTGCTGGCAGCATCTCTGTAGTACTGCTGCATGCACGTGCTTCCATGTGTGGTTTGGAGAGGGCGGTATCAACAGCAGCGACGTCCAAAATCACAGTCGTGCGTCAATTCAGGTGTGGCATGCCGATTGTGTCACAATCTGCATAATTTACATATGGGCGGCAACCACAGGCAACGGCAGCACTGCCGACCTCTGCTATTTTTTCAGCAAAACCGGCCTTAATGGCCGGCGCTAGACCTCCTAATTTCATGGCCCCAATCTTCCAACTTGAAGCCTACGCGTACTAAATATAAGTCAAACATTGAAGATAGTCAAAATATATGTTCAGCAAAGCAACCACCCCATTTACATTTTATTTTCCCAATACAAAAGAGACTGCAGAATGAGCAATGAATACAATATACATGATTGGAAGAAGTACATCTAAGTTGCTGTCTCACACAGAAAATGTGTTTGTGTTGCCTGCCACTTAGGTGGGAAGAATGAATGGGCAGGATTGCATCTGTCGTGATTCCATGGGAAACTGCCTTTGTGAAGAGCAGCCAAGATAGGGTCATGGAAAATTGAACAAGGGAGTTGTGGAGTAAACAATTATTGTACAAAGCCGAGAGAAAAGAGAAAGTTGTGCTTGGTGAGATCACTTTAAGAAATGTCTGAAGACAATCTGGCCGCTGTGTAAACTAGTTTGATGGAAGGCAAGGGCAAGAAGGACACCATAGTTGTTGTGAGAGGGGTGACAGTAGAAGTGACAGCCTTGTCAACCACAGGCAAGGGAAATTCTTAGCAGAAGACAAGAATATTTCAGAAGTTCTGCTGTAGAAAATGGAATCACTGGAGTAGATCTGACAGATAAACTACAAGAAGAGGTTTCAAACAAGGTGGGAAGATGCATATTCCAAGTGGTAGTCGGATTCTTTGAGCTTGTAATAGATACTTGTGGAAGGCTCATTGTTCAGGTAGAGAGAATGGGACAGAGGGAGAAGTCCAGGAAGGTGAGGGAAGAGTCTGATATAAATCACATGAGTGGAAATAAGAGTAGTCAATTAACTTCTTCAGATCAAAGCAATAGTAGGAAGTAGCACCTACACAATCATCAAGGTAACAGAAAAAGAAATTAGGAAATGCCCTAAGTCAGATTGAAACAAGAAATGTTCCACATAGCTTACATTTCCTGAATTTTACATTTGTTTTTCATTCCGATTTCCCAGCATCTGGACCTGCTATATATGTGGAGGGGATTGTTTAATTAATATACACTGAGAAGTATTCAATCAGACTTGATACTCACTGTGCTCCATTCAGTATAAAACCATTTTGCACCACATGGCTTGAGGTAGCAGGATTGCTGAGTAGGAGGTCTGTTCAGGACAGCGCATTCATAAGAGTTCACCACTGTAAAATTGTCTTGTGTTTTTCTGATGCATATTACATCCCGGTACTGGGTTCCATTGCTGCATTCAGTAGAACACTATACCAGAGGTTGGGAAAAAAAGACATTTTAGAACCAGAGCCTCAAAATATTGTGCTACAAGATTTTGTAAAAGGCTAAATTCACAATGTAAGTTGTGTGATAAATTTAGTGCAAGAATGGAACATTTTTCAACATTTCACACCCAGGGCTGGCTTTTCTTTAGCCCACCCTACATACAGCCTGCTGTCTCAACCTGCCATGATTGCCACCGTAGTCAGGGGTCATTACATATTCATGGTGAGCTCCCAGAAGAATTTCCCTCAGCAACACATTTCTTTTTATTATTTGTTCATGGGATGTGGGCATCGCTGGCAAGGCCAACATTTATTGCCCTTCCGTAATTGCCCTTGAGAAGGTGGTGGTCAGCTGCCTTCTTGAACCGCTGCAGTCCGTGAGGTGAAGGTACTCCCACAGTGCTGTAAGAGAAGGAGTTCCAGGATTTTGACCCAGCGACGATGAAGGAACGGCAATATATTTCCAAGTCAGGATGGTGTGTAACTTGGAAGGGAACTTGCAGGTGATGGTGTTCCCATGCGTCTGCTGCCCTTGTCCTTCTAGGTGGTAGAGGTCGCGGGTTTTGGAGGTGCTGCCGAAGAAGCCTTGGCGAGTTGCTGCAGTGCATCTTGTAGATAGTACACACTGCAGCCACGGTGCGCCGGTGGTGGAGGGAGTGAATGTTTAAGGTGGTGGATGAGGTGCCAATCAAGCGGCTGCTTTGTCCTGGATGGTGTTGAGCTTCTTGAGTGTTGTTGGAGCTGCACTCATCCAGGCAAGTGGAGAGTATTCCATCACACTCCTAACTTGTGTCTTATAGATGGTGGAAAGGCTTTGGGGAGTAAGGAGGTGAGACACTGGCCACAGAATACCCAGCCTCTGACCTGCTCTTTTTGCCACAGTATTTATATGGCTGGTCCAGTTAAGTTTCTGGTCAATGGTTACCCCCAGGATGTTGATGGTGAGGGATTCAGCGATGGTAATGCTGTTGAATGTCAAGTGGCAGTGGTTAGACTCTCGTTTGTTGGGGATAGTCATTGCCTTGCCACTTGTCAGCCCAAGCCTGAATGTCGTCCAGGTCTTGCTGCATGCGGGCATGGACTGCTTCATTATCTGAGGAGTTGCAAATGGAGCTGAACACTGTGCAATCATCAGCGAACATCCCCACTTCTGACCTTATGATGGAGGGAAGGTCATTGATGAAGCAGCTGAAGATGGTTGGGCCTAGGACACTGTCCTGAGGAACTCCTGGGGCTGAGATGATTGACCTCCAATAACCATAACCATCTTCCTTTGTGCTAGGTATGACTCCAGCCAGTGGAGACTTTCCCCCTTGATTCCCATTGACTTCAATTTTACTAGGGCCCCTTGATGCCACACTCAGTCAAATGCTGCCTTGATGTCAAGGGCACTCACTCTCACCTCATCTCTGGAATTCAGCTCTTTTGCCCATGTTTGGACCAAGTCTGTAATGAGGTCTGGAGCCAAGTGGTCCTGGCGGAACCCAAACTGGGCATCAGTGAGCAGGTTATTGGTGAGTTAGTGCCACTTGATAGCACTGTCGACGACACCTTCCATCACTTTGCTGGTGATTGAGACTAGTCTGATGGGGCGGTAATTGGCTGGATTGGATTTGTCCAGCTTTTTGTGAACAGGACATACCTGGGCAGTTTTCCACATTGTCGGGTAGATGCCAGTGTTGTAGCTGTACTGGAACAGCTTGGCTAGAGGCGCGGCTAGTTCTGGAGCACAAGTCTTCAGCACGACAGCCGGGATGTTGTCAGGGCCCATGGCCTTTGCTGTACCCAGTGCGCTCAGCCGTTTCATTATATCACGTGGAGTGAATCGAATTGGCTGAAGACTGGCTTCTGTGAAGGCAGGAACCTCAGGAGGAGGCCGAGATGGATCATCCACTCGGCACTTCTGGCTGAAGATGGTTGCAAACCCCTTGCTACTGGACATTGAAGTCCCCCACCCAGAGTACATTCTGTGCCCTTGCTACTCTCAGTGCTTCTTCCAAGTGGTGTTCAACATGGAGGAGTACTGATTCTTCAGCTGAGGGAAGGTGGTAGGTGGTAATCAGCAGGAGGTTTCCTTGCCCAGGAACCATGAGACTTCATGAGATCTGTCATCAATGTTGAGGACTCCCAGGGTCACTCCCTACCGACTGTATACCACTGTGCTGCTACCTCTGGTGGGTCTGTCCTGCCAGTGGGACAGGGCATACCCAGGGATGGTGATGGAGGAGTCTGGGACATTGGCTGAAAGGTATGATTCTGTGAGTATGACTATGTCAGGCTGTTGCTTCACTAGTCTGTGGAACAGCTCTCCTAACTTTGCAGGGTCAATTGGGCTGGGTGTGCCGTTTTAGTGTCTGAAGCCAGTGCCTAGGTTGATGCCGGGTGGTCCATCCAGTTTTATTCTTACTTTTCGTAGCGGTTTGTTACAACAGAGTGGCTTGCTAGGCCATTTCAGAGGGCAGTTAAGAGTCAACCACATTGCTGTGGGTCTGGAGTCACATATAGGCCAGACCAGGCAGGCAGATTTCCTTAGTGAACCAGATGGGTTTTTATGACAATCCGATGGTTTCATGGTCACCATTACTGATACTAGCTTTTTATTCCAGATTTATTTAATTAAGTGATTTTAAATTCCCCAGCTGCCGTGGTGGGATTTGAACTCAAGTCTCCAGATCATTAGTCCAGGCCTCCAGATTACTAGTCCAGTAACATAATCACTATGCTACCGTTCCCTTGTGAGCAAAATTAAAGCCTATGGGATTAAAGGGAGAGTGGCAGCGTGGATCCAAAATTGGCTAAGAGACAGAAAGCTGAGAGTAGTGGTGAATGGGCTTGTTTTTCACACTGGAGGGAAGTATACAGTGGTGTCCCTCACAGGTCAGTATTAGGACCACTGTCCTTTTTGATACATATTAATGGCCTGGACTTGTATATACAGGGCATAATTGCAAAGTTTGCACAGGACATGAAACTCAGAAATGTAGTAAACAATGAGGAGGATAGTAACAGATTTCAGGAGGACACAGACAGACTGGTGAAATGGGCAGACACATGGCAGATGCAATTTAATGCAGAGCAGTGAGAAGTGATGCTTTCTGGTAGGAAGAATGAAGAGAGGCAATATAAACGAAATGGTACAATTTAAAGGGGGTGCAGGAACATTGAGACCTGGGGGTGTATGTACACAAATCTTTGAAGGTTACAGGACAAGTTGAGAAGGCTGTTAAAAAAGCATATGGGATCCTTGGCTTTATAAACAGAGGCATAGAATACAAAAGCACGGAAGTTAATGCTAAACCTTTATAAATGCACTAGTTAGGTCCCAGTTGGAGTATTGTGTCCAATTCTGGGCACCACACTTTAGGAAGGATGTCAAGGTCTTGGAGAGGGTGCAGAGGAGATTTACTAGAATGGTCCCAGGGATGAGGAACTTCATTTACATGGATAGACTGGAGAAGCTAGGGGTGTTCTCCTTTGAGCAGAAAAGGTTAAGGGGAGATTTAATAGAGGCATTCAAAATCATGAAGGGTTTTGATAGAGTAAGTAGGAGAAACTGTTTCCAGTGGCAGAAGGGTCGGTAATCAGAGGGCACAGATTTAAGGTAATTGGCAAAAAAAGAGGTGAGATGAAGAGAATTTTTTTTACACAGTGAGTTGTTGTGATCTGGAATGCGCTGCCTAAAAGGGTGGTGGAAGCAGATTCAATAATAACTTTCAAAAGGGAATTGGATAAATACTTGAAGGGGAAAAATTTACAGAGCTATGGGGAAAAGGCAGGGACATAGGACTAATTGGATAGCTCTTTCAAAGAGCCGGTACAGGCACAATGGGCTGAATAGCCTCCTTCTGTGCGGTATCACTGTATGATTGTAACTCACCGCAAACTCTGCGTTCCTTCAACTCTGACGTTGTGCATCCTGAAATCTCTTTGCTCCATATTGATGGCTGTGCCTTCAGCCGTCTCGGCCCTAAGCTCTTCAATTCCCTCCCTAAACCTCTTTGCCTCTCTCTCCTCCTATAAGGCCTTCCTTAAAACCCACCTCTTGGACCAAGGTTTTAGTCACCCCTCTAATATCTCCTTCGTTTGCTCAGTGTTGATTTTTGTTTCATTACGCTAAAGGTGCTACGTAAATGCAAGTTGTTGTTGTTGATGTTGCTGCCACCCTCCCCTGTCCCACCAGAAAACTAGGAGGAAGGTAGTGGAAGATTCCTCTTTCATTGTCTAGACACACACGAAGAATGGCTGAATGTGTGGTGTACCAAAGGGTTGCTGATGCCCGTGGAATTGTAGCCAGCAGGACCAAAAGAGCAATGGTGGAGGGAGAAACTCGGAATTTAAAAAACTCCATCATAGTGCTTCATTTGCATATGTGACTACGTTTACCTAAAATTAAAGTATTCTGTAATAACTAGAAGAAAACACTGCCCTCTCGTTTGCTAATTTTTTAAATAAAACATTCTATTATTATTAAAATCAGACAACTTTCATTTGCTTCTATAAATTAACTTTAATTGGGTCTTCTCCATAATGAAATGTAAGAATAATTCATACCATTTAATGAATATTGTTAGCAGCAAAATCATTTATATTTTCAAGGATTTTTTTAAATCTCAAGAGGTTTGAATATTTGTAATTTAATTTTTTTTTCTTATTGTGCCATAGCAAACCTCAACCATTATCACAGAGGTAAAGGGTGCCAGTTAGTCACTGTCACCAGCCAGCAGGTGCTGGAAGAATATTTGGAAATGCAAGCAGGAGCGATCACTATATATTAAATGGCTGCTCATATTTCTTTTGTAATGATCTAGGTAGATTATGGGGGAAAACTTCAGTTGGTTGCGCCTCCTGTTAGCGCCTTAAGAGGGCGCTAATGGGGCGCAAAGCATCTAGCGCCCAGGCGCGGCGAAGTTTGCGCCGCTCGTGAAATTAACTAGACATTTTGCGGCGGCGCTAAACACTACCGCCACGATCTCCTGCGCCGGCAGATCGTGACGTCAGTCGAGTGCGCAACGCCCCGGTATCGCCCCGGAGCGGATATTGAGTGGCGCCCCCTGCCTTACCGCCTGACGCTAGCATCGACAGTTTGAGTGGAGCATTCTGCAGTCATGAAGGGAAAGGGGGAGCGCTATTTAAAGGTGACCGCTTCCTGCCTTTTATTGTTGGTGCCATTTTTGAACTACGCATTGTGAGAGAGAGAGAGAGAGACTTCTGGAAAGTTTCAACGTTGTGTGAAGGAGTTTTGGGTACTGAGTAGCACTTTGCAGGTTCATTTTGATTTGCCATTCCTTGTATCGATTTAGAAGAGACTGTGGGGGCTGCACTCTGAGCTCTTTGCCTGGTACTCTCCATTGTTCTTTCCAGCAGATTTGATGTGCAGGTCTCTCCAGGCCGAGATTCAAGGCTGCAATTAGCATGATGTGGATGGAAAGTGAGATTAACCATCCCCTTTAAGAACTGGCCCGTGCCATTGTGTGTGTGTTCCATTGCTGACTGACATTACATGAGCTTTGCCAGCGCTCTGAGGTAGCGCCTCGCTCCTCGGCCTATGCGCCTTAAGACAGGTGTGAAGTGCCTGATTTAGCGCTCCAATCACCTCCAGGGGCGATAAAAGTCAAGTTTGCAGTCGGTGGCGATAATTAGTGCCAGGCGCTAATCTTTGCACCCGGCCGATAATTGCGCCCCAAATGGGGCGATACTGAATTTCTCCCCCTATGTGTCTACATTGCCAGAGGTGGAAATGTTATGGATGCATGTTAGCTGTCTGTCTATCTCACCTGACTCCAGTGTCCAGTGAACCACTGGATATGGCTTTCACATGAACTGGTGCCGCATCTCATTGTGTCTGATGGTCGTTCATTCCCACACCCTTCCAACGGTAGACTGCTGATGTGATTGGTTAGGCAGATGACAGATCTGCTCCTCATTCCTACGCCACACTCTGCTGAACACTAGAAACAGCAACAGACCATTACTATCATAAAGTGTACTGTACTGTACCAACCTATATCATATACTGTGCAATTTAATCAGAATGTTGTGTTATACATCATATACCACACTGTACTATACCATTCTATATCATCTATACTGTACTAAACCATTCTATATCATATACTGATTGTACCATACCATTCTATATCATACATTGCATTGTACTATACTATTCACTATCATATACTGACTATCCTATTAAATATAATATACTGACTACACTACAGCATTTGAAATTATATTATTCCTGTATTACACCAATCTATATCATATATTTCACTGTACTCATACCATCAATATAATATATGGACTGTAGTTTACTATTTAATACAATAGACTGTACATTGCGCTGTACTATACCTTTCAAAATATACTGATTATTATACCATTCAATATATTGATTGTACTATACCAAGTAAAATCATAAACTGACTGTACTATACCATTTGATTTCCTATACTGATTGTACTTTAGCACTGTTATACAGATAACAATTTATAGTCATGCATAAATCTATCAGCACACTTTTTTCCCTAAAAGTTCAACATTTTGCCTCAAATGACTTATTTGCTTCTTTGCCAAAATGAAGCCACTTTTGTTAAAAAATAAATAATATCCCAGCAAAGTGGCAAGCCTTTTTTTTGGTTCCTTATGCTGATTCCTGACAGAAAACATATTTCTAATTAAAGGTGATCTCCTCTGTCAGCAAGCTGTAACCGGTATTTGTGTTGCAGATGGCTAAACATAATTAACAGCTTCATAAATACTATTATTAAGAACAGATTTAACTCAATGCCAGTCACCTTAGCTTTCAAGGTATTACTATAATATGAACAAGTGCCTGGATTTGTTTTATTAATGTAGAGTAGATCAGGGGTGCACGTGTAGCCTGTTATCTGCTGCTACTTCTCTTAAAACTGTAAAGCAGGGAATCTGCTGGAGCAATGTCTTAGAATTCCATTATTTCACATCTGAAACCTGAGGTGTCACAGACTGGGATGAAAGTCTCCTCTGTAAGGGTCCTGCATGAAATAAGTTTGGGCACTCTTAATCCAGTTCACAGTTGACATGGGCACACAGTACGAAAATGCCCTAATTTGAAGCTATCACGAGGATAGGTCAGAGGATGAGAAAAGCCAATGTGCAGCAGAGGTGTTCTTCTGAGTTTGTGTTTTGGGGGAAGGATTACTCTGAGCACCATGTGCACTGACATCATAAATAAATTCATGAAGATTTTCTCTGCTTGGAACTTGTGACAAAATGTAAGCACAATCATTATTCTTCCTTTATTATTTAATGTATTTCCTACATTACATCAGTGACTACACTTCAAAAGTATTTAATTGGCTGTAAAGTGCTTTGGGGTGTCCTGAACAGATGCAAGTTCTTTCTTTATTGGGACACAGTGGAAGGAGCTAGAATCTGTACCTGCCCCATGCTTTAAGAGCTTGACAGTGCTTACTGCTCACATGGGGCTAGGAACGAGAGTATAAATATATTCAATTCTCTGGCTGTAACATCTCGTTTTGATGGGTGCAAAGTATCTCCCTCCCCCAGTTTTATAAATTCCGTGCCCCTTCTAACAGTTTCTGCAGCACACATATTTCAGCATACCATACCACAGCATTCTATACAGCAGCAACTGCAGTACGCGCCTTTCAATATGTTGTACCATAGCATTCTATATACCAGTACCTGTTAGGACACACTTTTCCTCTTTCTGAAGACTTAACTCCCAGCCCCTCCCAACTCTGGAACACTGAAGTGGTTGAGCAACAAGAGTCAAGTCCAAATTGTGCTCCTCCCTCCCTCCCCTACTGCCCCTAGATTAGATCAGTCCCATGCCAAGGGGATCAGCACACTACTATCTCACATGCATTTGCAAGACTTTGTAAGTTAAATATCGTTAAATATTTTTAATAGTTTATATAGGCCTGGGATGTCCAAAACAGGTTCATGCACGTCACGCTTTGAGACTTTTTGATCTTCTTTCTACAGAAGGGATTTGGAAAAATCACCAGTCCCTTTTGACAGTGAAGAGAGATAAAACACAGAGATAAATGGGGTGATTTTGCCAATGGGGGCGCGTTGGAGGCGGGACTGCTGCTTGGCGGGTCGATGTCCCGCCTCCATCGATTTGTGGCCAACCCACGCTATTTTCCCTTGATTGACCTTGCTAAGCCCGCCCAGCAGGTTTAGCAGGCCAATTAAGGGAAAGCCAGTTACAGAGAACGTCAGCGTATGAAGTTTCATCTGTCAAAAATTTTTGACAGATGAATTGTCATTGTTTGACAGCTCTGTGAAGCTGTCAAACACTGACATTCTCTGTAGTTTGATGAGTTCTTGAATTCAAGACCTCATCAAACCTCTTTCTTTTGCAGAAATTAGATGGTTGTTGCATTGGAGAATCTGTCATCTCTGCCGCGGAGGTGCGAGACTCTCTGCATACTCACCGATTGAAGCCTGCAGGAAGAAACAAAGGTAAGTACACTTTTTCTAAGACTTTCCACTTACCTCAGATACTCACCTCTCTACACTTGCACCCATCACTTACCTTCACAGCGCACTTTTGGACTCCTCCGACCCCCGCAGACCCACTACTCGCCTCGGTGACTCTGGCGGGGTTCGGAGCCTTCGGGAAGCTCGCACTTTTATGGGTAAAATGGGGATAATCCTCTTATCTGCCTGTTAACAGGTAGTTAACAGGCAGTTAAGTGGCACTAATCCCCTTTCCGCCTCCAAGGAGACGGGACCCGGCTACCCGCCTCCTGGCAAGATGGCACGGAGGCGGGTTGGGTACCCGCCCCCAAATTCTGCCATTTTCCCGGCAGTCCTGCCTCCATACCCGCCTCCCCAGGGCTGGCAAGATCGCGCCCTTAGATACAGGCAGTCAGTCAGATCCAGCAAAGACTGTGGTTGCAGTTTGGCCGCCTGTTATAAACCCTTCCCGATTTTTCCTTCTAGTGACTTCAATGGAAAGATAAATTGGATGGAATGTATAATAGTGGCCAGTATGCTACCACTAGTTTTCTGCCCTGTGGCGGTTGAAGTTAAAATCTACCCCCTTTTGTTTAACTCAAGTAAAATGACTCCCTAATCTAGAGAAGCATATATTATTTTGCATTACTTCGCAAAGATAGCTGCACTGTTTAAACTAAATGAAGTCGATCATAAGTGTTGCTCTGTATGTTTACTTGCTGTGAAATAAAGCAACTTAATGATTTATATGTGGCCTCGTCTTACCAAGTGTTTTTTTCAGTCCACCTTTGGAGAGATTGAAGAAGCATGTACAAAATACACGAATATCCATTTCAGATCACAAGGGAATACTGTTGTTACATATAAAAGGAAAAACATTCAAATGCTGGAAATCTGAAACAAAAACAGAAGTGCTGGAAACATTCAGCAGGTCAGTCTGCGTCTTTGGAGAGAACAGGCAAGTTAACTTTTCAGGTGCAACCCTTATTCTACACCTGAAACATTAAGTTGTCTTTTTTCCAAAGATGTTGACTGACCTGCTGAGTGATTCCAGCATTTCTGTTTTTATAATGTTACACCCCTGTATGAGAGCAACCTGACAAGAACTCCATATCAAAAAGCATGTGACACTGACCATGCGTCCCGTCGTGACTCTGTAGACTGCATTTTACTCTGTGATGGGTTTGCTGTCAGAAGTGCATTGAGACTGCACTTACACCCTGATCTGTTGAATTTTCCTGGGTCAGGTCAATTTTAATACTGAAGGCTTTTTTGTGCCTCTCTAGAGTGGGAGAAGAGAAATCTGACACTGCTGCAGCATTTAAATGGATAGGGCAACAATTAACTAGGAGCAAGGAATTGAAGTGCAGCGAGGAAAGGAAATATATCTGGGGTGCTTCAACAGAGCTCAGAAACTCCAAGTTTTCTAACTTTTCTGTTGAGCATTTATTGTCTGAAATAAAGTAAAGGAAGCAGCAGATATTTGGCACCAAGGGAAGAACACCAACGGAAGACATGGTGCAGGTCTAGTAGAATGAGGTGGCCCTGGAGCAAGTCCCACCTTTATCAACACCTGCATGGCAACTCCTTCTAAATACATAATGAGGCACATCAGCTCAATTTGAAGAGTATCTCGATATAAATATTACTGTCAATAATTAAAGTCTCATATGGAGAAGGTGCCTTTTAACCGAATTCAGGCCACCACTACTGGAGGAAGAGCCATTACTATTGAAGAATTCTCCCAATTCGAGAAAAGGGCTGCAAGAACAGAACTTGAGAGAGGTCACAAAAGGTGGTAAAGCGTGGTGGTTAGTCCCCACTGAGGGTTTGTAGTTCTCTTTCTTTCCCTCTCTATATTAGTAATCTTCACAGACAATGTCACTCTGACGACATTCCTCGGAAGATAAACGTGTTGATGAGTATACCTTAAGTTAATTCTGCATATACTTTTACAATTGCCTTTCCTATGCCTTCAGATGAATCTTACAGCAAGCAGATTCCAGACCTTCCACAGAACTTCCAGGAAGCAACTCAACTGATATCGCATCATAGTCCCAAGACTTGGCATGTAGCAGCCCAGTTACATCCATCTGGGGGGATATAGATAGAGAGTATGAGGCGAGCATAGAGGTTTATTCAATGAGCACTGAAGAGCGGGAGTAAAAGATGCAGGAGCAGGTAGAAGAGGGGGCAGGGTCCTGCTTTCAAAAGACAAGTGCTATCAGAGCATGATAAACTGCTGCAGTCCTTGGGTAATGTGCCTTGCTGCTTTCCTAATATGGCAGCAAGTGTGGTGGAATATACATCCCGGATGTGAGGGGTCTTGCTGCATAGATTCGAAAACATGCAGACATGCTTGGAGCGGCTGGCCTTGATTTCACTGCTGCAATACAGATCTTTGGTTGCATTGTGGCCTCCTTTATGGACAGATTCACAGAGAATCTGGCTCATATCATGAGGGAACTAGTGGCTACCTTGCTTAGTGCCACTCCTGCTCCAGATCATTCCACTTCCACAGCAGCTAGCCGTCCTCCTTAAACTGCATAGGAGGCTGGAAACAGGGAGGACTACAGGGAGGGTTACAGCCAGAAGCCAGCTCCTTTGGTGTCCTGATTCATAGAGATTGGGAACTAATTTGGGTCCCAGCGAGTGACTTCACCAATTAGCTGCCACCCGCTAGTCCTGTTCCTGCCACTTAGAAGAAGCACAAAAGATACTTGCTGTTAGGAAGGGGAAGCACCATTAGTGGAAAGAATTAGTTAGACACTGATAAGATCAAAAAGTCTGTACAATAAACAGATTTTAAGATAATTGGAAAAAGAACCTGAAGGGAGAATCACAGAATCTTACAACACATAAGGAGACCATTCGGCCTGTGCCAGCTCTTTAAAAGAGCTATCCAATTAGTCCCACTCCCCTGCTCTTTCCCCATAGCCCTGAAAATTTTTCCTTTTCAAGTATTTATTCAATTCCCTTTTGAAAGTTACTATTCAGTCTGCTTCCACCTCCCTTTCAGGCAGTGCATTCCAGATCGTAACAACTCGCTGTGTAAAAATATTTCTCCTCATCTCCCCCCTGGTTCTTTTGCCAATTATCTGAAATCTGTGTCCTCTGGTTACTGACCCTCCTGCCAGTGGAAACAGTTTTTCCCTATCAACTCTATCAAAATTTTTAACACCTCTATTGAATCTCCCCTTAACCTTCTCTGCTCTAAGGAGAACAATCCCAGCTTCTCTAGTATCTCCACATTACTAAAGTCCCTCATCCCTGGTACCATTCTGGTAAATCTCTTCTACACCCTCTCTAAGGCCTTGACATCCTTCCTAAAGTGCGATGGCCAGAATTGGACACAATACTTCAGCTGAGACCTAACCAGTGTTTGTAAATGTTTACCATAACTTCCTTGCTTTTGTACTCTATTCCTCTATTTATAAAGCCAAGAATACCATATGCTTTTATAACAGCTTTATCAACTTGTCCTGCCACCTTCAAAGATTTGTGTACATACACGCCAAGATCGCTCTGTTCCTGCACCCCCTTTAAAATTGTACCATTTAGATTATATTGGCTCTCCACATTTTTCCTTCCAAAATGCATCACGCCACACTTCTCTGCATTAAATTTAATCTGCCATTTGGCTGCCCATTTCACAGTCTATCTATGTCCTCCCGAAGTTTACTACTATCCTCCTCACTGTTTACTACATTTCCGAGTTTCGTGTCATCTACACACTTTGAAATTCTGCCCTGTATACCTAAGTCCAGGTCATTAATATATATCTAAAAGAATAGTGGTCTTAATACCAACCCCTGGGGAACACCACTGTATACTTCCCCCCAGTCTGAAAAACAACTGTTCACCACTACTCTCTGCTTTCTCTCCCTTAGCCAATTTTGTATCCGTGCTGTAACTGCACCTTTAATCCAATGGCTTCAATTTTGTTAACAGTCTATTATGTGGCACTTTATCAAACACCTTTTGAAAGTCCATATCCACAACATTAATCACACTATCTTCATCAACGAGGGGAATGAGGAGAATTTACTTTACGCAGTAAGTTGTTATGAACTGGAATGCACTACCTGAAAGGGTGGTGGAAGCAGATTCAATAGAAACTTTCAAAAGGGAATTAGATATATGCTTGAAAAGGAGAAATTTGCAGAGCTATGGGGCAAGAGCAGGGGACTGGGACTAATTGGAGAGTTCTTTCAAAGAGCCAGCACAGGCACGATGGGGAAAATTACTTTCTTCTGTGCTGTAAGATTCTATAATTCTATGAAATGTGGCATATGTAAATTCCCTCATGTTAGAGGGAACTGAAGCCTTTGAGGGATTTGGAATGTTTGTCGTATGGAATGGTGATGGTGTTTTTACAGATGTCTTTGGGATCTTTTATTTCAGGAGAAGCTAAAATTAAGTAATTGAATGATGATGTTATGCAGCATCACAAGAAAACATCCAGAATGTAGGGTATTTGATTTTACTCTCTTAACTCTTTAGGGTAATCAGAGCTGAGATCAACCAAGACTTTAAACTTTTCGAACTAATGTTTTTAAGTAACTTTAAAACACTGCGGGGGAAAAATTCGGTTGCTTTGCGCCTCCCGTTGGCGCCCTAAAAGGGCGCTACTGGGGCGCAAAGCAACTGGCGCCCGGACGCGGCGATGTTTGCGCTGCTCGTGAAATTGACCAGACAATTTGCGGTGGTGCTACACACTACTGCCACGATCTCCTGCGCCCGCAGATCGTGATGTAAGTCGCGCGTGCAACGCCCCGGACCGGATATTGAGTGGCGCCCCCTGCCTTTCCGCCTGCCGCTAGCAATGACAGGTTGAGGGGAGCGTTTTGCAGTCAGGAAGGGACTGGGGGAGCGCTATTTAAAGGCGGCCGCTTCCTGCCTTTTTTTGTCGGCGATATTTTTGCACCACGCATTCTGAGAGAGAGAGAGAGAGAGACTTCTGGAGAGATTCAATGCTGTGTGAAGGAGTTTTGGGTACTGAGCAGCACTTTGCAGGTTCATTTTGATTTTACCTCCCTTGCATCGATTTAGAAGAGACTATGGGGGCTGCAGTCTGAGCTCTTTCCCTGGGTCTCTCCATTGTTCTTTCCAGCAGAATTGATGTACAGGTCTCTCCAGGCCGAGATTCAAGGCTGCAATGAGCAGGGTGTGGATGGAGAGCAAGATCGACCCTCCCCTTTAAGAACTGGCCGGCGCCAGTGTGTCTGTGTTCCATTGCTGACTGACATCACATGAGCTTCGCCAGCGCTCTGAGATAGCGCCTCGCTCCTCGGCGTTAGCGCCTTAAGAGAGGTGTGTAGCGCCTGATTTAGTGCTGCAATCACCTCCAGGGGCGATAGAAGCCAAGTTTGCAGTTGGAGGCGATAATTAGCACCAGGCGCTAAACTTTGCGCCCGGCCGATAATTACACCCCAAACGGGGCGACACCGAATTTCTCCCCCTACAGGTTTACAGATAGAGATGGATACAACCTTTAAATCAGTAGTACAATTCAAAACTTAGAATGGCCGATTCTTCTGCTTTGTGAACACTGAAAGGTTAATTCTCCACCAACATCCTGCATGGAGTTCTTCTGGTCTGACTTGTGCACACTGAGCCCTGGTTGGTCTCAAAGATTGTCTCATATACATCATTCTTGCTGACAAACAACCTGTATCAATAAGTTTTCCATTTTCCCTTTCCCATGGTTACACAGACTGATGCTACTAAACAGCACCTGGTGTTTACGATGGTTTCCCACAGACTTTCAAGGCCTCCGTATCTGTAGCCTTCCAGACAGTCTGCATAATACTTTTTGACTTTGGTCAAGCTTCCCAGCATGCCCTCTTGACTAGTCAGCTTAACAATTCTTTTAACCAAACTCCGCTCCTTCAGCAGGTAACTCCAGGTAAAGTTCAAAAATCCTTCAAGAATATTGGGCCAAAAATTCATCCCGCGACGCGAGAGTACGCACTGCGTACTCTCGCGTATTCTCTCTCCAATTGCCGGTTTTCTGCATGCCCTGCGCATGCGCTGAAAACCGGCACTTGGTCTTTTGAAAAGGGGGCGGTTCCTCGGTGCATCGCGTGCGCGCTACAGGCTGCGCGCACGCTGTGCACTTCGTGCTTTGGACGCGCAGGTAAGTACGGAAGATTTTAGAAATGGAAAAAGGAGGAGTAAGACCCACTTTTAACAAGGTAAGTAGTGAATTAAGTATTTTTTTGAATTTTTTTTAACAGGTATATCTTTTTTAGAGACTTTAAAGACAGGTAAGTTTATTTTTATAACTTTTTAAAAGATTTTAAATTTTTTCAAAAATTTAATTTTTTATTTAAAATGGTTAATTTATTTAACTATACTTATTTTATTAATGTGATGTTTTTTTTTATTTAATTGAGGTTTAGCTGTTATTTTGGGGGGGTGTAAGATTCATAGATTTCACAGCAAGTATGTGAAACTTATGAATGGAAGATGGTGTGCTGCCATTGGCTCTAACTGAGTCACGTGATCCCACAGCTCGCACGAATTCACTACGCTGGTGGGATACGCAAGCACTGCCCAGCTGATGTCTGGAACATCAAGTTCGTGCGAGCTGGATCTGAAAAAGCACACGCGGAGTGAGAGATCGCGGGGAAGCCTTACCCCCGCGGGAACAGAGCGAGATCAATTTCTGGGCCAATATTTGTGTATGGTTCTTCTGGTAGGTGCCTGAGTACCCAGGGTCTAGTTAGAGCCTCCTCCTCCTTCTCCAAAGTATCCTTGTGAAGCCTCATCATCTAGTTGGATTTCCCTATCTGTTGCAATGTTATGCAGGACACAAAATTCTACAATGATCCTAGAAACTTTCCTTGGATTATACTGAAGTACACTGCCGGACCAGACCAAGCATCTGACTCTCTCCTTCAGTATTCGATGCTATTGTCTGTAGTGAGTCTGGTTGAGGCATGAACTTCATTATATCATTTCTGAGCAATACTGGAAGGAGCACTCTGTAGTGTCATCAGCCAAGCTCCACTAACAGCCAGCCCTTGATTCTTGCATTTCCATAAACAATAGTGGGATGGGAAATTGCCTGAGTATGAAGGAACTGCATGAGTTTCCAATGAACCTTGCATTGGGCTGCATCATTTTATGCTGGTGGTTGCACATAAGTTTCTGGAGTAGTACCCCTTTTTATTCATATACAGGGAACTCCTCTCTGAAAGAGTTCAAAGTCCCACATGGTTCCCATCAATGATTCCGTGAACCTGGGGGAAGTCTGCAAATCTGTACAGGGCAAAGACATGGGCTTGCTGATCCCTGGCATCCATTGAGAAAATCATATGTTGCTTGTTCCTGGCAAACAATGCCTTTGTAACCAGTTGGATACCATGATGGACAGCAGACTAGCAACGTTCCCTGTAGGCCCTCAAGAACCTTCAGTGGCAAAACATTTGTAATGTCATTGTGATCATCACTGGTATTGAGAGGACAACGCTAGATCTTGAACAAGGTTACAGCTTCTCTCCTAACAGGTAGCATAACTCCCTGACTACTTCCCTACTGGGAAAATAAAACCAGATAAGTTTGGTACAAACTTAGATATCACTGTTTCCAGTAACTACCTATCCAGTAATGCAATATCAGACTACAAAATGCTTAAACCAAATTGGCCTAAAAATTCGACTGGCACTACAGGTGTAAAACGGGCGCCTACAGGTCCAATATGCACCTGCTCATTCCATGCCAACATGCATCACCTGCCATATTGGTTAGGGCTGCTCAGGGCGTGTGTCTGAAACAGGCGTTAGGCTCATTACATATGCAAATCAGAGGCCCAACGCCTGTTTCAGACCCCTTTGCTAAATGCTGCGCTCAGCAGCCAACTAGTGGTCCTTAATGGGACTGCTAGAGGCTTCCACTCAAAGGAAAGTTGAATGCTTTTTACTTTCCTTATTGTGGAAGCAATGAGGAGCAGGAACGCTGCTGCTGGCCACCACTCTCCCCCCCCCCACTCCAGATTGCTTCTCCCCCCCCCCCACCCACACTCTCCTGAGGCCCCCAGCCAGCGTCTGAGACAGCTGGTCTTGCTGGCCTCCCGCGATCGGTGAGCTGCCTCTGGGGCTGCGAATGGCACCTGCAGCTCACCGGTACTATCCTAATGAGGCCAGCGTACCAATTTACCATGGTCTTGCCACCTCATGCAGAGTGTCCTGCACCAGGATTGTGCCCTAACTTTTAGGTCTCATGTTTTTCCACAGTGCAGTGTTTATATTTGGGCAGTTTGCGCATGATAACCAGAGCTAGAACAGGAGATAGGTCCCGCTAATGCCACAAACAATATAAAGCATCTATTTGCACTCCAATGCCTGCTTCAGATACAGTGCTGCATGGGCAATCTGAAATGAGGGGATGAGATTTATGCTGTGTTGCACCTCATTTACAGACGCTCTTGAGGCCCTAGGATTAGGAAAATTGGCACTATAAATTGCAACTACAACTTGAATAAATTCACCACAAAGTGACTAGGCTCCTAGCTGGGGCCACCATTTCCACATGAGGAAACACTGCATTCCTTTGCTGATCCTAAGCTCCCAGCAACTCCTCTCCCTCTCCTTCCATTCCCAAGCTGCAGCTTGCTTCCTGAGAAGTGCAGTTCAATGCCAAAATCTCAGAAACACATCATAGATAATGGAAAATGCATTTGAAAATTATATTAAAAAATATTCAGCATGGACGTCAAAATTCTCCTTTGAGTTCTGTAGCTGGTTAACACGACGGGGTAGATGTGAACTTTCACTGCCAAGCGGTAAACTCGGTCTTGTGGATCGGCCACTCATTATATACCCTGTCTGTTCTTCATTTCTATTGGCTTCAAAATCTGGTGGGGTGTCAAAATCACCGTGGCCTCCTGCTGCCTCTGGTGTGCGGGAAATTAACTTGGTATATGTTGTCTACTTCTTAATCTTGTGCTCCTTCTAAGTGCCACCTAAATAAGAGGAGTAAGTATGGTGGCAAGCAACTCCTCAACGGAGGGCTCCGTTGTGGCAATTCTCCTCTTTCTGCTAAGTCACAAGATGGCACTGCAACTACTGCCATCAAGCTGTGGGAAATGGCCAGGTTGGAGGTGAGATAGTAAAGGCTTCACTTATCTTACCTGTCGTGCTTGTTTGCCATCATCATGTGACTGTCAAGAAAACTCACTTATGCAAAGGAAACTTCTACTAACACTCATGCACCAGTTGAACTCACACCTCTATTAAATCTCCCCTTGACCTTCTCTGCTCAAAGGAGAACACACCCAGCTTCTCCAATCTATCCATGTAACTTAAGTTCCTCATCCCTGGTACCTTTCTAGTAAATCTTCTCTGCACCCTCTCCAAGGCCTTGATATCCTTCCCAAAGTGCCCAGAATTGGACACAATACTCCAGCTGAGGCCTAACCAGTGATTTATACAGGTTTAGCATCATTTCCTTGCTTTTGTACTCTATTCCTCTATTTATAAAGCCAAGGATCCCATATGTTTTTTTTAATAGATTTATGAACTTGTCCTGCCACCTTCAAAGATTTGTGTATGTACACCCCAGATCTCTGTGTTCCAGCACCCTCTTTAAAATTGTACCATTTACATAGATACATAGATACATAGAAGATAGGAGCAGGAGTAGGCCATCCGGCCCTTCGAGCCTGCTCCGCCATTTAATGAGATCATGGCTGATCCTCCAATTCAGTATCCCGTCCCCGCCTTCTCTCCGTAACCCTTAACCCCTTTTGCCTGTAGAAATATATCTAATTCCCTCTTAAATATATTTAATGAGCTGGCGTACACTGCCCTCTGTGGCAATGAGTTCCACAGGTTCACCACCCTCTGAGTGAAGAAATTCCCCCTCATTTCTGTCCTAAATGGTTTAGCCCTTATCCTTAAATTATGTCCTCTAGTTCTGTTCTCACCCGCCAAGGGAAACATTCCTTCTGCATCTAGTCTGTCTAGACCTGTCAGAATTTTATACACTTCTATGAGGTCCCCTCTCAATCTTCTAAACTCCAGTGTGTACATCCCTAAACTACATAGTCTCTCCTCATAGGTCAATCCCGCCATTCCTGGTATCAGCCTGGTGAATCGCCGCTGCACCCCCTCCATGGCAAGAACATCTTTCCTCAGATGAGGCGACCAAAACTGTACACAGTACTCGAGGTGTGGTCTCACCAGTGCCCTGTACAGCTGCAGCAAGGTATCCCTGTTCCTGTATTCCAACCCTTTTGCTATGAAGGCCAGCATACCGTTTGCCTTCTTGACCGCCTGTTGCACCTGCATGCTCGCCTTCAGTGACTGGTGTACAAGAACACCCAGGTCTCTCTGTACTTCCCCCTCTCCCAATTTATTGCCATTTAAATAATAATTTGCCCTCCCGTTCCTGCACCCAAGGTGGATAACTTCGCACTTGTCTACATTATAGTGCATCTGCCATTTATCCGCCCAATCACCCAGTCTGTCCAAATCGCTCTGGAGCTTCCTGGTCTCCTCCTCTGAGCCCACCCCCCCTCCTAGTTTAGTGTCGTCTGCAAATTTGGAAATGCTGCATCCGACTCCCTGATCCAGGTCATTAATGTAAATTGTGAACAGCTGGGGACCCAGGACAGATCCCTGTGGTACCCCACTTGTTACTGCCTGCCATTCAGAAAATGAGCCGTTTATTCCAACTCTCTGTTTTCTATCTGACAGCCAGTTCTCTATCCACGTCAATACTTTCTCCTTTATCCCATGAGCTTCAATTTTCCATGCTAATCTTTTATGTGGGACCTTGTCGAAGGCCTTTTGGAAGTCCAGGTACACCACATCTACTGGCTCTCCCCCATCTATTTTACCAGTTACTCCCTCAAAAAATTCCAATAGATTAGTCAAGCACGATTTACCCTTTGTAAATCCATGTTGACTCTGTCCTATCCTGTCCCCATTTGCTAAGTGCTCCGCTATTTCATCCTTAATGATGGACTCCAGCATTTTGCCCACAACTGATGTAAGGCTTACAGGTCTGTAATTACCTGCTTTTTCCCTACCCCCCTTTTTGAATAGTGGGGTAACGTTAGCTACCCTCCAATCCATGGGCACTGTTCCCGAGTCTAATGAATTCTGAAAAATCATACTTAGTGCATCCGCTATCTCTAGGGCCACCTCCTTCAGCACCCTAGGATGCATGTTATCAGGCCCTGGGGATTTGTCCGCCTTCAATCCCTTTAGCTTCCTTAACACCATATCCTTAGAGATATTGATTTGCGTCAGTTCCTCCTTTGCCCATGTCCCTATTTTTCCCGATATCCCAGGGAGGTTTTTTGTGTCTTCCTTCGTAAAGACTGACCCAAAGTATGCATTTAGTTGGTCTGCCATTTCCTTATTTCCCGTTATATATTCCCCCGTATCTGACAAAGGGAGAGAAAGGAAAAGGTGGTAAACAACCACTGACAGACCTGACTGGGCCATGCACCAGTGGCCTGCAAGGGGTGGTGCTATATCTCCAGAGAGTGACAATTAGCTTGCATCCTTCAGGCCTCCTCCAATGCCTACATGTGACAACGCTTCAGACGTGGGCTTGGCATGGCTTGACACGAGTCACCTTCGGCCTCGAAGGCTCCAGGGGAACGTTCCCAGCCACCTCAAACTCATCTCACTTGGGGAATACCTCACAGAAATAGTACAGTAGGAGCTGGAGAAAGTAAGTCTTGTCTCAATCTTTAATCAGAGTGAACCTGAATTTCAAAGTGACAGAAGATAATTCTTTAAGAAAATCCCCCATAGTCACTCTGTCCCAATATTTCACCTCTGGTCATTTTGTCAGAAAAGATCACAATATTATTCTTCAACTGTGTAAATATTTTTAGTTTGATGTAACTGAAATACACAACTCCAGCTAATAAGCTTCTAAGTGACAAGTAGTATGAAACAAGCATTCTAATATTGATGCACTGATAGCTTTAGCTCAGTAGTAGTACTCCTACCTTCTAGGTCAGAAGATTGTGGGTTCAAGCCCCATTCCTAGGACTTGAGCATATAATCTAGGGTGATATTTCAGTGTTGTACTGAAGGAATACTGCATTGTTGGAAGTGCAGTCTTTTGTAAGAGATGTTAATCCCTTTCAGGTGGATGTAAAAGATCCCATGGCACTATTTGATGAACAGCAGGGCAATTTGTCCTGTCCTATATTTATCCCTCAGCCAATGCCACCAAAAATAGATCAACTAGTCATTTATCTCATTATTGTTTGGGACAGTACTGTTCGGAACCTTGCAAATTGCCTGTAAAATAACAATGACTACACTTCAAAAATAATTAATTAGCTATGAAGTAATTTGGGATATTCTGAGGATGTGAAAGGCATTATATAAATGAAAGTTCTTTTTTTATTTTTCATTTGAAGACATACGTAACACTGCAGGAATTTATTCATTTTCTTTCTGGTGCACAAACTGATTACCTTGGAACAAAACGTTTATAAACCTTTAAACCAACTAGTTAACATTAATGCTAAAGACTAAGGATTATATTTACCCGGTCACTCCATTCAGTGAAGAACCAGCTCTTTGCACATGGCCCCATGTCGCAGTTTTCAATATCGTTGGGCCGCAGTTTCATGTTACACTCTTCATCATCCACGACATCACCCAAATTACTCACGCACTTCACATCTCTGTTTCTCTGGCCAACTCCACAAGGAACTGAACACTATTATTAGGGAAAATGAAGCATGGAGATATAATATTTAATTATCCTTCTACTGTATATGCCTAATGTGTAGATTAAATAGTAACCTACAAATTAAGTTAGTAGGAATGTAAAGGGCATTCAGCAACATTGTTATAGTCATGAGAGAGAAAGCATTGAAATATTCTCATTCTCAGGCTGCTTTTGGTTACATCAGATACCTCCACCAATGCAAAGGCTATCAACCTCAATCTGAAAAATATTCTACTTCCGTTCAGATGCCCTCGCAGTACACCCCATTCCCTGGAGGCTGGGTTGGTGACTTTCTCTCAAGCATCTGCTTATGCTGCTTTTGAGCTTGCTGCTGGGGACATATGAGAGCCACAGCCACACTATGCAACTCACCCGTGAATCGTCCCCTCGCTTTTGCTTTGATATTCCCCCAAGTGGAGAGCCACAAACCCATATCTTGTTAAAGTCACTTTCATTCGATTTTCAGATATACAAACAAAGTTCTGTTAGTAGATTGTTATCAATCATTCGTCGATAGAATGATTGAAGGAAAAGAGAAATATCTACAAGAACATCACTGAAACCAGTATCCATTGGTTCTCTTATAAAATTATAGAATATTACACCACAGAAAGAGGCCAATTTCCCATTGGCCTGCGCTGGTTCTCTGAAAGAACTGTCCACTTAGTCTCATTCCCTTGCCCTTTACCCATACCTATTTATATTTTCTTTTTTTCAAAAATTAATCCACGTTCCTTTTTAAAGCTATTATGGATTCTGCTATTACCATTGTTTTTGACCAGGCATCCCATATTCTAGCAACCTCTGCATAAAACAATTTTTCCTAATCTCTCTCTTGGTTCTTTTGGTGATGATCTTAAATTTATGCTCTCCTGTTACTGACTCGCTGACCAGTGGGAGAACTGCAGTGTGTTTTGCACAGTAGTGATTATTAGCATATACTCACAGAACTCCATTCTGTCCGGATCTGCCACTCACTACATATTTTCATCTGGCATGTGCTGGTAGTCTCAGGTTTCTCTAGGAATTGACATCGATATGGTTGTACTGTTGTAGTATGGTTTGCATAGACCTGTCGGCATAGCATCTGTCTGTGCTGCATACCCAGTCCACAAGTTTTACTGCACTCAGACCATTCTCCAATGTCCCAACTGGCAAAGGAAAAGAAGGGATACTAAAACCATAAAGAATTCAGGACAGTCAGAATATAATAAAAACATGAAAGAGAATAGAGTGAAATTCTTATCATACAAGGCTGGACAGGGGTTGATATTGCAGGCTTCTTCCTCAGAACTGGGCTTCGTGCTGATATCACACAGATTATCTGAGACTTCCTCATGTGTGTTTCTATTTACACAGTGAAATACTGTGTAGTGTGTGCCTGAAACAGCCACAAACAACATACATAAGTACCAAAAATACTAACGTAATTAAACAAAATGTTCAGTGCATTAGATGAACCTACAGGCATATTTTTACATCTTCTAAATAGAGGGGTCCGACTAGTACAATAATGAGTTTTTACCAAAGCAGCCACTGTAAAATTGGATGCATACTATACACAGGTGTGTCTTTCCACTTGATTTTAGGGTATGGCTAATGTCAAGTTACATATATACACCAAAAATATTCAAATCCATTCTCCAAAAGGAATACTACACTGCATCAGTTAAGAATCTTTCTTCACACTTAAACCTGTAAACCAGATGTGTTAGTTCTCAGATATTTCACTAAGTATGGCATTCCATCTTGGAATAAAAGACTGAGGGGAAGAAATTCAGTTGGTTAGCACCTCCTGATAGCACCTCGCGGAGGCGCTAATGGGGCACTAATGAAGTAGCGCCGGGGCGAGGCGAATCCAGCACCGCACGCCAAATCCAGTCGCCTCTTAGCACCACCGCTAAAAGTTAGCGCCTGGGGCTTTAGCACCAGGCAGATCGTGATGTCAGTGATCTGCCAAATTGATTATCGCCCGCTGCCTTAGCACCTCGCCCCGACAACGACAGGAAGAGGAGGCGTGAAGCAGGCGGATGTCGGCTCCAGGGGCGATATTTAAAGGAATGAGTTGCAGCTGTCAGGTTAGTGCTGTTTCATTGCTTCCTTGTCAGTTTGCAATTGTGCAACAGCTTAATTCAGTCATTTAAAGGTTCTTTAGTATCAGGAGTGTTGTGGCTACTAAAAATTTGTTACATTTATTCTGACAAAATTTCAAAGTGCTACACATCGTTACATTAATGGGGGCTGTACTGGCAGTCGTTCTCGCCCTCCAGGATCTACTGCGGCGGGAGCGGAGGCAGTGAGAAAGATTGGAATATGTGGCCAGAGGGAGGAGAAGGGCCATGAGGGCTGCTTGAGTCATCCGGCTCCTTCTCCTTGACCTACTGCTGCTGGCTGAGACAGCTGCACAGCCAGCAATGATGAGAATGAGGTTCTGCAGCATCAATGAACCTCCCCTTTAAGAACTGGAAAGCGCCTGTGGCAATAATGACTTGTGATTAGACTGCACCTGATATTGATTAGCGCTTAGAGTTTAATGCCACTGAGTTAAGCTATTAGCGCTTGATTTAGCGCTCCAATCCTTTCTTTGTGCAATGAGACTTAATTTTGCATGCAGTCTGAAGCATTAGCACCTGGCGCTAATTCTCAAACTTTTCAAAAGTTACCGCCCATTTCTGAGCTATAATGAATTTCTCCCCCTGACACTCCAACTAATGTCCCGCATATTCCTGGCTCAGTCATGGCTTTGAGGCCATAGGGAAGTCTGTGTCTGTATACCTGCAGCTTACCAACATATGAAAAGATGGACAGGAAAAGATCGGCTGGTCCATCAAGCCTGTCTCAAACAGTCACATCGCAACTAAGCATCATGACCTCCAGTGATCACTCCTCCCAGCAGCCATGTAATCACCAAGAAAAGGCAAATGGGCGGCATTTCCCAATTTTTTTTCTCTGAATTGGCCTAGGGTTTTTAAAATCTGTTTATTTAGAAACATAGAAACATAGAAACTAGGAGCAGGAGTTGGCCATTCGGCCCCTCGAGCCTGTTCCGCCATTTAATGAGATCATGGCTGATCATCCAAATTCAGTACCCTGTCCCTGCTTTCTCCCCATATCCCTTGATCCCTTCAGCCTGAAGAAATATATCTAACTCCTTCTTGAATATATTTAATGAATTGGCCTCAACTGCCTTCTGTGGTAGAGAATTCCACAGGTTCACCACTCTCTGGGTGAAGAAATTCCTCCTCATCTCAGTCCTAAATGGCTTACCCCTTATCCTTAGACTGTGACCCCTGGTTCTGGATTCCCCCGCCATCGGGAAGAGCCTTCCTGCATCTAGTCTGTCTAGTCCTGTTAGAATTTTATAAGTTTGAATGAGATCCCCTCTCATTCTTCTAAACTCTAGCGAATATAAGCCTAATTGACCCAATCTCTCTTCATACGTCAATCCTGCCAACCCAGGTATCAGTCTGGTGAATCTTCGCTGCACTCCTTCCATGGCAAGAACATCCTTCCTCAGATAAGGTGACCAAAACTGCACACAATACTCAAGGTGTGGTCTCACCAAGGCCCTGTACAACTGCAGCAAGACATCCTTGCTCCTGTACTCAAATCCTCTCGCTATGAAGGCCAACATGCCTTCTTAACCGCCTGCTGCATCTGCATGCTTACCTTCAGCGACTGGTGCACAAGGACACCCAGGTCTCGTTGCACTTCCCCTTTTCCCAATCTATTGCCGTTCAGATAATAATCTGTCTTCCTGTTTTTGCCAGCAAAGTGGATAACCTCGCATTTATCCACATTATACTGCATCTGCCATGCATCTGCCCAATCACCCAACCTGTCCAAATCATACTGGAGTTTCTCTGCATCCTCCTCACAGCACACACACACACCCAACTTTGTGTCGTCTGCAAACTTGGAGATATTACATCTAGTTCCCTCATCTAGATCATTAATATATATTGTGAATAGCTGGGGTCCTAGCACCGATCCCTGTGGTACCCCACTAGTCACTGCCTGCCACTCGGAAAAAGACCCATTTATTCCAACTCTTTGCTTCCTGTCTGCCAACCAGTTCTCTATCCAAGTCAGTACTTTATCCCCAATCCCATGTGCTTTTACATAGCTTATATGCATGACCTCTTGTTTTCCCTAACCTATCTGGTTCAAGTAATCTGTCCATTCAGACACAATCCCTTCAACATTTTAAATACTTCAATTAAATCACCGCAAAGTTTACTGCCCCAGCTCTCTAAACCCATCGTGATAATGAAGAGCTTTTAAACTAGGAATCATTCTCGTGGCCCTTCTTTGAACTTTTTCCAGGGGGCCTCTGTAAGGGGACCAACACTGGACGCATGTCTGAGTTTACATGACTCTGTGGAAGTGTTTATCTGACCTGAGTTTCCAGTCAAGAGATGTATGTGCTTTATATGAATTTATAAATCTCTGAATGGAATCTGTTTCATTAAAAGTTTTGTAATGGTTGGGGGGTTGGCTGTTTCTCTCTCCGTGGTGCTGCCTGGCCTGCTGAGTGATTCCAGCATTTTCTGTTGGTGTGCAACTGTATTCAATACAACAGCTCCTCACTAGAACATTTCAAAAGAACTCGTCTAATTTGTCCCATACAGCATATAATCTTACTGGACCAGCCATATAAATACTGTGGCAACAAGAGCCGGTCAGAGGCTGGGTATTCTGCGGCGAGTGTCTCACCTCCTGACTCCCCAAAGCCTTTCCACCATCTACAAGGCACGAGTCAGGAGTGTGATGGAATAATCTCCACTTGCCTGGATGAGTGCAGCTCCAACAACACTCAAGAAGCTCGACACCATCCAGGACAAAGCAGTCCGCTTGATTGGCACCACATCCACCACCTTAAACATTCACTCCCTCCACCACCGGCGCACCATGGCTGCAGTGTGTACCATCTAGAAGATGCACTGCAGCAACTCGCCAAGGCTTCTTCGGCAGCACCTCCCAAACCTGCGACCTCTACCACCTAGAAAGACAAGGGCAGCAGACGCATGGGAACACCATCACCTCCAAGTCACATACCATCCTGACTTGGCAATGTATAGCCGTTCCTTTATCGTCGCTGCGTCAAAGACCTGGAACTCCCTCCCTAATAGCACTATGGGAGTACCTTCACAAGGACTGCAGCGGTTGAAGGCAGCTCACCACCACCTTCTTCATGGCAATTAGGGATGGGCAATAAATGCTGGCCTTGCCAGCGACGCCCACATCCCATGAACGAATAAATTAAAAAAATTATCATATTACTGCAATTATATCTTCTCTTAGGCAGTCCCTCGGAACCGAAGATGACTTGCTTCCACACTAAAAATGAGTTCTCAGGTGACTGATGAGTCCAATGCGGGACCTACAGTCTCTGTCACAGGTGGGGCAGATGGTGGTTGAAGGGGTGGGTGGGTGGGGTGCTTGGGTTGACGTGCGCTCCTTCCGCTGTTTGCGCTTGGCTTCTGCTTGCTCCCGGCGAAGAGGCTCGAGGTGTTCGGCGCCTTCCTGGATGCTTCTCCTCCACTTTGTGCAGTCTTGGGCCAGGGATTCCCAGGTGTCGGTGGGGATGTTGCATTTTTTCAAGCAGGCTTTGAGGGGGTCCTTGAAGCGTTTCTTCTGTCCACCTGGGGCTCTCTTACTGTGTCGGAGCTCCGAGTAGAGCGGTTGTTTTGGGAGTCTCGTATCGGGCATGCGGACGATGTGGCCCGTCGATCGGAGCTGATCGAGCGTGGTCAAAGCTTCGATGCTGGGGATGTTGGCCTGAGCGAGAACACTGACGTTGGTGCGCCTATCCTGCCAATGGATTTGCAGGATCTTGCGGAGGCAGCATTGGTGGTACCTCTCCAGTGCTTTGAGGTGCCTGCTGTACATGGTCCATGTCTCTGAAGCATACAGGAGGGCGGGTATCACTACTGCTCTGTAGACCATGAGCTTGGTGCTGGGTTTGAGGTCCTGGTCTTCAAACACTCTCTTCCTCAGGCGACTGAAGGCTGCACTGGCACACTGAAGGCGGTGCTGGACTTCGTCATCGACGTCTGCCCTTGTTGACAGTAGGCTCCCGAGGTATTGAAAGTGGTCCACGTTGTCCAAGGCCTCGTCATGGATTTTGATAATCGGGGAGCAGTACTGTGTGGCGGGGGCAGGTTGGTAGAGGACCTTTGTCTTACGGATATTTAGTGTAAGGCCCATGCTCTCGTACGCTTCGGTGAAGGTGTTAACGATGGTTTGGAGTTCGGCCTCGTCGTCGTCTGTATACTGTAATTCGATGACAGAGGATGGGACGACCTTGGATCTGGACTGGAGGCGACGGAGGTTGAACAGTTTCCCGTTTGTTCTGTAGATTAGCTTCACTCCAGCGGGGAGCTTACTGAGGGTGAGATGGAGCATTGCAGCCAGAAAGATCGAGAAGAGCGTTAGTGCGATGACACAGCCTTGCTTGACCCCGGTCCGTACACGGATTGGGTCTGTGGTGGATCCGTTGGACAGGATCACGGCTTGCATGTCATCGTGAAGCAGGCAGAGGATGGCGATAAATTTTTGAGGGCAGCCAAATTTGAGGACACTCCATAATCCCTCACGGTTGACGGTTTCGAAGGCCTTTGTGAGGTCAAAGAAGGCCATGTACAGCGGTTGGTGCTGTTCCCTACATTTCTCTTGTAGTTGACGCGTGGTGAAGATCATGTCCATTGTGCCCCTTAGTGGGCGGAATCCGCATTGCGACTCTGGGAGGAGCTCTTCAGCCACTGGGAGAAGGCGATTGAGGAGGATTCTTGTGATGACTTTCCCTGTGGCAGACAGTAGGGAGACTCCTCTGTAATTACCGCAATCGGACTTGTCACTTTTCTTGAAGATGGTCACGATTACGGCGTCTCTGAGATCCCCTGGCATGCTCTCCTCCTTCCAAATAAGAGAAATGAGTTCATGTATTGTAAGCTTCGCAAAATCCCCCAGAAACTCGTATAGAACCCAAAAAGGGGTGATTTTTGGATTTGTCATACGAATTTGGCATGATGGGACCTAAATGAAATGATTTGAGGCAAAAACCTCAGTTTTGGACATTTTTAAGGATCAGGGAAGAAAACCCCTGAGGAAAATTACTTTTGAATATGACTATTGGGAAAAACACCTTTCACAGACACAAGACAGGCTGCGGTGGGGTGTGACGAGGCAGTGGACAGCTTTTGGAAATTGGGGCCCAGTCAAGCTGTCTGGAGTATGTTTGCACTGCAATCCAAGCGGGAGGAAGAGCCTCACCCAAAACCTCATAAACACATCCAAAATTGAATAATTCAAGACACCTTTTGAATATCCCCAGGCCCAAACAGGATTCTAGAAGCCTGAAAACAATCGGAAGCCATCAGGACAAGTTAACACCAAGTTAAAATCATCAAACTTAACGAGCCCGCCAAAACCTAAGAAAATAGAATGAACAGGCCTCAACTGAAACCTAAATCACTTCAACACGAAACCAATCACCTGTAATCAACCGAAGAGATCGACAGGACGCAAGCCATTTGACACTTTGTAAAGTCGTTACTGTTAACAAGGTCTTACAATGACCAGGATGTGATTTGGTTTTGACAAGGCCACTTCAATTTAGTATAATTGAAGGCCCATCAAGCAGTTGCAACAGTTACAAGTTCGAGTTCTCCAGTAAAACAGTTCAAGTTCAACAGAAGGCAGTTCTGCAGGCTGGAGTTACAGAGTTCAGGACAAGCAGGCAGAAAGCAGTTTCCACAGTTCTGCAAGAAGGCAGTTCCACAGCTCGGAAGAAGATAGTTTAAACAGAGGCAGAGTTACAGCAAGAAGTTAAACAAAGAAGGCCAACAACTTCACAAGCAGACCGACACGCAAGAAGAAACCAGAGCGACTGCCTCAGTGACCATCGGACACCTCACGGCAACAAGGGCCTCACGAAACCTTTTACGCAAAAGACTCTAAACCCTAACTCTCAACTGTCAAGGATTCGTTTGGTGAGCATTATCCCTGGTTCTCCAGAGTCCAACCTAGCTAGTGAAGTGGGATTGGGAGGGGTGAAGTATTCTTCTAATGTTATTTCCCTTGCCTGTACTGTGTGTTCCCCAACCTGTGTTTAAGTGTTAAGTGTGTTTTAAGTTTGTTACCTGTTTCTTTTTAATAAAGTCAAAGTTCTTTCATCAAAACCTGTTGTCTACTGCACCTTTGTTCACAACCCCCAAATAAGTCCAAGGTCTAGAACCAGGGGCGTCGGAGGGATTCGAACCGCTCACTGAGTCAGAGGTGAGGCTGACCCCCACACACCACCCCCTACAGTATTCGCGCCAATAGTGCTTCTCCGCCATGTTTTAGCGCCTCGGTGGGGATTCCGTCTGCTCCTGAGGCCTTGTTGTTCTTCAGTTGTCGGATGGCCTTTTCAACCTCATTCTGGGTTGGGGTTGTGCTGAGGTGCTGGCGGGTAGCATGCTGCGGGATGGAGTTGAGGACACTCGCGTCGAAGACAGAATCTCGGTTAAGGAGATCTTCGAAGCGGGCACTGACTGCCTCTCTGTCCTTGATGAGTACCTCTCCGTTCTTGACCCGCAGTGGGGTAGGACCTTGGGTGCTTGGGCCGTAGGTGGTCTTGACTGCGCTAAAGAATCCACGCACGTCGTGGTTGTCGGTTAGCTGCTGGTTCTCCTGCGCTTTCTCCACTCACCATCTGTTCTTTAGGTCGCAAGTTTTTTGTTGGACCTCGGCCTTCAGGCGTCTGTAGAGCTGCTTTCTTGCTCTCGAGTTGTGTTGCTGTTTCCAGATCAGGAATGCCTTGCGCTTGCGGCTGATTAGCTCCTGGATCTCCTGGTTGTTCTCGTTGAACCAGTCTTGGTGTTTCCTGGTCGAGTGACCGAGCGTCTCTTCACAGGTGCTAATTATGGAGGCCTTGAGTGCAGACCAGGCGCTGTGGACACTCTGGGCTGGATTTTCCAAGCCCCGAGGAGGCGGGCATGGAGGCGGGACTGCTGGTAAAGTAGCAGAAAGTGGGGGCGGATGGCAAACCCACCCCCATCGCGCCTCCGTGCCCTTTTGCCAGGAGGTGGGAAGATGTGCTGCTTCGGGTCCCGTCTCCTGGAGGCGGGAAAGGCATTAAATACTTTTAACTGCCTGTTAACAGGCAGAAAAAAGGATTAGTGCCATTTTACCTTTGCAGGTGAAGGCTTCCCAACCTCGGAGAACCCCGCCAGGTTGGAGGAGACGTGAAGGAGGTCTGTGGTGGTCGGAGGCACCTGGAAGTAAGATGTAGAGGTGAGTGATGGGTGCAAGTGTGGAGTGGTAAGTATGTAAGGTGAGTGATAAGTGTAAAAAAAATGTTCACTTACCTTGTTTTCTTCCTACAGCCTTCATCCTCTCTGGATCGGGAGACCCGACATCCTCGTTGTCGATTTCACAGACTGGCTGTTGGATCCTCTGAACCAACAGCCATCTGAAATCGACAAAGTTGAAAGGTTTGATGAGTCCTGAACACTAGGGCTCATCAAACTACAGAGAATGTCAGTGTTTGACAGCTTTACAGAGCTGTCAAACGCTGACATTTCTTCTTCCAAGAAGTCTTGACAGATAGCACATCTAACGCTGACGTGCTCTGTCAGTGACTTCCTCCCTAATTGGCCTGCTGAGCCCGCAGGGCGGGCTTAACAAGGTCAATCAGAGGAAAATCCCTCTGGTTGGTCAGACGACGATGGAGGAAAGACATTGACACGACAAGCAGCAGTCCCGCCTCCAACTCGTCTCCATTGAGAAAATCCAGCCCTCTGTGTCTCTGAATCACTGGGAGTCGTCAGGTTGGTTGTGAGGCGCAGGCTGAATAGGGCTTTCTTAGCGGGGTCTTTGAGTGCTCCAGCGTTGCTTTTCCTGCGGCATTGTTTCTGTTGCCGCCGCTGTTTTGGGGCTACGTTGATGGAGATGGCAGAGCGGATTAGGCGGTGGTCTGTCCAGCAGTCGTCAGCTCCTGTCATGGCGCGGGTGATGCGGACGTCCTTGCGTTCCCTCGCTCTGATGATGACGTAGTCCAACAGATGCCAGTGCTTGGAGCGAGGGTGTTACCATGAAGCCTTGTACTTGTCTCTCTGACGGAACAAGGTGTTGGTTATGACAAGGCCATGTTCTAAGCATTTCGTCAGGAGGAGGGTACCATTGGAGTTGGCTTTCCCTACCCCCTCTCTGCCGATCACACCTCCCCAGAGGTCTGTGTCCTTTTCAACTCTGGCGTTGAAGTCGCCAAGGAGGATCAGCTTGTCGCCCGTTGGGACTCGGGACAGGGATTGTTCGAGGTTGGAGTAGAATTCCTCTTTGGTCTCGTCTGTGGCTTCCAGTGTTGGGGCGTACGCACTGATGACCATAGCGCACTGGTTCTGGGCTAGGGTGAGCCGTAGAGTCATGAGGCGTTCGTTTATTCCACAAGGGGAGTCTCAATTATATAGGGCCCTGGTGAGACCACAGCTGGAGTATTGTGTACAGTTTTGGTCTCCTTACCTAAGGAAGGATATACTTGCCATAAAGGGAGTGCAATGAAGGTTCACCAGACTGGTTCCTGGGATGGGGGGATTGTCCTATGAGGAGAGATTGATTAGACTAGGCCAATATTCTCTAGCGTTTAGAAGAATGAGAGGTGATCTCATTGAAACATACAAAATTCTTACAGGGCTTGACAGGGTAGATGCAGGGAGGATGTTTCCCCTGGCTGGGGAGTCTAGAACCAGGGGTCACAGTCTCAGAATAAGGGGTCGGCCATTTAGGACTGAGATGAGGAGAAATTTCTTCACTCAGAGGGTGGTGAATCTTTGGAATTCTCTTCCCCAGAGGGCTGTGGAGGCTCAGTCGTTGAGCATATTCAAGACAGTGATTGATAGATTTTTGAATATTAAGGGAATCAAGGGATATGGGGATAGTTCAGGAAAGTGGAGATGAGGTAGAAGATCAGCCATGATCTTATTGAATGGCGGAGCAGGCTCGATGGGCCGAATGGCCGACTCCTACTCCTATATAATGGGCCAGAAATTCGGCTCTCCGGCTTCCCGTGGGTGCAAGGATCGTGCGTGTACTTACCTACCGTGCCTGCCGTTGTGCTTCGGGCCCGCGTGGACTTCGACTCCTGGGCCTCCTGCAGCTGCCGGCGTGCAGTGCTTGCATATCCCAGGGGCGCAGTTAGTTTGAAGCGTCCCCTGGGATCACGTGGGCCATGGAGAGCCAATTGGAGCAGGGAATCTCCATTCATAGATTTTGACAGGAAGACCTGTCAAATCTATGAATAGAGATCGGCCCCAAAACCTCACTTAAACTTCAAATAAATTTTTTTTTTAAATCACATTTTTAAAATAACTATAAATTACATAAATTAACTACTTTAAACAAAAATTTTAATTTTTGAAAAAAATTAATTACACTTTTTAACGGTACTAAAAATAAACTTACCTTTCTTTAAAGTATGTAAAAAAGATAAACCTGTTGAAAAAATGTTTAAATTCTACTTAATTCACCACTTACCTTGTTAAAAGCAGGCCTTGCGCCTCCTTTTTTCCTGCGCAGCTTCTCCATACTTACCCTCTCGGAGAAACCTGAAAAAAAACGAAGTTCGCTGCGTGCGCGCTGCCTCTCCGGAGCACGCAGTTGACCCTCGAACCCCTTCTTTCACGAGACCGGAAGTTCCGGTTTCCGTGCATGTGCGAAACCGGCACTTCCGGTGGCCCTACGGGTGAGTACACAGCGCGTACTCACCCGTGGAGACCCGAATTTCTGCCCCCTTATGTTTTTATGTTCTTATGTAAGTCTTAGGCTGGAATTTTGCTGGCGCTCAGGGGGTGGGTTTGGAGACGGGACATCTGGCAAAATCGCAAGGATTGACAGCGGGTCGGAAACCCGCTGTCAAGCCGCCTCCAAACAATCTTCCCAGGTGTCGGGTCCCCGATTTGCGCATGGACCCGACACCTAGCGGCAGGAAGAGGATTATAGGCACTTAACTGCTTGTTAACAGGTTGTTAACAGGCAGTTAAGAGGCTTTTTGCAATTTTGACAGGTCTACTGCGGGCTTCCCAACGTCCGGACACCACGCCAGGTAAGTGTGGCGTGCTGTGGGTCTACTGTAATGTTTCTGCATTGATGACAGCTGTAGAAGTGGTGTGAAGGATCCAATGGCAAACTAGGCTTCTATCACCCCTGGAGGTGATTGGAGCGCTAAATCAGGCACTACACACCTCTCTTAAGGCGCTAACGCCGAGGAGCGAGGTGCTAACTCAGAGCGCTGGTGAAGCTCAGGACGGTGCCCAGGACCCACAAACAATGTCGGAAGAAGTTCAACGACCTCACTCAGGTGGTCAGGGTGAGTGGCTGCTTTTCAATACTTTGCCATCCCTCCATTTCAACCTCACTCTGTGGCCAGAGGGTGTAAAAACCCCAAATGCCCAACATTCATCCAAGACCTATGGCCATCTCATAAAACACACACGCACATTCCACACCTTGCATACATTAAGGGCTGTTCAACTATGGGAGGCACATCAGGTAAGCACATGGCTGCACATTTACTCAGACGCTGTCCTTTTTCTTGCAGGCCAAGCTATCTCATAATAGGCGGCAGCAGCAACCGACGGCTCAGCTGCAGACCCTCAGCGATTTGGAGGCGCGCGTCCACAGGATCGTTGCCAGCCAGGTGATAGGTCCCGTGGCCGCTGGAGAGGTCGACCTCCTTGGGGGAACAGCAATGGTAAGTTCATCAGCTTTCTCTCCTCTCTCATTCCACTTGTCCCTCACAACACCAGCCTTTTACACTTTCAATCCAACTTACTAAATCTCTCCAGTCCTTGCTCCCTTACTGCCCCCCTGTCCTGACGCTAAAGCCACGCTTGTACCTCCCTGCTTTCAGATGGTGAACCACCAGCTGAGCAGCCTGGCCCTCAACCAACCAGTGGGAGCGACGCCGCAGGCGAGGAGGAAGAGGAAGCCGGAGCCTCAGCGCCTCCTGAGGGAGCCCATGCCCACACTGGGACCATGTCTTCCCTGGAGGGGAGCAGGGGGGAAGGGTCTGATGAGGGTGAAGCTCCGGGACCCAGTGGGCTGCAGCAACGCCATGGGGGTAGGGAAGCTCGGGGGCCATCTCCCCGGAGGGAGAGCAGGCCAGCAAGTCCTGCTGCACTGGGCGCAGAGGAGGAGTGGCTCATTGCGGAAATGAACACCCAGGTGGGGAACATGCACACTCAGCTCATGGGTGCAATGGGAAGGTTGCCCGAAAGCATTGATGGACTGGCAAGGAGTGTGGAGCACTCCGCTGCAGCACAGGCCGACACAACGCAACGGCTTAGTGCTGCAATTCAGTCACTGGCTGCTGTGATCCAATCTCAGACTGCTCTCATGCAGTCTCAGATTGAGGCAACGCAAGCACTGACTGCTGCCATCGTCGCTGGTTCGGCCACATTGCCCCGGGGCTCTCACGGCGCTGCAGCAGGCCAGCAATCTGTGCTCGAGCAGATTGCTCCGGATGCTGAGGTACTGCCCTGTGGGAGTGCCAGTGTGTCGGTCAAGCAGGGAGGTGCTGTCCTCTCTCAGGATGACAACATTCCTGTTCCCACCACTGGCACTTCCCCATTGCACTTGCCACCGCCTGCAATATAGCCAGCCCAGACTGCTGCCGCCCATGCAGAGTTGGTGCAGTCTGCAGCCGGGGCCTCCAGGCCCAGAGCTGGTTGAGGGTGTCCTTCAAGGGCATCTGTAGTCTCAGCATCTGACATTCAGCAACCTTCCACCAGCCTTGCTGCAGCCACTGGGGCCCCATTATGGAGGAGCAGTAGGGTGGGAAGGGGGTAAGTGCGCAAGGGATGGAGATCACCCTCGAAGGGCAAACAGTAGGAGGTCTAAAGAAATGGTGAGAATGTTTTTATTAAAGGTCAAAGTTCATCTGATAACTTTTGTTTAGTGTTTTGGCCTTTATCTCCAGCTTGTGAGAACCAGTTATGTTAATTAATGATTTGTTGTGTTTGTTTCTATTAGTTTGTCATGAATAAATGACACACACAGAGTTTGTATTCAAAATGTACATGTTTGGCCTTTGGAATCATTGCTGCCTTGGCCGGCTATAGGGGTTGCGGGTTGCTTTCCATGATGTTGTTCTCCTGAGTCGGGGCCTAGAAGCGGCTTGTTATCAGCTGTTGATGAACGGCCCTTGCAGTGTCAACATTGTGGGCCTCCCTCCCGCCTTGGTGCTGCTGCTGATCATCCTCCTCATCCTCCTCCTCCTCCAGTGGTGCACCAATCCCTGGTGGCATTGGCTGGGTCCTCAGGATTGCCAGGTTGTGAAGCATGCAGCATACAACTATGAAGAGGGAGATTCGCTCAGGAGAATACTGCAGAGCTCCTTCTGAGCGGTCCAGACAGCGGAACCGTTGCTTGAGCACACCGATCGTCTGCTCAATTATGTTCTTGGTGGCGATATGGCTCTCAAATGGAATGTTGGCTTTCATTGCTAGGGGGATAGAATATAAAAATAGGGAGGTATTGCTTCAGTTGTACAAGGTATTGGTGAGACCGCACCTGGAATACTGCATACAGTTTTGGTGTCCTTACTTAAGGAAAGACATCCTTGCTCTCGAGGCAGTGCAAAAAAGGTTCACTCGGTTAATCCCGGGGATGAGGGGGTGGTCATATGAGGAGAGGTTGGGTAGATTGGGACTCTACTCATTGGAGTTCAGAAGAATGAGAGGCGATCTTATTGAAACATATAAGATTGTGAAGGGGTTGGATCGGGTGGATGCGGGGAGGATGTTCCCGATGACGGGTGAGACGAGAACTAGGGGACATAGTCTTAGAATAAGGGGCTGCTCTTTCAAAACTGAGATGAGGAGGAACTACTTCACTCAGAGGGTGGTAGGTCCATGGAATATGCTGCCACAAAAAGCTGTAGAAGCTACAACATTAATTAAATTTAAAACAGAAATAGACAGTTTCCTAGAAGTAAAGGGCATTAAGGGTTACGGGGAGCGGGCAGGAATTTGGACATGAGTCTAGGTTCGGATCGGTCATGGCCCTGTGGGTAGTGGAGCGGGCCCAGGGACTGTGTAGCCTGATTCTGCTCCTATTTCGTGTGTGCAATTCTGTTAGATGCAGGAGATGGTTCTGTGATAGATAGTAGATTGGCGGTTAGGATCAGATCAGCCATGATCTTATTGAATGGCGGTGCAGGCTCGAGGGGCCGATTGGCCTACTCCTGCTCCTATTTCTTATGTTCTTATGTTCTTATTATTCCGCAGCTCGGCAGGGGTGTTGGGGTTACGGAGCGGTGTCATCAGCCAGGTGAAGAGTGGATAACCCTTGTCCCCGAGGAACCGACCACTTGGCTGATGCGGTGCCTGGAAAAGGTCTGGCACACCAGTCCGGCGCAGGATGAAAGCATCATGGCTGCTGCCAGGATACCAGGCATTGACAGCGAGTATGGACATTTAAGGAGTGGTAGCCCTTGCGGTTTCGGAAAACCTCTGCATTTTCATGCGGTGCCCGCAATGCCACATGCGTGCAGTCAATGGCGCCCTGCACCATGGGGAAGCTCGCTATCCGAGCAAAGCCACATGTGCGTTCATGCTGTTTGGCCTGGGTCATGGGGAAAGAGATGTACTGGTGTCTCCTTTTATAGAGGGCATTTGTCACCTCCCGGATACAGCAATGGACAGCGAACTGGGAGATATTGGCGATGTCCCCAGTAGCTGCTTGAAAGGAGCCGGTGGCATAAAAATTCAGAGCCACTGTCACCTTCACTGCCATCGACAGACACGTCCTAGTCCTCAGTTGAGGCTGCAGAACTGGTTGCAGCAGGTGGCAGAGCTCAGTGACCACCTCCTTGTCGAAGCGCAGCCTGCGGAAACACTGCTCCTCAGACAAATGAATGTAGGAGAATTGTTCCCGGAATACCCTGGGAGGGTAAGGTCTCCTATGCAGAGGTCTGTTGGCCCTCCTCCCTCTGGCCATGTTTGCCACTCTCTGCGTTTCTGATGCCTCCGATTCTGCAGGTGCAGGACGACGCCCTGAATCAGTGCAGCCCCCGTAATCTCTTGACAATCGATGCAATGAATGTTAAATCGAAAGGAACCTGCAAAGTGCTGCTCAGTAGCCAAAACTCCTTCACACAGCGTTGAATCTCTCCAGAAGACTCTCTCTCTCTCAGAATCTCTCTCTCTCAGAATGTGTGGTGCAAAAATGTCTCCGACAAAAAAAGGCAGGAAGAGGCCGCCTTTAAATAGCGCTCCCCCAGCCCCTTCCCGACTGCAAAACATTCCCCTCTCCCTGTCATTGCTAGCAGCAGGTGGAAAGGACGGGGGCGCCACTCAATATCCGGTCCGGGGCACTACACGCTCGACTGACGTCACGATCTGCGGGCGCAGAAGATCATGGCGGTAGAGTTTAGCGCCGCCATGATCTCCATTTAGGACAGAAATGAGGAAGAATTTCTTCACCCAGAGAGTGGTGAACCTGTGGAATTCTCTACCACAGAAGGTAGTTGAGGCGAAGTCATTAAATATATTCAAGGATGAGTTAGATATATTTCTTAAAGCTAAAGGTATCAAGGGATATGGGGAGAAGGCAGGTACAAGGTACTGAGTTTAGATGATCAGCCATGATCTCGTCGAATGGCGGAGCGGGCTCGGGGGGCCGAGTGGCCTACTCCTGCTCCTATCTTCTATGTTTCTAAAAACTCTGGTCAATTTCGCAAGCAGCGCAAACATCGCCGCGCCCAGGCGCTAGTTGCTTTGCGCCCCGTTAGCGCCCTCTTAGGGCACAAACGGGAGGTGCTAATCAACCGAATTTTTCCCCCAGAGAGTAGAAAGGTGATCGTGCATCAGTGAATAAGATGAAAGCAGGGAATAATGGTAAAAGGTTAAAACTAAAGGCTCTTTACCTGAATGCATGAAGCATTCGTAACAAGGGAGATGAATCAGTGGCGCAAATAGTGATAAATGGGTATGATCTAATAGCCATTACAGGGACATGGTTGCAAGGTGACCAGAGTTGGGAACTAAATATTCCAGGGTACTTGACTTATCGAAAAGACAGGCAGACTGGAACAGGAGGGTGGTGGGGGGGCGGGGGGGGGGGGGGGGGGGTAGCCCTGATAATTAAGGATGACATAAGGACAATAGTGAGAAAGGATCTTGGCTCAGAAGATCAGGAAGTAGAATCAATATGGGTGGAGGTAAGAAATAACAAGGGGCAGAAAACAATGGTGGGAGTAGTTTATAGGCCCCCTTACAGTAGCTATACCATTGGACAGAGTATTAATCAAGAAATCATAGGAGCTTGTAACAAAAGCAATACAATAATCGTGGGTAACTTTAATCTACATATACATTGGGCAAATCAAATTGGCTAGGATAGTTTGGAGGACAAGTTCATGGAATGTATGAGAAACAGTTTCCTAGAACAATACGTCATGGAACCAACCAGGGAAATTACTATTTTAGATCTTATTTTGTGTAATGAGACAGGGTTAATTAGTAATCTTATAGTAAAGGATCCTTTAGGAAAGAGTGATCATAATATAATAGAATTTCACATTTAGTTTGAAAGTGCCATTCTTAAGTCTGACACTAGAGTCTTAGGGCTAAAAATTGGGTTGCTTTGCGCCTCTCGTTAGCGCCCCTGTGGGGCGCTAACTGGCCGCAAATGCCCTAGCGCCCGAGCGCGGTGCCACTAACGCCTCCTCCAAAATTCAGCGGGAGGTTAGCGGCGGCGGTAGCCAGTAGCACCCCACTCCGCTGCATCAGTGATGATGACATCATTGCCGTGCACAGCGCCCCGTTTGCGCCCCGGTCACAAATTTCCCTTGCACCCCCTGGCTTATCGCCGGGCAATATGTGCGACAGGATCAGGGGACAGTTTTACAGCGGTGGTAGCGGCAGCAGCGCAACTTAAAGGGCAGGTGTCGGGCCCATTTTTATTTTGGCCGACTGCCAGCACCTGCCCCCGTTCACATTTGTATGTGGGGTGCCGGCCGCGATCGTTCAGCCTGGCACTCCTCGAGTGCCGGGCTTATTCCAAGGCACTCCGCTCCCCGGTGGTCAGGTAGGGCCCCGGTGCGTGCAGTGCTAGGCCCCTTTAATCAGGTAGCGGCGCGACATTGAGTAGTAATGCCTCAAGAAGCGCTCCACCTCCTTCTTGGTGTGCTTTTACTGAATTTATGGGGTAGGGGTGCTAACTTTTTCCGGGCGCTACAATTAGCGCCCCGGTGAGGTTAGCGCCCCAAAATGGGCTATACCCAATTTTTCACCCTTAAACTTAAACAAAGCCAATTACGTAGGTATGAGGGGCGAGTTGTCTAAGGTAGATTGGGAAATTAGATTAAACAGTATGACAGTAGATAAGCAGTGGCAATCATTTAAAGAAATATTCCAAAATTCTCAACGAATATACATTCCATTGAGAAATAAAAACTCCACAGGAAAAGTGTGCCATCCGTGGCTAACTAAAGAAGTTAAGGATAGTATTAGATTAAATGAAGAGGCATATAATGTTGCAAAGAATAGTAGTAAGCCTGAGGGTTGGGAGAGCTTTAGAAACCAGCAAAGGATGACGAAAAAATTGATAAAAAGGGAGAAAATAGAATGAGAGTAAATTAGCAAAAAATATAAAACAGATTGTAAGAGCTTCTACAAGAATGTAAAAAGGAAGAGAGTAGCAAAAGTAATCATTGGTCCCTTAGAGGCTGAGACAGGAGAAATTATATTGGGGAACAAGGAAATGGCAGAGGCTTTAAACAAATATTTTGTATCTGTCTTCACAGTAGAAGACTCAAAAAGTATACCAAAAATAGTGGGAACCAAGGGGCTAATGAGAGCGAGGAACGTAAAGTAATTAATATCAGTAGAGAAAAAGTACTTGAGAAAATAATGGGACTAAAAGCCAACAAATACCCTGGACCTGATGGCCTACATCCTAGGGTTCTAAAACAGGTGGCTGCAGAGATGGTGGATGCATTGGTTGTGATCTTCCAAAATTCCCTAGATTCAGGAAAGGTCCCAGCGGATTGGAAGGTAGAAAATGTAACCCCGCTATTCAAGAAAGGAGGGAGAGAGAAAACCGTGAACTATAGGCTAGTTAGCCTGACATCAGTCATCGGGAAAATGCTGGAATCCATTATTAAGGAAGTGGTAACAGGGTACTTAGAAAATCATAATATGATTAGGCAGAGTCAACATGGTTTTATGAAAGGTAAATCGTGTTTGACAAATTTATTAGAGTTTTTTGAGGATGTAACTAGCAGGGTAGATAAAGGGGAACCAGTGGATGTAGTATATTTCGATTTCCAAAAGGCATTTGATAAGGTGCCACATAAAAGGTTGTTAAGCAAGATAAGAGCACATGGGGTTGGGGGTAAGGTATTAGCATGGATAAGGATTGGTTAACAGACAGAAAACAGAAAGTAGGGATAAACAGGTCATTTTTAGATTGGCAGGCTGTAACTAGTGGGGTGCTGCAAGGATCAGTGCTTGGGCCTCAGCTATTTACAATCTATATTAATGACTTAGATGAAGGGACCGAGTGCAATGTAACCAAGTTTGCTGCTGATACAAAGCTAGGTGGAAAAGTAAGATGTGAGGAGGACACAAAGAGCCTACAAAGGGATATAGACAGGTTAAGTGAGTGGGCAATAAGGTGGCAGATGGAGTATAATGTGGGGAAATGTGAGGTTATTCAATTTGGTAAGAAGAATAGAAAAACAGAATATTTTTTAAATGGTGAGAAACTATTAAATGTTGGTGTTCAGATAGATTTGGGTGTCTTAGTACAAGAAACACAGAGAGTTAGCATGCAGGTACAGAAAGCAATTAGGAAGGCAATTGGCTAGTTGGCCTTTATTGCTGGAGGGTTGGAGTAAAAGAGTAAAGAAGTCTTGCTCCAATTGTACAGGGCCTTGGTGAGACCACACCTGGAGTACTGTGCACAGTTTTGGTCTCCTTATTTAAGGAAGGATATACTTGCCTTAGAGGCGGTGCATCGAAGGTTCACTAGATTGATTCCTGGGATGAGAGGGTTGTCCTATGAAGAGAGATTGAGTAGATTGGGCCTATACTCTCTGGAGTTTAGAAGAATGAGAGGTGATCTCATTGAAACATATAAGACTCTGAGGGGGATTGACAGGGTAGATGCTGAGAGATTGTTTCCCCTGGCTGGAGAGTCTAGAACTAGGGAGCATAGTCTCAGGATAAGGGGCTGGCCTTTTAAGGCTGAGATGAAGAGGAATTTCTTCACTCAGAGGGTTGTGAATCTTTGGAATTCTCTGTCTCAGTTGTTGAGTATATTCAAGGCTGAGATCGATAGATATTTGGACTCCAGAGGAATTAAGGGATAAGGCAGGAAAGTTGAGGTGAGGACGAAGATCAGTCATGATTTTATTGAATGGTGGCGAAGGCTCGAGGGGCCGTATGGTCTACTCCTGCTCCTAATTCTTATGTTCTTATGTAAGAACACTAGTGGTAAATGTATAAGCTATGTAAGGAGTATTGGGCAAACAGTCCCAGAACCTCTTTCCTTCAACTTCATGCCAGAAAACAGAGTTGGAGATTTACCTTCCAAATCTAAACTCATCCAAAACTCTGCTGCTCACATCCTAACTCACACCAAGTCTCATTCACCCATCACCCCTGTGCTCACTGACCTACATTGGCTCCCGGTTAAGCAACGCCTCGAATTTAAAATTCTTATCCTTGTTTTCAAATCCTTCCATGGCCTCGCCCCTACCTATCACTGTAACCTCGTCCAGCCCTACAACCCTCCGAGATCGCCACGCTCCTCCAATTCTGGCCTCTTGAGCATCTCTGATTTTAATCGCTCAACCATTGGTGGCCGTGCCTTCAGCTGCCAAGGCCCTAAGCTCTGGAATTCCTTCCCTAAACCTCTCCACCTCTCTTTCCTCCTTTAAGATGCTCCTTAAAACCTATCTGCCCTAACTTCTCCTTTTGTGGCTCGGTGTCAAATTTTGTTTTATAATGCTCCTATGAAGCGCCTTGGGACGTTTTACTATGTTAAGGGCACTATATAAATTCAAGTTGTTGTTGTTGATGAGTCTTGGCCTCTTTTTATTGTCCGGGGATTTCTTAGGGATCACTGCGGGGAAGCGGGGGTCTCGGGATGGAGCACTTGTATCTACAGCAGGCATAAGCATGGAAATAATATGCACATGAAGTGAACGATGAACTATGCCTTCCAACTCATTTTCCTGTTTTAATATCAGGTGGGTAGCAAAGAGACCGAGGGCCCAAACAGGTAGGAGCAATCTTTTTCGAAAGGTCCAGCAGAAGAGTTTTGTGGCTTGGGGCCTCTTCGCTGCTATTCTTGGACAGCAGCCAAGAGACTCCACAGCAAAAAAACTGGACTTGGTGCACAGATATTTTGACAGTAAAAGAAATATTTACCTTTTTTTGCAGGTACAGAATGGTGTTAACTTATTACTAAAGAAAAGCAAGCTTTAACATTTGCCAATCTGTCCCTTTGTTTTTTTACCTCTGACTGCAATCTTCTGTTCTCCCAGATTATGTATAAGGAGACATATTGCATCATGTATCACATGCATTTGTAATCAGCAACACTTACCTCTGCCACAAGTAGCTGTACATTCTGTCATCCCAACCTGTTTCCAGTTGTATTCACGGAAATGCCGTGGTGGTTGCATAACTGGTACCTGATTGCCTGGCTCACGTGGTGGGAATCTTCCAGGATGCCGAGTCTGGAAATTTGTATTCTCATAACCTAAATTTACCGCAGAGGAGTCTTCTGTGACATCCAACTGACCATTGAGTGGATCTCCTAGAAACAAAAAGCAAAATATAAAGCGATCATCAACATACTCACCAGGAGGTATGGAAAAATGATTTACTAAATTATATGAATTGCAGTGAGAAATGTATTTAATAAATCAGTGCTCCACAAAGATCTCTAACGTATATTTTTCAGATACTAAGGAGCAAGTACAATTATTAACAGCTACATGGAATCACATCGAATTTTACAGCACAGGAACAGGCCATTCGGCGAAAACAGGTCCATGCCGGTGTTTATGCTCGACACGAGCCTCCTCCCACCCCACTTCATCTAACCTTATCAGCATATCCTTCTATTCCTTTCTCCTTTATGTGTTTATCTAGCTTTCCCTTAAATCCATCTATGCTATTCGCCTCAACTGCTCCTTGTGGTAGCCAGTTCCACATTCTCACCACTTTCTAAGTAAAGAAGTTTCTCCTGAATTTCTTATTGGATTTCTAAGTGACTATCTTATATTTATGACCCCTAGTTTTGGACTCGCCCACCAGTGGAAACATCTTCTCTACATTTACCCTATCAAACCTCTTCATAATTTTAAAGCTTTCTGTTTTCTAGAGAAAAGAGCCCCAGCCTATTCAGTCTTTCCTGATTGTTGAACCCAAAATGCAGTTTTGGTATCATCCTTGTAAATAAATAACAAAAGAAAATTCTAGATAGGGATAGGGCCACTAAGGGAGACACACAATAAACTCACAGGTAACGACAGCAAAATGGCAGAATTATTAAATAATTACTTTGCCTCAGTGTTTACCAGGGAGACTAACATGGTGGACATGACATTAGTAGAAGAGATCAAAAAAGATATAAAGACATTTAAGATAGAAGGAGGGAGATAATTGACAAACTAATCAAACTTAGAGACGATAAAACCCCTGGTCCGGATGGATTGCATCGTGCATATTAAAAGAAGTTAGAGAAGAAATAGCAGAGGCACTATTACATAATATAAAAATTCATTCAAAAATGGAATAGTGTCAGAGGACTGTGTGATTCCAATATACAAAAATGGAGATAGAACAAGTCACGGGAACTATAGACCAATTAGCTTAACGTTGGTGCTAGGAAAGATAATGGAATCCTTACTCAAAGATGTAATAGAAAAATATCTAGAGACTGAAAATATAATAAAGAGTAGTTAGCACGGATTCCAAAAGGGAATATGTTTGGCATAAAAATAAAACAAAAAAGGTGACTCAACCGTGGCTAACAAGGGAAATTAGGGATAGCATAAGATCCAAGGAGAGGACATATAATTTGGCCAGAAAAAGCAGCAAACCTGAGGATTGGGAGAAACATAGAAACATAGAAACATAGAATCTAGGAGCAGGAGTAGGCCATTCGGCCCGTCGAGCCTGCTCCACCATTCAATACGATCATGGCTGATCATTCAAATCCATTACCCTGTCCCTGCTTTAATCCCCACAGTACACATATCCCACCCTAGCCCCGTAACCCCACGTATTTAATTCCCCCTAACATATCCCATCCTATCCCCATAACCCCACATATTTAATCCCCCCCCCCTAACACTAAGGGTCAATTTTATCATAGCCAAATCAACCTAACCCGCACATTTTTGGACTGTGGGAGGAAACCGGAGCACCCGGAGGAAACCCACGCAGACACGGGGAGAATGTGCAAACTCCACACAGACAGTCACCCGAGGTCAGATTCGAACCCGGGTCTCTGGCGCTGTGAGGCAACAGTGCTAACCACTATGCCACCGTGTTGCCCAGTTGAGCAGTTTAGGATTCAGCAAAGGAGGACAAAGGGATTAATTAAGAGGGGGAAAATAAAGTATGAGAGTAAGCTTGCAGGGAACATAAAAACTGACTGTAAAAGCTTCTATAGATATGTGAAGAGAAAAAGATTGGTGAAGTCAAGTGTAGGTCCCTTGCAGTCAGAATCTTGGGAATTTATAATGGGGAACAAAGAAATGGCAGACCAATTAAATACATACTTTGGTTCTGTCTTCACAAAGGAGGACACAAATAACCTCCCAGAGATGTCGGGGAACACAGGGTCTAATGAGAGGGAGGAATTGAATGAAATCAGTATTTGTAGGGAAATGGTGTTAGGGAAATTGATGGGATTGAAGGCTGATAAATCCCCAGGGCCTGATAATCTACATCTTAGGGTACTTAAGGAAGTGGCCCGAGAAATAGTAGATGCATTGCTGGTCATCTTCCAAAATTCTATGGACTCTGGAACAGTTCCCATGGATTGGAGGGTAGCTAATGTAACCCCACTATTTAAAAAAGCTGGTAGAGAGAAAATGGGGAATTATAGACCGGTAAGTCTGACATCGGTAGTGGGCAAAATGCTAGAGTCCATTATAAAAGATGTAATAGCAGCGCACTTGGAAAACAGTGACAGGATCGGACAAAGTCAACATGGATTTACAAAAGGTAAATCATGCTTGACTAATCTACTGGAATTTTTTGAGGATGTAACTGGTAGAATAGATAAGGGAGAACCAGTGGATGTGGTGTATTTGGACTTTCAGAAGGCTTTCGATAAGATCCCGCATAAGAGATTAGCGTGCAAAGTTAAAGCACACTGGATTGGGGGTAAGGTACTGTCTTGGATAGAGAACTGGTTGGCAGACAGGAAGCAAAGAGTTGGAACAAATGGGTCTTTTTCCGAGTGGCAGGCAGTGACTAGTGGGGTACCGCAGGGATCGGTGCTAGGACCCCAGCTATTCACAATATATATTAATGATCTAGACGAGGGAACTAGATGTAATATCTCCAAGTTTGCAGACGACACAAAGCTGGGTGGGCATGTGTGCTGTGAGGAGGATGCAGAGAAACTCCAGTATGATTTGGACAGGTTGGGTGATTGGGCAGATGTATGGCAGATGCAGTATAATGTGGATAAATGCGAGGTTATCCACTTTGATGGCAAAAACAGGAAGGCAGATTATTATCTGAACAGCAATAGATTGGGAAAAGGGGAAGTGCAACGAGACCTGGGTGTCCTTGTGCACCAGTCGCTGAAAGTAAGCATGCAGGTGCAGCAGGCGGTTAAGAAGGCAAATGGTATGTTGGCCTTCATAGCGAGAGGATTCGAGTACAGGAGCAAGGATGTCTTGCTGCAGTTGAGAGGTCGCACAACACCAGGTTATAGTCCAACAGTTTTATTTTAAATCACAAGCTTTCGGAGTTACAACTCCTTCGTCGGGTGAAGTGAGGAGATACAGAATCGTCAAAGCATATATAGATCGAGAACAATGCATGTGTAACTTACAATTGCAGACAACTGAATTCAATCATCCTGACTGTTTATCTGCCGAGGTGTGATAAAGTTAATCAGGTCAGCCAGGAAGGTACCACATCAAAGACATAGCAAGATACCACTGAGACAATGAGGTGGAATCGCATGGGGTCTAACGTGTCAAAAGCTGCCGTCTGTATGTAAAACGATTAACTTTAAAATTTTTACTTTTTTACTGGGAATCACATATGTGAAACAAGCCAACGACGACTCGAGTCCGGATCACGTCATGTATCGTGACATAAACCCAAGATCCCGATTGAGACCGTCTTCATGAGTGCGGAACTTGGCTATCAGTTTCTGCTCGATGATTTTGCGTTGTCGTGTTGTCTCGAGTTGTCGTTGGCTTGTTTCACATATGTGATTCCCAGTAAAAAAGTAAAAATTTTAAAGTTAATCGTTTTACATACAGACGGCAGCTTTTGACACGTTAGACCCCATGCGATTCCACCTCATTGTCTCAGTGGTATCTTGCTATGTCTTTGATGTGGTACCTTCCTGGCTGACCTGATTAACTTTATCACACCTCGGCAGATAAACAGTCAGGATGATTGAATTCAGTTGTCTGCAATTGTAAGTTACACATGCATTGTTCTCGATCTATATATGCTTTGACGATTCTGTATCTCCTCACTTCACCCGACGAAGGAGTTGTAACTCCGAAAGCTTGTGATTTAAAATAAAACTGTTGGACTATAACCTGGTGTTGTGCGACCTCTCAATTTTGTCCACCCCAGTCCAACACCGGCATCTCCGCATCATTGCTGCAGTTGTACAGGGCCTTGGTGAGACCACACCTTGAGTATTGTGTGCAGTTTTGGTTGCCTTATCTGAGGAAGGATGTTCTTGCCATGGAGAGAGTGCAGCGAAGATTCACCAGACTGATACCTGGGATGGCAGGAATGACGTATGAGGAGAGATTGGGTCGATTAGGCTTATATTTGCTCGAGTTTAGAAGAATGAGAGGGGATCTCATTGAAACTTATAAAATTCTAACAGGACTAGACAGACTAGATGCAGGAAGGATGTTCCCGATGGCCGGGGAGTCCAGAACCAGGGGTCACAGTCTAAGGATAAGGGGTAAGCCATTTAGGACTGAGATGAGGAGGAATTTCTTCACCCAGAGAGTGGTGAACCTGTGGAATTCTCTACCACAGAAGGCAGTTGAGGCCAATTGATTAAATATATTCAAGAAGGAGTTAGATATATTTCTTAAGGCTAAAGGGATCAAGGATATGGGGAGAAAGCAGGGACAGGGTACAGAATTTGGATGATCAGCCATGATCTCATTAAATGGCGGAACAGGCTCAAGGGGCCGAATGGCCTACTCCTGCTCCTATCTTCTATGTTTCTATGGAAGGTCATACTTGCCCAACCTTAGTGAATTCTTTGAAGAAGTAACAGAAAGGGTGGATAAGGGTAATACAGTAGACGTAATATATTTGGATTTCTAAAAAGCCTTCGATAACATACCGCATAGTACACTCATGACTAAGGTCAGAATATGTGCAGTCAGGGGGCAAGTAGCAAAATTTATAGCAAGCTGGCTACAAAACAGAAAACAGAGAGTAGGGATTAAAGGTAGTAACTTAGATTGGCAAAAGGTAGGAAGTGGTGTTCCACAAGGATCGGTGCTGGGACCACTGTTATTCACCATTTACATAGACGATTTGGACTTGAGAATCTGAAGTACAATTTCAAACTTTGCAGATGACACCAAAATGGAGGGAGGGTGTAGTTAATTCAGAGGAGGACATTAATAAACTTGCAGAATGGGTGTGTAATTGGCAAATGAACTTCAACATAGATAAGTGTGAGGTGGTACATTTTGGTAGGAAGAGTAAGGAGGCCACATACTCCTTGGAAAGTGTCTAAATGAGGTAGAGGAACAGAGGGATCTGGGGGTCCAGATACACAAATCACTAAAAGTGGCGACGCAGGTTAATAAAGCAAACAAAGCATTGGGGTTCATTTCTAGAGGGATAGAATTGAAAAGCAGAGAAGTTATGTTAAACTTGTATAGAACCTTGGTTAGACCACACTCGAAGTATTGTGAACAGTTCGGGTCTCCATATTATAAAAAGGATATAGAGGCACTGGAGACGGTGCAAAAAAGGTTTACTAGAATTATAACAGAACTGGGAGGTTATATCTATCAGGAAAGGTTATACAGGCTGAGGGATGATCTGATAGAGGCCTTTAAGATTATGAAAGGGTTTGATCGGGTAAATGCAGAGAAGACGTATCCATTTGCAGGCGAGACCAGAACTATGGGTCATAAATATAAGAGAGTCACCAATAAATCCAATCGGGAATTCAGGAGAAACGTCTTTATCCAGAGAGAGGTGAGAATGTGAAACTCGCTCCCACAGGGAGTGTTTTTTTTTAATTAGTTTATGGGATCTGGGCGTCGCTGGCAAGGCCGGCATTTATTGCCCATCCCTAGTTGCCCTTGAGAAGGTGGTGGTGAGCCGCCTTCTTGAACCGCTGCAGTCCGTGTGGTGATGGTACTCCCACAGTGCTGTTAGGTAGGGAGTTCCAGGATTTTGACCCAGCGACGATGAAGGATCGGCGATATATTTCCAAGTCAGGATGGTGTGTGACTTGGAGGGGAACTTGGAGGTGATGGTGTTCCCATGCGCCTGCTGCCCTTGTCCTTCTAGGTGGAAGAGGTCGCGGGTTTGGGAGGTGCTGCCAAAGAAGTCTTGGCGAGTTGCTGCAATGCATCTTGTAGATAGTACACACTGCAGACATGGTACGCCGGTGGTGGAGGGAGTGAATGTTTAAGGTGGTGGATGGGGTGCTTTGTCCTGGATGGTGTCGAGCTTCCTGAGTGTTGTTGGAGCTGCACTCATCCAGGCAAGTGGACAGTATTCCATCACACTCCTTACTTGTGCCTTGTAGATGGTGGAAAGGCTTTGGGGAGTCAGGAGGTGAGACACTCGCCGCAGAATACCTAGCCTCTAACCTGCTCTTGTTGCCACAGTATTTATGTGGCTGGTCCAGTTAAGTTTCTGGTTAATGGTGACCCCCAGGATGTTGATAGTGGGGGATTCGGCGATGGTAATGCCATTGAATGTCATGGGGAGGTGGTTAGACTCTCGCTTGTTGGAGATAGTTATTGCCTGGCACTTCTGTGGCGCGAATGTTACCTGCCACTTATCAGCCCAAGCCTGAACGTCGTCCAGGTCTTGTTGCATGCGGGCATGGACTGCTTCATTATCTGAGGAGTTGTGAATGGTGCTGAACACTGTGTAGTCATCAGCGAACATCCCCATTTCTGACCTTATGTTGGAGGCAAGGTCATTGATGCGAATAGCATAGATGGACTTAAGGGGAAGCTCGATAAGCACATGAGGGAGAAAGGAATAGAAGAATATATCGATGGGGTTAGATGAAGAAGGGTGGGAGGAGCCTCGTGTGGAGCACTGGCAAAGACCTGTTGTGCCGAATGGCCTGTTTCTGTGCTGTAAATACTTTGTAAATCTTTTTTACACTTTCTGCAGTGCTTCTATATCCTTTTTGTAATAATGGAGAACAGAACTGTTTACAGTACTCCAAGTGTGGTCTAACCAAGGTTCTATACAAGTTTAACATAACTTCTCTGCTTTGAATTCTATTCCTCTAGAAATGAACCCCAGTGCTTTGTTTTCTAATATGAATCCAATCAATGATTGCTACAATCCCTCTGTTAACTGCAGCTGATAAAAAAAACACTATTTTATTTTCTCAATTCCTCCAATTTTTCTCCTGTTATTAAAAGCAGTGACTCCTATTAGGGTCTGCATTGGTGGTCTTATGGTATCTTTCTTATGCTCATTCTTCATTTAGGAGCCCAGAAGGTGATTATTGGCAGGCTATTTAACCATAGAGGTCACTGTAGCCAAATCCAATTCAGTTCTCAATCGATATCCACAGTCACACATTTTCCATCAATGATCAGGAAGAGCAATCAGCCTAATTTTCCCCCTCCCTACCCGAGTGGCACTGAGGCCAAATGTAGCGCCCCTGTTGCTGCCTCAGATGAAATCTGCTAACGCAGGATAAACCTGGAATCAATCCTTGGATATCCCTATTCTTTTTGGCTCAGTGCCACACTGGGAGTCCATTCATTCACAAAACCACTAATTTAAAAATTTTATACCAAGCAAACAAAATGATGATGCAATTCATATCAAAATATGATAATATGCTGCAAAAATGGTATTACAACTCTTGTGTATTATGTAGCTTGTCACAAAAATAATGCTTGAAAGGATATTGGAGAAGGAGGGGGAGGATCCCGTCGTTGTAGTCCATATTGGGACCAACAACATAGGAAAGAGTAGGCAAGAGGTCCTATTTGGAGAGTACCAGGAACAAGGAGCTAAATAAAGAACAGGACCTCAAGGGTTATAATCTCTGGATTATTACCCGAGCCATGTACAAACTGGCAGATTAGGGAGGTGAACACGTAGCTGAAGGAGTAGTGTGGGAAAGAGGGGTTCCATTTCATGGGACACTGGCACCAGTATTGGGACAGGAAGGAACTGTACCATTGGGACGGGCTCTACCTGAACCGGGCTGCGACCAGGGTCCTAGTGGAAAGGATAAATAGGGCGGTCACAAAGACTTTGAACTAGTAAATGCAGGGGAGGGCTCAGGTGGAAAGGTAGTATAAATAATAGTTCTAAAACAAACGAAAGGGAAGCGGGTAGAGTAATAGTCAGAAATTGTGCTTTAGGCACTACAGGTAAAGGGAAAAGTAAAAGATGTAAAGTAATTAAACCAGGAGAGAGAAATAAGAAATGTGTGAGTAAAACACGAGAACAGAAGGACAGGTTAGGATGTGTGGCCCAAATAAGCGTTCTTTATACAAACGCACGGAGTATAAGGAACAAATTGAATTGCAGGCATAAATTCAACTTGGAAGGTATGACATAGTAGCCATTACTGAGACATGGGGGGCAATTTTCCCAGCCCCGAGGAGGCGGGTCTCGAGGCGGGACAGTGTGTCAAAATGGCAAAAACTGAGGGCGGGTTCAGAACCCGCCTCCGTGCAATTTTGCCGGAGGCGGGTTTGATGGGTGCGATTCGGTCCTGCCTCCATCAGTCGGGAGAGGTAGTTAAGACCCTTAAATAGTAGTTAAGGGCCTCTATAATCCTATTTTGACAGGCCTTTGTTATTTTACCACATTTTCAGCGTGTTGCACGACCCTCCTAAACCACGCCAGCTAATCCTGGCGGGTTGACAAGTGGGTGGCCTCCTCACAGCTGCAGCTCCACCATTAAAACGGAGCTTTCATCAGGGAGCAGTTGCAGGTGGCAGAACTTTTGTTCCAAAGGTCTTTTAGCAGGCCTACTGAAGTCGGAGGTGCTGCAGCTTCTATCTCTCAACTGTGGGACCTCCTTGGAAGACCCTCTCCCCGCTTGGACTGAGCGCTTCCCCAACGGAGGTATCTGCCAGCAGCATGGGAACCATTTATTTTCTTTCACCATGGACCTCAGAATCGGATGAGGAGCAGCCACAGCAGCAGCAGAACCAGGCAGCTCAGCAACAACAGCAGCAGGAGCCCCAACCTCCTGCTCACCCACCTGATGCTGCAGAGGGCAGAAGGCGCCAGCACATGGAAGCACGTCGTGCAAGGAATGCACTCATCCTGGCCAGATTTGCATAGGTTGCTCATTGTGGCACATGTGCTTGGCTCCTTCTTAACACATGATAGACAATGGACATGACTCTCTGGCCTCCTTTCACTCTGACCACCAACCTGACCACACAAGTGTCGCGGAGCCCGCAATGTGGAGCTGCCTAAGCCGAAATAACAGATGCCATCACGCCAACAGTTTGCCATGACCTCATTTTAATACATTCCCACAGGGATGGCATTTCATCAATAAACAGAAACAATTCCCCAATCTGCACACAGATCTGGAGGTTATATCCCTTGCCAGCTGGACCCACACAGCCTTGGTTTCTTTGGGGGACCTCTTCCTCCCAGATGAGGGGAAGAGCACCTCCCTGCTGGCTCTCGCCCCCTCAACCAACATACCCAGCACCTCATCCGAGAACCTCGGGGAGGCCCTTGCCTTGGAGCTGGCCATTCTTCAAGGAGATAACAGCTTGGAGGTGGTGCAGCATCGACCAAAAACCAGTGGAATGAGTCAAGGCAGCAAGCAGCCCCTAAATGAAGCTGGATAAGTGACGTCAGCAGAGGCGAGTTTCAGTCCCAGAACACTAATCGGCCCAGGGGAACCCACACCTCTGAAATCAACTGGCCAATTAGGGGAAAATCGCAAATTTTTCCCACCTCTCAGTGGAGGCGGGTTTGGAACCCACCCAAACCGAAACCCGCCTCCAACGGGAAAATCACGCCCATGGCTGCAAGACAGTCAGGACTAAGAACTAAATATACCAGATTATAAGGTCTACAAGAAAGTTAGGGAAAATGGTAAAGGGGAAGGAGTAGCCTTAGTGATTTAATCACTTCAATGATAAGAGAGAATATAACGAGAGGTAAGCAGGCAGTGGAGACTTTATGGATAGAATTAAGAAATAGAAATGGATTTAAGACTGCAGTGGGAGTTGTGTATAGGTCCCCTTGTAGCAGCTGTGCAGAGATGGACATTTCAGTAACATATTTAAATCATGCTCCCACAATGCATTTGGAACTCCCGGCAGTAAAATGGAGATGGTAGCTGCCAGCTTCAGAAGGTACGTGCCTTTTACCGCACTCCTTGGGGGCCAGGAGGAGCAGGAGAGCTTCCCCCGGCCCCTCAAGGAAGCCTTTGGCCTTTGTCCTGCTGACCGTGGTCTCTCTCTAGCCCCTTCTGCTATCACCGACCTCCCCCTCCGCCCCTGCCGCGATCGCTGACCTCACCACTCCCAAGCCCCGATCTGCATCCTGCCCACCTCCCGATTGCCGGGGACTGTCCCTAAGGGTCCCTGGCTGCAGTCTCTTGCCGCTGGCCTCCCTGCCCGGCAGCCGCCCAGGCTGTAAGTTTCTCCGGCTATGGTGCAGAAAACAGAATTAAAAATGATAATGAGGTCCTGCCATGAAATTCAGCAGGACCACTGCGTCCCCGGCCTTGCCAGGTGCTTTGGGTGCTTTCGGCCTCCCCCGCTCCCTCCCAGCTTCCCTGCAAATATTGGGGCCAGCATATCAGGAAAGATATATTGGCCTTGATGGGATTACAGTAGACTTACCAGAATGATACCGGGGGTTAAAGGGTTAAATTATAAGGACAGATTGTATTACTTTGGCTTGTATTCCCTTTGAGTTTAGGGGTGATCTAATCATGGTGTTTAAAATGATAAAAGGAGTTTGACAGGGTAGATACAGAGAAACTATTTCCTCTGATGGGGGAGTCTAGAACAAGGGGGCATAATCTTAAAATTCGAGTTAGGCTGCTCAGGAGTGATGTCAGGAAGCACTTTTTCCACAAAAGTGGAAATCTGGAACTCTCTCCCCAAAAAAGGCTGTGGATGCTGGGAGTCAATTGAAATTTTCATGGCTCAGATCAATAGATTTTTGTTGGGTAAGGGTATCAAAGGCTATGGAACAAAGGCGGGTAAATTAAGTTGAGATACAGATCAGCCATGATCTGATTGAATGGTGGAACAGGCTCCAGGACTGAATGGCCTCCTCCTGTTCTTATATGGCAGAGAATTTCACATTCTAACCACCCTCTGTGTAAAGGCATTTTTTCTAACCTCCCTTAATCCTTTTTGTGATTATCTTAAATTACCAGCTCACCAACCAGTGGAAATAATCTATCACTATTTGTCCTATCATAACCCTTTATAATCTTGAAGACTTCCATCAGATTATCCCTTATCCTGCTCCGCTCTTGTAAAATAACCCCTAGCTCTCAAGTTTCTTTTCAATACAATTGTGCCTCATCCCTTGTAAATCCTAGTGGCTCTATACTGCATCTTTTCCATTGCTTCTATATCCATCCTAGAATGGGGTGTCAAAATTTGTACGCAATACTTCACTGCAGCTGAACTAAGGCCTTGTTTAAGACCATTATTACTTCCTTTCTTTTGTATTCTATGCCTCTAGTACAAAACTAAGAATTCTGTTTGCTTTTTTATGGCATTTTCGACTTGCTCTGCCACGTTTCATAGCCTGTGTATCTGCATATGACGCTCCCACTGATTCTCTATTTCATTTCAAATCTTACCATTTATTATACAATTCCTTTCCCTATCAACTAACTCAATACAGATCAGCAATCAAATCTGGGACATTATGAGGGTAATTTTAACACCCCCATGATGGGCAGGAGCGGGTGGGTAAATTTGGAAAAATGGGAAACCCGACCACAATCTGTCGCGAGCACGTTGACTTCCGGTTTAACCCAGGTTTGGGGTTGGGTGACTAACCTGCTCTGGAGAGGCGGGTCGGTAATTATAATATTTAAATGAGGCTGCATGCCTCAGATTATGTCATCAATTTGAATTTAACGGCTGGGTGCCAGGTTTCCCAGGGCTCGAGAAATCCGGCGTAAAGGGAGGCGAGAGCTGCCGGATCCTACAGGTAATTGTTCTTCTCTCCGGCCCTCAAGCAAATCTGCCACGATCTCTCATTTCCACGCGACCCCGCCTTTCCCCCCACCCCCCGTGATCGCTCTTCCCACTTCGGGGTTGAAGCCCACCCACACTGACCCCCAAACTTCTCGGATGGTCCCTGCCTTCTGTTGCCTAGACCCTAAGCTCTGGAACTCCCTGCCTAAATCTCTCCGCCTCGCTACCTCTCTTTCCTCCTTTAAGACGCTCCTTAAAACCTACCTCTTTGACCAAGCTTTTGGTCACCTGCCCTAATTTCTCCTTATGTGGCTCGGTGTCAAATTTTTTGTCTTTTAATACTCCTGTGAAGCTCCTTGGGATGTTTTACTGCATTAAAGGCGCTATATAAATACAAGTTGTTGTTGTTGCCTGCTGCCTACAGCAGGCTTTCCCAGCCATCAATCTGGGCGGAAAATGCAGTAAAACAATTCTAATGAGGCCTTGCCGTTAATTTCGGCAGGACCTCGTGTTCCTCCTATTTCCGGGTTTACCGGCTGCTGACAGACACCCCCCGCTCCCTCCCCGTAAATATCGGGGCCAATTTAAATAATAGCTTCATTAGACATTTAAATTAATGTCCCCATGAGTTCATATAATAAACATTTGAAAGTCAAGTGATGTCTCAGCTTTCTTTAGTTCCAGTAAAAAATTTCAGTTACTCACTGACAAATACAGAGCAAAATAGTAATGAGTTTTCCACATGGGTTAATGCCCTTCAGAGAGCTCACATTCTCCTGAGTTAGGTCAGGAAATGCTCCACTTTTTGGTTCAGCGGTATCACTCTCATCTCTGTGTCAGAGGTTGAGGGTTCAAGCTTCGCTGCAGGACTTGAATACATAGGCTGGGAATTTCCCTGGGGTTGTTTCGCTCTGTTGCCTGAAGTGTGGTGGAAACCTTGTCTATATCTGTAAATGGTGTTTCTGCTGCAGAGCGGTTTCCAGCCATAATCTGAAGGTGTGCTGCATTGCTGGTGGTCCTGTGCAGTTGTGTGGGTACATGTAAAAGATCCCACAGCACTATTCAGAGAGCAGTGGAGTTTTCCTGGTGTCCTGGCCAACATTTATCCCTCAACCAACATCATCAAAACAGATGAAGTGGTTACTTATCTCATTACCATTTGTGGGCTCTTGCTGTGTGTAAATTGGCTGCTGCATTTGCCTACATTACAACAGTGACTACACTTCAAAAGTAATCCATTGGTGGTGTACAGTGTTTTGGGACAAACTTAGGACACAAAAGGCAAGGTCTTTCTTTTTTTTATCTTACCTGGTCTGATGCTGGGAGGTAGCTGATGACTGACAACATTTGCTTTGGGAAGAATATACTCATATTGAATGCCAGGATTCAACTGCTGGTAGATCATCTGGAAAATAATGATGACAGCATGAGGTCTCACATGTCTGCTGTAAGCCGTGCCCCAACCTCATGCAACATGAAATACTGCATAGAGTCTGTGATAAGGTTCAAAGGGACAGCTCTGACTGGAAATGCAATGAGTGATGCCTCCGATTCCCAATATATTTCATAGCTGCTTTACTGCCAATGGCTTACTTATTTCTGCTTCACAAAACCACACTAGATCAATACTGTAGTGTGGCGGATCGCCACCTAAAACGGGCATAATCCACTCTTCCGTCTGTGGACAAATTTCCAGCACCTTCCCCTTTAAGGCACATTACCTTTAAGGCAGAAGGAGGCGGGGCCTCAGGTTTTACCCAGAGAATTCTGGGAGTTTTTCCAGAGAATACTGGGAGCAGCTCTCTCAGCCATTTTGTGTGCCATGCAATGACTTGAAGTTTTCTTGTTTTCCACATATGGATTCAGCCTCCATTCGTGTTTCGCGGCAGCCTCAACATTGGTGACCCCAACACTCAGAACGTATTCCGAGCACTGCAATGGCGGACACGAACGCAGTTTCTGTGAAACTGCCGGAGTTTTGGGAAAACCAGCCCGAAGCCTGGTTTCTCCAAGCTGAATCTCGCTTCCGGCTGCGAAATATCACCACAGATGGGACGAAGTACGACTATCTCGTCACATCACTCAGTAACGCTGCAGTTTCCAAGGTTTGGACAACGCTGCAGAACCCACCAGAGGAAGGCAAGTACGCACATCTCAGAACAGCCCTCCTTAAAAAATTTACGGCCTCGGCATATCAGCGAAACTGCCACCTCCTCGACCTTCCAGGCCTCGGTGATGCCTCACCGTCAGACCTCTTCTCCCACATGCTCTCCCTCACCGACGAGAGCCCACCCGGATCCCTCTTCCGCACGCTGTTCATCCGCCAGCTCCCTCTCAGCATCCGCCCAGCGATCGTGCCGTCCGGCCTCACGAACCTGGAAGCCCTGGCCGATGAGGCCGACAAGCTGCTGTCCGCTCACTCCAGCCGCGACGTCACTCCGGACCTGGCAGCCAATGCCTGGGCGCGCCCCTCACAATCCAGCACACGGCCACAAGGGCCTGTCACCAGGCCCACGGGGCCTTCACGCCCCACTAACCCGGGCCACTGTTACTACCACGCACGGTTCGGCGCCAGGGCACAACGGTGCACACCTCCCTGCTCTTTCAAGTCCGCCCCCGTTCCAGCCCCCGCGATGGCCGTGGGCCACGTGGGCTCCCTGCTGTTCGTCACGAATGACAAAACCGGTCGCCGGTTCCTGTGCGACACTGGGGCTCAGCACAGCATCATCCCGGCCTCCTCCCTCGACATCCAAAAGGGCGAACGAGGACCGGCACTGGCTGCTGCTAACGGCTCGGAAATCCGGACGTATGGCACCCAGACAGTCACCCTCGACCTCGCTGGTCACCGCTACCGATGGGAGTTCATCACTGCCAAGGTGCTCTCCCCCCTCATCGGCGCAGATTTCCTGTGTGCCCACGGCTTACTGGTAGACATCCCTCGTCACCGCCTCGTGGACATGAACACCATGTCCCCCATCCTGGGCGCCATGGCCCCCCGTCAACCCGCCGACATGGCGTCACAGTTCCACGCCCGGGCCACGGATGACTACTCGGCACTCCTGGCCGAATTCCCGGCCCTTACCAATCTGACCTTCTCCGCGGAGACCGCCAAACACGGGGTGGAACACTTCATCCCCACCACAGGCCCCCCAGTGTACGCCCACGCCCACAGGCTGGACCCGGCCAAACTGGAGGTCGCACGGACCGAGTTTGCCACCATGGAACAGCTCGGCATCATCCGCCGCTCCAACAGTCCCTGGGCCTCCCCACTCCACATCGCCCCCAAACCAGGCGGAGGTTGGCGCCCCTGCGGGGATTACCGCCGCCTCAATGATGCCACCACCCCTGATCGGTACCCCGTGCCGCACATTCAGGACTTCTCGGCTAGACTGGCCGGCCGCTCAGTCTTTTCCAAGGTTGACCTGGTGCGCGGCTACCACCAAGTCCCTGTCCACCCCGTGGATGTCCCCAAGACGGCCGTAATCACCCCCTTCGGCCTGTTCGAGTTCCTGCGGATGCCCTTCGGCCTCAAAAACGCGGCCCAGGCATTCCAACGGCTCATGGACTCGGTCCTTCGGGACCTGAAGTTCCTGTTAGTCTACCTGGACGACATCCTGGTAGCCAGTTCCTCCAAGCAGGAACACCTCGAACACCTTCGCATCCTGTTCGGGCGCCTCAGTGACCACGGGCTCATCCTCAGCCCAGCCAAATGCCAGTTCGGCCTGGACAAGATCGACTTCCTCGGCCACCACATCACCCATGCTGGGGCCATTCCCCTGCCCACCAAGGTGCAGGCCGTCCAACAATTTCCCCGCCCCACCACCATCAAAGGCCTCCAGGAGTTCCTCGGGATGGTGAATTTCTATAACCGCTTCATCCCCAAAGCGGCGTCCCTCATGAGGCCCCTGTATGAAGCCCTCCGGGGCAGGAGCGGCAAGCTGGTGGTCGAATGGATGGCAGACGCGTCCGCCGCCTTCAATTCCACCAAGACCGCGCTCGCCAACGCCACCCTGCTCGCGCACCCACGGCCCAATGCCAGGGTAGCGCTCACCACGGACGCCTCCGACCACGCGGTCGGTGCCGTGTATGAGCAGTGGGTCGACGGCGCCTGGCAACCACTTGCCTTCTTCAGCCGCCAACTACGCCCCCCGGAGGTCAAGTACAGCACCTTCGACCGCGAGCTCCTCGCGCTGTTCCTGGCGGTCCGCCATTTCCGGTTTTTGCTTGAGGGCCACCCCTTCACTGCGTTTGTCGACCACAAGCCCCTGACATTCGCAATGGCAAAGACAACCGACCCCTGGTCCGCCAGGCAGCAGCGCCAGCTCGCGGCAGTGTCCGAGTTCACCACGGACATCCAACACGTCTCCGGCCGAGACAATGTGGTAGCCGACTGCCTCTCCCGCCCCGCCATCCACGCCGCACACCTAGCAGTCGACTACGCTCAACTCGCAGCAGACCAGATCACCGACCCTGATCTGCTCTCCGCACCCACCAACCTACCAGGGCTACGCCTGGCCGATGTCGCCTGTGGCCCGACCGCAGTCACGGTCAAGTGCGACATATCCCTATGTCAACCTCGGCCCGTCGTCCCAGCGTCCTGGCGCCGCCGGGTATTTGACATTCTCCACAACCTCTCCCACCCCGGCGCCCGCGCATCCATCACATTGGTAGCCAACCGCTTCGTCTGGCGCGGCCTTCGCAAGGATGTGCATACTTGGGCCAACTCCTGCCTAGCCTGCCAACGGGCCAAGGTACAGCAACACACGAAAGCACCCCTCGAGGAGTTTACCGTCCCGTCGCGGAGATTCGACCACATCCACGTGGACATCGTCGGGCCCCTGCCGCCGTCGCAAGGCCACACGCACTTGCTGACCATCGTTGACCGCACCACACGCTGGCCTGAGGCAATTCCACTGACCTCTACCACCACCGCCGACATCGCCAGAGCCTTCGTCAGCACCTGGGTCGCACGGTTCGGCGTCCCCTCCGACATGACGTCGGACAGAGGTCCGCAATTTACCTCTGAACTCTGGACCGCCGTCGCACGCAATCTCGGGGTGACCATTCACCGCACCACAGCATACCACCCCCGAGCCAACAGACTGTGTGAGCGGTTCCACAGATCCTTGAAGGCATCTCTTCGAGCCAGCCTCCAAGACGGCGCCTGGACCGACCGACTTCCGTGGGTCCTCCTCGGCCTGCGCACCGCGGTTAAAGAAGACCTCCACGCATCGGCAGCAGAGCTCGTGTACGGTCAGCCGCTGCGCGTACCCGGCGAGTTCCTGCCCACCGTCACGACACCCTGGTCAGCCGACCAGCAACGCCACGACTTCGCCTCACCGGCGCTGCAGTTCGCCCCGGTGCCCATTGCCCGACACGGTGAATCCACCTCACACGTCCCACTAAGCCTGCACCAGGCACGGTTTGTTTTCGTCCGGCACGACGCCCACCGCGGACCCCTTCAACCCCCGTACGATGGGCCCTACAAGCTGCTACAGGCTGGGGACAAATTTTTCACCCTGCAAGTGGGCGACAGGACCGAAAAAGTGTCGGTGGACCGACTCAAGCCAGCACACTCGGAGCCCGGGGAGCAGGTCCCTGTAGCTCGTCCACCTCCACGCGGCCGACCTGCCCTCAAGCCGGTTCACCCAGCTGCTCCACGCCCGGCCGTTTCACGTCCACCGGCGTCCTACAAGAGCCGCTCCGGCCGGCCCATCAGACCGCCGCACCGTCTCGTCCACACCTCCTAAGCGGATTCTGGGGGGAGCTGTGTGGCGGATCGCCACCTAAAACGGGCACAATCCACTCTTCCGTCTGTGGACAAATTTCCAGCACCTTCCCCTTTAAGGCACATTACCTTAAGGCAGAAGGGGGCGGGGCCTCAGAGAATTCTGGGAGTTTTTCCAGAGAATTCTGGGAGCAGCTCTCTCAGCCATTTTGTGTGCCATGCAGTGAATTAAAGTTTTCTTGTTTTCCACATATGGATTCAGCCTCCATTCGTGTTTCGCGGCAGCCTCAACAGTAGCATAGATTTTCATCTCAGTTGGTATCACTGCTGGAAGTGTGGTGGGCTGGGACTTCATCCTGTCTGATTCACCCAGCAAATCTTCCAGTCAGCCTAATTAGAATATTCTGGACAGGCTCTGAGTATTTTCTTTGCCTCTAATAGAGAACTTGACCATTTGGGACAAGGAATAGTGTACTGTTGCAGGAGTTAAATGCTTGCAGCAGCCTAAAGGACTATGCATCATTACTAAATACTTTGTGGAAGCTGAAATAAAAATCTTCACAGAATGCTCAGAGATTTGCTGCAGGGCAGTCTTCTGAGGTCGAGTGGAAGGAAGTGGCAAAGACAGTAGAGATTGAAATTCTGCTCATAGTACAATGCTGAGATGGGCACTTTGCACAGTGCAATTTGTGCCACCAGTGCACAGAGGGGATCTCCTTGTGTTTTCCAAGATCTCTTCATTAATGTTTGCCAGCTGTGGTTCCAGTGCTGAGAGCAAAGAAGTTTGTGACAGGATTTTCTATACAGAACTTTAAAAGTGCAGATGCACCTTAAAGCTATGCCTGCACATCCTGTTCTGGGCAAAATACTTCCTTTGATCTGGTATTGCTGCAAATCTTCAGAAAATGAGCCAGAAGTCCAATAATTCACGGAGGGGAGGCAGAACAGCTCATTTTAGTTAAAGAGCTCTGGAAGTGATGTTAAAAGAGATCCTTGCAAGGAGGCATTTTGGATAGGAGTTGCATCACCTTCAGCAAGTGGTAGTCAGGGCAGCCTGGGAAGAGGCCGTTGAGCAGTATCAAAGGGTGCTGTAGTCTCCTGGGTATCGCACTGTTACTACCATCCTAACATAGGAACAGGAGCATTCAGCCTCACAAGCCTTTTCCGCAATTCAATTAGATCATGGCTGATCTGTACCTCATCTCCATTTGCTCCATATTCCTTGACACCCCTACCTAATAAAAATCTATCAATCTTGAACAGTCGCAGATATTGCTTTTGGCAATGTTAGAAAGTGGATTTGATGATGTTGCATGAATGGGATCCATGTGAGCCAATATGCACAGAGAAGTGTCTGTAGGCAATGCATCTTTATGGTGGGAAAGGGAAAGATGAAGATACAACTGTTCATGCAGGACCCTGTCTGACATTTGGGATGCTCTTTCTCTCACACCAGGGCCTTCTCTCTTACACACACAGGTGTTTTGTTCACACACCAAACCCTCACGCTCTGAAGCTTTCTCACACACTGGGGTTCTCTCCCTCACATGCAGTTAGGTTTGTTATTTTACACACATTAGGACACTTTTCTCTCATACACCAGAGGGTGCTGTCTAACTCACACACTGGGACTCACTTTTACACACTAAGCTGGTCTCTCTCACATTGAGGCAATGGCTTTGATATTTACGGGGAGAGAGCAGGATGCGTGTTTGCGGCTGGGAAACCCGTAGATGCCGGGAACACGGAGGTCCTGCTGAATTTAACGGCAGGACCTCATTATCATTTTTTTACACTGTTTCCCGCCTGGCAGCTGGCCAGATTGACAAGCTGACCGGTGGGAAAGCCAACGGTAGAAGGCCGTAGCCAGGGACTGTTGGGGACAGCCCCCAGAAACCGGGAAGCATCGTGGATTGGTGGAGGGGAGTTAGACCAGCAATTGGGAGGAAGGATGGACCAGGAAACATTGCAGATTTGGGGGGTGGGGGGGCAGTTGGACGATTGTGGCAGAAGATTTGCTTGAGGGGCTGGGGGAAGCACTCCTGCCACTCCTGGACCATAAGCAGTGTTGGACTTACCTGCTGCATCGGCAGTTCTCAAACCATGGGAAACCCGGCTGGCCAGCGTTAAATTTAAATGGCTGCAATAATATGAGCAACAGAGCCTACTTGATGTATTATAATTACGGACCCGCTTCTCCAGAGCGGGTTACTCGGACGAACCCAAACCTGCTGAGGTTTAAAACAGAAGCAGGCACGTTCATGCCGGGTTGGGGTCGAGTTTCACATATTTGCCTTTTTAACCCCCTACCGACCCTCTCCCCGCCCATTATGGTCGGGGGGGGGGGGGGTGCGGGGGTGGGAGGGGGTGGTGGTTATAGCATCCGAGGTCCAATCTAAGGCAGCCATAACGCCACCCATCCGGATGTGATTGAGGAAAACCTCCAGAGTGTAGAAAGTAAACTCTCAGCAAAAGTACTGTGAAAAAAATCCTTTCCCACTAGCAGGTAAGAAAGCAGCTGTGCGTACTGAGTATTTATTGCAGTATTTCCTTGAGATTGACTCAGCCTCCTCATTTGCCGCTGTGTTGTCGACTTGCCTTCACTAGCGACTTTCAGAAGCCCGGGAAACCTGTGAACACAACGTTAAACGAATGTGTGTGTAAATATCGTTCTAATTGAGTGATTAACATATGTTAATCGGCAACCTGCCTCTCCCGAGGGGGTTGCACACATGCAGCCTAACGCACTGGAGTGAAATGTGGAAGTTGGCGGATTGGAGCCGGCTTCCCCGGATTTAATCCCCCACCCGTAGCCAAACCTATGCTCTCCACCATGCTAAAATTCCCCTCGAAGTTTCCTGTAATTCTGCTGTTCACTTCGTATTTCCAAACAACATGAAATTATTATTCAATAGGAATAATTGTATCAGCAAAGGAGGGATTTCTGTGATTTGCGTGTACTCAGCAATATTAACTCATCATTTTTCTAAACTGCCTCATCTAGCTGTCATTGGTGTGAAAAAGGAGAAATAATGAGGTCAGCAAGTGGAAGAAAAGAAACAAAACTTACAAAGACATCCAAGGCTTCATTTGTTGGTCCCTCAGCCAGTAAGGATTCTCCTGCAGTGCTGCTAATTTCATTGGGTCGTTTGTAGGTAAACATGGTTCCTCCTCCCTCGTATTTACCAGGTCGATCGATAGCCCAGTTACCATTAATGATTGATCGTCCAGAGCGACTTCTCAGTGCTTCAAAAGCAAAAGAAAGAAACATCAAGTTCCCCAGTAACTCTGATTTTTGTCCCAATTATCTATCATGAAGTACACTTAAACAACTGAAAATATATCCCTGAATAAGAATTACAATTTATTACTAAACAAACTGATTGCAATCAGCTCTAGTGCATAGGAGAGATTTATGAAATAAGGACAAAGAACAAAAACATTTTTAGAACAGGAAAAGACCAGTTTGCCCAAACAAGCTGATCCCTTTATTCATGGCTCACCCCTACTATCTATCACCACATTGCTCAATCCCTTCTCTCTCCAGAATTGGACCTATTATAGAAGCACATAGAAGTTATAACACAGAAACAGGCCATTTGGCCCAACCAGTCCATGCTGGCGTTTACCCTCAACGTGAGCAAATAGCCCAAATCTGTTATGGGACCTCTTTTGTTTAATATCTTTATAAATGATCTGGAGGTAGGAGTCACAAGCAGTGGCTAAATTTGCAAATGATTCAAAGCCAATGAAAGTGGTAGACTGCAAAGCTGAACAGAATAAGCTACAGGTAAATTTGAATATACTTGGGAATTGGACAGACAGGTGGCAGATGAAATTCAATGTAGAGAAATTCAAAGTGCTTCACACAGGGACAAAAAAATCCAGGAAATGACTATTACTTAAATGGAAAGAAAATATTGTGCATGGAAATTGAAAGAGATCTGGGGGTCCTGATAGACAATAAATTGAAGCTATCGCAACAATGCTCGGTGGCAGTGAGCAAAACAAACCAGATCCTGGGATGTATTAAAAGGTCAAAATTGAGCCAAAATAGTGAAGTAAATCTGCCATTTTACAAATCATTGGTGTGACCACACTTAGAATACTGTGTACAGTTCTGATCGCAACAGTAAAAAAAAATATTGCAGCTATTGAAAGGATACAGAAGAGAGCAACCAGAATGATTTACAGGATGGAGGGATTGGATTATGAGGAACGATTATATAAATTCGGCATGTTCTCACTGGAAAAAAGAAGGTTGAGAAATTATGTGATTGTTGTATTTAGGATTTTAAAGGCTAGATAATATCGACTATGACAAGCTATTTCACCTTGTCCAGAACAGTAGAACCAGAGGACACAGCCTGCACTAGAACGGGGGGTTAAAATCAAAACTAATCGGCGGAAACAATATTTCAGTGAGCGAGTGGTCAATCTAAGGAACAGGCTCCCTATGGAGATGGTGGAAGCAGTTAGTATTGATTCATTCAAATGCAAATTAGATAGATTTTTTTCAGAAAATAACATTTTGGGATACAGTATATGTGTAATTTGAGACATGACGTGAGGTGAGTGTAGCATGCTTAGGGAGAACAGGTGACTTTGGACCTATGATTCCAAAAGCTCTCCACCACTGGGGGTTTTCCTCACCTAATGTCTGGGTCTGTTGTAGACTAATTGCCGAAATTTTCCAGGGTGGTAGCGGGCGCGATCGGTGGCGGGTCGGGTAGGAAAGTTGTTATTTTTGACAGCAGGTTGGGAACCCACTGTCATCTTGCTCCCACGCGCCTTTCCCCCAGGCGCCTCTGTCATCACGGAGCCGACCCGACTGGCAGCGGCGGGGGACCCAACTATGTTAGATTAAACTTCAAATGTTATGTGGCCCTGGTTCCTGTAAAGATCCCGGCTGAAAACGTGTCATGAATGACGTCACCAGACAAGCTCCATCTCATTGGGTAACGCGCTGGGCGGGCTTAATCGGCTCTGTTAAGGTAAGTTAATTTTCAACAATGGGATGGAGCCAGCAGTGGGGTCATGACCCGCCATTGCCACTGCCCGCATTGGACCCGCCAAGGTAAAGAAAATTCTGGCCATTGATAGAGATTTATTGCTATGATTAGTCAACAGCTCCATTATCATTGTGTTCTGCGATTACCAGGATGGTAGAAGGCGAACTAGATGGACCGTGGTAATTCTTATGAAGCTCCAGAGGTAACGGTGGCAGGGTGGCGGGAAGAGAATCTATTGCAGGAGATTCGCTGGCTATGACTGGCTACGTAAGAGTGGAGCCAGGCGAGGGCAGTTCCATTCATCGGGACAAAGGAGGAGAGGAGTTAGAGGAGGATGGTGTGGTCAGCCATGTCAAAGGCTGCAGAGAAATCGAGAAGGGTGAAGAGAGATAGTGTACCACAGTCACTAGGAAACCTGATTGGAGAGGTTCAATATATATTTATATGATATACTTGTAAAATACTTTACTGATATGCCTGTAGTTACCAGGTTTATTCCTCTCCCCTTTTTTGAACAGGGGTGTAACATTTGCAATCCTCCAGTCCTCTGGAACCACTCCCATATCCAAGGAGGATTGAAGGTTGTGGTCAGAGTTTCTGCTATCTCCACCCTAGCTTCCCTCAGCATCCTATCTGGACCGGGTGACTTGTTAACTTTGAGTGATGCCAAACTATTTAGCACCTCCTTTCTATCTATTTTGATCCTATCCAATATCTCTATTCTCCAATCCTCTACTGCAGCATTAACTTCATCCTCTTCTTTTGTGAAGACAGATGCCAAGTACTCATTCAGTACCTCAGTCATGCCCTCTGCCTCCACAAGATTACCTATTTTGTCCTTAATTGGCCCCACCATTCCTTGAACTATCCTTTTACTTTTTATATGTATATAAAATATTTTTGGGTTTCCTTTTATGTTACCCACTAATCTTTTCTCATACTCTCTCTTTGGCCTTCTTATTTCCTTTTTCAATTTCCCCTGCACTCTTGGTATTCTGCCTGGTTTTTGATTGTATTCTGTACCTGACATTTGCCATACACGTGCTTTTTCTGTTTTATTTTAACCTCTATTTCCTTTATCATCCAGGGAGCTCTAGCTTTGGATGCCCTACCTTTCCTCCTTATGGGAAAATGTTTGGTTTGTACCTCCGCCTTGAAGGCCTGCCATTGTTCATTTAATGTTTTCTTGGCCAATCTTTGCTTCCAGTCCACCTGTGGTAATGTCACTGGGCTAGTAATCCAGAGGTCTGGACTAATGATCCAGAGACGTGAGTTCAAATCCCACCACAGCAGCTGGGGAATTTAAATTCAGTTAATTAAATAAATCTGGAATAAAAAGCTAGTATCAGTAATGGTAACCATGAAACTATCGGATTGTCGTAAAAACCCATCTGTTCACTAATGTGTTTTAGGGAAGGAAATCTGCCATCCTTACCTGGTCTGGCCTATATGTGACTCCAGACCCACAGCAATGTGGTTGACTCTTAACTGCCCTCTGAAATGGCCTAGCAAGCCCACTCAGTTGTAACAAACCACGACGAAAAACAATAAAAAGAATGAAACCAGACGGACCACCCGGCATCAACCTCGGCACCGGCTACGGACACGGCAACGGCATACCCAGCCCAGTCGACCCTGCAAAGTCCTCCTCACCAACATCTGGGGACTTGTGCCAAAATTGGGAGAGCTGTCCCACAGACTAACCAAGCAATAGCCTGACATAGTTACACTCAAAGCATCATACCTTTCAGCCAATGTCCGAAACTCCTCCATCACCATCCCTGGGTATGTCCTGTCCCACCAGCAGGACAGACACACCAGGGGTGGCGGCACAGTGGTATACAGTCGGGAAGGAGTGGCCCTGGGAGTCCTCAACATTGACTCCGGACCCCATGAAGTCTCATGGCTTCAGGTCAAGCATGGTCAAGGAAACCTCCTGCTGATTACTCCTCCATGTTGAACACCACTTGGAAGAAGCACTGAGAGTAGCAAGGGCACAGAATGTACTCTGGGTGGGGGACTTCAATGTCCATCACCAAGAGTGGCTCGGTAGCACCACTACTGACCGAGCTGGCCGAATCCTGAAGGACATAACTGCCAGTCTGGGCCTGCGACAGGTGGTGAGAGAACCAACACGAGGGAAAAACCTACTTGACCTTGTCCTCACCAATCTACCTGTCCATGACAGCATTGGTAGCAGTGACCACCGCACAGTCATTGTGGAGACGAAGTCCCATCTTCACACTGAGGACACCCTCCATCGTGTTGTGTAGCACTGCCACCATGCTAAATGGGATAGATTCAGAAAGATCTAGCAGCTCAAAACTGGGCATCCATGAGGCGCTGTGGGCCATCAGCAGCGGCAGAATTGTATTCCACCACAATCTGTAACCTCATGGCTCGGCATATCCCTCACTCTACCATTACCACCAAGCCAGGGGACCAACCCTGGTTTAATAAGGAGTGTAGAAGAGCATGCCAGGAGCAGCACCAGGCGTACCTAAAAATAAGGTGCCAACCTGGGGAAGCTGCAACACAGGACTACATGCATGCTAAAAAGCGGAAGCAGCATGCTATAGACAGGGCTAAGCGATCCCACAATCAACGGATCAGATCAAAGCTCTGCAGTCCTGCCACATCCAGTCGTAAATGGTGGTGGACCATTAAACAACTAACGGGAGGAGGAGGTTCCATGAATATCCCCATCCTCAATGATGGTGCAGCCCATCACGTGAGTGCAAAAGACAAGGGTGAAGCGTTTGCAACCATCTTCAGCCAGAAGTGCTGAGTGGATGATCCATATCGGCCTACTCCTGAGGTCCCACCATCACAGAAGCCAGTCTTCAGCCAATTCGATTCACTACACGTGATATCAAGAAATGGTTGAGCGCACTGGATACAGCAAAGGCTATGGGCCCCGACAACATCCCGGCTATCGTGCTGAAGACTTGTGCTCCAGAACTAGCCACACCTCTAGCCAAGCTGTTCCAGTACAGCTACAACACTGGCATCTATCCGACAATGTGGAAAACTGCCCAGGTATGTCCTGTCCACAAAAAGCGGGACAAATCCAACCCAGCCAATTACCGCCCCATCAGTCTACTCTCAATCATCAGCAAAGTGGTGGAAGGTGTCATCGACAGTGCTATCAAGCAGCACTTACTCACCAATAACCTGCTTACTGATGCTCAGTTTGGGTTCCGCCAAGACCACTCGGCTCCCGACCTCATTACAGCCTTGGTCCAAACATGGGCAAAGGAGCTGAATTCCAGAGGTGAGGCGAGAGTGACTGCCCTGGACATCAAGGCAGCACTTGACCGAGTGTGGCATCAAGGAGCCCTAGTAAAACTGAAGTCAATGGGAATCAGGGGGAAAACGTTCCACTGGCTGGAGTCATACCTAGCACAAAGGAAGATGGCTGTGGTGGTTGAAGGTCAATCATCACAGCCCCAGGACATCGCTGCAGGAGTTCCTCAGAGCAGTGTCCTGGGCCCAACCATCTTCAGCTGCTTCATCAATGACCTTCCCTCCAACATAAGGTCAGAAATGGGGATGTTCGCTGATGACTGCACAGTGTTCAGCGCCATTCACAACTCCTCAGATAATGAAGCAGTCCATGCCCGCGTGCAACAAGACCTGGACGACGTTCAGGCTTGGGCTGATAAGTAGCAAGTAACATTCGCGCCACAGAAGTGCCAGGCAATGACTATCTCCAACAAGCGAGAGTCTAACCATCTCCCCTTGACATTCAACGGCATTACCATCGCCGAATCCCCCACCATCAACATCCTGGGGGTCACCATTGACCAGAAACTTAACTGGATCAGCCACATAAATACTTTGGCAACAAGAGCAGGTTAGAGGCTAGGTATTCTGCGGTGAGTGTCTCACCTCCTGACTCCCCAAAGCCTTTCCACCATCTACAAGGCACAAGTAAGGAGTGTGATGGAATACTCTCCACTTGCCTGGATGAGTGCAGCTCCAACACTGAAGAAGCTCAACACCATCCAGGACAAAGCAGCCCGCTTGATTGGCACCCCATCCACCACCTTAAACATTCACTCCCTCCACCATCAGCGTACTGTGGCTGCAGTGTGTACCATCTACAAGATGCACTGCAGCAACTCGCCAAGGCTTCTTCGGCAGCACCTCCCAAACCCGCGACCTCTTCCACCTAGAAGGACAAGGGCAGCAGGCGCATGGGAACACCATCACCTCCAAGTTCCCCTCCAAGTCACACACCATCCTGACTTAGAAGTATATCGCCGGTCCTTCATTGTCGCTGGGTCAAAATCCTGGAACTCCCTACCTAACAGCACTGTGGGAGTATCTTCACCACACGGACTGCAGCGGTTCAAGAAGGCGGCTCACCACCACCTTCTCAAGGGCAACTAGTAATGGGCAATAAATGCTGGCCTTGCCAGCGATGCCCAGATCCCCTAAGCGAATAAAAAAAAATCAGTGAAATTGGCTCTTTCAGTTGTGTATTTTCACCTTTGATTTGATAAAACTTTTTTAAAAAATTATGAGCCCCGTCACACAAGGAATTTCAGAGATGTGTCTACAGTGACGCAGGTGTCTACCAGCCCCATGGTAATTCGAGGCCTTCCCACTGACCTTGCAAACGTGAGCAAGGTCAGCGCTGGAAGGCATGGGGCCCAGGATCCCAGGATTTTCTCGGCCAATGGCACACAGACTTTAGAGAAATTTGGCCAGATAGCTAGAGCGATGATTGGTGGATAGAACCAAAGAGTAAGGATAAAAGTTTCTCAGATTGGAAAGATTTGGTGAGTGGTGTCCCATAGGGGCCCATGTTGGTACTGCATTTATTTAATAGATATACATAGGAATTGATGGAATAATACCAAAATTTGCTGATGATGTCAAATTGGTGGGAATGGAAAATTGTGACGAGAATCCTGCAGGATGACATTGAAAGGTTGGTAAGCTCGGCAGAAGCAGTTCAATGTAGAAAAATGTGAAGTAAAGCATTTTGGAAGTAAGTATCAGAAAGAAAATACAGCTTAAACGGTAACATTTTAAATGAAGTAGAGGAGCAGAAGGATCTTGTGTACAGATCATTAAAGGCAAGGCCAAAGCAAGGAGGTACGCAAGGCACTTGTACAAGACTTTAGTTAGGCTTCAATTGGATTAGTTCTGGGCAACCTATTATAGGATGGATATAAAAACAATGCAGAAAATTGCAGCATGGAGTCATTAGGATGTTACCAGGGATGAGTTGTTACAGCTATGAAGAAAGACTTGAGAATTAGGGCTTTTCACTAGAATGGGACGATTATGAGGTAAATAGTGATACATTTTTTCCAGTAGTTGGTGATGTGATAATGACAGAGAATAACAAAAAGATTGAAGGAGAATGTTTCAAATTGTGGTCTGCTGTAGATACTTTCTTGCGTTCAGTGGTGTCAGTTGCTCCCGTAAGCGGTTTGAGGCCCAGAAAGTAGGGCGCGCTCATTTTTGGGTGCGTGAGGCACAGGGTACACTCTCTCCATTAGAATGGTGAGCTCTGAGGCTCCCCATATATTGGGCCTCAGGCCCCACTATAATGAAGCCAAGGCTGGCGAAGAGTTGTGCAATACCGGGCCGCTGCTAGCTTTGCAGCAGCTCTCAGGTAATTGGGTCCAGGTCTGGCTGGGGGTCAGGATTGGGGATCAGGGCAATGGGTTGGGTCAGGATCATGCTGGGGATCAGGGGTCCGGGAATCACGGGGGCCGATTGAAGGTCCTGATATGGGTTCAGTAGAGAAGGCCAGTGGGGAGGGTTGGGGGTTGGGAGCGGCGGCTCACAGGAAGGGGGTTAAATGTGGGGTCAGGAGGGAGGAGCACTGCTGCTCCTGACTCCACATTCAGGTAAGTTATTTACCTTTTTTGTTGCAGGTGATCCCAAGGGCTGGTGTTCCACGATGGCACTGGCTGCCTCATAACCTCGGTAGTGGGGAAGCTTTTAGAAACATTGGCCCAGAAATTGATCTCGCTCTGTTCCCGCGGGGGTAAGGCTTCCCCGCGATCTCTCACTCCGCCTGTGCTTTTTCAGATCCAGCTCGCACGAACTTGATGTTCCAGACATCAGCTGGGCAGTGCTTGCGTATCCCACCGGCGTAGTGAATTCGTGCGAGCTGTGGGATCACGTGACTCAGTTAGAGCCAATGGCAGCACACCATCTTCCATTCATAAGTTTCACCTACGTGCTGTGAAATCTATGAATCTTACACCCCCCCCAAAATAACAGCTAAACCTCAATTAAATTTTTTTTAAAAACCATCACATTAATAAAATAAGTATAGTTAAATAAATTAACCATTTTAAATAAAAAATTAAATTTTTGAAAAAATTTAAAATCTTTTAAAAAGTTATAAAAATAAACTTACCTGTCTTTAAAGTCTCTAAAAAAGATATACCTATTAAAAAAAATTCAAAAAAATACTTAATTCACTACTTACCTTGTAAAAAGTGGGTCTTACTCCTCCTTTTTCCATTTCTAAAATCTTCCGTACTTACCTGCGCGTCCAACGCATGAAGTGCACAGCGTGCGCGCAGCCTGTAGCGCGCACGCGATGCACCGAGGAACCGCCCCCTTTTCAAAAGACCAAGTGCCGGTTTTCAGCGCATGCGCAGGGCATGCAGAAAACCGGCAATTGGAGAGAGAATACGCGAGAGTACACAGTGCGTACTCTCGCGTCGCGGGATGAATTTTTGGCCCAATAATTAGGGGCAAAATTAACAGTCACTTGGACAAGTGTGGATTAATTAAGGAAAGCCAGCATGGATTTGTTAAAAGCAAATCGTGTTTAACCAACTTGATCGAGTTTTTTGATAAGGTAACAGAGAGGGTTGATGAGGGCAATGCGATTGACATGAATTTCCAAAAGGCATTCGACAAAGTGCCACATAATAAGCTTGCCAGCAAAGTTGAATCCCATGGAATAAAATAGACAGTGGAAGCATAGATACAAAATTAGCTAAGTGACAGGAAACAGAGCGGAGTGGTGAACGGTTGTTTTTCGGACTGGAGGAAGGTATACAGTGGTGTACCGCAGGGGTCGGTTCTAGGACCACTGCTTTTCTTGATGTATATTAATGACTTGGATGTGGGTGTACAGGGCACAATTTCAAAATTTGCAGATGACACAAAACTTGGAAGTATAGTGAACAGTGAGGAGGATAATGATAGACTTCAAGAGGACATAGACAGGCTGGTGGAATGGGCGGACATGTGGCAGATGAAATTTAACGCAGAAAAGTGCAAAGTGATACATTTTGGTAGAAAGAATGAGGAGAGGAAATATAAACTAAAGGGTACAATCCTAAAGTGGGTGCATGAACAGAGAGATCTAAGGGTATATGGGGGAAAAATTCAGTTGGTTGCGCCTCCCGTTAGCGCCTTAAGAGGGCGCTAATGGGGCGCAAAGCATCTAGCGCACGGGCGCGGCGATGTTTGCGCCGCTCGCGAAATTAACTAGACATTTTGCGGCGGCGCTAAACGCTACCGCCACGATCTCCTGCGCCGGCAGATCGTGACGTCAGTCGAGTGCGCAACGCCCCGGTATCGCCCCGGAGCGGATATTGAGTGGCGCCCCCTGCCTTACCGCCTGCCGCTAGCAACGACAGGTTGAGGAGAGCGTTTTGCAGTCAGGAAGGGACTGGGGGAGCGCTATTTAAAGGCGACCGCTTCCTGCCTTTTATTGTTGTTGACATTTTTGAACCACGCATTCTGAGAGAGAGAGAGAGACTTCTGGAGAGATTCAATGCTGTGTGAAGGAGTTTTGGGTGCTGAGCAGCACTTTGCAGGTTCATTTTGATTTGCCCTTCCTTGTATCGATTTGAGAAGTCGCACAACACCAGGTTATAGTCCAACAATTTTATTTAAAATTACGAGCTTTCGGAGCTGCTGCTCCTTCGTCAGGTAGAGGTATCGATTTAGAAGAGACTGTGGGTTCTGCACTCTGAGCTCTTTCCCTGGTACTCTCCATTGTTCTTTCCAGCAGATTTGATGTGCAGGTCTCTCCAGGCCGAGATTCAAGGCTGCAATGAGCAGGATGTGGATGGAAAGCAAGATCAACCCTCCCCTTTAAGAACTGGCCCGCGCCATTGTGTGTGTGTTCCATTGCTGACTGACATCACATGAGCTTCGCCAGCGATCTGAGGTAGCGCCTCGCTCCTCGGCCTTTGCGCCTTAAGACAGGTGTGAAGCGCCTGATTTAGCGCTCCAATCACCTCCAGGGGCGATAAAAGTCAAGTTTGCAGTCGGTGGTGATAATTAGCGCCAGGCGCTAATCTTTGCTCCCGGCCGATAATTGCGCCCCAAATGGGGCGATACTGAATTTCTCCCCCTATGTGCTCAAATCGTTGAAGGTGGCAGGGCAGGTTGAGAAAGCAGTTAAAAAAGCTTACGGGATACTGGGCTTGATGAATAGAACTATAGGCCATGATTTTGCTGGCGCTCAGAGGGTGGTTTTGGAGGCGGGTCAGAGGTTAAAGTCGTTTTGATTGACGGCGGGTTTTGCACCCGCCGTCAACCCGCCTCCAAACAACCTTCCCAAGTGTCGGGTCCCCGATTTGAAAATGGACCCGACACCTAGCGGCGGGAAACGGATTAAAGGCCATTAACCGCCTATTACCAGGTACTTGTCGGTAGTTTTCCGGCTGTTATTCGAGTTTCCAGCTTCTGTGTCGGGTTTCACGACGTCCGGACACCACGCCAGGTCAGTGTGGCGTGTTGTGAGACTGGTCTAATGTTTGTGAAAAGATGACAGCTGCAGAAGTGGTGTCAAGGATGCAATGTTGCACATGGTGAGTTTCAGAGCAAAGAAAATGTTGGTTACTGGATTTTTAATACATACACAGATTTGTTTAGCTTACAAGTTTTTAAATCCAATTGTATGTCCAGTGCCACCTCATTGGGACAACCTCTCTCACAAGTGACAGATCGCTTCTGTCATCTCACCTGCAGCTGCCATCTATTCCAGCACATGGAGGGAGTCATTGGAGAGCCTGGGTCCAAGAGTTCACCTTTGTGCAGTGATTGTCAGTGTTTGCAGCAACTCAATGCTGTCAAACACTGAAAAATCAACAGTCAAAATAAAATTGTGCATGGTCCCTTTAAGGAAACCGGCAGATGACGCGTCATCAAATGACGTCATCAGACCCGCTTCCTGTTAATTGGCCGGGGCTTAACAAGGCCAATCAAGGGAAAATCATGTCTGTGGAGTGGAGGCAGCTGGGGGTGGGACCCAGAAACCAGCTGACCCGCACCCATTCCGACACCGAGGAGAAGATCGCGGCCATAGAGTACAAAAGCGTGGAAATTATGATGAACCTGTATAAAACACAGGTTTGGCCTCAACTGGAGTATTGTGTCCAATTCTGGGCACCGCACTTTAGGAAGGATGTGAAGGCCTTAGAGAGGGTGCAGAAAAGATTTACGAGAATGGTTCCAGGAATGAGGGACTTCAGTTACGTGGATAGACTGGAGAAGCTGGGGTTGTTCTCCTTAGAGCAGAGAAGAGTGAGAGGAGATTTGATAGAGGTGTTCAAAATCATGAGGGTTCTGGACAGAGTAGATAGAGAGAAACTGTTCCCATTGGCAGAAGGGTCGAGAACCAGAGGACACAGATTTAAGGTGATTGGCAAAAGAACCAAAGGCGACATGTGGAAAACTTTTTTACGCAGCGAGTGGTTAGGATCTGGAATGCACTGCCTTGAAAGGGTGGTGGAGGCAGACTCAATCACGGCTTTCAAAAGGGAGCTGGATAAGTATCTGAAGGAAAAAAATTTGCAGGGCTACGGGGAAAGGGCAGGGGAATGGGACTAGTTGAAGTGCTCTTGCAGAGAGCCGGCATGGGCTCGACGGGCCGAATAGCCTTCTTCCGCGCTGTAACCATTCTATGATTCTATGGGCTCGATTTTGCCAGGCCCGAGGAGGCGGGTTTGGAGGCGTGTGAGGTGTTAAAATTGCAAAAAATGGCAGGCGGATCCGATCCCACCTCCAGCCCGCCTCTGATCAATTTTCCCACAATCGTGGTTTCAGACCCCATTTCCATCCCACCTCCAATTTAACACATTTCTGAATTTAACACATTTTTCCCGGGCCGCATGTCTCCTCTGGAACACGCCAGTTAATCCTGGTGGCCTCACAAGTGGACTGCTTACTAACAGCTGCAGCGCCTCCATTAAAAAGAAGTTTTCAGCAATGATCATTTGCAGGTGGCAGAACTTTGTTGTCTCAGATCTGGGGGAACTTTTAGCAGGCCTACTCATTGTTGTGGAAGTTTGGAGCCTGACACCCATCTCCAGTGTGACCTCCTGGGAAACCCCTCTCCCCACCTTGACTGAGCGCTTCCTCAACTGAGGTAAATACCATAAGAATGGGAACCATTTATTTCCTTTCCTCCTGGACATCAGATTCGGATGAAGACCAGCCGCGGCAGCAGCAGAACCCTGAACAACAGCAGCACCAACTGCAGGAGCAACAACAGGAGCGCCAAGCTGCTGCTCACCCACCTGAAGCGGCACAGGCCAGAAGGCGCCAGCGCATGGAAGCACATCGCCGCAGGACATACCCCCAAAATAGGGTTTACAGACAGAGGATGAACTACCTCAACATGAGTGAGCAGCAGTGCCAAAGGAGGCTCAGACTTTCACGAGAGGTAGTGGGTGACGTCTGCGCAATGCTGCAGCAAGACCTGGAGCCCAGAGAAGTGGGTGGACGCCCCTTACCAGTGGCTGTCAAAGTCACCACCGCACTCAACCTTTTTGCTTCAGGCTCATTCCAGGGATCAACAGCAGACATCAGTGGCGTCTCCCAGGCGGCCGCACACACTTGCATCACGCAGGTTACCGATGCCCTCTTTGCCATCGCGCACAATTACGTCAACTTCTCCAAGGATCAAGCAAGTGTAACCGCGCGTGTGGTTGGGTTTGCGAATCTGGCAGCCTTTCCAAGGGTGCAGGGTGTCGTTGACTGCACACATGTGGCCCTTAAGGCACCCCATCACAATCCAGGTATTTTTGTCAACCGCAAGGGCTTCCACTCCCTCAACGTGCAGCTGGTGTGTGACCACAAAAAGGAAATTTTGCATGTTTGCGCCAAGTACCCTGGCAGTTGCCATGACTCCTTCATCCTGCGCCAGTCTAGTGTGCCTCCGCTCTTCAGTCCGCCAGACAAACTTTTCGGATGGCTACTTGGAGACAAGGGCTATCCCCTGAAGATGTGGCTAATAACGCCGTTGAGGAGCCCATCCAATGAAGCTGAGGAGCGCTACAACTCCAGCCACATTTCCACCAGATCCATAATTGAGCAAACCATCGGCTTGCTGAAGATGCGATTCAGATGCCTTGATAGATCAGGTGGAGTCCTGCAGTACTCAGCAGCCAGGGTCTCCAGAATCGTCGTGGTCTGCTGTGCACTTCACAACATGGCACAGCATCGTGGCTTGCAGTTGGCTGAGATACAAGTGGCTGATCGCATAGCCTCCTCAGATGAGGAGGAGGAGGAGAGCGACAATGAACAGCTTGTGGAGGCGCATCAACCAACGGCAGCAGCACGCGAGCACATTGCTGCCCGGGATGCACTCATCTTGGCCAGATTTGCTTCGCTTGCCCAAACAAACACTTTTGCCTCGCACCTTCTTACCAGAGCATCGACAATGGACAAGAACCTGCGGATTCCTATCACTCTGACCACCATACTGACAATTGCAAGTCGCCCGAAGCCCTCAATGTGGAAGTCCCATTTCCAAAATAACACAGGCCACAACTTCAACAGTTTGCCATCAAATTTTATCATCACAATTCACGGATGGCTTTTCAAAAATAAACACAACAGAACACCCAAGTGACTACCCTTGTGACTACTTGTGCTTTATCTTCCTCTTACGCATGCTCCTACGTGGTGCTTCCCCTGTGGCTTCAGCAGATGTGGAGGCCCCTTGCTCACTTTCTTGCTGCTCTTGTCTCGACACCTTTGGCGGGCGTCCTCTGGGTTTGCGAGCCTGTGAGGGCTCGGCAACAGTCTGCTGCTCCTGCGGCTGTGCAGGGGCTGAGATGCCGATCTCAGTTGGGTGAGGACGCTGGTGGGGCTCTGACCGAGGGCTCTGCAGTGGCATGGTCGTGTGAGCGCTTGGAGAGGAGCCCCCACTTCCTTGTTGTCTGCCACCAACATCCCTCTCATGGGTCAGCCCCACTTCAGAGCTAGCAAGTGGCTTGACAGCACCTTGCTGCACTTCAGGGGGGCCATGAGGGCCGTTTCTGCACTGGAAGTCCTACTCCAGAGGACTTGCATGAAGGTCTGGTTTCTCTGCTCAATAGCTGACCATCGCTCAAAAGATATCAGCCTATTCTGAACAATTACCATGTTTTCGAGACCCTGGCGACTAAGCTCCTCCATGGCCGTAGCCATCCTCTCCTCTACCGTAGCCATCCTCTCCTCTACGGTAGCCAGTCTTACCACGAAGGTAGCCATCCTTTCCACGGAGGTTGCCATCCTTTCCGTGGTGATGCGTTCATGCGCCAATGCCTCCACAAAGGCTCTGCTCATGTTCACGATGGACTCCTCCATTCGCTCCACTCGCAGCGACCCTGGAGACAAAACCTGCCAGAGACTCCTGCACCTGTTCCTGGAGTTCCAGCACCGCTCTCCTTCTGGATGGACCCAGAGGCACAGGGTCGACATGCAGCAGAGCCGAGCTGGGAGAGTCCTGCGCCTCTCCACTGCTGTCCCTGTCTCCACCATCTGCTGATGCTCACTTGTGAGCTGTGATAAACCAGGTGACAACACTACTCTATCTCGCGAAGGTCCCACCAAGGTGTGAGTTTCTGCGCTGGTGCTGGGTGCGCTTAATTCTGCTGACGCTGCGCCCTCAGAGGTTGCAGCTTCCTCTGAGGAGTCTTCTGTCTCAGGCTGTTCCTCCTGGACAGTGGGGAGGGGGGCTGTCGATGGTCCTGTGGGGGAGTAAAGGAAAGAGTTAGACATGCGAGATAAACATTGCATGCACATTGAAGCATCATAATCCATATCAATCATCCATGCAATGTCAATGAGAGAGATGCAAAACTGTTCTGTCACCAGCTTGCTGTGATGCGCCCGTCTGTCCGTCCCCCACTTGCGCATCCTCCTCCACTCCCACGATCTCCAGGGCTGCCTCCTCTGCAGTGGTGAGCTGGGCTATTGAGGGTGGCCCTCCTCATGTCCTCGCCCTCTCCCTCTTATTGTGGGCTCCCTTTTCCTGTAATGAGGGACACAAGTGGAGTTTGAGTGAGAATAAAGGAGTGAGTGTAGAGAATCCATAGCATAGATACTTAGAAGGACACAAAGATGGAGTGAGGTGCCAAGACCAAGGGCCCTCCCTGTGTGTTGTAAGTTGTTGTCATAGCATCACAGTGATAGGGAGTGTGAGGGCTGCATAGTCAAACAGTTAAGTGAATGTGAACATACAGAGAAAGGGAATGGGTAAGGGTGCAGGGATGTAAGGGTGAAGTGGGATGTGGAGGAGGAGGTTGACAAAGCAGAGTGCTGGTGATGAGATGTGATGGGGATCAGATTGAGGGTCATGGGGATGGAATACTCACTTTTCCTGTGCGGAGAAGGTCATGAAACCTCTTTCTGCACTGCAGCCAGGTTCTGCTGCACATTTAAATCGCATTCACCTCCTGTGCCACTTGTAGCCACACAGCTTTGGTCTGTTGTGGAGGCTTTTTCCTCCCTGAAGAAGGAAAGAGCACTTCCTTATTTGCTCTTGCTCCCTCCACCAGAGCTTGGAGGGAGGCCTCATCGAATCGGGGTGCACACTTTGGTCTGGTGCTGGACATAATTGCAGTAGCAATCCCTTAGAAGTATGATGATAAAGTTGAAAGGCTAAAAAAGAACCAAGGCTGCTTGCAGGCCTTAAATCCAGCTGCATAGATGACGTCATCGGAGGTGAGTTTCAGTATCAAAAGACTCATTGGGCCAGGGGTTCCCACACGCTGGAAATCAAGTGCCCAATTAGGGCAAAATCGCACTTCTGTCCCGCCTCACATCGGAGGCGGGGTCCTGACACTCCGAACACCTGACACGCCCCCAGCCCGCCCCCAATGACAAAATCCAGCCCTACGACTCTATAACAATTGTACTCCCTTGTGGCCTGAACCAACTAATCATGTCTTTTGCACAGGCAATGCATCAACATCTCTTAATCTAACAATTAGTAAGAAAAGCTAAATAATTGCTTATTATTTACAGTCTATGAGGAAAGAATATCAAAGCTAGCTCATTACCATCTTAATTATCTATCATTTCAGACACTTTTTTTTAAACTTGCATGAATGTACTATGCTTTAAAACATAACATTTAAAGTAACTGTTTTTCCAAATCCTTTCTGTAACAAAATGGTCATAGGATCCCTAAGTGTGAGAGAGATTATAAAACTGGTGGTTAAAATTCAAAATTCCCTACCTCAAACCCTGTAGAAGCAGTGACTATAAATAAATTATTTTAAAAGGGAATTAGATAGTTGTTTGAGAATTGCAGGGCATTCTGGAGGGGGAGGGTGAACAGCCAGTTGTCGTGGTGCATATAGGTACCAACGATATAGGTAAAAACTGGGATGAGGTCCTAAAAGCTGCATATATAGGGAGTTAGGAGGTAAATTAAAAAATAGGACCTCAAAGGTAGTAATCTCAGGATTGCTACCAGTGCCACGTGCTAGTCAGAGTAGAAATAGAAGGATATTTCAGATGAATACATGGCTAGAGGAATGGTGCAAGGGGGAGGGATTCAAATTCCTGGGACATTGGAACCGGTTCTGGGGGAGGTGGGACCAGTACAAACTGGACAGTTTGCATCTGGGCAGGACCGGGACCGATGTCCATGGGGAAGTGTTTGCTAGTGCTGTTGGGGAGGGTTTAAACTAAAATGGCAGGGGGTTGGGAACCTGTGCAGGGAGACAGAGGAAAGGGAAGCAAGGATAGAAGCAAAAGACAGGAAGGAGAAAAGCAAAAGTGGAAGTCAGAGAAATCAAGGGTGTAAATCAAACATGGCCACAGTAAATAATAATTCTAAAAGGTCTAAGAGTGTTAAAAAAACAAGCCTGAAGGCTTTGTGTCTTAATGCGAGGAGCATTCATAATAAGGTGGATGAATTAGCTGCGCAAATAGATGTAAACGGATATGATATAATTGGGATTACGGAGACATGGCTCCAGGGTGACCAAGGCTGGGAATTCAACATCCAGGGGTATTCAATATTCAGGAAAGACAGGCAAAAAAGGAAAAGGAGGTTGGGTAGCATTGCTGGTTAAAGAGGAGATTAACACAATAGTAAGGAAGGATAATGGCCCAAAAATTTGTGTTGATACACGAGAGTACGCACTGCGTACTCTCGCGTATTCTGTCTCCAATTGCCGGTTTTCTGCATGCACTGCGCATGCGCTGAAAACCGGCACTTGGTGAATGGAAAAGGGGGCGGTTCCTAAGTGAACCGCGTGCGCGCTACAGGCTGCGCGCATGCAGTGCACTTAGTGGTTTCAACGCGCAGGTAAGCATGGAAGATTTTACACATAAAAAAAGGAGGAGTAAGACCCACTTTTAACAAGGTAAGTAGTGAATTAAGTATTATTTTGAATTTTTTTTAACAGGTATATCTTTTTTAGAGACTTTAAAGACAGGTAAGTTTATTTTTATACTTTTTAAAAAATTTTAAATTTTTTCAAAAATTTAATTTTTTATTTAAAATGGTTAATTTATTTAACTATACTTATTTTATTAATGTGATGGGTTTTCTTTTTAATTTAATTGAGGTTTAGCTGTTCTTTTGGGGGGCTATAGTATTCATAGCTTTCACAGCACTTATGTGAAAGTTATGAATGGAAGATGGTGTGCTGCCATTGCTCTAACTGAGTCACGTGATCCCACAGCTCGCACGAATTAACTGCGCCTGTGGGATACGCAAGCCCAGCACAGCAGCTGTCCAGAACATCAAGTTCGTGCGAGCTGGAACTGAAAAAGCACACGCGGAGTGAGAGATCGCGGGGAAGCCTTACCCTCGCATGAAGGCTTCCTCACGAATTTTTGGGCCATTAGCTCTGATGATGTGGAATCTGTATGGGTAGAGCTGAGAAATACCAAGGGGCAGAAAACGTTAGTGGGAGTTGTATACAGACCCCCAAACAGTAATGCTGATGTTGGGGATGGCATTAAACGGGAAATTAGAGACGCGTGCAATAAGGGCACAGCAGTTATCATGGGTGACTTTAATCTACATATAGATTGGGCTAACCAAATTAGTAACAATACTGTGCAGGAGGAATTCCGAGAGTGTCTACGGGATGGTTTCCTGGACCAATATGTCGAGGAACCAACTAGAGATCAGGCCATCTTAGACTGGGTATTATGTAATGAGAAAGGATTAATTAGCAATCTTGTTGTGCGAGGCCCCTTGGGGAGGAGCAATCATGATATGATCGAATTCTTCATTAAGATGGAGAGTGAAGTAGTTGACTCAGAGACTAGGGTGCTGAATTTAAATAAAGGAAACTACGATGGTATGAGGCGCGAGTTGGCTAGGATGGATTGGGGAACGTTACTTAAAGGGTTGACGGTGGAGAGGCAATGGCAACATTTAAAGATCGCATGGATGAACTACAGAATTTGTTCATCCCTGTTTGGCATAAAAATAAAACAAAAAAGGTGACTCAACCGTGGCTAACAATGGAAATTCGGGATAGCATAAGATCCAAGGAGAGGACATATAAATTGGCCAGAAAAAGCAGCAAACCTGAGGATTGGGAGCAGTTTAGGATTCAGCAAAGGAGGACAAAGGGATTAATTAAGAGAGGGAAAATAGAGTATGAGAGTAAGCTTGCAGGGAACATAAAAACTGACTGTAAAAGCTTCTATAGATATGTGAAGAGAAAAAGACTGGTGAAGTCAAGCATAGGTCCCTTGCAGTCAGAATCAGGGGAATTTATAATGGGGAACAAAGAAATGGCAGACCAATTAAATACATACTTTGGTTCTGTCTTCACAAAGGAGGACACAAATAACCTCCCAGAGATGTCGGGGAATATAGGATCTAATGAGAGGGAGGAACTGAATGAAATCATTATTTGTAGGGAAATGATGTTAGGGAAATTGACAGGATTGAAGGCTGATAAATCCCCTGGGCCTGATAATCTATATCCTAAGGTATTAAGGCCTTAGAAATAGTAGATGCATTGCTGGTCATCTTCCAAAATTCTATAGACTCTGGAACAGTTCCCATGGACTGGATGGTAGCTAATGTAACCATACTATTTAAAAAAGGTGGTAGAGAGAAAACGGGGAATTATAGACCGGTAAGCCTGACATCGGTAGTGGGGAAAATGCTGGAGTCTATTATAAAACATGTCATAGCAGAGCACTTGGAAAACAGCGACAGGATCGGACAAAGTCAACATGGATTTACAAAAGGTAAATCATGCTTGACTAATCTACTGGAATTTTTTGAGGATGTAACTGGTAGAATAGATAAGGGAGAACCAGGGGATGTGGTGTATTTGGACTTTCAGAAGGCTTTCGATAAGATACCGCATAAGAGATTAGCGTGCAAAATTAAAGCACATGGGATTGGGGGTAAGGTACTGACTTGGATAGAGAACTGGTTGGCAGACAGGAAGCAAAGAGTTGGAATAAATGGGTCTTTTTCCGAGTGGCAGGCAGTGACTAGTGGGGTACCGCAGGGATCGGTGCTAGGACCCCAGCTATTCACAATATATATTAATGATCTAGACGAGGGAACTAGATGTAATATCTCCAAGTTTGCAGATGACACAAAGCTGGGTGGGCATGTGTGCTGTGAGGAGGATGCAGAGAAACTCCAGTATGATTTGGACAGGTTGGGTGATTGGGCAGATGCATGGCAGATGCAGTATAATGTGGATAAATGCGAGGTTATCCACTTTGCTGGCAAAAACAGGAAGGCAGATTATTATCTGAACGGCAATAGATTGGGAAAAGGGGAAGTGCAACGAGACCTGGGTGTCCTTGTGCACCAGTCGCTGAAGGTAAGCATGCAGGTGCAGCAGGCGGTTAAGAAGGCAAATGGTATGTTGGCCTTCATAGCGAGAGGATTCGAGTACAGGAGCAAGGATGTCTTGCTGCAGTTGTACAGGGCCTTGGTGAGACCACACCTTGAGTATTGTGTGCAGTTTTGGTTGCCTTATCTGAGGAAGGATGTTCTTGCCATGGAGGGAGTGCAGCGAAGATTCACCAGACTGATACCTGGGATGGCAGGAATGACGTATGAAGAGAGATTGGGTCGATTAGGCTTGTATTCGCTAGAGTTTAGAAGAATGAGAGGGGATCTCATTGAAACGTATAAAATTCTAACAGGACTAGACAGATTAGATGCAGGAAGGATGTTCCCGATGGCGGGGGAATCCAGAACCAGGGGTCACAGTCTAAGAATAAGGGGTAAGCCATTTAGGACTGAGATGAGGAGGAATTTCTTCACCCAGAGAGTGGTGAACCTGTGGAATTCTCTACCACAGAAAGCAGTTGAGGCCAATTCATTAAATATATTCAAGAAGGAGTTAGATATATTTCTTAAGGCTAAAGGGATCAAGGGATATGGGGAGAAAGCAGGGACAGGGTACTGAATTTGGATGATCAGCCATGATCTCATTAAATGGCGGAACAGGCTCGAGGGGCCGAATGGCCTACTCCTGCTCCTATCTTCTATGTTTCTATGTAAAAAGAATATTGAAGTGTTTGGGGAGTGAGCATGATATTGGGATTAGATTAGGTGACTCGTGGCACAGACCTGATGGTCTAAATGATCTCTTTCTGTGTTGTAAGATTCTGTGATAAACTGACTTATTGCTGTGAAGCAGATTAAAATAGTAGTTAGCAGCTTTGAGTGTCAGGGCTAAAGGGCATTAAGTCGGACAGCAAGCATCCGAACTGTGATGCTAAAAGGACACACACGTCATACCACCGTTATTATAAATGAAAACAGTCTAAGTTAAGGCCTTGTTTTCATTTTGTCCTTTCAAAATTGTTACCAGTATATATTTGCTGCACTGCTGAAGGGAGTAATATTAATTAGAGAATGTCACCCTACCAAGCTCCTGTTCTCATTCCAATAGAACAAAGGCACAGTATCTGGCAACTCAGTAAAAATGACCTCGCAATGCCTTACATACTCTAATAAAACTGACCTGAAAAGCAAGTGGCAAAAAAATACGTCTAAATTACCTCACAGGCATCAGTGTAAAGAATTACAGCATTCAGTAATAAATCACGCACTGCAATACATCAATGTTTTATTATGTCTGGCAGCTGCTTAACAGATCTGTATTTGAGAAAAGCGGTGGCAAAAGGTTCATAATTCTAATTCCCATCTTTTGAACATATTTCCCTTCAAGATGTTAAATATTCTCATTCCCAATCAGGTTCAGAGTCACGGAACTCCTGACTGTATTGAACTTAGGAAGCCAGCATCTGTTTGCCCGGGTATATAAAATTTAACCTCTCCAGCTCTGTAGCTGTAACTTGCCCGCCCTTTCCTAACCTGCACGGGGTCAAGTCCATATATCACCATTCCCCCCAAACAAAGGAGCATTCATTGGATTTTCTATGTTAATAAATCTTTCAGCACATTCCTCCACTCAAAGTGGAAAGAGGTAGAGTTCCACAGACAACAGGAAGGTCAGGACAGGCTTCCTCCTCCAACAAGCCACCGTTGGTCCAATGTGAAATCAGTCTGTAATAACAATAAATCTTCCAGATAGCAGTTTAATCCACAACCTAACTACAAAACCAGGGCTAACCACCACCTCAGGGAGGGGTTTCCAACACAGCATTTAATCATTTAATTTCTTAGACTGCCACAAGCAGCTGATGCTTAAAACAGACAGACAGTCCTGCAAATAACATCTGGCACTTGCTGCTTTCTTCCTTCATCTTTCTTAAAAATTATTGACATTACTTAGCCACGCATTACAGAATGAAAAAGGTTTTACAAAAGAAAAACTCAGAACTGAATTACTGATCGAATATGAACCAAGTTCATGACAGGACATGAGGAAAAACTTTTTTACGCAGCGAGTGGTTAGGATCTGGAAAACACTGCTTGAGAGAGTGGTGGAGGCAGATTCAATTGTGGCTTTCAAAAGGGAATTGGATAAGTACCTGAAGGAAAAAAATTTGCAGGGCTACGGGGAAAGGGTGGGGGAGTGGGACTAGCTGAAGTGCACTTGCAGAGAGCCGGCATGGACTTGACAGGCTGAATGGCCTCCTTAGAGTCACAGGGGGAAAAATTCAGTTGGTTGCGCCTCCCGTTAGCGCCTTAAGAGGGCGCTAATGGGGCGCAAAGCCGCTAACGCCCGGGCGCAGCGATGTTTGCGCCGCTCGAGAACTTGACTTGAGATTGTGCGGCGGTGCTAAAACTTACCGCTGCAACCACCTGCGCGCGCAGATTGTGACGTCATTCCATGGTGCAACGCCCTTGTGGCGCCCCGGAGCGGAAATTGAGTGGCGCCCCCTGCCTTACCGCCTGGCGCTTCCAACGACCGGAAGACTGGAACGCTATCAATCGCTGTGGGGCTGGGGGGGGGCGCTATTTAAAGGGGGCCTCTTCCTGTCTTTTTCTGTGGTCGACATTTATGCACCACTCGTTCTGAGAGAGAGAGAGAGATTCGGAGAGAGAGAGAGAGAGACTTCTACATTGACTCAACGCTTTGTGAGGTAGTTTTGCCTATTGATCCTAACTTTGCTGCTACTTTAGTTGCTGTCCCTCATTACTTTGCTTGCAAAGAGAATATGGGGGCTGCACTGATTGGGGGCGTCGTCCTGCTCCAGCTGAATCGGAGGATACAGAGACGCAGAGAGAGAGTGGCAATGATGGCCAGACGGAGGAGGGCCATCAGGCGTATGTACAGGAGAGCTTACCCTCCCAGGGTATATCGTGAACAGCTCTCCTACATCCATATGTCCGAGGAGCTGTGTTTGCGAAGGCTGCGATTCAGCAAGGAGGTGGTCACTGAGCTCTGCCACCTGCTGCAGCCAGATCTGCAGCCTCAACTGAGGTCCAGGACGTCTCTGTCGGTGGCAGTGAAGGTCACAGTGGCTTTGAACGTTTACGCCACTGGCTCATTCCAAGCTGCTGCTGGGGACCTCGCCAATATCTCCCAGTTCGCGGTGCATTGCTGCATCCGGCAGGTCACAAATGCCCTCTTCAGAAGGAGACGAGAGTTCATCTCTTTCCCCATGACCCCAGACAAGCAGCGTGACCGCGCTCTGGGCTTTACGAGGGTAGCGGGCTTCCCCATGGTGCAGGGCGCCATTGACTGCACGCATGTGGCTTTGCGTGCTCCGCGTGAGAATGCCGAGGAATTCAGGAACAGAAAGGGGTTCCATTCCTTGAATGTCCAGTTGGTCTGTGACCACAGACAGCTGATACTCGCTGTCAATGCCCACTATCCTGGCAGCTGCCACGATGCTTTTATCCTGCGCCAGACTACTGTGGCAGAACTTTTCGAGGCACCGCATCAGCCAGTTAGTTGGCTTCTCGGGGACAAGGGGTATGCATTGAGCACCTGGCTGATGACACCGCCCCGTACGCCCAACACCCCTGCTGAGCTGCGGTACAATGAAAGCCATCAAGCAACCAGGAACATTATTGAGCGCACAATCGGCGTGCTGAAACAACGGTTCCGCTGTCTGGACCATTCCGGAGGAGCCCTGCAGTACTCGCCTGAGCGAGTATCGAACTTCGTAGTCGTGTGCTGCATGTTGCATAACATGGCAATCCTCAGGACCCAGCCAATGCCACCAGGCCTTGGAGCACCACCAGAGGAGGAGGAGGAAGAGGAGGAAGAGGACGAGGACGATGATCATCAGCAGCACCAAGGCGGGAGGGCGGCCCACAATGGTCAAACTGCAAGGGCCGTCCGTCAACGGCTAATAGCAAGCCGCTTCTAGGGCCCCTGCCATTGCTACCAACATTAATGAACCCAGCACGCAACCCCTAAGCCGGCCAAGGCACCAATAATTCCAACCACCAACCATGTATATTTTGAATACAGAAACTTATTTATTTTACAAACTCTGTGTGTGTCAATTCCTCATGACAAACTCATAGAAATAAACACAAAAAAACAGTCAATAACATAACTGGTTCTCACAACCTGAAGATAATGTCCAAAACACTAAACAAAAGTTGGACCATGAACCTCGACCTTTAATAAAAAAATGACCAGCATTTTGTCACACCTCCTACTTTTTGCCCTTCGAGGGTGATCTCCTTCCCTTGCGCACTTCCCCCCTTCTAACCCTACTGCTCCTCCGTAATGGGACCTCAGTGGCTGCAGCAAGGCTGGTGGAAGGCTGCTGCTCGTCAGACCCTGACACTGCAGATGCCCCTGAAGGACGGCCTCGACCACTTCTGGGCCTGGAGGGCCCGGCTGCAGACTGCACCAACTCTGCATGGGCAGCAGCAGTCTGTCCTACAGGCGGTGGCAAGTGCAGTGGAGAAGTGACAGTGTTGGCAGCAGGAATGCTGTCATCGTGAGAGAGGACAGCAACTCCCTGCTCGCCCGACACACTGGCACTCCCACGGGGCAGCACTTCAGCATCGGAGCAATCTGCCGGAGAACAGATTGCTGGCCTGCTGCGGCGCGGTGACAGCCCCGGGGACATGTGCACGAACCATCGAGGTTGGCAGCAGTCTGTGCTCACGTGGCCTCAATCTGAGTCTGTATGAGAGCAGTCAGAGATGGGATCACGGCAGCCAGTGACTGAATTGCAGCACTAAGCGTTAGTGTGGCATCCGCCTGTGCTACAGCGAAGTGCTCCACACTCCTTGCCAGTGACTCAATGCATTCGGGCACCCTTCCCACTGCACCCATGAGCTCAGTGTGCATGCCCACCGCCTGGGTGTTCATTTCTGCGATCAGCCGCTCCTCCTCTGCGTCCATTGCAGTAGGAGTGTCTGGCATACTCTCCCTCTGGGGAGAAGGCCCCCGTTCTTCCCTACTCCCCCCCATGGCGTTGCTGCAGCCCGCTGGGTCCTGGAGCTTCACCCTCATCAGCCCCTTCCCCCCTGCTCCCCTCCGGGGAAGGCGTGTTCCCAGTGTGGGCATGGGCTTCCTCGGGAGAGGGTGGCACTGATGCTCTGGCTTCCTCTTCCTCCTCAGCTGCAGCATCACTCCCAGTGGCAGCTTCAGGGCCCGTCTCCTCAGCTGGTGAATCACCATCTGAAAGCAGGGAGGTACAAGAGTGGCTTTAGCGTGAGGACAGGGGGGCAGTAAGGGAGGAATAAGTGCAGCGAGTTAGTAAGTTGGATTGAAAGTGTCAAAGGCTGGTGTTGTGAGGGACAAGTGGAAGGACAGAGGACAAAAAGGTGATGACCTTACCATTGCTGTCCAGAACGGGGTCGGCGTCTCCAGTGGCGACGGGACCGATCACCCGGCTTGCCACAATCCTGTGGACGCGCTCCTCAAGATCGCTGAGGGGTTGCAGCTGAGGCCGCCCTCCACCTGTCCGTTGCTGCTGTCTCCGATTATGCGCCAGCTTGGCCTGTAAGAAAAAGGACAGCATCTGAGTAAATATACAGCCATGGTCTTGCCTGATGTGCCTCCCATAGGTGAATAGCCCTTACTGTATGCAAAGTGTGGAATGTGTGTGTGTGTTTGATGAAAGGGCCATTGGTGTTGGATGAGTGTTGTGCATTGGGGTTTTAAGACCCTCTGGCCATAGAGTGAGGTTGAGATGGAGGGATGGAGAGGTATTGAGAAAAAGCCACTCACCCTGACGACCCGAGTGAGGTCGTTGAACTTTTTGCGGCATTGAGTATGGGTCCTGGGCACCATGCTCCTGGAGGAGACGCTCTGAGCCACCTCCCTCCACACTCTTCTGAACTTGCGTGGCAAAGGCCTCCTGCCACTCTCAGGGAAGAGCATACATCGTCTGCGCTCCACTGCGCCAACCAGAGCATCCAAGGCCCGCTCGGTGAAGCGATGAGCGCGTTCTCTCACCCTCTCCATGCTTGGCAGCAAAATGGATTCACAGGTCTCTCCAGGCTGAGATTCAAGGCTGCAATGAGCAGGGTGTGGCTGGGGAGCAAGTTGGCCCCCCCCGCTTTAAGAAGTGGCCGGCGCCAGTGTGTCTGTGTTCCCTCGCTAACTGGCAGCAGCTGCGCTGCACTCGCGCGCTGAGTTAGCGCCTCACTCCTTGGCCTTTGCGCCTTAAGACAGGTGTGCAGCGCCTGCTTTAGCGCTCCACTCACCTCCCGGGGCGGTAAAAGTGAAGTTTCCAGTCAGTGCCGATAATTAGCGCCAGGCGCTAATATTTGCGTCCAGACGATATTTGCGCCCCAAATGGGGCGCGACCTAATTTCTACCCCATGGAGTTATACAGCACAGAAAGAGGCCCTTCGGCCCATCGTGTCCGCACCGGCCATCAAGCCCTGTCTATTCTAATCCCATTTTCCAGCACTTGGTCCGTAGCCTTGTATGCTATGACGTTTCAAGTGCTCATCTAAATGCTTCTTGAATGTTGTGAGGGTTCCTGCCTCTACCACCTTTTCAGGCAGTGAGTTCCAGATTCCAACCACCCTCTGGGTGAAAAAGTTTTTCCTCAAATCCCCTCTAAATCTCCTGCCCCTTACCTTGAAACTATGCCCCCTGGTTATTGACCCCTCTACTAAGGGGAAAAGTTCCTTTCTATCTACCCTATCTATGCCCCTCATAATTTTGTACACCTCAATCAGGTCCCCCCTCAGCCTTCTCTGCTCTAAGGAAAACAACCCCAGCCTGTCCAGTCTCTCTTCATAGCTGAAGCGCTGCAGCCCAGGTAACATCCTGGTGAATCTCCTCTGCACCCTCTCCAATGCAATCACATCCTTCCTATAGTGTGGCGACCAGAACTGCACACAGTATTCCAGCTGTGGCCTAACTAGCGTTTTGTACAGCTCCATCATAACCTCCCTGCTCTTATATTCTATGCCTCGGCTAATGAAGGCAAGTATCCTATATGCCTTTTTAACCACCTTATCTACCTGTCCTTCTGTCTTCAGGGATCTATGTACATGCACACCAAGGTCCCTCTGATCCTCTGTCCTTCCTAGGGTCCTACCATTCATTGTGTATTCCCTTGCCTTGTTAGTCCTCCCAAAATGCATCACCTCACACTTTTCAGGGTTAAATTCCATTTGCCACTGTTATGCCCATCTGACGAACCCATCTATATCGTCCTGTAGCCTGAGGCTTCCCTCCTCGCTATTTACCACTCCACCAATTTTCATGTCATCTGCGAACTTACTGATCATACCTCCTACATTCATATCTACATCATTAATGTACACTACAAACAGCAAAGGACCCAGCACCAATCCCTGCGGTACATCACTGGACACAGGCTTCCAGTCACAAAAACAACCTTCGACCATCACCCTCTGCCTCCTACCACTAAGCCAATTTTGGATCCAATGTGCCAAATTGCCCTGGATCCCATGGGCTCTTACCTTCTTGACCAGTCTCCCATGCGGGATTTTGTCAAAAGCCTTACTGAAGTCCATGTAGACTACATCAACTGCACTACCCTCATCCACACACCTTCTATGCTGTAAGCAATCTATGATTCTAAGTTTGTGCTGTTTATCATTGCTTTTTGCAGGCTGGTTTGAACCATTCATGCAGAGCACAGGCTGAACCGCACTGTGTCATGTTCAAAAGGTAACTTGATATTTAATTCGACGAGTGCATTATCATAAATAAAATGTATTAACATGACTAATGTGCATTCAAGTGTACTGCAGTGTGTTAAATATATCACAATGAAAAAATATATCACTATGAGTAAAGTGTATCACAATCAATTACTGAGTAAAGTATATTACAATGAGTTATTTTAAAATGCGCTTTTATGTTAATGCTTGCTTTAAAAAGGTTAAATTCACAGGAGAGTAGGGCTTTCTGGTGTGCAGTAGATTTCAGACGGGGCATCTGAAGCCAGCATTCTGGAGTCAATTAAATATAATTTGACATTCACACTTTACCTGTTATTTGAAATTAACAGGGGTAATTGCCAAGTTAGGCTGGTGGACTTGCTCTAGAGTGGAGACAGGGGGAAGCGGGGGAGTAGCCTTTTAATAAAAGAGACACAGAACCAATGTGGTTGAGGGAGGAATGTTGTTCAGAATACCTGCAGAATTCCATGCTCTTCTTCAAATAGTGCCTGCCATGAGATCTTTTACATTCACTTGAATAGATTGACAGGGTTCACATTATTTCCTTCAGGACTACATTGAAGTGTCAGCTCAGAATATGAGCTCAAGTCCTGGAGTAGGAATTAAACCTATAACCTTCTGACTTAGAGTGAAGTATGCTCCCAATTGAGCTATGTCGATGCATCACATTAGCAGAAGAATGGATGCATAAACAATTGTGAGATGAGACAGTGAATGGGCAGTTGTAGAGACTGTAGAAAGCAAGTGGCAAGATCCTAGGAGGCTCTATACTGTGCCTACCAGCTACCACAGGCCAAGAAACGTTCACAAATGGCAAAGCTTCCTACAGTTAATCAAGGAGCAGTGTTTGAGCTTATCAAAAAAACTGTCACCAAATTTCGTCGCTTAGCAGGATAAGATGTGCAGTCAAAGTCAACAATAGCAATAGCACATTGTCAGTCGAAGTCAAGGTAAATGCTAGTAATTTTCTAAGCTGAGCCAAAGAAGGAGATATTAGGAAGGGTGAGCGAAAGCTTGATCAAAGAAGTAGGTTTTAAAGAGAGATTTAAAGGAGCAAAGGGAGCTGGAGAGCGTGCGGTCCAGGTGGTTGAAGGCACAGACGTTAATCGTGGGGTGAAGGGAGTGGGGGATAGGAACATAAAGACAGGAGGAGGCCATTCAGCCCCTCGAGCCTGTTCCACCATTTAACTAGAACATGGCTGAACTGTATCTTAACTCCATTTACCTGCCTTTGATCCATAGCCTTTGATACTCCTACCTAACAAAAATCTATCCATCTCAGTCTTGCAAATTTCAATTGACCCCTAGCATCCACAGCCTTTTGGGGGAGAGAGTTCCAGATTTCCACTACCCTTTGAGTGAAAAAGTGCTTCTTGATTTCAGTCCTAAACGGCCTGGCTCTAATTTTAAGATTATGCCCCCTTGTTCTGGATTCCCCCAACAAAGGAAAGAGTTTCTCTGTAATAGTTTCCTCAAAAACCCAACCCTTGAGCCCTCCGTCCTTGCAAACTACCGCCCCATCTCCAACCTCCCTTGCCTCTCCAAAGTCCTTGAATGTGTTCGCCTCCCAAATCTGTGCCCATCTTTCCAGGAACTCCATGTTTGAATCCCTCCAATCAGGTTTCCGCCCTTGCCACAGTACCAAAATGGTTCCTATCAAAGTCACAAATTACATCTTATGTGACTGAGACAAAAGTAAACTATCCCTCCTCATCCTGTCTGCAGCCTTTGACATGGCTGTCCACACCATCCTCCTTCAAACTCCTCTCCACCATCGTTCAGCTGGGTGGAGCTGCACTCATCTGGTTCCATTCTTATCTATCTAATTGTAGCCAGAGAATCACCTGCAATGGCTTCTCTTCCTGCTCCTGCACCATTACCTCTGGTGTCCACCAAGGATCTATCCTTGGTCCCCTCCTATTTCTCATCTACATACTGCTCCTCGGCGACATCATCTGAAAACAGTGTCAGTTTCCACATGTATGGACGACACCCAGCTCTACCTCACCAACTCTCTCGACCTCTCCACTGACTCTAAATTGTCACACTGCTTGTCCAACATCCAGTTCTGGATGAGCAGAAATTTCCTCCAACTAAATATTGGGAAGACTGAAGCCACTGTCTTCGGTCCCCACCACAAACTCTGCTTCATAGCCACCGACTCCATTCCTTTCCCTGGCAACTGTCTGAGGCTGAACCAGACTGTTCGCAATCTTTGTGTCCTATTGGACCCCGAAATGAGCTTCCGGCCACATATCCACGGCATCACTAAGACCGCCTATTTCCACTTCTGGAAAATCACCCGACTCCGCCCCTGTCTCAGATCATCTGCTGCTGAAACCCTGCTGCTGTAAGTAGTTCATGATCCCTTTAAGTAGCGCTGGTGGGGGTCCTTCATGCCGTTGCACGTGTTCAGATGTGCGAATTTAAGAGAGGGTGTAGGCTGCAGCGTGGAGCTCAAAAATGGCAGCGCTGGCGTCAAATCAGCATTGCACACTGATTGACATCATGATCTGCCTACTCTGCATGGTACCGGCGGTCGTTAGGTGCGTGCATACAAACATCTTTACAAATATGGCGCGCGCATCACGTACGTTGTTTTCAACCTTTAGGAGGCCTTGTAGCACCCAAAAGAACGGGTGCTACGAAGCTCAATTTACCCCCCATGCTTGTAAAATTAAATAAATCTGTTGGACTATAACCTGGTGTTGTGCGACTTCTCATTTCTATTTATAAAGCCCAGGATCACATGTGATTTATTAACCTGTCCTACTACCTTCAAAGATTTGTGCACAAAAACCCACAGGTCACTATATTCTTGTACCCCCTTTAAAATTGTACCATTTAGCTTGTATTGTTTCTCCTCATTCCTCCTATCAAAATGTATCACCTCACACTTTTCTGCGTTGAATTTCATCTGCCATGTGTCCTCCCATTCCACCGGCCTGTCTATGTGCTCTTGAAGTCTATTACTATCTTCCTCATTGTTTACTGCACTCCCAAGTTTCATGTCATTTGTAAATTTCAAAATTGTGACCTGTACCTTCCAAGTCCAAGGCATTAATGTATATCAAAAACAGTGGTCCTAGAACTGAACCCTGGGGAACGCCACTGTATACCTCCCTCCAGTCCAAAAAACAGCCATTCACCACAACTCTCGGTTTTCTATCCCTTAGCTAATCTTGTATCCATACTGCTACTACCCCTTTTATCCCATGGCCTTCAATTTTGCTAAGAAGCCTATTATGTGGTACTTTATCAAATGCCTTTTGAAAGTTCATATAAACAACATCAGCCGCACTGCCTTAATCCATCCTCTTGTTACCTCATCAAAAAACTCAATGGGGGAAAAATTCAGTTGGTTGCGCCTCCCGTTAGCGCCTTAAGAGGACGCTAATGGGGCGCAAAGCATCTAGCGCCCAGGCGCGGCGAAGTTTGCGCCGCTCGTGAAATTAACTAGACATTTTGCGGCGGCGCTAAACACTACTGCCACGATCTCCTGCGCCGGCAGATCGTGACGTCAGTCGAGTGCGCAACGCCCCGGTATCGCCCCGGAGCGGATATTGAGTGGCGCCCCCTGCCTTATCGCCTGACGCTAGCAACGACAGGTTGAGGGGAGCGTTCTGCAGTCATGAAGGGAAAGGGGGAGCGCTATTTAAAGGTGACCGCTTCCTGCCTTTTATTGTTGTTGCCATTTTTGAACTACGCATTCTGAGAGAGAGAGAGATAGACTTCTGGAGAGTTTCAACGTTGTGTGAAGGAGTTTTGGGTACTGAGCAGCACTTTGCAGCTTCATTTTGATTTGCCATTCCTTGTATCGATTTAGAAGAGACTGTGGGGGCTGCACTCTGAGCTCTTTGCCTGGTACTCTCCATTGTTCTTTCCAGCAGATTTGATGTGCAGGTCTCTCCAGGCCGAGATTCAAGGCTGCAATGAGGAGGATGTGGATGGAAAGTGAGATTAACCATCCCCTTTAAGACCTGGCCCGTGCCATTGTGTGTGTGTTCCATTGCTGACTGACATTACATGAGCTTCGCCAGCGCTCTGAGGTAGCGCCTCGCTCCTCGGCCTTTGCGCCTTAAGACAGGTGTGAAGCGCCTGACTTAGCGCTCCAATCACCTCCAGGGGCGATAAAAGTCAAGTTTGCAGTCGGTGGCGATAATTAGTGCCAGGCGCTAATCTTTGCGCCCGGCCGATAATTGCGCCCCAAATGGGGCGATACTGAATTTCTCCCCCAATCTTTTTAAGTTAGTCAAACACGATTTGCCCTTAACAGATCCATGCTGGCTCTCCTTTATAGGTCCATACGTGTCCAAGTGGCTGTTAATTTTCTCCTGGATTATTGGGCTGAATTTTAATCTGGAAGAGTATATGGGTTTGGGTGTGGGTGGAGGATTTAAACCGGCAAAATTGACAGCGCATCAGGAAGCCGGCTCCAACCAGTCGACTGTAGCATTTGACTGGAGCGTGCGGCTGCGTGCGCGCAACCCCCTTGGGAGAGGTGGGTTATCAATTTCTAGATGCTAATCACTCAATTAGAGCGGTATTGACACAGTTTTCAGTTTAACATTGGGTCCCTGGGTTTCCCAGGCTTCCTGAAACTCGCCAGTGAAACCAAGGCAAGTACACAGTGGGAATTAAGGGGTTGAAGCAATCTCAGGCAAAGATTCTAATAAATACTCAGTACTCATAGCTGCTTTCTTACCTGCTAGTGGGAAAGAGTTTGTTCACAGTAATTTTGCTGAGATGTTATATTGCACAATTTAGAGGTTACTTTCTGCACTTTGGAGGTTTGCTCCCACATCAGGATGGGTGCTGCTTATGCTACCCTAGATTGGACCTCAGATGAGGACCAAGATAACCAGCAACAGCACCAGCACATGCAGGAGCCTGCTGCTCACAGACCTGTAGCTGTACAGCAGAGGCAATCAGCAGAGAGGGGACCAAGAGAGAGAGGCCCAGCAGAGAGAGGACCAGCAGAGACAGGACCAGCAGCGAGGGGACCAGCAGAGAGGTGCAGTTCACAGGAGGCACGACCCACGAAACAGGGTCTACAGGCAGAGGCTCCGTTTCCTTGACATGTCTGAACACCAGTGTCTCAGGAGCCGCAGGATGTCACGTCAGGTGGTGGCAGACATCTGCAGCCTCCTTGAAGAAGTCCTGCTGCCTGTTGGACCTGGTGGCCACGCGTTACCAGTGGCTGTCAAAGTCACCACCGCCTTCAACATTTTTGCCTCCGGATCCTTCCAGGGCTCTGCCGCAGACATATGTAGGAGCTCTCATTCGGCCTCCCACAAATGCATAAGAGAGGTGACTGATGGGTTGTTTGCCAGGGCCGGCAATTATGTCAACTTTGCCACCAATGATGCCAGTCAGAATGAGCGGGCGCTCGGCTTTGTGGCTCTGGCTGGCTTCCCACAGGTGCAGGGCACCATCGACTACACACACGTGGCAATCCGGGTACTCCCCGAACAATAAGGAGTATTCGTCAACCACAAGTGCTTCCACTCCATCAATGTACAGTTGGTGTGCAACCACAAAAAGATGTTTATGCAGGTGTGCACAAGATTCCCAGGCAGCTGCCATGATGCTTTTGTCCTGCGGCAGTCCAAGCTCCCTGATCTGGAGTCCTTCATTAAGGAAGCAGTAGCATGGCATATAGAAAACATACTGCAGTCAAACAGAGTCAGCATGGTTTTAGGAAAGGGAAATCATGTTTAACAAATTTGCTGAAGAGGATGTAACAAGCAGGGTGGACAAGGGTGAGCCAGTGGATGTGGTGTATTTGGATTTCCAGAAGGCATTCGATAAGGTGCCACATAAAAGGTTACTGCATAAGATAAGAGCTCACGGAGTGGAGGTAATATATTAGCATGGATAGAGAATTGGCTAACTAACAGAAAGCAGAGAGTCGGGATAAATGGGTCATAGAGTCATAGGGTCATAGAGTTATACAGCACAGAAAGAGGCCCTTCGGCCCATCGTGTCCGCACCGGCCATCAAGCCCTGTCTATTCTAATCCCATTTTCCAGCACTTGGTCCGTAGCCTTGTATGCTATGACGTTTCAAGTGCTCATCTAAATGCTTCTTGAATGTTGTGAGGGTTCCTGCCTCTACCACCTTTTCAGGCAGTGAGTTCCAGATTCCAACCACCCTCTGGGTGAAAAAGTTTTTCCTCAAATCCCCTCTAAATCTCCTGCCCCTTACCTTGAAACTATGCCCCCTGGTTATTGACCCCTCTACTAAGGGGAAAAGTTCCTTTCTATCTACCCTATCTATGCCCCTCATAATTTTGTACACCTCAATCAGGTCCCCCCTCAGCCTTCTCTGCTCTAAGGAAAACAACTCCAGCCTGTCCAGTCTCTCTTCATAGCTGAAGCGCTGCAGCCCAGGTAACATCCTGGTGAATCTCCTCTGCACCCTCTCCAATGCAATCACATCCTTCCTATAGTGTGGCACCAGAACTGCACACAGTATTCCAGCTGTGGCCTAACTAGCGTTTTGTACAGCTCCATCATAACCTCCCTGCTCTTATATTATATGATGCGGAGATGCCGGTGTTGGACTGGGGTGGACAAAAATGAGAAGTCGCACAACACCAGGTTATAGTCCAACAGTTTTATTTAAAATTACGAGCTTTCGGAGCTGCTGCTCCTTCATCTCTACCTGACGAAGGAGCGGAGCTCCGCAAGCTTGTAATTTTAAATAAAACTGTTGGACTATAACCTGGTGTTGTGCGACTTCTCATTCTTATATTATATGCCTCGGCTAATGAAGGCAAGTATACCATATGCCTTTTTAACCACCTTATCTACCTGTCCTGCTGCCTTCAGGGATCTATGTACATGCACACCAAGGTCCCTCTGATCCTCTGTCCTTCCTAAGGTCCTACCATTCATTGTGTATTCCCTTGCTTTGTTAGTCCTCCCAAAATGCATCATCTCACACTTTTCAGGGTTAAATTCCATTTGCCACTCTTCTGCCCATTTGACCAACCCGTCTATATCGTCCTGTAGCCTGAGGCTTCCCTCCTCGCTATTTACCACCCCACCAATTTTCGTGTCATCTGCGAACTTACTGATCATACCTCCTACATTCATATCTAAATCATTAATGTACACTACAAACAGCAAAGGACCCAGCACCGATCCCTGCTGTACACCACTGGACACAGGCTTCCAGTCACAAAAACAACCTTCGACCATCGCCCTCTGCCTCCTGCCACTAAGCCAATTTTGGATCCAATGTGCCAAATTGCCCTGAATCCCATGGGCTCTTACCTTCTTGACCAGTCTCCCATGCGGGAACTTTGTCAAAAGCCTTACTGAAGTCCATGTGGACCACATCAACTGCACTACCCTCACCCACACACCTAGTCACCCCCTCGAAAAATTCAATCAAATTGGTCAGACATGATCTCCCCCTGACAAAACCATGCTGACTATCCTTGATTAATCCTTGCCTCTCCAAGTGGAGACTAATTCTGTCCCTCAGAATTTTTTCCAATAATTTCCCTGCCACTGATGTTAGGCTCACTGGCCTGTAATTCCCTGGTTTATCCCTACTACCCTTCTTGAATAATGGTACTATGTTAGCTGTTCTCCAGTCCTCTGGCACCTCCCCTGTGGCCAGAGAGGTTCTGAAAATTTGTGTCAGAGCCCCTGCAATCTCCTCACAGCAGCCTGGGATACATCTCGTCTGAGCCTGGGGATTTATCCACTTTTAAGCCCGCTAAAACCACTAGTACCTCCTCCCTCTCAATTCCAATTTGTTCAAGTATATCACAATCCCCCTGTCTGATTTCTATGCCTACATCGTCCTTCTCCATAGTGAACACAGATGCAAAATATTCATTTAAAACCCCACCTACATCTTCTGGCTCTACACACAGATTGCCACTTTGGTCCCTAATGGGCCCTACTCTTCCCCTGGTTATCCTCTTGCCCTTAATATACTTATTAAACACCTTGGGATTTTCGTTTATTTTGCCCGCCAGTGTTATTTCATGCCCCCTCTTCGCTCTCCTAATTTCTTTTTTAAGTACCCCCCTGCACTTTCTATACTCCTCTAGGGCTTCCACTGTTTTTAGTCCTTTGTATCTGTCAAAAGCCTCCCTTTTTTTCCTAATCCATTCTTGTATATCCCTTGACATCCAGGGTTCCCTGGGCTTGTTGGTCCCACCCTTGACCTTTACGGGGACATATTGCCGTTGTACTCTCTCTATTTCCTTTCTAAAAGACTGCCACTGCTCTGATGTGGATTTTCCTACAAGTAGCTGATCCCAGTCATAGAAACATAGAAGATAGGAGCAGGAGTAGGCTATTCAGCCCCTCGAGCCTGCTCCGCCATTCGATGAGATCATGGCTGATCATCCAGACTCAGTACTCTGTACCTGCCTTCTCCCCATATCCCTTGATACCTTTAGCTTTAAGAAATATATCTAACTCATTCTTGAATATATTTAATGACTTGGCCTCAACTACCATCTGTGGTAGAGAATTCCACAGGTTCACCACTCTCTGGGTGAAGAAATTCTTCCTCATTTCTGTCCTAAATGGTTTACCCCTTATCCTTAGATTATGACCCCTGGTGCTGGACTCTCCGACCATCGGGAATATTCTTCCTGCATCTAGTTTGTCCAGACCTGTCAGAATTTTATATGTTTCAATGAGATCCCCTCTCATTCTTCTATACTCCAGCGAGTATAAGCCCAATCGACCCAATCTCTCCTCATATGTCATTCCTGCCATCCCAGGTATCAGCCTTGTGAATCTTCGCTGAACTCCTTCCATGGCAAGAACATCCTTCCTCAGATAAGGTGACCAAAACTGCACACAGTACTCAAGGTGTGGTCTCACCAAGGCCCTGTACAACTGCAGCAGGACATCCCTGTTCCTATACTCAAAACCTTTTGCTATGAAGGCCAACATACCATTTGCCTTCTTCACCACCTGCTGCACCTGCATGCTTACCTTCAGCGACTGGTGCACAAAGACACCCAGGTCTCGTTGCACTTCCCCTTCTCCCAATCTATTGCCATTCAGATAATAGTCTGCCTTTCTGTTTTTGACACCAAAGTGGATAACCTCGCATTTATCCACGTTATATTGCATCTGCCACGCTTCTGCCCACTCCCCCAACCTGTCCAAATCATCCTAGAGTTTTTCGGTATCCTCCTCGCAGCACACACTCCCACCCAGCTTTGTGTCATCTGCAAACTTGGAGATATTACATTTAGTTCCCTTATCTAGATCATTAATGTATATTGTGAATAGCTGGGGTCCAAGGACCGATCCCTGCGGTACCCCACTAGTCACTGCTTGCCACTCGGAAAAAGACCCATTAATTCCTACTCTCTGCTTTCTGTCCGCCAACCAGTTCTCTATCCAAGTCAATACCTTGTCCACTTAAGCCAGATCCTGCCTTATCATATTAAAATCGCCCTTCCCCCAATTTAAAACCTTTATTTCCGGTCCATCTTTGTCCTTTTCCATGACTACCTTAAATCTCAACGAATTATGGTCACGGTCACCAAAATGCTCTCCTACTAACACTTCTATCACTTGCCCGGCTACATTCCCTGGGTCATTTTCTGGTTGGCAAACGGTAACTAGTGGGGTGCCACAAGGATCGGTGCTGGGGCCCCAACTAATTACAATCTACATTAATGACTTGGATGAAGGGATTGAGTGTAATATAGCCAAGTTTGCGGATGATACAAAGACGGGTGGGAAAGCAAGTTGTGCAGAGGACTCAAAGAATCTGCAAAGGGATATAGACAGGCTAAGTGAGTGGGCAAACATTTGGCAGATGGAGTATAATGTGGGAAAGTGTGAGGTTATCCACTTTGGCAGGAAAAATAAAAAAGCAAACTATTATTTAAATGGAGAGAGATTACAAAATGCTACAGTTTAGAGGGACCTGGGGGTCCTTGTGCATGAAACACAAAAAGTTAGCATGCAGGTACAGCAAGTAATCAAAAAGGCAAATGGAATGTTGGCCTTTATTTCAAGGGGGTTGGAGTATAAAAGCAGGGAAGTCCTGCTACAACTGTACAAGGTATTGGTGAGACCACACCTTGAGTACTGCATACAGTTTTGGTCTCCTTATTTAAGGAAGGATATACTTGCAATGGAGGCAGTTCAGAGACGATTCACTAGGTTAATTCCAGAGATGAGGGGTTGGACTTATGAGGAAAGGTTGAGCAGGCTGGGCCTATACTCATTGGAATTTAGAAGAATGAGGGGTGATCTTATTGAACATATAAGATACTGAGGGGGCTCGACAGGGTAGATGCAGAGAGGATGTTTCCCCTCATGAGGAAATCTAGAACTCGGGGACACAGTCTCAGAATAAAGGGTCGCCCTTTTAGAACTGAGATGAGGAGGAACTTCTTCTCTCAGAGGGTCGTAAATTTGTGGAATTCTCTGCCCCAGAGAGCTGTGAAGGCTGGGTCATTAAATACATTTAAAGTGGAGATAGACAAATTTTTGCAAGATAAGGGAGTGAAGGGTTATGGGGAGTGGGCTGGGAAGTGGCTTTGAGCCCTAGATCAGCCATGATCTTATTGAATGGCGGAGCAGGCTCGAGGGGCCAAGTGGCCTATTCCTGCTCCTATTTCTTATGTTCTTATCTCTTCGGACCTGGAAGCAGACTTAAGGGGTGGCTGCTAGATGACAAGGGATACCCACTGCAAACATGGCTCATGACACCCATCAGAAACCCCAACACTGAAGCCCAACAGTGCTACATTGAATGCCACATCACCACCTGATGTGTGATTTAACAGGCCATTGGCATGCTGAAGATGCGCTTCAGGTGCCTGGACAGATTTGGAGGCGTCCTTCAGTATGCACTAGCCACAGCCTCCAGAACGGTCGAAGTTTTCTGTGCTCTGCACAACATTGTGCAACAGCAAGGCGAAGAGCTCAGGTCCACTTCAAATGATCTAGAGGAGGAGGAGGAAGAAGAGGAGGAGGGTGATGAGGGAAATGCACCCCCAGCTGCTCACATTGCTGCCCTGGATGCCAGGGATGCCCTTATTACTGCAAAGTTCACTTAGATTTCACCAGTGCACCCATGTCATCAGAAAATGCAATGGCCACTTTTCTCCCTTCCCCCCACCTCATGCCAATGACACAAAGCAGTCCTGCAACCAACCAACCACCCCGTCAACATCCCCCATTGGTCCCTATCAATTATGTCTTCACATTCATCATCAAACAAGTTAGAAGGCCACTTACCACCCAGCACCCAAGAATGGACAAGATGGGAAAGCGGTGAAAAAGAATAACAGTTTTGTGAGCTAAATAAAGAACAAAAACTTATCAAAACAACATTTTTTCAGACACCCATGTGCATACCCTTGTGCAACTACAAAGCTTTACTCTTCCTTTTTCTGCTACTCCTACATGGTGCAACCCCTGGCTTCAGCAGAGGTAGTGGCAGGCTGCTCAGATCCCTGCTCTGACTGCTGAGATGCTCTTGGCCGACATCCTCTGGGTTTTGGAGTACGTGAGGGCCCCACCAAAGAATGCTCCACTTGCACCTGTGCAGGGGTAGACTCAGCCATCGGGAGACGAATCAGCATGTGGGATACTGACTGAGAGGTGGGTTGTGGGTGAGAAGTAGAAGCGCTTTGACTCCTTACAGCCCTCAGCAGCACATCCAGGGACGTGTCACTGAAACGAGGCGCAGCCTTTGTCTGTGAGGAATACATTCTGCTACTTGCTTCTCTTTTCTTCCCAACTCCAAATGCCTTCAACTTGCATGTTTGTAGCATGCCTTTAAATACTGGAGTTGAAATCGCATCTTGCGGGTCCACATCACACCCGCTGCCGCTGATTGGAAGGGAAGTAAAATTATAATGAACTGGCTGAGTTAAAAAGCCACTAACAGATGCACTGCACTTACCTTGTGCGCTATTGGACACCCCCTGCTCCCAGAGCGTCGCAAAATTAAAATCGGGGCCATTGTTTCTAAAAGCTTCCCCACCACCGATGTTAAACTGACTGGCCTGTAATTGCCAGGTTTATTCTTCTCCCCTTTTTTGAACAAGGGTTAATATTTGCAATCCTCCAGTCCTTTGGCACCACCCCTGTATCTAAGGAGGATTGGAAGATTGTGGCCAGCACCTCTGCAATTTCCTCAGCAACCTAGGATGCATCCCACCTGGAACGGGTGACTTATACACTTTAAGAACTGCCAGCCTTTCCAGTACCTACTCTTTATCTACAAGGATAATAATTTTAAATTGGGGGACCATGAGGCAATGTAGGTCAGCAAGTACTGGGATGATGGGTGAGCGGAACTTGGTGTGAGTTAGGATACGGACAGCAGAGTTTTAGATGAGCTGAAGTTTATGGAGAGTGGATGGGAGGCCGGCCAGGAAAGTATTGGAATAGTCAAGTGTAAAGGTAACAAAGTCATGGATGAGGGTTTCATCAGCAGATGGGCTGAGGCAGGAGCGGAAATGGGAAATGTTACGGAGGTGAAAGTAGGCGGTCTTTGTGATGGAGAGGATATATGTTCGGAAGCTCAGCTCAGGGTCAAATGGGATTCTGAGGTTGCAAATAGTCAGCTTCAACCTGAAACAGTGGCCAGGGAGGGGATTAGAATAAGTTGTGAGGGTATGGAGTTTGTTGTGGAGGTGGAAGGTGATGTGCCTGTCACCATTCTGTCATGCCTTATTAGAATTTCTCATTCTATATTGAGCAATGAGCTGTCACGCCAGCCAGTCCATCTCTGCCACCAGGTGGGAACTGCAGCACCTCCATGCTCTCTCGCGCCAGCACGAGTTACACATCCCCCAGCAGAGCCTCCCTGCATGAGTACAGATAATGGTTTTTAAAATTCTGTTTCAATGTTTGTAAATTTATATAAAAAAGACAACAATTTATCTTTTGTACCTTGCGCGACAGTCTCGGCTGATTTTAACCCTGCCTGAAGGTGGAAGCCGGGTGAGACCTACCCACATTGATCCCACTGTTTTACCACGGGTTCCAATCTTCTGAGCAGATGAAGCTACGATGGCGTCGTCAGAACCCAACTGTAATTTTAACCAGAGCCCTGCTTGAACAAGTCATTGTGGCTTCCCGCCAACTCAGGGGGAAGAGCAGCTGAGATCAGAAGAAGTCCAAAAAGGTAAGTGGATCTTTTTTTTACTTTCATTGTGGGGCCAGGATGAACAAGAGTGATGGCCTCCCCTGCCATGGGTTTCCCCTCTTCCCCTGACTGTGAGGTCCTCCTGAACTCCCTCCAAACCACTCACCTGAGTGACGGGAACTGTTCCTTCGGATGTCCAGCTTGTGGCCTCCTGCCGCCCAACATCAAGACTGTCGCAGCCTATGCAGAGGAGGCCTGGGAGTTAATATCTCCCGAGCCTCAATCTGCCGAGTCCAGACGGTTTATCGTCCGCCTTAGCCCCCGCCCACACGACTCCCGCCCCAAGTTAAAATCATGGCTATGTAAGTTCTTGCTGCTCCCTAACACTGCTGATCAGCTACTCTATGTGACAGCCATTGGTACCATTCACCATCTTTGCTGCTATCGACCGCCTGTGTCGATTCCTGATTCCTCCCTAGCCCATTCTCCACTACTCCACTACTGTCTCCCCCCTTGATCTACCACTCCCCAGCCCATTGTCCACTACTGTCTCCCCCTTTATCCACCCCTCCCCAGCCCATTCCCCATGAGTGTCTCCCCCCTCGGTCCAATGCTGTCCAGCCCATTCTCGACCCTTTCTGGATATTCACCAATATCAGCCTCTTCCTGTCAGTTCTCCATTGCTCTCTGGCCCCATTAGTTGGACAACAACGTCCTCCCATTCACCCTCCGCACTCCTGTTTCCTGCTCTTTCCTGTTCATGTCTAAGAACTGCATTTCCCAGTCTGAGAGTGGACATTACTTTTCGAGTACCTGCACTGAAATTTATATTGAGTGAGTGATGGAGAGCATATTCGGGGGGCAAGGGGCAAATTAGGAGGATAGAGGTGAATACTGAGTGGATAAAAGGGAGCTAGGTCACCTTAAAACAGTACAACAAAATGTTAGGAAGGCAAGGACGCATGGGGATGTTAGGGAGCAAAGTGCAAAATTGGGGGACACAGATAATAAAGACACAAATTTAATATTTTGGGAGAATAAACGATGGCTATGAAGAGGGCTAATAGGGTGAGAGAGATTCTACCCAGTGAGGGAGGAGGATGTTAGGCGTTCAGCGGCACTGGGATGTCTTGCAACCAAGAGATATGAAGATATTAGAGGACCACAGGGCTATATTAGGACATGAAGAGGAGAGGGTAATATTAAGGGGGCAAAGGGATGTTATGTTGGCAAGAAAACACAGGGCCATGCTGTGCAGCGCACACATTGACAAATTGGCTGCCGTGTTTCCTGCGTAACCACTGCGACTACACGTCAAAATGTACTTCATTGGCTGTAAAGCACTTTGGGACGTCCTAAGGTCGTGAAAGGCACTGTATAAATTAAAGTCTTTCTTTCTTTATGTACCTGAACAGGAAAAATTTGCAGGGCTATGGGGAAAGAGTGGGGGAGTGGGACTAATTGGATAGCTCCTACAAAGCGCTGGCACAGGCACGATGGGCCAAATGGCCTCCTTCTGTGCTGTATCATTCTAAGGCCTTGATTTTAACCCCCTCCCCCCACCAATGGGCAGAAGAGGGTCAACGGGGAGGGGTTAAAATATTGGGATGAAGCAACCTGACCCCATATCTGGCTGCCATAATATTTACGGCGGTGATTCAGTCCCTGGACGAGGCTCCTGCTGAAAGCCCACTGAAGATGCAAAATTCGCGGCCCGATGATGTAATCGGCACCGCAACTTATTTTACCCTTACCACAGGGGGAGTACTGCACTGTCTGTCATCCCGTGCTGATGATGGCCCGCGCTGTCCGATGCCCCGTGCTGTCCGATGCCCCACGCTATCTGATGTTCCGCGCTGTCTGTCGTCCCGCGCCGTCTGATGCCTCGCGCTGTCCGATGCCTCGTGCTGTTTGTTGTCGCGCGCTGTCTGTCGTCCCGCGCTGTCTGATGTCCCGCGCTGTCCGTCGTCTCGCGCTGTCCGATGTCCCGCGCTGTCTGTCGTCCTGTGCCGTCTGATGCCTTGCGCTGTCCGATGCCTCGTGCTGTTTGTCATCGCGCGCTGTCTGTCGTCCCGCGCTGTCTTTCATCCCGCGCTGTCTGTCGTCCCGCGCTGTCTGATGCCCTGCACTGTTTGTCATCCCACCGTAGCAATAGGACGGGAGGAGCTGACTGGCCAGAAGAGGCCCGCGTAAGTTTTAAAACATTGCCTATTCTTAAGTTCATTGTGGGACAGGAGGAGCAGGAGTTTCTCAGGCCTCACAAGGAAGCCTTTGGCCTCCCCAGCCCCGATCGCGGGCCCAATCTCTCACATTCCACCCCCTCCCGATTGCAGCCCGGAACTTTCCCCCCTACTGACTGCTCCCACAGGTCCCCGGCTGCCCCCTTCTGTCGCTAATTTCTACTCCACCTGCTGGGCAAGAGTCTGCAGTGAGCCGCCACGTCCCCCGCCACTACGGGTTCTTGGCTCACTAACAGGCTCCCTCGCACCCTTCTTGCCTCCCCGCTAATATCAACCCTATGATTCTATACAAGATTAAAAATAATGAGGCCAAAATTCTTTGCAAGTACCAGTGGACTCCTGCCATAACTCTGACGGCAGACCAGAAGAGCCCCTCGGTGCACTGGGTCTCCACCACTTCGGGGAGTTTAGCTTTGCATTGTAAGAGACAGAATTTCCTCTCCATCACAAGGCAAATGGTGACATGTGTGCGGAGACTCCCTGAGCCTTAGGCTGGAAGGGAACCGGCATATTAGTAACCCGGTACAGTAGTGAGAGCCGGTATGCCAAGGGAATGGAGGTAAGCAGTCTGGACCCCTGAAGACCATTTACTGGACCATTGGTGGATTTTTTAAAAATTCATTCATGGGATGTGGGCGTCGCTGACAAGGCCAGCGTATATAACCGATCCCTAATTGCCCTTGAGGAGCCTTCTTGACATGAGTGGCTTGCTAGGCCATTTTTGAGGGCAGTTAAGAGTCAACCACATTGCTGTGGGCCTGGAGTCACATATAGGCCAGACCGGGTAAGAATGGCATATTTCTTTCCCTAAAGGATATTAGTGAACCAGTTGGGTTTTTATGACAATCCGGTAGTTACATGGTCACCATTACTGATACTAGCTTTTTGTTTCAGATTTTTATTTAGAATAATAGAATGATTACAGCACAGGAGGCCATTCGGCCCGTCGAGCCCGTGCCAGCTCTCTGCAAGAGCACTTCAGCTGGTCCCATTCCCCCGCCCTTTCCCCGTAACCCTGCAAATCATTTTCCTTCAGGTATTTATCCAATTCCCTTTTGAAAGGCATGATTGAACCTGCCTCCACCACCCTTTCAGGCAGTGCATTCCAGATCATAACCACTCGCTGCGTAAAAAAGTTTTTCCTCATGTCGCCTTTGGTTCTTCTGCCAATCACCTTGAATCTGTGTCCTCTGGTTCTCGACCCTTCCGCCAATGGGAACAGTTTCTCTCTATCTACTCTGTCCAGACCCCTCATGATTTTGAACACCTCTATCAAATCTCCTCTCAACCTTCTCTGCTCCAAGGAGAACAACCCCAGCTTCTCCAGTCTATCCATGTAACTGAAGTCCCTCATTCCTGGAACAATTCTTGTAAATCTTTTCTGCACCCTCTCTAAGGCCTTCACACCCTTGCTAAAGTGCGTTTCCCAGAAATGAACACAATACTCCAGTTGAGGCTGAACCAGTGTTTTATACAGGTTCATCATAACTTGCTTGCTTTTGTACTCTATGGGGGAAAAATTCAGCTGCTTGCGCCTCCCGTTAGCGCCTTAAGAGGGCGCTAATGGGGCGTAAAGCAGCTAACGCCCGGGCGCAGCGCCGCCCACGCCTCCCGAAAAATTCAGCGGGAGGTTAGCGGCGGCGCCAGCCGGTAGCGCCCTGTGGCGCTGCGCCGCCGGCGATGACGTCATCGCCGTGCGCAGCACCCCGCTCGCGCTCCAGCCGCGATCTTCAGTCGCGCCCCCTGATTTACCGCCAGACGCTATGTCCGACGGGTTCAGGGAGGCGTACGTGCGGCCGGGGCGGCGATATTTAAAGGGGAGGTGGCAGGCGGCCATTTTTGTTGCTGGCCGCCTGCCAGCACCTGCCCCCGTTGCTGTCCCCGGCCCCCGTGAAGCCCCCCCACCGTGAAGTGCCGGCTGCGCTCCAAGAGCCCGGCACTTCTCTTGAGTGCCGGGCTCTTTTGCCGGCACTCCCGATCCCTGGGGGCCCAGCAGGGCCCCGGTTCGCGCTGCGCAGGGTCCCTCCCCTTTAAGAAGGGGAGGAAGGCCTGCAATACCGCGGCGCGACGGATATTCCCTCGCAGCGCCCCAAGAGGGATGCGGGGTGCTTCCAGTGGCGCCCCGCTTCCCTCTTGGGGCGCAACCACTGAAGTTCCGGCGCGGGGCCGCTAATTTTTTCGGGGCGCTAAAAGTCGCGCCCCGGCGAGGTTAGCGCCCCAAATGGGGCGCGACTCAATTTTTACCCCTATGCCTCTATTTATAAAGTCGTATCCTTTTAACCGCTTTCTCAACCTGCCCAGCCACCTTCAACGATTTGTGCACATATAGTCCCAGGTCTCTCTGTTCCTGCACCGCCTTTAGAATTGTACCCTTTATTTTATATTGCCTCTCCTCATTCTTCCTAACAAAATGAAACACTTCACACTTTTCTGCCTTAAATTAACTGAATTTAAATTCCCCAGCTGCCGTGGTGGTGATTTGAACTCATGTACTCACAGTTTATTAATCCAGGCCTACTAGGACTACTAGTCCAGTAACATAACCACCATGCTACCGTTCCCAATATCAGGAGGGGGGCTTAGCAGTTGGACTCCAGAGTTTGTGCCGGGCGGGGACAGGCAGCAGAGATGCACCTGAAGTGGTGCTTGTGCCCACCACATGCAAATAAGGTGCCCTCTCGCTGACCCAGCAAACTGCAATGAGTCAGCGCTAGAGGGTAACTGTTGGGAATTTCAGTCCCAATAGGTGTAAGGAGTCACAATCAGAGCATGCAATGATCTCAGAGGAATGGTCAAGTGAAATAATGCAACAGAGGAATAAAGGGAAAGCAACATAAGAGCAACAGAAAAGAGACAAAGGAGTAGACACGAGCAACACAGAGCGCTCCAGGAGAACTTCGAAGACAAGTAGACAAGTAAATGACAAACTATATCTTCCAACTCACAGGTGATCAACTACTGCCAACTTAAAAAGGGTTGGGTGGAAGTAAAATACTGGCCAGCTCCTTTGAGCCCATTGAGCGGTGGCATGCTGTGATATTGTTACTCGGGTCCTGCCTTCAGTCTGTGGCGGGATCACTCACCCAGGTAATTTCTGCTTTTCACCATCTCCGTCACATTAATTCTGGTGGCTCCTTTTGGGATTTCCGCTATTTTGTGATATCCAACAGTCGGCAGGCTGTGTTTGAAGACCCCAGAAATGACCTTGCAAGCGGTGTTGTCTCCTCCACAAATTCCACATTTATCCATCAGTTTGTCCGACCCCAGATATTCATCACAGCCGATGTGCTTTATGAAAAAAGAGAGAAGCCTTTTTACAGCTTGAAACTTTAATATGTTGATTAATAACTTTGATTCAATCTAATATCACTGTAGTGTTAGCTAGGACTGAATTCAGGTAGATACTTCACTAACTCCTAATACTGAACAAGCTGAGCTGTGCATCATACTACCAGGATTACTATTTGCATTTATATAGTGCCTTTACATTCGAACAACATGCGAGGACATTTCACAGAGGTGCAATTTTTAAAAACTGGACACAGAGCAAAAGGAAATATTAGGAGGCTTGGTCACAAAGGTGGGTTTTAAGGGGGACTTAAAGGGGAACAGGGAGGGGGAGAGGCAAAGGGATTAAGAGAGGGAATTCCAGAGTATGTGAGCAAAGGCACAGCTGCCAGTGCTGGGGCAAAGGGAGGGGGGATGCACAAGAGGCCAGAGTCAGGGGAATGGAATGTTTGGGGGTGGGGATGAAGGGCTGAAGGATTTTTTTTTATTCGTTCCTGGGCTGTGAGCATCGCTGGCAAGGCCAGCATTTATTGCCCATCCCGAAGGTGGTGGTGAGCCGCCTTCCTGAACCGCTGCAGTCCCTGTGGTGAAGGTACTCCCATAGTGCTGTTAAGGAGGGAGTTTCAGGATTTTGTAGGACGGCAATATATTTCCAAGTCAGGATGGTGTGTGACTTGGAGGGGAATTTGGAGGTGATTGAGATCCCAAGCACCTGCTGCCCTTGTCCTTCTAGGTGGAAGAGGTCGCGGGTTTGGGAGATGCTGTCGAAGAAGCCTTGGCGAGTTGCTGCAGTGCATCTTGTAGATGGTACACACTACAGCCACGGTGCACCAGTGGTGGAGGGAGAGAATGTTTAAGGTGGTGGATGGGATGCCTCAAGCGGGCTGCTTTGTCCTGGATGGTGTCGAGCTTCTTGAGTGTTGTTGGAGCTGCAAGTGGAGAGTATTCCATCACACTCCTGACTTGTGCATTGTAGATGATGGAAAGGCTTTGGGGAGTCAGGAGGTGAGACACTCGCCACAGAACACCCAGCCTCTGACCTGATCTTGTAGCCACAGTATTTATGTGGCTGGTCAATGGTGACCCCCAGGAGGTTGATGGTGGGGAATTCGGTGATGGTACTTCCGTTGAACATCAAGGTTCAGTGGTTAGGCTCTGTTTTATTGGAGATAGTCATTGCCTGGCATTTGTGTGGCGCGAATGTTACCTGCCACTTTCAGCCCAAGCCTGAAAGTCGTCCAGGTCTTGCTGCATACGGGCATGGACAGCTTCATTATCTGAGGGGTTACAAATGGAACTGAACACTGTACAATCATCAGGGAACATCCCCATGTCTGACCTTATGATGGAGGGAAGGTCATTGATGAAGCAGCTGAAGATAGTTGAGCCTAGGACACTGTCCTGAGGAACTCCTGCAGCGATGTCCTGGGGCGGTGATGATTGGCCTCCGAGAACCACATCCATCTTCCTTTGTGCTAGGCATGACTCCAGCCAGTGGAATTTTTTCCCCCTGATTCGCATTGACTTCAGTTTTACTAGGGCTCCTTGATGCCACACTCGGTCAAATGCTGCCTTGATGTCAAGGGCAATCACTCTCACCTCACCTCTGGAATTCAGCTCTTTTGTCCATGTTTGGACCAAGGCTGTAATGAGGTCGGGAGCCGAGTGGTCCTGGCGGAACCCTAACTGAGCATCGGTGAGCAAGTTATTGGTGAGTAAGTGCCGCTTGATAGCACTGTCAACGACACTTTCCATCACTTTACTGATGATTAAAAGAAGACTGATGGGGCAGTAATTGGCCGGATTGGATTTGTCCTGCTTTTTGTGGACAGGACATACCTGGGCAGTTTTCCACATTGTCGGGTAGATGCCAGTGTTGTAGCTGTAATGGAACAGCTTTGCTAGAGGCGCGGCTATTTCTGGAGCACAAGTCTTCAGCACGACAGCTGGGATGTTGTCAGGGGCCCATAGCCTTTGCTGGTGCTGAAGTACTTCTTGCTGACTTCAAGGCTTCTGAACAAACCAGTTGCTCCAGTAGGCCTTCCTCTTGGAATAGAGCATGACTGGGAGAATGAGCAGAGGTCACGCAGAGCAGGACAAGCCATTAGAAGAGGGAGGAGGAGGGGGAGAAGGGCTCTCAGCAGGAGGCCAAATCCGCCCAGTGTGTTCAGGGAGCAATTCTCCTAACTGAAATTCAATGATGACCAAGGTTTGAGATGTCTGCGCTCCACTAAGGAGGTTGTCATTGAAATCTGCCAACTGCCGCAGCCACAACTCCAACCTCAGCAGGGCAAGGAGCGCATTGCCAGTGGTGGCGAAGGTGACCATGGCTATGAACTTTTATGCATCTGCCTTCTTCCAGGCTGGTGCTGGAGATATTAGCAACATCTCGCTGTTTGCAGTCCACTGAGGCTCTCTATTCAAAGAGAGATAACTTCCATTTCATTCCCTCTTGCCAGAGAGAAGCAGGTGGAGTGAGCAAGGTTTGCAGGTTTCCCCATGGTGCAAGGTGCCATTGACTGCATGCACATTGCTTTGCGGACGCCGCATGTCAACGCTACCATGTACCGGAACCGAAAGTGATTCCACTCCCTCAACATCCAGCTGTATTTCATCCACCATGGCAAAACAAAGGGTGGCTACTGGGCGACAAGGCTCGTGACTCCAGTTCACAACCAAGCACACGTCTGCAGCATGCATACAATAAGAGCCACGCTGCCACAAGAAATGTGATAGAGCGGACCATTGGCGTGCTGAAGCAGCAATTCCGCTGCCTGGTCCGCTAGCCCTGCATTACTTGGTTGAGCGGGTCTCAAGATTCGTGGTAATATGCTAAATGCTGTACAACCTTGCCTCATGAGGGGACAGCAATTGCCACCACCTGTCAGGCGAGAGGCTGAGGAGCAGGAGCATGAGGAGGAAGAGGAGGACGTGGAAGAGGAGGAGGCGGAAATAAAGGAAGAGGAAGGGAGGCGGCAACCTAGACAGTCCATTTCTGCCCAAGTTATATGTGAAGAACTAATTCAAGTGTAATACCAGTAACCTCAACCCCAATTCCCCATTCACCAACAGTCCCACACTTCTTACCTTCCCTTTGTTACTGACCATCATATCGTCCTCTTGGCCACAATGCAAAAATAAAAGCCAACACAAAATAAATATTCCAAACCAAATTTATAAATTAAATCATAATTTAAACTAATCACACTTATGCATTCCCTTAGTGCCTGTCTTCCGTGTGCCTTTGCCTGTCCTAGTGCTCCTACGCAGTGCTACCCCAGTGGCTGCAGCATGGCTAGTAGAAGGCTGTTGACTTTCAGTGGAGGATACTGCAGATAGCCTTGGAGGACGACCTCGAGCAGCTCTGGGGCTAGAAGGCCCGGCTTCAGACTGTACCATCTTAGCATAGGCGGCAGCAGTCTGGGCTGGCTGGCTGACAGGCAACAGCAAGGGCACTGGCGAGTGGCAGGGGTAGGAGCACGAATACTGTCATCCTGAGAGAGGACTGCAGCCTCGTGCTCCATGGTGCCACTGCCACTCCCCCGGGCCGGCGCCTCTGTAATCCTAGTAATCTGTTGGAGGACAGATTGCTGGACTGCTGTGATACCCTGCAAGCCCCTTTGAACACTGTTATCCACAGCCATGATGGTAGGAGTCTGAGCATGCATGACAGCAAGCTGACCTTGCATGACTTCAGGGCCTGAAGCGTTAACTCTGTTTCTCTCTCCATGGATGCTGCCTGGCCTGCTGAGTTTTTCCAGCGTTTTCTGTTGTTATTTTGCATGACTTCAGCTTGAACTTCTACTGCAGTACTCAGACTTTTGGTGGAAGCTACCTGTGCTGCAATGGAAGCTGAGACATCGGCCATCAGACGCTGCATCATGGTTGGGTCCACAAGTGTGTTGATGGAGTTGGCCACCTGTTCCATGCTGGAAAGGATGGGCTCCAAGCTCTGCCTCCCATCCAAAAATACTGGAGATGTACCAAAGAATGGAGCATGACATATGGTTCCAATTTTCAAAAGATGAGTAAGGCACAACCTTGGTAATGACAGTCCAATTACCCTAACATTCATAGTGTGAAACGTACTAAAGGACTTTCTACGAAATGTTATAAATGAGCAATTAAAGAACACAGCCAGCATGGTTCCAGAAGTAACGAGCCTTACACACTCACTGGAATTGTGTGAGGGCGTAACTAAGCTAGAGAATAAGGGTGGATTTTCAAAAGACATTCGACAAAATTCCTTGTATGAGTTTAGTAAGGGAACTTAAAGCTCTTGGAATAATAACCCTCTGAGATCTCTGCGCTCCTCCAATTCTGGCCTCTTGAGCATCCCCGATTTTAATCGCTCCAACATTGGCGGCCGTGCCTTCAGCTGCCAAGGCCCTAAGCTCTGAAATTCCATCCCTAAACTTCTCCTTTAAGACGCTCCTTAAAACCTATCTCTTGTCATCTGCCCTAATATCTCCTTATGTGGCTCGGTGTCAAATTTTGTTTCATAGCGCTCCCGTGAAGCACCTTGGGACGTTTTACTACATTAAAGGAGTTACATAAATATAAGTTGTTGTTAACAAAAATTGTCAAGTTGGATTAAGAATTGGCTTGACATCATAAGATAGAAGGTGATGATTAAGGGATTCGATAGGGTAGATACAGAGAAACCTCTGGTGGGCAATCCAGAACAAGGGGGCATCATCTTAAAATTAGAGCTAGGTCATTTAGGAAGTTCAGATTAGGAAATCAGGAGCACATTGTCACACAAAGAGTAGTGGAAATCTGGAACTCTCTCCCAATAGTCTGTGGATGTTGTGTAAATAGAAATTTTCAAGACTGAGATTGACAGATTTTTGTTACGTGATGAACTAGGTTCAGCGAGAAGGTCAAGCTATTTATTCAAAGCATACAAAATAAGAGCAGGAGTCGGCCACACGGCCCCTCGAGCCTGCTCCACCATACGGCCCCTCGAGCCTGCTCCGCCATTCAATAAGATCATGGCTGATCATCGACCTCAACTCCACTTTCCCGCCCGATCTCCATATCCCTTGATTCCCCTAGAGTCCAAAAATCTATCGATCTCAGCCTTGAATATACTCAAAGACTCAACATTCACAGCCCTCTGGGGAACAGAATTCCAAAGATTCACAACCCTCTGAGTGAAGAAATTCCTCCTCATCTCAGTCTTAAAAGGCCGACCCCTTATCCTGAGACTATGCCCCCTACTTCTAAACACTCCAGCCAGGGGAAACAACCTCTCAGCATCTACCCTGTCATTCCCCTTCAGAATCTTGTATGTTTCAATGAGATCACCTCTCATTCTTCTAAACGCCAGAGAGTATAGGCCCATTCTACACAATCTCTCATCATAGGACAGCCCTCTCATCCCAGGACACAATCTAGTGAACCTTCGTTGCACTGCCTCCAAGGCAAGTATATCCTTCCTTGGATAAGGAGACCAAAACTGTGCACAGTACTCCAGGTGTGGTCTCACCAAGGCCCTGTACAATTGTAGCAAGGCTTCCTTACTCTTATACTCCAACCCCCTTGCAATAAAGGCCAACATGCCATTTGCCTTCCTTATTGCTTGCTGTACCTGCATGCTAGCTTTCTGTGTTTCTTGCACAAGGACACCCAAATCTCTCTGAACACCAACATTTGAAAGTTTCTCACCATTTAAAAAATATTCTGTTTTTCTATTCTTCCTACCAAAGTGATTAACCTCACATTTCGCTACATTATACTCCATCTGCCACCTTACTGCCCACTCACTGAGTCTATCGATATCCCTTTGCAGATTCTTTGGGCGCGATCTTGCCAGCTCTGGGGAGGCGGGTTTGGAGGCGGGACTGCCGGGAAAATGGCAGAATCTGGGCGTGGGTTCCCAACCCGCCCCCAACCCACCTCCGTGCCATCTTGCCAGGAGGCGGGTAGCTGTCCTGCGCCGAGTCCAGTCTCCTTGGCGGTGGGACGGGATTACAGTCACTTAACTGCCTGTTAACAGGCAGATAAGAGGATTATCCCCATTTTGCCCACACAAGTGCAGGCCTCCCCAAGGCTCCGAAACCCGCCAGGGTCACTGAGGCGAGTAGTGGGTCTGCGGGGTGCAAATATGCGCTGTGAAGGTAAGTGATCGGTGCAAGTGTGGAGAGGTGAGTATGTGAGGTAAGTGGAAAGTGTTAAAAAAAGTTTACTCACCTTTGTTTCTTCCTGCAGGCTTCAATCGGTGGGTATGCGGAGAGTCTCACACCTCCGCGGCAGAGATGACAGATGGCCGCTGCATTCTCCAATGCAACAACCATCTCATTTCTGCAAAAGAAAGAGGTTTGATGAGTTCTTGTATTCAAGAACTCATCAAACTACAGAGAATGTCAGTGTTTGACAGCTTCACAGAGCTGTCAAACGATAACAATTCATCTGTCAAAAATTTTTGACAGATGAAACGTCATACGTTGACATTCTCTGTAACCGGCTTTCCCTTAATTGGCCTGCTAAGCCCACTGGGTGGGCAAAACAAGGTCAATCAAAGGAAAATAGCGTGGGTTGGCCAGAAGTTGATGGAGGCGGAACTGAAATCCGACAAGTGGGAGTCCCGCCTCCAAAAGCTCCCCATTGGCAAAAGCCAGCCCTTTGTGTTCTCCTCACAGCTTACTATCCCACCTAGCTTTGCATCATCAGAAAACTTGGATACATTACACTCGGTCCCTTCATCTAGGTCATTAATATACATTGTAAATAGCTGAGGCCCCAACACTGATCCTTGCGGCACCCCACTAGTTACAGCCTGCCAACCTGAAAAAGATCCGTTTATCCCTACTCTCTGTTTTCTGTCTGTTAACCAATCCTTTATCCATGCTACTATATTACCCCCAACCCCATGAGCCCTAATCTTGTGTAATAACCTTTTATGTGGCACCTTATCGAATGCCTTTTGGAAATCCAAATATACTACATCAACTGGTTCCCCTTTCTCTACCCTGCTAGTTACATCCTCAAAAAACTCTAATGAATTTGTCAAACACGATTTCCCTTTCATAAAACAATGTTGACTCTGCCTAATCATGTTTTAATTTTCTCAGTGGATTGATACCACTTCCTTAAGAATGGATTCCAGCATTTTCCCGATGACTGATGTCAGGCTAACTGGCCTGTAGTTCTCTGTTTTTTCTCTCCCTCCTTTCTTGAATAGCAGTGTTACATTTGTGACCTTCCAATCTGCTGGGACCATTCTAGAATCTAGGGAATTTTGGAAGATCAAAACCAATGCATCCACTATCTCTTCAGCCACCTCTTTTAGAAGCCTAGGATGTAGGCCGTCAGGTCCAGGGGATTTGTTGGCTTTTAGTCCCATTAGTTTCTCTAGCACTTTTTCTCTACTTATATTAATTACATTAAGTTCCTCCCCCTCATTAGACCCTTGGTTCCCTACCATTTTTGGTATGCCTTTTGTGTCTTCTACTGTGAAGACAGATACAAAATATTTGTTTAACGTTTCTGCCATTTCCTTATTCCTCATAATAATTTCTCCTATCTCAGCCTTTCAGGGACCAATGTTTACTTTTGCTACTCTTTTCCTTTTTACATACTTGTAGAAACTCTTACAATCTGCTTTTATATTTCTTGCAAGTTTTCTCTCATTCTATTTTTTCCCTTTTTATCTATTTTTTGGTCAACCTTTGCTGGTTTCTGAAACTCTCCCAATCCTCAGGCTTATTATTATTCTTTGCAACATTATAAGCTTCTTCTTTCAATCTAATGCTATTCTTAACTTCTTTAGTTAGCCACAGTTGGATCACTTTTCCCGTGGAGTTTTGGTTTCTCAATCGAATGTATTTTTGTTGAGAATTATGAAATATTTCTTTAAATGCTAGCCACTGCTTATCTACTGCCATACCTTTTAATCTATTTTTCCAATTTACCTTAGCCAACTTGCCCCTCATACCTATGTAATTGGCTTTATTTACGTTTAAGACTCCAGTTTCGGACTTAGGCAAGTCACTCTCAAAATTAATGTGAAATTCTATCATATTATGATCACTCTGCCCCAGAGGATCCTTTACTATGAGATTGCTAATTAACCCTGTCTCATTACACAATACAAGATCTAAAATAGCCTGTTCACTGGTTGGTTCCATGACATATTGTTCTAGGAAACTGTCCCAAATGCATTCCATGAACTCGTCCTCCAGACTACCTTTGCCAATTTGATTTGTCCAGTCTATATGAAGATTAAAGTCCCCCAAGATTAATGCATTACCTTTGTTGCAAGCTCCTACTATTTCTTGATTAATATTCTGTCCAACGGTATAGCTACTGTTAGGGAGCCTATATACTACTCCCACCAGTGTTTTCTGCCCCTTGTTATTCCTTATCTCCACCCATACTGATTCTACTTCCTGATCTCCCGAGCCGAGATCCTTTCTCGCTACTGTCCTTATGTCATCCTTTATCATCAGGGCTACTCCCCTTCCTTTTCCATTCTGCCTGTCTTTTCGAAATGTCAAGTACCCTGGAACATTTAGTTCCCAACCTTGGCCACCTTGCAACCATGTCTCTGTAATGGCTATTAGATCAAACCCATTTATCTCTATTCGTGCCACTAGTTCGTCTATCTTGTTACGAATGCTTCGTGCATTCAGATAAAGAGCCTTTCATTTAAATTTTTTACCATTATTCCCTGCTTTGACCTTATTCTCTGCTGCACTGCTACCATTAAACTCACTGGGTGAGAAATTCGGTATCGCCCCATTTGGGGCGCAATTATCGGCCAGGGCCAAAGTTTAGCGCCTGGCGCTAATTATCGCCTCCGACTGCAAACTTGGCTTCTATCGCCCCTGGAGGTGATTGGAGTGCTAAATCAGGCGCTACACACCTCTCTTAAGGCGCTAACGCCGAGGAGCGAGGCGCTACCTCAGAGCGCTGGCGAAGCTCATGTGATGTCAGTCAGCAATGAACACAGACACACTGGCGCCGGCCAGTTCTTAAAGGGGAGGGTCGATCTTGCTCTCCATCCAAACCCTGCTCATTGCAGCCTTGAATCTCGGCCTGGAGAGACCTGTACATCAAATCTGCTGGAAAGAACAATGGAGAGGCCCAGGGAAAGAGCTCAGAGTGCAGCCCCCATAGTCTCTTCTAAATCGATGCAAGGAAGATCAAATCAAAATGAACCTGCAAAGTGCTGCTCAGTACCCAAAACTCCTCAACACAGCGTTGAATATCTCCAGAAGTCTCTCTCTCTCACTCAGAATGCGTGGTGCAAAAATGTCGCCGACAAAAAAACGCAGGAAGCGGTCCCTTTAAATAGTGCTCCCCAAGTCCCTTCCCGACTGCAAAACGCTCCCCTCAACCTGTCGTTGCTAGCGGTAGGAGGTAAGGCAGGGGGCACCACTCAATATCCGGTCCGGGGCGCTACCGGGGCGTTGCACACTCGAATGACGTCACGATCTGCGGGCGCAGGAGATCGTGGCGGTAGTGTTTAGCGCTGCCGCAAAATGTCTGGTCAATTTCGCGAGCGGCGCAAACATCGCCGTGACTGGGCGCTAGTTGCTTTGCACCTCATTAGCGCCCTTTAAGGCGCTAACAGGAGGCACAAACCAACTGAATTTTTCCCCCTCTGTCCCTTCCTGTCACACTCTGCTTATTTTTACCCAAATCGCTATACTGCTCTATTGCCTTGATATGGAGCATAGGTGGATAAATGGAGCTGAGATACAGATAAGCCATAGAGTCATAGGGGTAAAAATTCAGTTGGTTGCGCCTCCCGTTAGCGCCTTAAGAGGGCGCTAATGGGGCGCAAAGCCGCTAACGCCCGGGCGCAGCGATGTTTGCGCCGCTCGGGAACTTAACTTGACATTGTGCGGCGGCGCTAAAACTTACCGCTGCGACCACCTGCGCGCGCAGATTGTGACGTCATTCCATGGTGCAACGCCCTTGTGGCGCCCCGGAGCGGAAATTGAGTGGCGCCCCCTGCCTTACCGCCTGGCGCATCCAACGACCAGAAGACTGGAACACTATCAATCGCTGTGGGGCTGGGGGGGCCGCTATTTAAAGGGGGCCTCTTCCTGTCTTTTATTGTTGGTGGCATTTTTGAACTACGCATTCTGAGAGAGAGAGGGAGAGACTTCTGGAGAGATTCAACGTTGTGTGAAGGAGTTTTGGGTACTGAGCAGCACTTTGCAGGTTCATTTTGATTTGCCATTCCTTGTATCGATTTAGCAGAGACTGTGGGAGCTGCACTCTGAGCTCTTTGCCTGGTACTCTCCATTGTTCTTTCCAGCACATTTGCTGTGCAAGTCTCTCCAGGCCGAGATTCAAGGCTGCAATGAACAGGATGTGGATGGAAAGCAAGATTAACCATCCCCTTTAAGAACTGGCCCGTGCCATTGTGTGTGTGTTCCATTGCTGACTGACATTACATGAGCTTCGCCAGCGCTCTGAGGTAGCGCCTCACTGCTCGGCCTTTGCGCCTTAAGACAGGTGTGCAGCGCCTGCTTTAGCGCTCCACTCACCTCCCGGGGCGGTAAAAGTGAAGTTTCCAGTCAGTGCCGATAATTAGCGCCAGGCACTAATATTTGCGTCCAGACGATATTTGCGCCCCAAATGGGGCGCGACCTAATTTCTACCCCATAGAGTCATAACGGCACAGAAGGAGGCCATTCAGCCCATCAAGTCTGTGCCAGCTCTCTGTAGAGCAATCCAGTCAGTCCTATTCCGCCGCTCTATCCCCGTAGCTCTGCAAGTTTATTTCCCTAAAGTGCCTATCCAGTCTCCCCTTGAAAACATTGAGGGCTGGATTTTCATTGACCCGTGGAGGCAGGTTTGGAGGCGTGTGGGGGGTTAAAATTGCGAAAACTGGCGGGCGGGCACAAGTCCGCCTCCATCCCACCTCCACGCAATTTTCATTAAATCGTGTCTGCTGGTCCCGACTGCGTCCCCACCTCTAAGAGACGGGATAGGCTGTTAAGGCCCTTAACAAGCACTAAATTGGCTCTATAATGCCATTTTGAAAGGCTTTTGTGATTTTAACCCTTGTTCTACGTGAAGCACGCCTGTTCTGAACCACAATTATGAAAGCTGGCGGGAGCACATTTGGCTGGCTGGATCTCTCTCTCTCTCTCTCTGTGTAAAAATATCTGGGAGCAGACTTAGGACTGCTGCTCATTTTGCATCCAGGTCCTCTCACAGCGAAGGCCAGGCAGTCTTTGCAGACCTTCAATGCAGCAGCAATGATGACATCATCAGAGGCGACTTTCAGACTGAAAACACTAATTGGTTCATGGGTTCCCACATGCTGGAACTCAATTGCCCAATTAGGTGAAAATTGCATCAATCTCCCACATCCAATTGCAGTCGGGTGGATAACACGAAAAGTGGATAACACGACCCCAACCCGTCCCAGTATCAAAATCCAGCCCTGAGTGTCTCCGCTTCCACCACTTCCGTTGGCAGTGAATTCCAGGTCATCACCACTCGCTGCGTAAAAAAGTTTTTCCTTACACCCCCCCTGTATCTCTTGCTCAAAACCTTAAATCTGTGTCCCCTAGTCCTTGTACCATCAACTAGTGGGAACAGCCTTTCCCCGTCTAGCCCATCCAAACCCGTCAATATCTTGTACACCTCTATCAAATCACCCCGCATGTTCTAATTGAATGGCGGAACAGGCTTGAAGGGCTGAATGGCCGACTCCTGTTCCTATGATAAATGAAAAATGCTCTGCCTGGAAAAAAGTAACCAGTAATCTTCCACTGGGACCTCTGCCAATTACAATAGTTGTGAATGATATGAAACAGGGTGTCTGTAGTAACATTATTAAGTTTGTTCTGACACAAAGCTCTGTGGGCAGGTCATGAGTACAAAGGAGAACTAGAACCAATTATGTAGATTAGCTGAAATATGGCAAGATACATTTTAATGTTGACCAACTGTTGACCACCCAACTTCCCTTCCTGGGCCCCATGTTGACCGATATTGTAAACGGTTCCCTCTCCTCAGGTACTGTCCTCGTCCCCTTCAAATATACCGTCATCACCCCTCTCCTCAAAAAACTCACCCTTAATCCCTGTGTCCTTGCAAACTACCGCTCCATCTCCAATGTCCCTTTCCTCTCCTTGAACGTGTCGTCGCCCCCCAAATCCATGCCAACTTTCTCGCAATTCCATGCTTGAGTCTCTCCAATTAGGTTTGTACCCCTGCCACAGTACTGAAACAGCCTTTATCAGTTACAAATGATATTGTATGTGACTGTGACCGTGGTAAACTATCCCTCCTCATCCTTCTTGACCTATCTGCAGCCTTCAACACAGTTGACCACACCATTCTCCTCCATTGCCTCTCCTCCGTCGTCCAAGTGGGTTGAACTGCCCTTGCCTGGTTCCTTTCTTATCTATTGAATCATAGCCAGAGAATCACCTGCAATGGCTTCTCTTCCCACTCCTGCACTGTTACCTCTGGAGTCCCCCAAGGATCTATCCTTGGCCCCCTCTATTTTTCAACTACATGTTGCCCCTCGGCGATATCATCCGAAAACACAACATCAGGTTCCACATTACGTTGATGACACTCAGCTCTATCTCATCACCACCTCTCTTACCCCCTCCACTGTCTCTGATTGAGCACACTGCTTGTCTGACATCCAATATTGGATGAGCCAAAATTTCCTCCAACTAAATATTGGGAAGACTGAAGCCACAATGATTACTTCTAAATTATTTTCTTTTTCTGTCTATGCCAATAGAGCTTAAACTAGGACCCTTTTGTGCTATACATGTGTTTAATGTTATCTGTTCTATATATATATATCTCTCAACAACAATATTTGGTCCCTGCCACAAACTCCCTTCCCTGACCACCATTTCCATCCCTGGCAACTCTCTGAAGCTGAGCCAGACCGTTCGCAACCTTGGTGTTGTGTCTGACCCCGAGATGTGCTTCCGACCACATATCCACTCCATCACCAAGACTGCCTACTTCTACCTCCATAGCATCGCCCGACTCCGACCCTTCCTCAGCTCATCTGTGGCTGAAACCCTCATCCATGTCTTTGTTACGTCTGGACTTGACTATTGCAATGCTCTCCTGGCTGGTCTCCCATTTTCCACCTTACATAAACTTGTGCTCATTCAAAACTCTGCTGCCCGTATCTTAACTCGCACCAAGTCTCGTTCACCCATCACCCCTGTGCTTGTTGACCTACACTGGCACCTGGTCTGGCAACGCCTCAATTTTAAAATCCTCATCCTTGTTTTCAAATCCCTCCAAGGCCTTGCCCCATCTTATCTCTGTAACCTCCTCCAGCCCTACAAGCCTTTGACATCTCTGCACTCCTCCAATTCTGGCCTCTTGCGCAACCCCAATTTTAATCGCACCAGCATTGATGGCCGTGTTTTCAGCTGCTTTGTCCCTAAGTTCTAGAAATCCCTCCCTAAACCTCTCCGCCTCTCTACCTCTCTCTCCTCCTTTAAGTTGCTCCTTAAAACCTACCTCTTTGACCAAGCTTTTGGTCATCTGTCCTGATAGCTCCTTCTGTGGCTCAGTGTCAAAAATGTTTTGACTGATAACGCTCTTATTTAAGTGCCTTGGAACATTTTGCTATGTTAAAGACTTTATATAAATGCAAGATGTTGTTGCTGTTGATATATATAGAACAGATAACATGAAACACGTGTATAGCACAAAAGGGTCCTAGTTTAAGCTCTATTGGCATAGACAGAAAAAGAAAATAATTTAGAAGTGATCATTGATCATGCTCTTAAAGTCAAATTGAGGCAGTTAGTAATAATGCAAATCAGATATTAGGTGCATCTTTAAGCGATTGAGCTACAAGTTACAACAAATTATTGATATGGTGAGGTCAGAACATGGCATGCAGTTTTGGTTACCTTACTCATAGCCACATTAAAAAGTAGTCAGAGAATACTGACTAGGGTAATTCCAGATTTTAGGAAACTAAGTTAAGAAGAAAAACTCAGGTGACTAAATTTATTTTTACTGGAGCAAAACCTGATTGGAAACATGATACTGATTTTAAAATAATGAAAGGTATAGATGAAGTGGACATAAATAAGCTATGTATTTTGGACAGTGAACAGGAGACTGGAGGATAAAGTACAAAATTCACAAGCCTTAAGCAAGGTCAGAGATTACAAAAAACATTTTTGTTTAAGGTGTAAGTGATGGCACAGTAGTAGCACTCTTATTTATGAATCATACAGTTATAGGATCAAGCCCCACATCAGAGACTGGAACATATTATGTAGGCTGACTCTTCAGTGCAATAATAAGATAATGCTGACTGTCAGAGTTGCTGTTTTCTGGATGAAACATTAAACCAAGGCCCTGTATGCCCTCTTAGGTAAGTGTAAAGATCGCATGGTGGAACTGCAAGAAGAGGTTCTCCTGGCCAACATATATCCAACAACCAATATCACTAAAACAGATTGCTTGGTCATTTATCTCATTGCTGTTTGTGGGACCTTTCTGTGTGCAAATTAGCTGCCGTATTTCCCTATGTTACAACAATGACTACACTTCCAAAGTACTACCTTGGCTGTGAAGCGCTTTGGGATGTCCTGAGGTCATGAAAAATGCTTTATAAATGCAGGTTCTCTCTTTTTTTTCTATATACAGAACATAAGTAGTGGTGCATAGCACTGGAAGCCCAAGAGAGAACAAACAACAAAAAATCTTCTTCTAAGGCAGTCCCTCGGAACCGAGGATGACTTGCTTCCTCATTAAAAATGAGTTCTCAGGTGACTGATGAGTCCAATGCGGGACCTACAGTCTCTGTCACAGGTGGGGCAGACGGTGGTTGAAGGGGCGGGTGGGTGGGGTGCTTGGGTTGACGTGCGCTCCTTGCGCTGTTTGCGCTTGGCTTCCGCTTGCTCCCGGCGAAGAGACTCGAGATGTTCGGCACCTTCCTGGATGCTTCTCCTCCACTTTGTGCGGTTTTGGGCCAGGGATTCCCAGGTGTCGGTGGGGATGTTGCACTTTTTCAAGGAGGCTTTGAGGGTGTCCTTGAAGCGTTTCCTCTGCCCACCTGGGGCTCTCTTGCCGTGCCGGAGCTCCGAGTAGAGCGCTTGTTTTGGGAGTCTCGTATCGGGCATGCGGACGATGTGACCCGTCCATCAGAGCTAATCGAGCGTGGTCAAAGCTTCGATGCTGGGGATGTTGGCCTGAGCGAGAACACTGACGTTGGTGCGCCTATCCTGCCAATAGATTTGCAGGATCTTGCGGAGGCAGCGTTGGTGGTACCTCTCCAGTGCTTTGAGGTGCCTGCTGTACATGGTCCATGACTCTGAGGCATACAGGAGGGCGAGTATTACGACTGCTCTGTAGACCATGAGCTTGGTGCCGGGTTTGAAGTCCTGGTCTTCAAACACTCTCTTCCTCAGGCGACCGAAGGCTGCACTGGCACACTGAAGGCGGTGTTGGACTTTGTCATCGACGTCGGCCCTGGTTGACGGTAGGCTCCCGAGGTATGGAAAGTGGTCCACATTGTCCAAGGCCTTGTCATGGATTTTGATAATCGGGGGGCAGTACTGTGTGGCGGGGGCAGGTTGGTAGAGGACCTTTGTCTTACGGATGTTTAGTGTAAGGCCCATGCTCTCGTACGCTTAGGTGAAGGTGTTAACGATGGTTTGGAGTTCAACCTCCGAGTGTGCGCAGACGCAAGTGTCATCTGCGTACTGTAATTTGACGACAGAGGAAGGGACGACCTTGGATCTGGACTGGAGGCGACGGAGGTTGAACAGTTTCCCGTTTGTTCTGTAAATTAGCTCCACTCCAGCGGGGAGCTTACTGAGGGTGAGATGGAGCATTGCCGCAAGGAAGACTGAGAAGAGCGTTGGTGCGATGACACAGCCTTGCTTGATCCCGGTCCGTACATGAATTGGGTCTGTGGTGGAACCGTTGGTCAGGATCACAGCTTGCATGTCGTCGTGAAGCAGGCGGAGGATGGTGACAAACTTTTAAGGGCAGCCGAATTTGAGGAGGACACTCCATAATCCCTCACGGTTGACAGTGTCAAAGGCCTTTGTGAGGTCAAAGAAGGCCATGTACAGCGGTTGGTGTTGTTCCCTGCATTTCTCTTGTAATTGGCGCGCGGTGAAGATCATGTCCATTGTGCCCCTTAGTAGGCGGAATCCGCATTGTGACTCTGGGAGAAGCTCTTCAGCCACTGGAAGAAGGCGATTGAGGAGGATTCTTGCGATGACTTTCATTGTGGCAGACAGCAGGGAAACTCCTCTGTAATTACCGCAATCAGACTTGTCACCTTTCTTGAAGATGGTCACAATTACGGCGTCTCTGAGATCCCCAGGCATGCTCTCCTCCTTCCAGATAAGAGAAATGAGTTCATGAATTCGTGCCAGTAATGCTTCTCCGCCATGCTTTAGCGCCTCGGCAGGGATTCCATCTGCTCCTTATGCCTTGTTGTTCTTCACTTGTCGGATGGTCTTTTCAACCTCATGCCGGGCTGAGGCCACCCCACGTTAAAAGAATTCACATAGAAACATAGAAGATAGGAGCAGGAGTAGGCTATTCGGCCCCTTGAGCCTGCTCCGCCATTCAATGCGATCATGGCTGATCATCCAAATTCAGTACCCTGTCCCTGCTTTCTCCCCATATCCCTTGATCCCCTTAGCCTTAAGGAATATATCTAACTCCTTCTTGAATATATTTAATGAATTGGACTCAACTGTCTTCTGCGGTAGAGAATTCCACAGGTTCACCACTGTCTGGGTGAAGAAATTCCTCCTCATCTCAGTCCTAAATGGCTTACCCCTTATCCTCAGACTGTGACCCCTGGTTCTGGACTCCCCCGCCATCGGGAACATCCTTCCTGCATCTAGTCTGTCTAGTCCTGTTAGAATTTTATAAGTTTCAATGAGATCCCCTCTCATCCTTCTAAACTCTAGCGAATACAAGCCCAATCGACCCAATCTCTCTTCATACGTCATTCCTGCCATCCCAGGTATCAGTCTGGTGAATCTTCTCTGCACTCCCTCCATAGCAAGAGCATCCTTCCTCAGATAAGGCAACCAAAACTGCACACAATACTCAAGGTGTGGTCTCACCAAGGCCCTGTACAACTGCAGCAAGACATCCTTGCTCCTGTACTCGAATCCTCTCGCTATGAAGGCCAACATACCATTTGCCTTCTTAACCGCCTGCTGCACCTGCATGCTTACCTTCAGCGACTGGTGCACAAGGACACCCAGGTCTCGTAGCACAACCCCAAACAAGTAGTGAAAGGCCCTGTAAAAATGCAAGTTATTTTTTTCTCTTTTCCCATTTCCAACTACGCTTTCAAACTCCCAACTGACGCAACTCCATGTCTGAATCTCGCCAATCAGGTTTCCGCCTCTGCCACAGCACTAAAACAGCACTAATCAAAGTCAAAATTACATCCTCTGTGACTGTGATCATTGTGACCATTTTTTCAATCCATTTCGATCTTCTTGCAGCCTTTGACTTGGTGGACACCATCTTACTCCAATGCCTCTCCTCCGTCGTCCAGCTAAATAGGATAACCTTGCTTGGTTTCAGTTTCCCACATTACAACAGTGACTCCACTTCAAAAGTACTTCATTGGCTGTAAAGTGCTTTGAGACGTCCGGTGGTCGTGAAAGGCACTATATAAATGCAAGTCTTTCTTTCTTTTTACCTATCCAATGCCAGAGCATCTCCAGTAATGGCTTCTCCTCTCACTCCTGTACTATTGCCTTTGATGCCTCCTAGGATCTATCCTTGAGTCCTCCTGTTCACCATTTACATGCTGCCCCTTGTTGGCATCATCAAAGACAGAGCATCAGGTTCCATATGTATGCTGATGACATCCAACTCACCCTCTCCACCACCTCTCTTGACTGCCTCTGTGTTGTCAGCCTGTTCGTCCAACATCCAGCCCTAGATGAGTCGCAATTTCCTCCAGATAAAAATTGATAAGACCAAAGGAATCCTCTTCAGCCCCCGCCACAAAATCCGTATCATCACCACCCTTCATAAACTTCAGCTCATCCAAAGCTCTGCTGCCCATATCCTAACTCGCACCCTAATTCATGTCCTGGCCAATATTTATCCCTCAATCAACATGACAAATATAGATTATCTGGTCATTATCACATTGCTGTTTGTGGGAGCTTGCTGTGTGAAAATTGACTGCTGCGTTTCCTACTTTACCACAGTGACTACACTTCAAAAGTACTTCATTGGCTGAAAAGTGCTTTGGGACGTCCAGTGGTCGTGAAAGGTGCTATAGAAATGCAAGTCTTTCTTTTTCTTTCACCCATCACTGACCTACATTGGTGGCTGGTCCCCCAATGTATCCAATTTAAAATTCTCATCCCTGTGTTTAAATCCCTTTAGCGCCTCACCTCTTCCTATCTCTGTAACTTTCCCCAGCCCTACAACCCTCCTTGAACTCTACATTGTTTTTGTTGTTTCAACTCTGGCCTCTTGTGCAGCTTCCACTCCCTTTGCCTCACCATTGGCAGCCATGCCTTCAGCCATCTAGGTCTTAAGGTCTGAATTCTCTCCCTAAATCTCTCTGCCTCACCTCCATTGAGACCTTCTTTAAAACTTACCTCTTTGACCAAGCTTTTAGTCATTGCTCCTAAGATTTCCTTCTTTGACTTAGCATCGATTTTTGTCTGATTACACTTCAGTGAACCACCTTGGGAATTTTTTTTATGTTAAAGGCGCGATATAAATACAAATTGTTGTTGTAGTGCATACGTCCATTGCTTTTTTTACTTCAAGCAATAGGCAACACTTAAACCTTTATTTTTTTCAAGGCTTTCTCAAATTTTGGCCCAGTTCTGGGTGGGACCTGTGTTGTTCCATCATTTCTTCTGTTTGCACCATTTGTGTATTAATTATGTTACAATAAAATAAACAAAATCCAACTGAGAGTAATTTTTAAACAGAATACATTTGCCTCAACTGACAGCATTTTCCAGAAGTCTCCATGGTTTCTCTAGAAGCCTGTACAGCCTGAAGGTGGGAACATGTAATGTCAAACTCACTGCTGGTCCAATAACTCGTCATTTGTTGCCATTTGGCAAATATTCAATTAGTTACAAATAGCAAGCTGACATTTGACATTGATCCAGCCATATACTGTGATACTGAGCGTCAACAAGGCTTGGCCCATGTCAGAGAACAGAAAATACACTGGCACTGATTTTCAACTGCTGTTCGCCTATTTCATGCCTGAAAAATGGTCTGAAATCTAAGACTCGCCTGGTTCAATTTTCAGACACGCCTTTAAATGGGCGACAACAATCCCGCCCAAAACAGGTGGGAGGTTGTTTAAATTTGCAAATTAGGGTCCTATCTTGGTTGTAGAGCCCCGATTACCATTTTCATATTGAATGGGCAGAGCCCAATTACCAGGCATTGAATGGCCTAACTGGCGGTCCTTAAAAGGCCCGCTGGAGGCCCCTCCAAAAATGACTTGGGAAATTTTTTGGGGAGTGCTCCTCCGAGCACCACAAAACTACAGAGGCCGATTACCAGCTTGTTCTTGCCCCCGGGGATCTGATCCTCCCCAAAACAGGCCCAACCTGCCAGCCAACTACATGCAAAAGCTGGCTGATTTTCAGTCTTCCAAAACTGACGAGCTATAGTGCAACACCCATTTGGTGCCCACTGCTCACTGATTAAATTCAACAAGGCCCAAACCTGACAGTGGCTTTGAGCAGGTACCGTGGACTCAACGCCATGCTCACTCTTGTTTTGGGATAAAGTTAAAAATTACTCCACAATGTTAAAATATTCTGAGTGAAACTTATAATTTTAGTGGAATTCCTGTCCAAGTTTTATTCAAAATCCTACTTTCATTTGTGCTGCTCCTCAAAATCTCTGCTTTTTGAGATGCATTTCTGATCTGTAGTTTGACAGGTGCTTTTATTTGCTATTTTTACTTTACTGTTGAGGCCTGCACAGAAGTCAAATTAGTTAAAATTTATAATTTTAGCAAATAAAATCCAGAATGGCAGTTTTTGTTTGCAGTAAAGTCTGGCTTCTGTCGCAGACCGCATGTGGCTACACCGAGTTGTGTGCTGCTTCACTCCTGATGCTGCTGTAGATAAATAAACACATACATTTGTCCATTTTCTTTACTCTCTGCCCAAGTTTCCATACTTCTCTGCTAGACATACTGAAGATTTGCTGTAAGTGCTGTGTGTCTGCTTTGCTCCTTTTCAGAAACCAGCTGTACAAAGCTGGGATCAAAACAAACCATAGTTCGCAACTTCTGTATCAGACGCCCTTCTTGAGAATACTTTTTCTGATATTTGAGCAATTTCTTTCCTCAATATTATTAAGTGTGTTTATATGCATTACCCTAGTGTTTAAATTGCTTTGCATTTGTCATTTATGACTCAGGGCCAAAAAACAATTCATTTTTCTCATGTTATTTTAGCTTATTCACAGTGAGAGGGTTTCACTCTCCTTTAAGCAGTGATGGTTTGCTCCAGGCCTGTGGGCTACACTTTGGCTGACACTCTCGCAATCCTTAGACCAGACCCTATGGAGAACTGGTACCACAAAGAACCAATAATAAGGACACGAGGGACAGAAGTTAAAAATGTACAATACAGTACATTCCACACAAGCTAAATTGCATATTCTCCGGTAAGAGTCTACAGCACAGGGGAGAAGTTTACAAATTCAGCCAAAAACTCAACTGCAAAATATGTAGCATCTTTGATATATTTGTTTAACAGACATGGGACAGTCCTACTACAGACACCAAATTATTTGTTGGGTTTTCGTGGAAAAACCTGCGACACATTGAAATTAGTGATTAATCTCTTTCTAAAATGTTTACTGGTGATCTGCTAGAATTATCAGCTGTCTCTCAAATCAAGTGGATTGTCTTTTTATTTCCTTTCTCTCTTTAGATTTTGGCAGCATATTTTTCAAATGTTAGCACTGGGAACTGGGAAGAATGATGCACAAGCTGCCAAATATCAGTAGAGTGAAAACGATCCTAGCAAAATGGCAATGAATGCACAAGAAATTGAAAATGTATTGCAGAATTTTCAGAAATCAGATTTAGCCCTGTGATTGAGGTGGTGTGTTTGCGCAGCATTAAGTAAGGATCAAGCCTTCAAGCACAGTTGATTGAAATGAGAAACAGATGTTTAATGTTGAACATTCAGTCCATAAATGAAAAGAAAACTAGAAAATACTCTACAAATCACTTCAAATTGAAGGTGTTTCATAGGATGAATGCTTCAATTGAAGTGCAGTTGTAACTGAATCAGTCCATGCAAGTCATTTACATTTTCTCTTGACCACTTCTCCACAATATAGATTCTAAAGCTCCACTTTCCCACAATATTATGGCAATCACTTTTCAATCAGAAATTATTCTTATTTTCTCAAACCCCTCGTTACAAATGCAAGTCTGCCATAGACACCATCTCGGGTTCAGTGGGGTCAATGGGTCCGTTCCAGCAGTCTGGCCATCTTACTTTTCTGGGAGTTGACTCACACTGCCCTATACTTGTACAATAGTATAACCCAGGAATGTAACAATAAGATCCCATTGTGATCTGGACTGGTCCTCTTGCCTTTTGTGCATATATTTGTTCAATTTCCGAAGTGGACTGAGTAACCATTAGAAGGGGAGGCTTGATATGAATTATTAAGCTGCTTTATTCCACAATAAGGTGTAGATGCAGAACCACAGTTATGATCAGTTTCACGTACTTCCAACAATACAACTTGTCTTTGTGTAATAATAAAATAATAATGAACATATTATGCTATTCGCCTTCAGTGAGTTGTCTTACTTAATTTAAAAAGAATAACTCCTCATGATCCTGTCCTGTATCCGTGGCAGAACCTTCTCTCCCTGCAGCCTCCAGTCTTTTCAACCGTCTCGTAGAACTTTGCTGTTTGACTGCTTTTGCCTAACTCTAGTGTCAACTTTTAGTCAAACTGAGTACCTCTGCTCTCCCCTCCGAGTGGAATCCACTAGCCTAACTTTCCAATGACCCCCCTGCTGAGTTCAAATGCATCAAATTGTCACAGGAGATACTCATGACGCATCACAATCTACTTAACTAATTCTCCCACCCACCCCCACACCCACACCATTCGTCCCAATGTCCTCAGAAACATAGGACTGCACACTTCCAAAGGCCATATACTTCTGTTGAATTGGGGTTGTTCTATGTGAAGCTGGCATTGCCACTTCTATGACAAGAATGTGGGAGAAGCCACATGGGAAAGATCTAGGATTCCATATTTCGATGATGGCACCATTGAAATGTTACCCCAGGAATTGGCAGTGATAGTCCCCCATCATGGCTGGCAGGTCCCCAGAAATGTCTCTTGAAGAATTTGGCAGGAGGTGACAGCCAAGGCCAGTGCCAGCAGAATAGTGCAGTGGCTTCCCGTGCATGTCTCCATTTTCCTCTTCTGCGTACTCGTTGTTCATAGCCATGTTGTGCAGCATACAGCACACAATGATGGAGAATTGATACAACTAGCACTGTTTGAGCTGCCAATGGTGTGTATGATGATTGCTCTGAGGGGAGGCATGGGTTTCATTATATTGTTTTCTGTTGTTACTTCAGGCTGGTGCAGATGGATCATGAGCCACAGCAACAGCAGGTGTCCCTGGTTCCCAAGAATCCCAGAATCCAACCTTCATTAAGTCAATGACCAGCACAATCTTATGACACTGATCACACACAGGTTGCACATTGTCAGAGGGTACAGTAGTGTAGTGGTTATGTTAGAGTCCTGGACTAATAATTTAAATATGAGTTCAAATTCCACCATGGAAATTTGAGAAGTTGAGTGCAGTTTAAAAATAAAATCTGGAAACAAAATAAAAAACTGGCATCACTAAAAGGGGCCATGAAGCTGTTGGGTTATTCTAAAAACCCAATTGGTTCACAAATGTCCTTTAGGAAAGGAAACCTGGCGTCCTTACCCTCTCTGGTCTATATGTAACTCCAGCCCCACACCAATATGGTTGACTCTCAACTGCCCTCTGAAGTGACCTAGCAAGCCACTCAGTTATATCAAAAAAGTGCTACAACTGCATTGTTTGCAGCGTTTTAAAAGGTGGCCCACCAACACCTTTTCAGGGCAATATAGTGGCCAATAAATGCAGACCTTCCAGTGACACCTATATCCTAAAGAAATAAGCGCTTTCTATTTATATAAGTGGCATCCTGTCCAGGAGCATGACAGCAAACTGGGTCCCATTAATTACTCCCTGCACTTTGGAGAAGTCAGCCAGGTAGAAAAAGCCAAGTAATAACAACAGAAAATGCTGGAAACACTCAGCAGGTCAGGCAGCATCGAGGAGAGAGAAACAGAGTCAACGTTTCGAGTCGGGAACCCTATTTTGCTATTGAAAAAGCCAAGTGCTTGGCTTGCGTGTCCTTGGGGTTAGGAATATAGGGGCCAATTTATAAATAATTACACCACTCCTACCATTTCTGACGCTGCAACATTTAAGGTTTGTTTTGGTGTGAGAGTGCACAAGTTAATAACTGCAAAACCTTAAAATGTCCTGAACTTCCTGGCAGTTGAAGGATTAAAAAAAATATTCAACCTTTCAGAAATAGAAAAATAAGATAGTGGGCCAAAAATTCGGCCCTTCCCGGGTGAGTACACAGTGCGTACTCACCCGTAATGCGTCCCGAAGTGTCGGTTTCCTGCATGCACTGCGCATGCGCGGGAAACCGGAACTTCCAGTCTGGTGAAGGGGGCGGTTCCTAGGTGAACCGCGTGCGCGGTAGAGGCTGCGCGCACGCAGCGAACTTAGATTTTTTTTCAGGTTTCTACGGGAGGGTAAGTATTGAAGAACCTGCGCTTTTAAAAAGGAGGCGCAGGACCCGTTTTCAACAAGGTAAGTGGTTAATTAAGTAAAATTTAAAAAAAATTTCAGCAGGCTTATCTTTTTTAGATACTTTAAAGAAAGTTAAGTTTATTTTTATCACTTTTAAGAAGTATTTTAATTTTTTCAAAAATTTTAATTTTTGTTTAAAGTGGTTAATTTATTTAACTATAGTTATTTTATAAATGTGATGGTTTTTTAAAAAATTTATTTTAAGTTTAGCTGTTCTTTTGGGGCCGATTTCAATTCACAGATTTGACAGGTCTCCTGTCAAATCTATGAATGAAAGATGGTCTGCTGCCATTGGCTCTCCATGGCCCACGTGATCCCAGGGGACGCATTGCACTAACTACGCCCCTGGGACACGCAAGCACTGCGCGCCGGCTCTTGGAGCAGGCCCAGGAGCTGAAGTTCCCGTGGGCCCAAAACACAACGGCAGGCGCAGTAGGTAAGTGGGCGCGCGATCCTTACCCCCGCGGCAAGCCGGAGAGGCGAATTTCAGGGCCAGTATTTCACTAAAAGTTCCACCTTGTAACTCCTTGTCCTGGTAATAGGTGCTAACAGGTGCTTCCTTTCAAGCGAAAATTCTACACCTTAAAAACTTTAGGGCTGGATTTTACCAACCTCGGCGGGTCCGTGACAGGCGACGTCAGTGGCGGGTCCCAGCCTCGCTGTCGGCTCCAGCCCGCTGTCCAAAATGATTTTCCCCTGATTGAGCTTGTTGAGCCTGCCCAGCGCGTTTGCCGACCAATTGAAGGAATCAGGTCTGATGACATCATTCGATGACGAGTCATCAACCGGTTTCCTTAAAGGAACCATGCGCAAATTAATTTTGACATTTGTGCTGTCAGTGTTCTACAGCATTGAAGTGCAGCAAACACTGACAAGCACTGCACAAAGGTGCAGGGCTGCACCCAGGCTCTCCCATGACTCCCTCCATATGCTTATGGAGGGAATCACAGCACGCAGAAAGGTCCTCTTCCCTTCCCATGGGCGGAAAAGACCTCCCCAGGAAATCAACGCAGCCTGGTGGCACATTGCACAGGAGGACACAAGCAGGGATGTCGTAAGGAGGACCAGGCTGCAGTGGTGCAAACCTTTCAATAACCTCATTAGATCACAAAACGTTAGTACAAAGCCACACTCAACCCTATCCTGCTGTGCCATTCATCACTCATCACTCTGCATTCCCTACCTTACTCCTGCACATCCTTACTCACACCAACTTACCTTGCACCTCCACCCATCCCTCTCTATCTACATTATCACTTCCCCATCTCACTAGCCACCCCTCACCCTCATCCTAGTCCAATCATACCAACTAACAATACACAAGGATAGACATTTGTGTGTTTTAGCCAATGTTCATGTGAAGTTTCTGTTAATGTGTTGTCAAACATTGAAATCTTTATTTTCAACACTTTGCATTCTTGGACAGATTTGTGTGAACCTTTGGAAGTGGCTTAGTGAGATGCAGTAAATGGTGAGACATAACGGTACCCCCCGCAATGCTGATGAGTGTGAAAGGAATGGCTTGGGCATTGTAGGGATGCTTTATGGTGTTGGTATGGGGTGGTGCCAACCTGGTGCATCATGTGGCAGCCAGGGTGTACAGCATCAAGTGAAGTAAATCTGGCCATAGTGAGGCCATCCCTGATGTCCCAGGCAGCAATGTGATCGGGTGCTGATGCCCTGTGCAGCATCAGTTGATTGCAGAGAAGGTTGGTGTTGTTGTTGGTGCTGCTGGTGTGCCTGGTGCTGCTGGTGTTGGGGCTGATTGTGGTGGGATTCTGAGGACCAAGGTCTGATGTAATAGATGGCAGGTGAACTTGAGATGACAGAGCAATCCGTCAATGGTGAGAGAGGTTGTTCCAATGAGGTGACGCTGGATAAAGAGTTTTCTCCAAACACTTGCAACCTGCATAAAGCTCAATCTGTCTTCCAAATGCCGTAAGCAACAGCTTCCAAGCTTGGAAAGTAAACAGCTGTGAGATGGCAGCTTTTATAGCACATTTGCAGTTGTCAAGTAATGAGATGATTCCATGGCCATTCAACTCCCGCCCTGCTTATCTGACGTGATCCCCGAGCAGCGTAGACCCTGTGGGCGACCTGGTAAACTTTGAAGGTGAGCTGAAAATAGTTCTTAATCCTCTGTTACCAAAGTCATAATGACCTGAATTGCCTCCCCCGCCGCTGCGTGTCGGGTCTGCTCATCGATGACAGACCTGACATTTGGGAAAGGCATGTGGCAGCGGGTTGACTGTGGGGTCCCGACCCGCTGTCAAAAAAAAGCATTTTCCCACCCAACCCACCACCGATCACGCCTGCAGAACCCCCCCCCCCCCCCCCGCAAAATTCCCCCCCTTGTGTTGAAAAGCAGCATAACTCAAAGGGCCTTTCAATTAATTATTATTACACATTCTTCTGAGCAGCTGTAGCACTGACAGAACCGTAAAACTAAGAGGAGGCCTGACAGAGTTCTTTAAAATTATGAAGAGGGTCGATGGGTTAGATGTGGAGAAACTGTTTCCACTTGTGGGTGGGTGGGTCCCATATGATAGCCACTAACAGATAAAATAAAGAATTTAGGAGGAACTTCCAGAGAGTGGTGAGAATGTGGAACTCACTGCCACATAGAGTGGTTGTAGGAGAGAGCATTGATACATTAAAGGAGAGGCTTGATACATACATAGATTCTATGTCATTCTATGTAAAAGTGCAGTTGAAATTCCTCTGCTCACTATTTCTGGTTCATCTGTTAATGGCCCAGAAATTGATCTCGCTCTGTTCCCGCGGGGGTAAGGCTTCCCCGCGATCTCTCACTCCGCTTGTGCTTTTTCAGATCCAGCTCGCACGAACTTGATGTTCCAGACATCAGCTGGGCAGTGCTTGCGTATCCCACCGGCGTAGTGAATTCGTGCGAGCTGTGGGATCACGTGACTCAGTTAGAGCCAATGGCAGCACACCATCTTCCATTCATAAGTTTCACATACGTGCTGTGAAATCTATGAATCTTACACCCCCCCAAAATAACAGCTAAACCTCAATTAAATTTTTAAAAAAAACATCACATTAATAAAATAAGTATAGTTAATTAAATTAACCATTTTAAATAAAAAATTAAATTTTTGAAAAAATTTAAAATCTTTTAAAAAGTTATAAAAATAAACTTACCTGTCTTTAAAGTCTCTAAAAAAGATATACCTGTTAAAAAAAATTCAAAAAAATACTTAATTCACTACTTACCTTGTTAAAAGTGGGTCTTACTCCTCCTTTTTACATTTCTAAAATCTTCCGTCCTTACCTGCGCGTCCAAAGCATGAAGTGCACAGCGTGCGCGCAGCCTGTAGCGCGCACGCGATGCACCGAGGAACCGCCCCCTTTTCAAAAGACCAATTGCCGGTTTTCAGCGCATGCGCAGGGCATGCAGAAAACCGGCAATTGGAGTGGGAATACGCGAGAGTACGCAGTGCGTACTCTCGCGTCGCGGGATGAATTTTTGGCTGAATATGTTTGTATGAAATTACTGTGTGAGCTATTTCAACAAAATTATTTACCTGTTTATTTTAAACAATGCCACTTGCTCCAGTCAGGATGGAAGAGTATTAAAATAGTGCACAAAGAACTTGACATAAATGCATTAACCAACAACTTGCACTTATATAAAATTTTTAATGTAGAAAAGGTCCCAAGGCATTTTACAGAGAGAGGAGAAAAATAGATAAAAGGAACAGAAGAGATTGGGGGGATTTATATTTATACTGCCTCAACGTCCAGCTGGTGTGCGACCATAGGCAGCGAATCATGTAGGTCAGTGCCCGATATCCTGGCAGCAGTCATGATGCCTTCATTCTGCGGCAGTCTGCTGTGCCATCTGCATTTGAGCCACCATGGCAAAAAGGATGGCTACTGGCAACAAGGACTATCCGATGACGACATGGCTCATGATTCCGGTCCGCAACCCACACACACACGTGGGCAGCATGCATGCAATGAAAGCCATGCTGCCACACGAAATGTGATAAGAGCAGACCACTGGCATGCTGAAACAACACTTCCGCTGTCTGGACTGCTCTGGAGGAGCCCTGCAGTATTCGGCAGAGCAGGTGTCAAGATTCGTAGTGATCCGCTGCATGCTACACAACTTTGCCATTATGAGGGCACAGCCCTTGCCACCAGCTATACGCAAGCAGCTTAGGAGCAGGAGAAGGAGGAGGAGGAAGAAGAGGAGGAAGAGGAAGGGAGGAAGCAAACTAGACAGTCCCTTTCTGGCCGGGTTGTCCGTGAAGAACTCATCCGAGTGTGATACCAGTAAACGCAACCCCTGGTTCAATGAGGGGTGCCGAAGAGCATGCCAGGAGCAGCACCAGGCATACCTAAAATTGAAGTGCCAACCTGGGGAAGCTGCAACACATGCATGCTAAACAGTGGAAGCAGCATGCTATAGACAGAGCTAAGCGATCCCACAACCAGTGCATCAGATCAAAGCTCTGCAGTCCTGCCACATCCAGTCATGAATGGTGGTGGACAATTAAACAACTAACGGGAGGAGGAGGCACCATGAATATCCCCATCCTCAATGATGGCGGAGCCCAGCACGCGAGTGCCAAAGACAAGGCTGAAGCATTTGCAACCATCTTCAGCCAGAAGTGCCAAGTGGATCATCCATCTCAGCCTCCTCCTCAGGTCCCCACCATCACAGAAGCCAGTCTTCAGCCAATTTGATTCACTCCATGTGATATCAAAAAACGGCTGAGCGCATTGGATACAGCAAAGGCTATGGACCCCAATAACATTCCGGCTGTCGTGCTGAAGACTTGTGCTCATGAACTAGCTGTGCCTCTAGCCAAGCTGTTCCAGTACAGCAACAACACTGGCATCTATCTGACAAAGTGGAAAACTGCCCAGGTATGTCCTGTCCACAAAAAGCAGGACAAGTCCAATCCGGCCAATTACCGCCCCATCAGTCTACTCTCAATCATCAGCAAAGTGATGGAAGGTGTCGTCAACAGTGCTATCAAGCGGCACTTACTTACCAATAACTTGCTCACCGATGCTCAGTTCGGGTTCCGCCAGGACCACTCAGCTCCAGGCCTCATTACAGCTTTGGTTCAAACATGGACAAAAGAGCTTAATTCCAGAGGTGAGGTGAGAGTGACTGCCCTTGACATCAAGGCAGCATTTGACCGAGTGTGGCATCAAGGAGCCCTAGTAAAATTGAAGTCAATGGGAATCGGGGGGAAAACACTCCACTGGCTGGAGTCATACCTAGCACAAAGGAAGATGGTTGTGGTGGTTGAAGGCCCAGGACATCGCTGCAGGAGTTCCTCAGGGCAGTGTCCTAGGCCCAACCATCTTCAGCTGCTTCATCAATGACCTTCCCTCCAACATAAGGTCAGAAATGGGGATGTTCGCTGATGACTGCACAGTGTTCAGCGCCATTCACAAATCCTCAGATAATGAAGCAGTCCATGCCCTCATGCAGCAAGACCTGGACAACGTTCAGGCTTGGGCTGATAAGTGGCAGGTAACATTCGCGCCACACAAGTACCAGGCAATGACTATCTCCAACAAGCGAGAATCCAACATTCAACGGCATTACCATCGTCAAATCTCCCACCATCAACATCCTGGGAGTCACCATTGACCAGAAACTTAACTGGACCAGCCACATAAATACTGTGGCAACAAGAGCAGGTCAGAGGCTTGGTATTCTGCGGCGAGTGTCTCACCTCCTGACTCCCCAAAGCCTTTCAGTAAGGAGTGTGATGGAATAATCTCCACTTGCCTGGAGGAGTGCAGCTCCAACAACACTCAAGAAGGTCGACACCATCCAGGACAAAGCAGCCCGCTTGATTGGCACCACATCCACCACCTTAAACATTCACTCCCTCCACCACCGGCGTACCGTGGCTGCAGTGTGTACTATCTACAAGATGCACTGCAGCAACTCGCCAAGGCTTCTTCGACAGCACCTCCCAAACCCGCGACCTCTTCCACCTAGAAGGACAAGGGCAGCAGGTGCATGGGAACACCACCACCTCCAAGTTCCCCTCCAAGTCACACACCATCCTGACTTAGAAGTATATCGCCGATCCTTCATCGTCGGTGGGTCAAAAACCTGGACCTCCCTACCTAATAGCACTATGGGAGTACTTTCACCACACGGACTGCAGCGGTTCAAGAAGGCGGCTCACCACCACCTTCTAGTGATCATAATATGATAGAATTTAACATTAATTGTGAGAGTGACTTTCCTAAGTCCAAAACTAGAATCTTAAACTTAAATAAAGCCTTAAACTTAAATAAAGCCAATTACATAGGTATGAGGGGTAAGTTGGCTAATGTAGATTGGAAAAATAGATTAAAAGGTATGGCGGTAGATAAGCAGTGGCTCGCATTTAAAGAAATATTTCATAATTCTCAACAAAAATACATTCGATTGAGAAACAAAAACTCCACGGGAAAAATGATCCAACCATGGTTAACTAAAGAAGTTAAGGATAGCATTAGATTGAAAGAAGAAGCTTATAATGTTGCATAGAATAATAGTAAGCCTGAGGATTGTGAGAGTTTCAGAAACCAGCAAAGGTTGACCAAAAAATTGATAAAAAGGGGAAAAATAGAATGAGAGAAAACTAGCAAGAAATATAAAAGCAGATTGTAAGAGCTTCTACAAGTATGTAAAAAGGAAGAGAGTAGCAAAAGTAAACGTTGGTCCCTTAGATGCTGAGACAGGAGAAATTATTATGGGGAATAAGGAAATGGCAGAAACGTTAAACAAATATTTTGTATCTGTCTTCATAGTAGAAGACACAAAAAGCATACCAAAAATGGTAGAGAACCAAGGGTCTAATGAGGGTGAGGAACTTAATGTAATTAATATAAGTAGAGAAAAAGTACTAGAGAAACTAATGGGACTAAAAGCCGACAAATCCCCTGGACCTGACGGCCTACATCCTAGAATTCTAAAAGAGGTGGCTGAAGAGATAGTGGATGCACTGGTTTTGATCTTCCAAAATTCCCTAGATTCTAGAATGGTCCCAGCGGATTGGAACACCGCTCTTCAAGAAAGGAGGGAGAGAAAAAACAGGGAACTACAGGCCAGTTAGCCTGACATTAGTCGTTGGGAAAATGCTGAAATCCATTCTTCAGGAAGTGGTATCAGGGCACTTAGAAAATCATAACATGATTAGGCAGAGTCAACATGGTTTTATGAAAGGGAATTCGTGTTTGACAAAGTTATTCGAGTTTTTTGAGGATGTAACTAGCAGGTTAGGTAAAGGGGAACCAGTGGATGTAATATATTTGGATTTCCAAAAGGCATTCGATAAGGTGCCACATAAAAGGTTTTTACACAAGATCAGGGCTCATGAGGTTGGGAGTAATATAGTAGCATGGATAGAGGATTGGTTAACGGACAGAAAACAGAGAGTAGGGATAAACGGATCTTTTCAGGTTGGCAGGCTGTAACTAGTGGGGTGCTGCAAGGATCAGCATTGGGGCTTCAGCTATTTACAATCTATATTACTGACCTAGATGAAGGGACTGAGTGTAATGTATCCAAGTTTTCTGATGATACAAAGCTAGGTGGGACAGTAAGCTGTGAGGAGAACACAAAGAGTCTGCAAAGGGATATAGATAGACTAAGTGAGTGGGCAGTAAGGTGGCAGATGGAGTATAATTTAGGGAAATGTGAGGTTATTCACTTTGGTAGGAAGAATAGAAAAACAGAATACTTTTTAAATGGTGAGAAACTTTCAAATGTTGGTATTCAGAGAGATTTGGGTGTCCTCGTGCAAGAAACACAGAAAGCTAGCATGCAGGTACAGCAAGCAATAAGGAAGGCAAATGGCATGTTGGCCTTTATTGCAAGGGGGTTGGAGTATAAGAGTAAGGAAGTCTTGCTGCAGTTGTACAGGGCCTTGGTGAGACCACACCTGGAGTAGTGTGCACAGTTTTGGTCTCCTTATCCAAGGAAGGATATACTTGCCTTAGAGGCGGTGCAACAAAGGTTCAGTAGATTGATTCCTGGGATGAGAGGGCTGTCCTATGATGAGAGATTGTGTAGAATGGGCATATACTCTCTGGAGTTTAGAAGAATGAGAGGTGATCTCACTGAAACATACAAGATTCTGAAGGGAATTGACAGGGTAGATGCTGAGAGGTTGTTTCCCCTGGCTGGAGTGTCTAGAACTAGGGGGCATAGTCTCAGGATAAGGGGTAGGCCATTTAAGACCGAGATGAGGAGGAATTTCTTCACTCAGAGGGTTGTGAATCTTTGGAATTCTCTGCCCCAGAGGGCTCTGAAGGCTGAGTCTTTGGCATGGATTTTGCCGGCGCTCAGAGGGCGAGTTTGGAGGCGGGTCAAAGGTTAAAATCATTTTGATTGACAGCGGGTTGCGATCCGTGGGAAGAGGATTAAAGGCAATTACCTGCATATTAACAGGTAGTTGCCAGTAGTTGACAGCCTATTTTTGAATTTTGCCGCTTCTGGCTCGGGTTTCCCGACATCCAGACACCATGCCAGGTAAGTGTGGCTTGTTGTGAGTCTGCTGTAATGTTTCTGGATTGATGACAGCTGCGGAAGTGGTGTGAAGGATCCATTGTTGCACTGGTGAGTCTCCGAGGAAAGAAAATGTTGGGAACTGCATTTTTAATACATTTACACTTTTCTTTAGGTTACAAGTTTTTAAATCCATGTCCAGTGCCACCTCATTGGGAGAACCTCTCTCACCAGTGACAGATCGCTTCTGTCACCTCACCTGCAGCTGCCATCTATTCCAGCCTATGGAGGGAGTCATTGGAGAGCCTGAGTGCAAGAGGTCACCTTTGTGCAGTGATTGTCAGTGTTTGCAGCACCTCAATGCTGTCAAACACTGAGAAATCAACTGTCCAAAAAATATTGTGCGTGGTCCCTTTAAGGAAACCAGCAGATGACACGTCATCAAATGATGTCATCTGACTCGCTTCCTCTTAATTGGCCGGCAAGCCCGCAGGGCGGGCTTAACGAGGTCAATCAAGGCAAAATCACATCTGTGGGCTGGATGCAGTTGGGGGCGGGACTGGAAGCCGGAAACCACCTGACCCGCACCCAACCCATTGATAAAGTCGCGGCCTTTAAGTATATTCAAGGCTGAGATAGATAGATTTTTGGACTCTAGGGAATCAAGGGATATGGAGATCGGGCGGGAAAGTGGAGTTGAGGTCGATGATCAGCCATGATCTTATTGAATGGCGGAGCAGGCTTGAGAGGGCGTATGGCCGACTCCTGCTCTTACTTCTTATGTTCTTTCCGCCATAGTGGTGAAATACCTAGGCACAGCTTCCAATACCTTGTACAGCTGTCTGTGTGAAGCCAGGAGATTTCTGCTCATGGCTGGGTCCTGGAAATCCTCATCTCTACAAATTACAGAAAGAGACAAGGGCCCAGTGCCTAAATAATTCCATTATAAGATGTGTGTTTGGAACTGCCAAAGCTGCACTTTGGATCTGATTTATAATAATTTGTGTACTGCGTTATTAAATAGCAACGATAGATGTAGGAAAACTTATTGATTATTATTTTATTAGGTCATATACTGGTTCAGGCTAAAAGACAGCTGTTAAAAAATACCAATTATTCTCATTCACATCAACATCAATTTACATGATTTTCTGTTTATCAAGTGTTTCATATCAGCCAGTGGCAGGAAACAAAATCTGTTGAAGCATGAAATGTTTCTCGAAATACGAGGGGGGAGGGGGCAAATTTCTTCTCTGATTATGCTGGGAAACCAGTGTAACCTGGGAGGGCTGGGATACGCCACACGGGGTCCTGTCCCTTTTTGCACCCTCAAACATTTTGGTTGAAATTGGGTGGCCACATAATACACCTCCATATAGGTGTCTTATGACGTACAAATGAGAGAAATATATTACATTATGTATTTCATGTCATTTGTATCCGAGCAATATTGGATGTGCATAACTGGAGTCCAGCGTAACTAACTACCTCAAAGGTGGCATTTAATAAAAGGGCAATTTTGGCAATGTAATCAATCACAGAGTGATCAAAAGTAAGAGAATTTAAAACGGTTGCATAGTAAATTTTTTGGAATGTTTATTGGACCACTTCAGCAGCGGCAAGGTGCAATATTCCTCCCATTCCACTTAAGGTGGGTTTCCCCGGTGGCACCATAAGTGGCTATAACACCCACCCAAGATATTTAAATGTACCTGAACCCAAGAAGCGAGCCAGTGTCAGAGGCACAACAAGGCGAGGGAAGCAATCATGTTGTGTGCCACCACTCTGGCAGACAAGAACATCTGACTCAGTATTTCCTTCATAAATAGAAACATTTTAATAGAAGAATAATGGAACAGAGCTTCTTTTTCAAAATCCTCTTCGAACCTCTTCTATTCTGCCAACAGCCACTGAACCATGCTTTCAACTGGTGGCATGTCTGGTGGTCTTTAGATGTTTATCTGCTGTTCAAAAATAATGCATACTTTAATTTGGTTAGAATTTAAAACTGCCTTAGGCTACATTTGGTTCCCAGGAATTCTTGGATCTTTTACAATGACACAATATGGGGGTGTCTGTGTTGATGTAGGGAAAGATTTGAATAGATTTTGTCTGTGTTTAAATTGTGAATTCTGGGAGATTCTCTCACTGCTAACCTACCTGAGGAAGGAGCGAACAGCTCCGAAAGCTTGTAAAATTAAATAAATCTGTTGGACTATAACCTGGTGTTGTGCGACTTCTCATTTTTGTCCACCCCAGTCCAACGCCGGCATCTCCACATCATGTGTCTGTCTAGACTGCTTTCTTTCTCAGGTAAATATAGTTGATTAGCCACTCAATGATGTTGCACTAATTAGTATCAGTGGGTCCTGTACACATGGCACTGTCCATTCCTGCCACAGGCACTCAAAGCCCAGCAGTTTATCCATCCATGGAAACAGACAATATCTACGTAAGAGTTCTGAATGAGAAGGCCTGATTTCCCATTGCTAAGTGGTCATTTGGTGTTCTAGGGGAACAAAGAATTGACCTCTCAGAAATCATCAAGACAAGGGTTACTCAGCCACATTTTAAAACTTTTCAGTAACAATGTCAGGAGTGGAAATGAGATTTAAGGACAGCAGCTGTTCAATACTATTCATTTGGTCTAGAATCCCAATTATCCTGCAGGTAAATCACTGTACACAGCCACGAACACTTCTGCACAGTTCTTTGGCAAAATTCGAATGCAAAAGAGTGGTAGATATTCACAATAGTTTCAAATCTCATTATTCAAAGCCATGCCTGTCTGCCAACACAGCAGTAATTTATCCTTTTATAAAACACCCGACTGATCTAAATGCACTATTGTCATATTTTACATGTATTAGCACACATATATATTTGGGAAAAGTTTCCAGTAAGAGAATTGTAGAGCTGATGCATAATTCGACAGGTCTCATTTATCTCATAGAATCATAGAAATTTACGGCACAGAAGGAGGTCATTCGGCCCATCGTGTCTGTGCTGGCCGAAAAAGAGCCATCCAGCCTAATCCCCCTTTCCAGCTCTTGGTGCACAGCCCTGTAGGTTACGGCACTTCAAGTGCATATCCAAGTACTTTTTAAATGCGATAAGGGTTTCTGCCTCTACCACCCTTTCAGGCAGTGAGTTCCAGACCCCCACCACCCTCTGGGTGAAAAAAGTTCTCCTCAACTCCCCTCTAAACCTTCTACCAATTTCTTTAAATCTATGCCCCCTGATTATTGACTTCTCTGCTAAGGGAAATAGGTCCTTCCTATCCACTCTATCTAGGCCCCTCATAATTTTATACACCTAAATTAAGTCTCCCCTTAGCCTCCTCTGCTCCAAAGAAAACAACCCCTAATCTTTCCTCATAAGTCAAATTTTCCCATCCTGGCAACATCCTCGTAAATCTCCTCTGCACCCTCTCTAGTGCAATCACATCTTTCCTGTATTGAGGCGACCAGAATTGTACGCAGTACTCTAGCTGTGGCCTAATTAGTGTTTCATACAGTTCAAGCATAACCTCCCTGCTCTTAAATTTTATGCCTCGACTAATAAAGGAAAGTATCCCATATGCCTTCTTAACCACCTTATCTACCTGTCCTACTACCTTCAGGGATCTGTGGACATGCACTCCAAGGTCCCTCTGTTCCTCTACACTTCTCAGTATCCTACCATTTATTGTGTATTCCCTTTCCGTGTTAGCCCTCCCCAAATGCATTACCTCACACTTTTCCGGATTGAATTTCATTTCCCACTTTTCTGCCCACCTGACCAGTCCATTGATTGCTTTCTTCCTCACTATCAACCACACAGCCAATTTTTATATCATCTGCAAACTTCTTAATCATGCCCCCTACATTGAAGTCTATGTCATTGATATATACCACAAAAAGCAAGGGACTTAGTACTGAGCCCTGCAGAACAACACTGGAAGCAGCCTTCCAGTCACAAAAACACCCGTCGACCATTACCCTTTGCTTCCTGCCACTGAACCAATTTTAGATCCAACTTGCTCCTTGTTACCGCCTCAAAAAATTCAATCAAGTTAGTCAGACACGACCTTCCCTTAACAAATCCACGCTGACTGTCCTTGATTAATCTGTGCCTTTCTAAATGACGATTAATATTGTCCCTCAGAATTTTTTCCAATAATTTGCCCACCACCGAGGTTAGGCTGACTGGCCTGTAATTACTCGGTCTATCCCTTTCTCCCTTTTTAAACAATGGTACAATGTGAACAGTCCTCCAGTCCTCCGGCACCACACCTGTAGTCAGAGAGGATTGGAAAATGATGGTTAGAGCCTCCATTATTTCCTCCCTTGCTTCTCTTAACAGCCTGGGATACATTTCATCCGGGCCTAGCAATTTATCTACTTTCAAGGACGCTAAACCCCTTAATACTTCCTCCCTCACTATGTTTATCTCATCTAATACTTCACACTCCTCCTCAACTACAATGTCTGCATCGTCCCTCTCTTTTGTGAAGACAGATGCAAAAGGATTCATTAAGAACCATACCCATATCTTCTGCCTCAACACACAGGTTACCTTTTTGGTCTCTAATAGGCTCTACTTTTTCTTTAGTTATCCTCTTGCTCTTTATTTATTTATAAAACAAATAAATACTAATTTAGGTAACTTTCAGAAGAAGCACCTCTAAATGGCAATCCATTTCCTTGAGGGTATATATACAGTGCAGTAATACTATCTACCTCTCAGTGTCCAAATGTAATACCATTATACATCTCAGCCTGGGACTAGTACTAGTTCCACATGTACGCTGACGACACCCAGCTACCCCTTAGCACCACCTCTGATTTGTCACACAGCTTGTCCGACATCCAGTACTGGATGAGCAGAAATTTTATGGAGGGTGGAATATGGGAGGCCAGCAGGAGAGCACTGAAATAGTTGAGTCTAGAGGTAACAAAAGCATGGATGGTGGTTTCAGCAATAGATGGGCTGAGGCAGGGGTGAAGACGGGTGATATTACATAGATGGAGGTAGGCCGTCTTGATGATGCCGAGGATATGTGGTCGGAAGCTCAGCTCGGGGTTAAATAGGCAAGGTATCGAACAGTCTGGTTCAGCCACAGACAGTGGCCAGGGAAGAGGATGGAGTCGGTGGCTAGGAAACAGAGTTTATGGTGGGGACCGAAAACAATGGCTTCGGTCTTCCCACTATTTAACTGGAGGAAATTTCTGCTCATCCAGTGTTGGATGTCAGACAAGCAACATGACAAATCAGAGGGGTGAGGTATCTATGGCCCTCTCTTGCTGATACCAATCCAAAAGGAACATGATGTACTGACTTGCTTGAGTAAGCAAGCATCAATCACATGCCTGAGAAGTATTAGAAATATTCCCTGTAGCAATCTGGAATGACCCTTTTGCAAACAAATTCAGAACAATGGTTACTTTAGCAGCAATCAGTAGTGTGTTGGGCAGGCTGCAAGTGGGCTACTGGTCATTTTATAGCATGTGGGAGCATGAATGGTGGAAGTTGAAGAGGCACATTAGAGCAAAAGAAAATTTTAAAAAGTCAAATGGACAGTTTGCTTTGCTAGGAACAGCAAAGCTCACAACTTGAAGCCACTCTGGCCTTGACTGTTTAGCAGTAATGGGGGGAACACTATTTTATACATAATAAAGAGAAAATGGTAGAAATAATCAGCAGGTCAAGCATCATGTGGGGAAAGAGTTAACCTTTCAGGTCAATGACCTTTGTCAAAACTGGAAAAGGTTAGAGATGTACCAGTTATTAAGCAAGTACAGAAATAGGGAAAGGGGGGAGGGGAGGAAAGAACAAAAGGGAAAGTCTGTGATTGGGTCGAAGGCAGGAGTGATTGAATGGCAAAAGGGATGACAGTGCAAGGCGAAAGGGGGTGGTAATGGGACAAATAAAGAAACAAAAGATAGGTCCAGAGGACCCATGCCTAATTGAAAGATGAGGTGCTGTTCCTCGAGCTTCCTTTGAGCTTCATTGGAATAGTGTAGGTTGCCGAGGTCAGAGTGGGAGTGGGGCAGAGAATGAAAATGGTAAGCGACCGGATGCTCAGGGTTATGCTTGCGGTCTGAACGGAGGTGTTCAGCAAAACGATCACTCAATCTGCGTTTGGTCTCCCCGATGTAGAGGAGACCGCATTGTGAGCAGTAAATACAGTATACTAAATGTTTATACTGTTTTATACATCCTGTGCTTATGTCAGGTGTAAATGATGGTGTAATGATACAAAATATGCTGCATGCCTTCATTTAAATTTCAATGCTAGGAACTGGGTAGACACATTTGGTGGAAAATCAAATGGCCACAGAAACGTGCAGGGACCTTAAATCATTTTCCATCGCTGCCTGCCTCAGTTAAACCCACTAAATTGTCCTGCTAAGAGGTTAAAATCTAGGCCTCTATGTATAATGGTACAGGGGTGGATTATAGGACTAGAAATTGGATTTAGCCAAGAAATGGGGCAGTGTTAAGACTAAATGAGGTTAAACTGCGCCACCTGAAAATCGTCTAGGTAGCATGCAAAATTCATGCTCACTCTTCATTAACGTGATTGTAGTCATGATTTCAGCACTAAAACTGATGCTCATTGGCTTTACACTCAACAGGTAAGCACGCAGTGTCCGCTGGCACGCTCGAGGCCTTCCGCGACCGGTGGGTACCGCAAGGACTGGAGTGCATCATCACCCCGGCTAACCAAATTTCAATTTAATTTGTTAAGTTTCATTTAATGTTTTATTAGTTACAGTCTATTTGTTTACGGGTTGCTCAAAAGAGTACACTCAACAGGTAGACCAAATTCGGGGCCAGTCTAATTCATGATTGCCACAGGCTTTTTCCACTACTTAAAGGGGAGGTGCATTAATGCTGCAGCACCTCATTGTCAGAGTGGTTTAGTGTTCAGCTGCCCCAACAGTAAAGTAAAGAAGCCTCACAACAAGGAACCGAAGTTACAAGTGCTCATGACAGAACCTAGGTGGAGGGAGAAGAGTCTGTAGGTTCTCCGATTTAAGCTCTGCAGGCACTGGGATTCGCAGTGGAGAGGAGGCAACGGTACTATACCCGCAGACTGGCAGGAGGCCTCACAGCTTGGACCATGTGGCGTGAGGTGGCGGACCACGTGCAGGAAGAAGTTTAAAGACCTCACACGGGTGGTCAAGGTGAGTGAAGGCTTCAGCAAATGCCATATGCCACCATCTGAACCACAAGCTTCACACACTGCTCAATGCACCAAACCCCCAGCATTCACCTACCAACAATCTCTACCTATCAGCACTCACACCCACATCTCACACCTTGCACACAATGGCAGCTATTCAACTATGGCAGGCACATTACCCAAACACATTGCAGTAGACTCACTCACATACTTCTCTTTCTCTTGCAGGGCAAAGTCGCACATAATCGGAGGGAGCAGGAGCAAACAGGTGTGGGCTAAGCGGCCCTTCAACATCTCAGCCAGCTTGAAGAGAGAGTACTCAAAATCATTGGTCACCACATGGTAGAGGCCATGGCCACTGCGAGGTTAAACCCCTTGGGGACAACAACGGTATGTTCATTCCTAATCGTTCTTCTCACATCCCACGTCCCCCACAGCCCACAATCTTTTCTCACTTTCAAGCTACTCATGCTGTATACATGCATGTCTGGCTTCCCCCCACCCCACCCCTCACCATAACCCAACTCGTGTGCCTTTCTGCTTTCAGATAATCAACAAGCACTGGAGCAGCCTGTCCCTGAGGGCACTGGTGAGAGCGAGGGGGGAGAAGAAGAGGAGGAAGAAGACACCGCGTCACTGCATCTGTCACTCGCAGACATCAGCTCAGAAACTGGCACTGCGCGTACTTTAGAGGCTAGTGTAGAAGTGGGATCTGCACTGGGAGATGCACCAGGCACAAGTGCGCTACAGCAAGGCCAGTGGGAAAGGGTAGCTCTGGGACCAGCAGCCGGAGGGCGAGTTTGCGCACAAGTTCTGCTGCACAGGACTCAGATGAGGACCTCGATGGGCAGGCCTTCAGAAGAAGGGTGATGGGTATGCACACAGAAATGATGGGTGCAATGGCAAGGCTGCCAGAGAGCCTCTCAGCAATGTCAAGGAGCGTGGAGCAGTCTGCCTCCAACATTGCACGGGGCTCTGCGCAGACCATGGAGCCGAGGATTTCCAGCCTGGAAATGTTCGTACACTCCCAGAGAGACCGTGGCAGCCCAGACATGATGGCATGCATGATGGGTGATGTCACAGCTTCCATTGCAGCACAGGCAGAAGCGGCCCAACGCCTTAGTGCTGCAGCAGAAGCTCAGACTGCTCTCATGCAGTCTCTGCTTGGTGCCATCGAAACTCAGACTGCTCTCATGCAGTCTCAGCATGATGGCACCTAAGCTCAGACCGCTGTCATGCAGTCTCAGCTTGAGGCCACCCATGATCAGACTGCTCTCATGCAACCTCAGTTTGAAGCCACCCAAGCTCTGACTGCTGCCATCGCGGCTGGGTTTACCATCATCGACCGGAGTTTGCAGGGTGTCGCAGCAGGCCAGCAATCTGCTCCAACAGATTCCTAGGAATGCTGAGGCGCCGCCCCAGGGGAGTGACAGTGGGTCAACAGAGCAGGACCCTGCTGTCCTCTCTCAGATGACAGCAGTCCCGTTTCCACCACTGCCACTCCGCCATTGCCCTTGCTGCTGCCTGTTAGCCACCCAGCCCAGACTGCTGCCGCCTATGCCAAGGTAGTGCAGTCTACAACTGGGCTTTTTAGGTCCAGAGCTGCTCGGGGTCGTCCTGCAAGGCCTTCTGAAGTCTCCCGCATGGAAACTCAGTAGCCTTCCACCAGCCATGATGCATCCACCGGGGAGCACTTCATAGGAGCACTAGGTTAGGAAAACACACACGAAAGACAGACACTAAGGGATTGCACAGGGGTAATTAGTTAATAATATTATTGTAAAGATGTGTAATGTGAATATTGATAAATTTGTTTGGAATCTTTTGTGGTGTCTCTCATCTCAGCTTTGTGCCCAGGAGGATGTGCTATTCCATGAGACAGGGATGGTATGATGGGGATGTGGTGAGCAACGGGGCTCTGGGGTTTCATTCATTCGAATCGGAGTCTGATGAGCCGCTCACGGACAGCCCATCTGGATGGATAATTGGGTGCCTGCCTCCTCCCTCCCACCTCGTCCTCCTCCTCTTCCCTCGTCCTCCTCCTGAAGTGGTGGCGCAATCCCTGCTGGCAAGGGCTGCACCCTCATGATGGCCAAGTTGTGAAGCACGCAGCACACCACCACGAAATGGGACACCCACTCCACCGAGTACTGGAGGGCTCTTTCCGAACAGTCAAGGCAGCAGAACCTTTGCTTCAGAACCCCAATGGTCTGCTCGATGATATTCCTGGTGGAGGCATGGCTCTCATTATATGAGTGCTGGGCACGAGTATTAGGGTTGCAGAGGGGAGTCATGAGCCAGATGCAGAGCGGATAGCCCCTGTCTCCAAGCAGCCACCCTTGAGCTTGCTGTAGTGGCTGGAAGATTACTGGCACACTGGACTGGTGAAGGATGAAAGCATCACGGCTGCTGCCAGGATAGCGGGCATTGAAATTGAAGATTCGCTGTGCATGGTTGCACACCAATTGCACATTAAGTGAGTGGTAGCCTTTGCGGTTACTGAAGATCTCAGGATTGTTATACGGTACCCGCAAAGCCACGTGGGTGCAGTCGATGATGCCCTGCACCATGGGGAAGCCCGCTATCCTAGCAAAGCCACATGCTCGCTCGTCCTGCTTCTCTCTGCTGAGAGAGAAGCCAACGTAGTCCCTTCTCCTGGGGTAGAGCCTCAGTAACCTCCCGGATGCAGCAATGGACGGCGAACTGAGAGATGTTAACTATGTCTCCTGCTGCAGACTGGAAGGATCCGCTGGTGAAGAAATTGAGGGTCACGGTGACCTTGACTGCCAGTAGGAGAGCCGTGTTTGACCTGCTCTGAGCTGCAGGTCTGGTTGCAGGAGGTGGCAGAGCTATGTGACCACCTCCTTGGTGAAGCGTAGCTACCTAAGACACTGCTCCTCGCTTAATTGGAGATAGGAGACGTGCTGTCGGAAGACCCTAGGTGGGTAAGGCCTCCTGTTGAGAACCCTCATGGCCCTCTTGCCCCCTCTGTGCATGTTCCTATCTTCCTCGCTGCCTCCGCTCCCTCTGCCATAAATCCTGGAGGGCGAGGTCGACTGCCAGTACAGCCCCAACGACTGTGAGCAAATGTTGTGAGCAGAAGCCTTTAACAATAATGAGGGAGTTCTTCACTTGCAACAACACTCCCTGTTACCAAAGAACCTTGAAATAAGTAAAGAAAGCTATTGGAGTTGCAGGAAGTAGCACACTGCGACTCAAACTGCAGAACCATGTCAGGTGCAACTGATTGCTGATGATCCCTTTAAATATCGTTGCTGGAGCCTCCTTCCTGCTCTTGGATGCCTGCTCTCCCTGACGGTGTTTAGACATGTCAGTAAGTTCAATGGCGAGAACCAATACTGCAGATCGGGCATCAGGTGAGCGTTGAACACTCACTGACGTCACGATTGCGGTCATTTAAATCCCTATGGCAATCGCATTTACCGGCAGCGCCAGTGGGACTTCCAAAATGGCGCCCGCCGCACAATCCATCACCAGCGGGCGGAAGAGCGCTGGCCGCCGCTTTCTCGACATTATGCCGCACTAAAGGGTGGCGTAAACCACCTGAATTTCTAGGCCTTGGTTACAAAAACTGTTATTTTGATGTGAGCACTATTAGCAAAAGTTGGGAGAAAGCCTGAATTGTAACAGAATTATGCAGTCATCATAGTAGATTATATCACTAAACTTTATTCACAGAGTGCCTGGGCTCCAGTTTGACACTGCCATGGTGTTTTTATTCAAAAGGTATTTAAAATTTTAGTATTTGTTAGAGATGTACAGGAAACTCTTGTTTAACCGGCACCTAAATATCCGGAATTCTCTCTTAACCGGCAAAAATCATCCTCCGAAAACTCCTCTCAAATAACCGGCAATGTTGCCGAGTCCGAGTCCGAGTCTCCCGCGAACGCCGAGTACTCCGAAAACTCCTCTCAAATAACCGGCAATGTTGCCGAGTCCGAGTCTGAGTCTCCCGCGAACGCCGAGTTAGTCAGTGGGGGTAGTTCTCCAAAGTGCCACTACTCGGCCTCCTGGCGCTGTCGGAAGTCCGAACACTACAGTAACAGGAGTCTGATTCTCCCGCGCTGCCAGGAGTCTCTTCTGATCGGCCATTTTACTGTGTGTCTCCCACGCTGCTGGTAGTCTCTTCTGATACACCATTTTACTGTGTGTCTCCCACGCTGCTGGTAGTCTCTTCTGATACACCATTTTACTGTGTGTCTCCCACGCTGCTGGTAGTCTCTTCCTAGCCACCATTGTTCTGTGTGCTCTCCATCTTTATCGGGAATTATCTCCTCCATCTTGCATTATGGAATTCCCAAAAGCTGGTCCAAGCAAAAGGAAGAGAGTGGTCTTAACTTTAAAACAGAAACTCGAGATATGCCAACGACTAGAAAGGGGAGAGAAGCGTATCAACATTATGAATGAATTCAAAATCGGTTCGTCAACAATCTACGACATCAAATCGCAGAAGGATAAGCTGCTCAAGTTTTATTCAAGCTCTGAGACATCTAAGAGTGTAGAGAAACGGCGTACGCTTCGTAAGCCTAAGCTTGAAGAGCTGGATACCGTGCTTTATGAATGGTTTTCTCTTAAGCGTTCAGAGGGTGTTCCAATTTCCGGACCCATGCTAATCGAGAAAGCGAAGGATTTCTACGAAAGGATGGAGCTCACTGACAAGTGTGCTTTCTCCGAGGGATGGCTAACGTGCTTCAAGTTACGGCACGGGATACGACGACTCGATATTTCCGGGGAGAAGAAATCAGCTGATCACGACGCCGCAGAAGAATACTGCGATTATTTCAATCGGATTGTGCAGCAACATGATTTGTCGCCAGCACAGATATACAATGCCGATGAAACTGGCTTGTTTTGGAGGTTTTTGCCAGAATCAACGCTTGCTGGGGCTAGTGAGGCTAATGCTTCAGGTTACAAGAAAAATAAAGATCGTGTAACCGTGCTAACATGTGCGAACGCCGCTGGATCACACCGGGTTAAACTTCTTGTTATCGGGAAGTATAAAAATCCCCGTGCATTTAAAAATGTGAGGCACTTACCTGTTGAGTACAAAGCTCAAAAAAATGCTTGGATGGATAAGGAAATCTTCTCCGATTGGTTCCATCATATTTTTGTTCCATCTGTGAGGGAACATTTCCGTAAAATAGGGAAACCTGAAGATAGCAAATGCATTTTATTGCTTGATAATTGTAGAGCCCATCCGCATGAATCCGAGTTGGTTTCGGGAAATATTTTTACCATTTATTTGCCACCAAATGTAACTTCTCTCATCCAACCCATGGACCAGGGCGTTATCCAAAATCTGAAGTGTCATTACAAGAAAGACTTCCTACGTAAACTGATAAGCCAAGATGACAATATTCAAGAATTTCAGAAGGAATACAATATTAAAGATGCCATCTATAATGTTGCATGTTCCTGGAACTTTGTGAAAGGTCACACTCTGAGGCAAGCCTGGCGCAAATTGTGGCCTTCTGTAATGTTTGCTGAAGGTTCTTCTTCAGAGGAGGAATTTCATGGGTTCAATGTTCGTCCCAAGAAGAGTACAATAATGGAAATGGCTGGCATGGTGAAAAATGCAGGCCCAGCAAACCCTCTACATCACCTCAGTGAAAGTGATATCGAGCAGTGGGTTGCTGCAGATAGAGAAGTTGGTGTTGTGCATATGCTAAGTGATGATGAAATAATTGAGAATGTTTTGAATCCAAAGAAAGAAAAGGAAAGTGAGATGGAAAGTGAAGAGGATGAGATTTCTGAAGAAGAGAAGATTTCTTGGGCTAAAGCTGCAGAAGGATTTTCTTCAATCCTCAAATTTGCTGAAAGGCAGACTTGCTACTCTGCCCAAGAAGTTATGCAACTCCATATTCTGCATTCCACGTTTCTACAGAAAAGGCAAGAGTCCACTAAGCAAACCGACATCCGCAACATGTTTAAGAAAGCTTCCAAAAGAGTCAAAGCAGCGGAAGTGCCTGAAGAATCTGTGGAACTGCATGATCCTGATGACCCAGCTGGCACGGATATTTCTGATGAACCAGATGACTCGGAATAAGTGTACAGTCAACTACAGTACTGTATACAGTCATTTATAAGTTTTGTTTTACTGTTAAGTAATTAAAGAGTTATGGATTACCCTCAACTGGCAGTACTGTACTTAATCAAGCATCTTCCACCATCCATTTAATACAACATACTGCACATTTCTTGATTTTTTTATTTTTCTTTGTTAAAAATAGCCTCGGTAGATATAACTCTCCGTTATCCGGAACTTTCGATCAACCGGCACCACGCCGGTCCCGTTGGTGCCGGATACCAAAGAGTTTCCTGTACTGATGTGTGGGCAAAGCTCCATCAGCATTTGACATACAGTACTACAAAAGCAAAATATTGCGGATGCTGGAAATCAGAAATAAAAACAGAAAGTACTGGAAATATTTAGCAGGTCAGGCAGTATCTGTGGAGAGAGAAACCCAGGGCAGGGGGGGAGCGGGGGAGGAAGCCCAGGGAAGGGGGGGAAAGGGGAGGATGTGCAGGGTAGAGGAGTGGGGAGAAAGCTGGGTGGAGGGAGGGGGGAGGAAGCCCAGGGCAGGGGAGGCCCAAGGTTTCCATGCGGGGTCTGGAGGTGCATCCTGCTTCTTGGTTCACAAGAAAACTAAAAAAAAATTACTTTGCTAAGCCTCTACTGGCCCCGGCTGCTGTTTGTGGCAGGTTTTGCCTGGCAGGGAAGCCACACTGCTCCCTCACGCAGGCCTCTGGTTAAAATCGCAGATCATGCCCCTATGACGTTTTCGAAGCCCAATCTGCTTTTTAAAGAGGGCCCTGCTGGCTTGGGGTGGGTGTTCTTGCTCCCTGCAATTTAAAATTAGTTAAAATCAAGTCCATATACTCCAAAACCTCCCAAATCTTGTGACAAGATGTTAAAGTTCAGTAAGCAACTTTCAAAAAATATTGAACAACTTTCAACTCTACAATCTTTCATTTCTTTAATTGACAACATGCTGTTAATTGCACGTTAACTGTACAACTGTAGCACATAATTTGTATTTTTTCCTGTGTGTTTAATAACTCCCCTGCATCTCACATTCTGACTGGAACTACTCCCACCCACATCACAACCCTACGGCATGTCATTCTGGTGCAAGTGACCTTATCTGAGGCCTCTGGCTCTTCCTGAAAAAGGGCATCCTGCCTTCACAAAGAGTCCCTGTTGAACCCCCAGAAGCTCAGCACACTCCATGGGGACCTCAGGCGCAAATGCACTGACGTACTGCTCACAATACCAACTGACTACCCCAGTCTGTCTTGCTCCAGCAATCCTTCAACATCTTTTAACATTTATAAGAACAGCCATGGATAGGAAATGGCCATACACTCACTGAGGATCATTTCTCCAGTACACTAACATTTTCATTATAACACTAAGCTACACTTTCAATGGGGTCGATATTCTGATCAGTCTGCTTCACTGGTGGAAGTGCGACGGGGCGGGGCGGGGCGGGGCGTAAGTCTGCCAAAGGCTGAATCATAAATAACATAGGAAGAAAAAGTAGTGCTAACCAATCCTGAGGCACCTTATTAAATGTTTTGAAAATGCTATTCACTCTGTTATTTCCTCAAAGATCTCTATTACAAATCCATGCCGAGTATCCTTAATTCACCATTTCTTTCCAGGTAACTATTAATTTTATCCCATATTATGGCCTCTAGAAGCTTACCCACTACTGATGTTAGGCTGACTGGTCTTAGTTATCTTGTTTATTCCTCTCTCCTTTTTTGAAATAAGGGTTATATTGACAATCCTCCAGTCCTCTGGCACAACTTCTATATCCTAGGGACTTTTCCTTTTCCTGCATGCACTGTAATTTTCACAACCAATTTCTTCATATTACCAACAATTCACCCAATATTACTAACAGTGCCTCTTTTAACATAATGTTTATTTGAAAAATATATGTCACAAGTACTATGGGGGAAAAATTCAGTATCGCCCCATTTGGGGCGCAATTATCGGCCGGGTGCAAAGATTAGCGCCTGGCGCTAATTATCGCCTCCGAATGCAAACTTGGCTTTTATCGCCCCTGGAGGTGATTGGAGCGCTAAATCAGGCGCTTCACACCTGTCTTAAGGCGCAAAGGCCGAGGAGCGAGGCGCTACCTCAGAGCGCTGGCGAAGCTCATGTGATGTCAGTCAGCAATGGAACACAGACACACTGGCGCTGGCCAGTTCTTAAAGGGGAGGGTTGATCTTGCTCTCCATCCACATCCTGCTCATTGCAGCCTTGAATCTCGGCCTGGAGAGACCTGTACATCAAATCTGCTGGAAAGAACATTGGAGAGAACCAGGGAAAGAGCTCAGAGTGCAGCCCCCACAGTCTCTTCTAAATAGATGCAAGGAAGGTCAAATCAAAATGAACCTGCAAAGTGCTGCTCAGTACCCAAAACTCCTTCACACAGCGTTGAATCTCTCCAGAAGTCTATCTCTCTCTCTCTCAGAATGCGTGGTGCAAAAATGTCACCAACAAAAAAAGGCATGAAGCGTTCGCCTTTAAATAGCGCTCCACCAGTCCCTTCCTGACTGCAAAACGCTCCCCTCAACCTGTTGTTGCTAGCGGCAGGCGGTAAGGCAGGGGGCGTCATTCAATATCCGCTCCGGGGTGCTGCGCACTCGACTGACGTCACGATCTGCCGGCACAGGAGATCGTGGCGGTAGTGTTTAGCGCCACCGCAAAATGTCTAGTTAATTTCGCGAGCGGCGCAAACATCGCCGCGCCCGGGCGCTAGTTGCTTTGCGTCCCATTAGCGCCCTCTTAAGGCGCTAACGGGAGGCGCAACCAACTGAATTTTTCCCCCTATATCTGGTTACAGCAATGAAATCTAGTTCCTTGATACAACCGCAAGAAACACAGCGGTTTAAAGAAACCCACCATCTAAGTACAGGTTTCGATCATTCAAATATACTTGTTTTTTTGTATTAGAGGGGCTCAGAGTGTTGGGTATGTGTAGAATTTTCTGTATTTATATTTTCACAGTGAAGTAAGTGCACCCTTATGTCAGGTCTACAGTGGCAGTGAAAAGAAGATGGGTTTTCTCTTGATACAAACATTAGCACTTAACCTTCTCACCCTAATGCCTGTGACTTAGACAGAAGTGATTTTGAAAGTTAAGTCTGATGATTAAGGCTAGGCTTTACATTTAATGTAACAACTCTAAACTAAAATCTGGAAGGGACTTGGAAAAAAAACAAAGCGGCTGCTGACTGTAAACATACACTAGGCACTTATTTCTGGCATTTTGCCATTTCAGGTATTCCCTCTTCCAAACATAAAAAGATGAAAGCATACCTTGGGGGCGAAATTGGGCTCAGTAGCGCCCTTTGTTTGGTGCCACGAGGCCCCTTAGGGTTCCAAAATGGCATCCCTGGCACTGCGCACACTTCTGACGTGAAGTGCGCCGGACGCCATATTGCTAAAGGGGTTAGTCGTGTGCACTTAACATCCGCTGGAAGTATGCAGAGCAGGCAGATCATGACGTCAATCGGCGTGAAATGCTGATTTGATGCCAGCGCTGCCATTTTGGAGCTCCACCCTCCAGCCTACGCTCTCTCTTAACCTCGCAGAGTTGAACATGATGTTGAGCATGAAGGACCCCCCACCAGTTCTATTTAAAGGGATAATCAACTACTTACAGGTTAGTTGCTGGTTTATTTCTTCTGACTGTTCGTACAATTCTACAAGCTTTTGGTGTTTAAAGTTTAAAGTTTAAAAATCTGCAGGGAGTGGTGTGGCAGGTGCTTAAGTACTTTTTGCTGACTTCAAGGCTTCTGCACAAACCAGTTGCTCCCAGACATGGGTGCACTAGTAGGCCTTCCTCTCAGAATCGAGCATGACTAGGAGAATGAGCAGAGGCCACATAGAGCAGGACAAGCTGCTAGAAGAGGGAGGAGGAGGAGAGGAAGAAGGGCTCTCATATCCGCCCAGGGTGTTCAGGGAGCAATTCTCCTACCTGAACTTCAGCGATGACCAATGTTTGAGACGTCTGCATTTCACTAAGGAGGTCATCACTGAAATTTGCAACTGCTGCAGCCACAACTCCAACCTCAGAGCAGGGCAAGGACCGCATTAGCAGCGGTGGTGAAGGTGACCGTGGCTATGAACTTTTATGTGTTTGGCTCCTTCCAGACTGCTGCTGGAGATATTAGCAACATCTCGCAGTTTGCAGTGCACTGTTGCATGAGGGAGGTCACTGAGGCTCTCTATGCAAAGAGAGATAACTTCATTTCATTCCCTCTTGCCAGAGAAAAGCAGGCAGAGCGAGCACAAGGATTTGCAAGGATTGCAAGTTTCCCCATGGTGCAGGGTGCCATCGACTGCATGCACATTGCTTTGTATGCGCCTCATGTCAACTCTGCTATGTACTTGAACTGAAAGGGATTGCAATCCCTCAACGTCCAGCTGGTGTGTGACCATAGCCAGCGCATCGTCAATGCCCGGTAACCTGGCAGCAGTTATGATGCCTTCCTTCTGCGGCAGTCCTAGTGCCATCTGTTTTTCAGCCACCATGGCAAACCAAATGGTGGCTATTGGGCAACAAGGTCTATCCACTGACAACATGGCTCATGATTCCAGTTTGCAACCCGCGCACACGTGTGCAGCATGCATACAATGAGAGCCAGGCTGCCACAAGGAATCTGATAGAGCAGACCATTGGCATCCTGAAACAACAATTCCACTGCCTCGACCGCTCTGGAGGAGCCCTGTAGTACTCAGCTGAACAGGTCTCAAGATTTGTGGTGGTATGCTGCACAACCTTGCCATCATGGGGGAACAGCCCTTGCCACCACCAATCAGGTGAGAAGCTGAGGGGCAGGAGCACGAGGAAAAGGAGGAGGAAGGTGAGGACGAGGAAGAGGAGAAGATGAAAGAGGAATTAGAGGAAGGGAGGCTGCAACCTAGACAGCCCATTTCTGCCTGGGCTGTACATGAAGAACTAATTCAGGTGTGAATACCAGTAACCTTAACCCCAATTCCCCATTCGCCAACAGTTCCACACTCCTTCCCTCTGTCACTGTTCAGCACATTGTCCTCTTGGCCACGATGCAAAAATAAAAGCCAACACAAAATACACATTCAAATCCAAAGTTATAAATTAAATCATGCCATATTGCATACAAAATGACCTGGCTGCCGAAGTCCTCATCTGTGTCCTCTGCAGCAGAACTCGTGTGCGACCTCTCCCTCCGGCAAGCTGGCACTTGTGCTATCCTTGCCCCCTGCCCTAGCTGCAGCGCATTTGTGCCCGGTGTCTCACCACGTGCAGATTGCGCCTCTATGCTATCCTCCAAATTACGTGCAGTGTCAGTATCTGAGCTGGTGGCTGCGAGTGTTAAAATGAGTGACGGTGTGTTTTCATTATCACTGTCTTCTTGCTCTTCCTCCACTGCCTGGGCAGGTTGCAGTTCTTGGCTATCTGAAAGGAAAAAGGACAAAGGTAAGGTTGTGGTGATGGAAGAGGTGAAAGTAAGAAGTGCATGCTTACACCATCTGCAGTTTGTAAGGCAGAAGAGATTGTGGGATGAGGGAGAAGTGGCATGTTAGAAGGAGGATTAGGTATGAGGACACTATCATCTTCAATGGATTCAGCCTCGCTGCTGGCCATGGCCTCAGCCATGACCCTTCCCATAATGGCCAGCACCATCTCCTCCAAGGGGGTTAGAACATGCAGGCACACCTCTCCCCCTCCGGTTAGTTCCTGCTGCCTCCAGTTGTGCGCCACCTTCTCCTGCAAGAGAGAAGGAAGTGTGTCAGTGAGTGTGGTGCAATATGTTTGGGTGATGTGGCTGTCATGGTTGAATAGCTGGCAGTGTATGCAAGGTGTGAGATGTGGGTGTGAGGCGAACAGTGCTATGTTTATGATGGTGAGGTGAAGCATATGAATGTTAGGTATGAGTCTTGATTGATAGAGATTGTTGGTAGGTGAGTGATGGGGGTGTGGCTGAGGCTAGTGGTGTAGTTGGTAGGATACGGCATTTGAAGTGAGGTCATTAAACTTCTTGCGGCAATACATTCAGGTCCTTAGGTTACACTCCTGGCATTAACCTCCGTGGCTATCTGTTTCCACTGCCTTCTCATTGTGTGTCTGGAGGGCCTCCTGCCTCCCTCAGGATACAGGACATCTCTCCTCCTTTCCACCTCCTCCACCAAGACCTCCAGTGCAGTGTCCAAAAACCTGGGGGCCCTTTCTCTCCCAAGGTCAGCCATTCTTTACTCTTTCCCAGGTCAGATTCAGTTGCAGAACAACTCCCAGCACCTGCTCCAGCCACAATGCACCTACCCTTTAAGAGGTGCAGGCTAGCTTTAAGTAGTGTGGGCTAGCTTTAAGTAGTGCAAGTTACTGATGATATTGGGCCCCCTGCTGATGCGTGCAGCCAATGAACAGCGCAGTTAGCACAGCCTGCATGCAGAAGTCATTATAATGAGCAAGTAGCATGAAGTTGGCATTACATAGAGTCATAATGGCACAGAAGGAGGTCATTCGGCCCATCGAGTCCGTGCCGGCTCTCTGCAGAGCAATCCAGTCAGTCCCATTCCCCCACTCTATCCCCGTAGCCCTGCAATATTTATTTCCCTCAAGTGCCTAACCAGTCTCCCCTTGAAAACATTGAGTGTCTCCGCTTCCACCACTTCCGTCAGCAGCGAATTCCAGGTCATCACCACTCGCTGCGTAAAAAAGTTTTTCCTCACATCCCCCCTGTATCTCTTGCCCAAAACCTTAAATCTGTGTCCCCTAGTCCTTGTACCATCAACTAGTGGGAACAGCCTTTCCCCGTCTAGCCTATCCAAACCCGTCATAATCTTGTACACCTCTATCAAATCACCCCTCAACCTACTTTGCTCTAATGAAAACAAATACAGCTTCTCCAACCTGTCCTTGTAGCTAAGATCTCCCATCCCCAGAACCATTCTGGTAAATCTCCTCTGCACCCTCTCAAGGGCCTTCACATCCTTCTAAAGTGTGGTGACCAGAACTGGACGCAATACTCCAGTTGTGGCCTAACCAGTTCAGCATAACTTCTCTACTTTTGTACTCAATACCTCTATTTATGAAGCCCAAGATCCCATATGCTTTGTTAACCACTCTCTCAATATGTCCTGCCACCTTCAGAGACCTATGCACATTAACTCCCAGGTCCCTCTGTCCCTGCACACTCTTTAAAACTATGCCATTAAGTGTATATTGCCTCTCCCTGTTCCTTCTGCCAAAATGCCTGCCTGCATTCCACTGAACGGGTGCAAGTTAATCGTGCATTGCAATTCCCACGCCCATTTTCAGGTCTATCAAATGTGACCCCCCTTAAGTCAAGTGTAGAACTCCACAGAAATAAAATAAAGGGAATAGCTGAAGGGGAATGTTATTCATGATGTGGCACAGAAAATATTTTTGCTGTACTTTTTTTTTAATTTAAAGATTTGTGACAGATTTGGGATGATGTAGTGGAGGGGGTCAAGGACAGAATCTATTTGGTTAGAATTAAGGAACAATACAGGAGCTATTATGCTACTAGGTGTGTACTATAGGCCACAAAATAGTGGGAAGGAGATAGAGGAGCAAATTTGCAGGCAAATTTCAGAAAGATGCAAGAACTGTGGAGTAGTGATAATGGGGGACTTCAATTATCCCAATATAGACTGGGATAGTAACAACATAAAGGACAAAGAGGGAGAGGAATTCCTGAAATGTGTACAAGAGAACTTTCGATCAGTGTATTTCCAGCCCGAGGAAGAAAGTAGTGCTGGATCTAGTTCAGGGGAATAAAGTGGGACAAGTGGAGCATATTTCAGTGGGGGAGTATTTGGGGAACAGTGATCATAATATCATCAGGTTTAGAATAGATATGGAAAGGGACAAGGAACAATCAAGCATAAAAATACTTAACTGGAGGAGTGATAACTTCAGTGAGTTTAAAAGTGATATCTCCCAGGTGGATTGAAATCAAAAACTGGTAGGCAAAACGGTAATTGAACAATGGGAAGCCTTCAAAGAGGAAATGTAGACACATTCCCACGAGGGGGCAAGGAAGGGTATCCAAAGTTAGAGCTCCCTGGATGACTAAAGAGATAGAGATAGAGATTAAAATGAAACAGAAAAAGGCTTATGACAAATGTAAGGTTCATAAAATAATAGAGAACCAAGCTGAATACAGAACAGATCTAAAAAAGGGAATAAGAGGGTCAAAGAGAGAGTATGAGAATAGATTCGCGGCTAACATAAAAGGGAATCCAAAAGTCTTTTATAAACACATAAATAGTAAAAGAGTAGTCAAAGGAAGGGTAGTGCTGATTAGGGACCAAAAAGGAAATATGCTTGTGGAGGCAGAGGGCATAGCTGAGGTACTAAATTGAGTATTTTGCATCTGTCTTCACTCGAGAAGAGGATGCTGCCAATTAGGCAGTAAAGGAGGAGGTAGTAGAGCTATTGGGTAGGATAAAAATAGATAAAGAGGAGGTACTTAAAAGGTTGGCAGTCCTCAAAGTAGAAAAGTCACCCGGTCCGGATGGAATACATCCTAGGTTACTGAGGGAAGTAAGAGTGGAAATTGCAGAGGCTCTGGCCACAATCTTCCAATCCTCCTTAGATATGTGGGTGGTGCCAGAGGACTGGAGGATTACTAATGTTACACCCCTGTACAAAAAAGGGGAGAGGGATAAACCTGGCAAATACAGGCCAGTTAGCTTAATGTTGCTGGTGGGAAACTTTTAGAGACAATAATCCAGGACAAAATTAATTGGCATTTGGAAAAGTATGGGCTAATAAATGAAAGTCAGCATAGATTTGTTAAAGGCAATCGTGTTTGACCATCTTGATTGAGTTCTTTGGTGAAGTAATAGAGAGGGTTGATGAAGGTGGTTGAGGTTGTGTATATGGACTCTCAAAAGGCGTTTGATAAAGTACCACATAATAGACTTGTTAGCAAAATTAAAGCCCATGGGATTAAAAAGTTAGTGGCAGCGTGGATATGAAATTGGCTAAGGGACAGAAAGCAGAGAGTAGTGGTGAACGGTTGTTTTTCAGACTAGAAGGAAGTATACAGTGGTGTCCCCCAAGGTTCAGTATTAGGACCACTGTTCTTTTTGATATATATTAATGACCTAGACTTGGGTATATAGGGCATAATTTCAAAGTTTGCAGATGACACAAAACTCGGAAATGTAGTAATCAGCGAGGAGGATAGTAACAGATTTCAGGAGAACATAGACAGACTGGTGAAATGGACACACACATAAGAGATGAAATTTATCGCAGAGAAGTGTGAAGTAATATATTTTGGTAGGAAGAATGAGGAGGGGCAATATAAACTAAATGGTACAATCTTAAAGGGGCTGCAGGAGCAGACAGAGCTGGGGGTATATGTGCACAAATCTTTGAAGGTGGCAAGACAAGTTGAGAAGGCTGTTAAAAAAGCACATGGGATCATTGGCTTTATTAATAGAGGCATAGAGCACAAAAGCAAAGAAGTTATGCCAAACCTTTATAAAACACTAGTTAGGCCTCAGCTGGAGTACTGTGTCAATTCTGGGCACCACACTTTAGGAAGGATGTCAAGGCCTTAGAGAGGGTGCAGAAGAGATTTACTAGAATGGTATCAGGGATGAGGAACATCAGTTATGTGGAGAGACTAGAGAAACTGGGGTTGTTCTCCTTAGAGCAGAGAAGGTTACGAGGAGATTTGATAGAGTTGTTCAAAATTATGAATGGTTTTGACAGAGTAAATAAGGAGAAACTGTTTCCAGTCGCAGAAAGGTTGGTAACCAGAGGACGCAGATTTAAGGTGATTGGCAAAAGAACCAGAGGCGACATGAAGATAAAAATGTTTACATAGCAAGTTGTTGTGATCGGGAATACACTGTCTGAAAGGCAGGTGGAAGCAGATTCAATAGTAACTTTCAAAAGGGAATTGGATAAATACTTGAAGGGGAAAAAATTACAGGGCTATGGGGAAAGAGCAGGGGAGTGGGACTAATGTATAGCTCTAGCAAAGAGCCAGCACAGGCACAATAGACGAAATGGCCTCCTGTACTGTATCATTTCATGATTCTATGAAACAGATTTGATAGGGTAAATACAGAAAGTATTTCCTCTAGTGGAAAATCAAGAACAAGGGGATATCATCTTAAAATTAGAGCGAAGCCATTTAGGAGGGATATCAGGGAGCTCTTTTTCACACAAAGGGTAGTGTAATTCTCTCCCCCAAAGGCTGTGGATGCCAAGACAATTGGACTGTTCAGACTGAGATTGATAGATTTTTGTTAGGTAAGGGTAGCAGGAAATATGGAGCAAAGGTGGGTAAATGGAGTTGAGATGCAGATCAGCCATGATCTAACTAAATGTCAGAACAGGCTCGAGGGGCTGAATGGCTTCCTCCTGTTCCAACTTTACTTGCTAAAAAGTTTCATGATTGATGATTAATCTACCTTGTTATTTATTATTTATTACTTATTGCGAAGTACTTATTAACCCTTTGTGTAAATAACCCTCCCGAACTTCTCTGCTCATTCTCTTAGTGTTAATTTAAAATTGATGACCCCTCATCACTGACTCCAAGGTGTCAGCCTTGGCTCAATGGTAACACTCTCGCCTCTCAGTCAGAAGAGCGTGGGTTGAAGTCCCACTCCAGAGACTTGAGTAATAATCTAGCCTGACACTCCAGTGCAGTACCGAGGCAGTGCTGCACTGTCGGGGTGAGCAATTTTTTGGATGAGATGTTAAACAGTGATCCAGTCTTCCCTCTCAGGTGGACGTAAAATATTCCATGGCACTATTTTGAAGAAGAGCAGGAGAGCTCTTCCTGGTGTCCTGGCCAATATTTATCCCTCAACCAACATCACTAAAACAGATGATCTGGTCGTTATCACATTGCTATTTGTGGAACTTTGCTGTGCGCAAATTGATTGCCACGTTTCCTACATTACAACAGGGACTACACTTCAAAAGTAAATAATTGGAGGTAAATTGCTTTGGGATGTCCTGAAATCGTGGAAGGCACTATATAAATACAAGTTCTTTCTTTCCTTCCAGAAACAAAGGGCTAAAAATTTGAGGGCTTGGTGATTCGGGGGGAAAAAATGGCGGCCGCTGCCGGTGGATCCCGCGGCGGCAGCCATTCTCGGCAGGTCGGCAGTGCTGCCGTTGCCTGCACTTGCCAAAAGTATTGTAATGAGTCGGAGCGTGATGTCAATCAGCATGCAATGCCGAGTTGATGCCCGCTCATCCATTTTGGATATCATCACTTATATTGCCGAGCTCTCTAAAGCACGCCCATGCATGCAGCCGCTAAAAGTGCTTCAGCAGCGTTAACGTCCATGAGGAGTCTGGCAGGACTTGGCAGATTGTACACAAGGCTGGAGCTGACAAGTGGAAAACCTCAGATGGATGCCGGAACTTCAACACCTCCTTTGCCAAGGTTCTTCTTTTATACTTTCATTTTTTGCCCATCAGTGTGGTGGGGGGGTGGAATCAGTGTGGTGGGGGGGTGGAATCAGTGTGGTGGGGGGGCGGAATCAGTGTGGTGGGGGGGTGGAATCAGTGTGGTGGGGGGGTGGAATCAGTGTGGTGGGGGGGTGGAATCAGTGTGGTGGGGGGGCGGAATCAGTGTGGTGGGGGGGCGGAATCAGTGTGGTGGGGGGTGGAATCAGTGTGGTGGGGGGGTGGAATCAGTGTGGTGGGGGGGTGGAATCAGTATGGTGGGGGGGCGGAATCATTGTGGTGGGGGGCGGAATCAGTGTGGTGGGGGGGCGGAATCAGTATGGTGGGGGGGCGGAATCATTGTGGTGGGGGGCGGAATCAGTGTGGTGGGGGGGTGGAATCAGTGTGGTGGGGGGGTGGAATCAGTATGGTGGGGGGGCGGAATCATTGTGGTGGGGGGCGGAATCAGTGTGGTGGGGGGGTGGAATCAGTGTGGTGGGGGGGCGGAATCATTGTGGTGGGGGGCGGAATCAGTGTGGTGGGGGGGTGGAATCAGTGTGGTGGGGGGGCGGAATCAGTGTGGTGGGGGGTGGAATCAGTATGGTGGGGGGGCGGAATCACTGTGGTGGGGGGGCGGAATCAGTGTGGTGGGGGGGCGGAATCAGTGTGGTGGGGGGGCGGAATCAGTGTGGTGGGGGGCGGAATCAGTGTGGTGGGGGGTGGGAGTACTCAAATTTTTAGCCAAAAGTCTTTCCCTATAGCACTGTCTTCGTTAAAGTCTTTTCTTCTTCTTAGGCAGTCCCTCGGAACCGAGGAAGACTTGCTTCCACATTAAAAATGAGTTCCCAGGTGACTGATGAGTCCAATGCGGGACCTACAGTCTGTCACAGGTGGGGCAGATGGTGGTTGAAGGAGTGGGTGGGTGGGGTGCTTGGGTTGACGTGTGCTCCTTCTGCAGTTTGCGCTTGGCTTCCGCTTGCTCCCGGCGTAGAGACTTGTGGTGTTCGGCGCCTTCCCGGATGCTTCTCCTCCACTTTGTGCGGTCTTGGGCCAGGGATTCCCAGGCGTCGGTGGGGATGTTGCACTTTTTCAAGGAGGCTTTGAGGGTGTCCTTGAAGCGTTTCCTCTGCCCACCTGGGCCTCTCTTGCCGTGTCGGAGCTCCGAGTAGAGCGCTTGTTTTGGGAGTCTCGTATCGGGCATGCAGACAATGTGGCCCGTCCATCGGAGCTGATCGAGCATGGTCGGAGCTTCAATGCTGGGGATGTTGGCCTGAGGGAGAACACTGACGTTGGTGCGCCTATCCTGCCAATTGATTTGCAGGATCTTGCGGAGGCAGCGTTGGTGGTACCTCTCCAGTGCTTTGAGGTGCCTGCTGTGCATGGTCCATGTCTCTGAAGCATACAGGAGGGCGGGTATCACTGCTGCTCTGTAGACCATGAGCTTAGTGCCCGGTTTGAGGTCCTGGTCTTCAAACACTCTCTTCCTCAGGCGACCAAAGGCTGCACTGGCACACTGAAGGCGGTGTTGGACTTCGTCATCGACGTCTGCCCTTGTTGACAGTAGGCTCCCGAGGTATGGAAAGTGGTCCACGTTGTCCAAGGCCTCGTCGTGGATTTTGATAATCGGGGGGCAGTACTGTGTGGCGGGGGCAGGTTGGTAGAGGACCTTTGTCTTACGGATGTTTAGTGTAAGGCCCATGCTCTCGTACGCTTCGGTGAAGATGTTGACGATGATTTGGAGTTCGACCTCCGAGTGTGCGCAGACGCAAGTGTCGTCTGCATACTGTAATTCGATGACAGAGGATGGGACGACCTTGGATCTGGACTGGAGGTGACGGAGGTTGAACAGTTTCCCGTTTGTTCTGTAGATTAGCTCCACTCCAGCGGGGAGCTTACTGAGGGTGAGATGGAGCATTGCAGCAAGGAAGATTGAGAAGAGCGTTGGTGCGATGACACAGCCTTGCTTGACCCTGGTCCGTACGTGAATTGGGTCTGTGGTGGATCCGTTGGTCAGGATCACAGCTTGCATGTCGTAGTGAAGCAGGCAGAGGATGGTGACAAACTTTTGAGGGCAGTCGAATTTGAGGAGGACACTCCATAATCCCTCACGGTTGACAGTGGCGACGGCCTTTGTGAGGTAAAAGAAGGCCATGTACAGCGGTTGGTGCAGTTCCCTGCATTTCTCTTGTAGTTGACGCGCGGTGAAGATCATGTCCATTGTGCCCCTTAGTGGGCGGAATCCGCATTGCGACTCTGGGAGGAGCTCTTCAGCCACTGGGAGAAGGCGATTGAGGAGGATTCTTGCGCTGACTTTCCCTGTGGCAGACAGCAGGGAACGCCTCTGTAATTATCGCAATCGGACTTGTCACCTTTCTTGAAGATGGTCACGATTACGGCATCTCTGAGATCTCCTGGCATGCTCTCCTCCTTCCAAATAAGAGAAATGAGCTCATGTATTCGCGCCAATAGTGCTTCTCCGCCATGCTTTAGTGTCTCGGCGGGGATTCCGTCTGCTCCTGAGGCCTTGTTGTTCTTCAGTTGTCGGATGGATTTTTTTTGAGGATGTAACTGGTAGAATAGATAAGGGAGAACCAGTGGATGTGGTGTATTTGGACTTTCAGAAGGCTTTCGATAAGGTCCCGCATAAGAGATTAGCATGCAAAGTTAAAGCACATGGGATTGGGGGTAAGGTACTGACTTGGATAGAAAACTGGTTGGCAGACAGGAAGCAAAGAGTTGGAATAAATGGGTCTTTTTCCAAGTGGCAGGCAGTGACTAGTGGGGTACTGCAGGGATCGATGCTAGGACCCCAGTTATTCACAATATATATTAATGATCTAGACGAGGGAACTAGATGTAATATCTCCAAGTTTGCAGACAACACAAAGCTGGGTGGGCGTGTGGGCTGTGAGGAGGATGCAGAGAAACTCCAGTATGATTTGGACAGGTTGGGTGATTGGGCAGATGCATGGCAGATGCAGTATAATGTGGATAAATGCGAGGTTATCCACTTTGGTGGCAAAAACAGGAAGGGCAGATTATTATCTGAACGGCAATAGATTGGGAAAAGGGGAAGTGCAATGAGACCTGGGTGTCCTTGTGCAACAGTCGCTGAAGGTAAGCATGCAGGTGCAGCAGGCGATTAAGAAGACAAATGGTATGTTGGCCTTCATAGCGAGAGGATTCGAGTACAGGAGCAAGGAGGTCTTGCTGCAGTTGTACAGGGCTTTGGTGAGACCACACCTTGAGTATTGTGTGCAGTTTTGGTCGCCTTATCTGAGGAAGGATGTTCTTGCCATGGAGGGAGTGCAGCGAAGATTCACCAGACTGATACCTGGGATGGCAGGAATGACGTATGAAGAGAGATTGGGTCGATTGGGCTTATATTCGCTGGAGTTTAGACGAATGAGAGGGGATCTCATTGAAACGTATAAAATTCTAACAGGACTAGACAGACTAGATGCAGGAAGGATGTTCCCGATGGCGGGGGAGTCCAGAACCAGAGGTCACAGTCTAAGGATAAGGGGTAAGCCATTTAGGACTGAGATGAGGAGGAATTTCTTCACCCAGAGAGTGGTGAACCTGTGGAATTCTCTACCACAGAAGGCAGTTGAGGCCAATTCATTAAATATATTCAAGAAGGAGTTAGATATATTTCTTAAGGCTAAGGGGATCAAGGGATATGGGGAGAAAGCAGGGACAGGGTACTGAATTTGGATGATCAGCCATGATCGCATTGAATGGCAGAGCAGGCTCGAGGGGCTGAATGGCCTACTCCTGCTCCTATCTTCGATGTTTCTATGTTTCAACCTCATGCCAGGCTGGGGTTCTGCTGAGGTGGTGGCGGGTAGCATGCGGCGGGATGGAGTTGAGGACACTCGCGTCAAAGACAGAGTCTCGGTTAAGGAGATCTTCGAAGTGCTCCTTCCAGCGGGCACTGACTGCCTCTCTGTCTTTTACAATCCTCCTCACAGTCTGCCAAGTCTCCTGCTTTTGTGTTATCAACACATTTCGAGATTGTGTTCCCTATACCCAAATCTAAATCATTTATATATATACCAAAAAGAGAAGTACATCCAGCACTGACCAGTTCCAACGTCCTCCTGTCTGAGCAATACCCATTTATCCTGATTATTTGATACCAGTCCGTCAACCAACTTTCTATCCATGCTGCTACATTTTCTCTTGTAGCATATGCCGGAAATTTTCTAACATTCGTTCTCAGGATGTGGGCATCACTGGCAAGGTTGGTATTTATTATCCATACATAGTTGCTCTTGAGAAGGTGTTGGTGAGCTCCTTTCTTGACTCCATAGGGGGAAAAATTTGTGTTCGCCAGCAAAGTAACAGCCGCTGGAAATGGCCGCAACACTAACCGAGTGAAATTGGTCTGGGGGGTATGGAGACAGGTGACGCAGCGCTCACCTTCCATGCAACGCCGTCCTGGTGGCATTGCTGGAGGGATCCGGGACGAAGTTTCTGTCTAGATCCAGCGTTGCAGCTTTCCACAGCCTCTAGGAGCGAAGCTGTGGAGCTTGCAAGGAATTGTGGGCAATGAAGAGGTCTGAGAATTAAAGGGGCCACGCACACTGAAGCAATACAAAATAAAAAGGAGTGAATCAATACGTTTTTCAGCCCTTTCTGTCTTTTAAGAAATATTCAATATTTAAAATAAGTTCCAAATGTGAATATTCAGCTGTTAAAGCTGAATTACCTTCCTAACCTCAACAAATGGGAAAATTGCCTCAGCACTAACACAAATGGTTCAGCAAGCCGGGGAAGGGGCACCGAGGGTCTCACACGCAACACTGCAAAAGCGGCCCTTTACCCACAGGGGCCAGGAGGCCCTCCAGAAAGTACGATGTGGGAGTACATCACTAAGGCCGTCACTGCCAGCAGTGTCGCCCCCACCACCTGGCTCCAGTGCCCAAAGAAGCTTCATGACCTCAGACCACTGGTCAAGATCAGTGAATGCCTCTTCAAAAGCCGTCTCCATCCAACTGCACCACTAGCCTCACATACTGCTCAATCCACAACCCCCAATCACTCACCTACCAACAATCTGCACCAATGAGTCATCGGGCTGGATTTTGTCAGTGTAGGCAGGCTGGGGCGTGTCAGGTGGAAATCATGTCAGGACCCCGACTCCTAAGTGATGTGTTGAAAAAGTGGGATTTTCCCCTAATTGGGCAATTGATTTCCTGCGTGTGGGAACCACTGGCCCAATGAGTCTTTTCATACAGAAAGTCGCCTCCGATGACGTCATCAATGCTGTTGGATTTAAGGCCTGCAAGCAGCCTTGGTTCTTCTGGAGACTGCAAAGGCTCTGCAATTTATATGAAGGAGTTGAATTGTGGAAAATGTCAACGATCAAGCAAAAGTGTGCTCCTCGGTTTGATGAGCCCTCCCTCCAAGCTCTGGTGCACGGAGCCAGCTGTAATAAGGAGGTGCTGTTCCCTTCCTCAGGCAGAAAAAAGCCACCCCAGCAGACAAAATCTGTGTGGCTGCAAGTGGCCCAAGAGGTCAACTCCATTTCGATGAGCCGCAGAACCTGGCTGCAATGCAGGAAGAGGTTTCATGACCTTCTCCGCACAGGAAAAGTGAGTATGACTTTCCCATCACCCTCAATCTGATCCCCATCGCCTCTCCTCACCAGCACTCTGCTTTGCCGACCTCTTCCTCCACGTGCCACTTGACACTTACATCCCTGCACCCTTATCCATTCCTTCTCTCTCTATGGTCACATTCACTTAACTATTCGACCATGCAGCCCTCACACTCCCTGTCACTGTGATGCCGTGACAACAACAACTTACAACACACAGGGAGGGCCCTTTGTCTCCTTCTAAGCATCTATGCTATGCATTCACTACATTCACTCCTTCATTCTCACTCAAACTCCACTTGTGTCCCTCATTGCAGGAAAAGAGAGCCCACAATATGAGGGAAAGAGCCATGACAAGAGGAGAGCCACCCTCAGTAGCCCAGTTCACCCCCTGGGAGGCAGCGGCCCTGGAAATTGCTGGGATCGAGGAGGATACCCAAGTGGGGGACGGACAGACGGGCGCATCACAGCAAGCTGGTGACAGAATAGTTTGGAATCTCTCTCATTAACATAGCATGAGTCACTGATAATGATTCTGATGCTCTAACAGATTGACTTATGATCATCTGCAATATTCAATGTGCATGTAACCTTGGCCTCACATCTCTAACTCTCCTTTACTCCCCCACAGGACCAGCGAAAGCCCCCGTCCCCACTGTCCAGGAGGAACAGCCTGAGCCTCCAGATTCCTCAGAGGAAGCTGCAACCTCTGAGGGCGCAGCGTCAGCAGAATTCAGCGCACCCAGCACCAGCGCAGACACTCACACCTCGGTGGGACCTTCGCGAGATAGAGTAGTGTTGTCACCTGGTGTATCACAGTTCACAAGTGAGCATCAGCAGATGGTGGAGACAGGGACAGCAGTGGAGAGTCCTCGTCAGAGGGCACAGGATTCTGCCAGCTCGGCTCCGCTGCATGTCGACCCTGTGCCTCCGGGTCCATCCAGAAGGAGAGCGGTGCTGGAACTCCAGGAACAGGTGCAGGAGTCTCTGGCAGGTTTTGTCTCCAGGGTCGCTGCGAGTGTGGAGCGAATGGAGGAGTCCATCACGAACATGAGCAGAGTCTTTGTGGAGGCATTGGCGCATGAACGCATCTCCGCGGAAAGGATGGCAACCTCCATGGAAAGGATGGCTACCTCCATGGTAAGGCTGGCTACCGTAGAGGAGAGGATGGCTAGGGTAGAGGAGAGGATAGCTATGTCCATGGAGAAGCTTAGTCGCCAGGGTATTGAAAACATGGTAATTGTTCAGAATAGAATGACATCTCTTGAGGAGCGATGGTCAGCTATTGAGCAAACAAACCAGACCTTCATGCAAGTCCTCTGGAGTAGGACTTCCAGTGCAGCAACGGGTCCTCATGGCCCCCCTGCAGTGCAGCAAGGTGCTGTCAAGCCACTTGCTAGCTCTGAAGTGGGGCTGACCCATGAGTGGGTTGTTGGTGGCAGACAACAAGTGGGGGCTCCTCTCCAAGCGCTCACACGACCATGCCACAGCAAAGCCCTCGGTCAGAGCCCCACCAGAGTCCTCACCCAACTGAGATGGGCGTCTCAGCCCCTGCACAGCCGCAGAGGCAGCAGACTGTTGGTGAGCCCGCACAGGTTCACCACCCCAGAAGACGGCCGCCAAAGGTGTCGAGACAGGAGCAGCAAGAAAGTGAGCAAGGGGCCTCCACATCTGCTGAAGCCACAGGGGAAGCACCACGTAGGAGCACGCATAAGAGGAAGATAAAGCACAAGTAGTCACAAGGGTAGTCACTTGGGTGCTGTGTAGTTTTAATTTTGGACCAGCCATCATTGTGATTGTATTATAAAGTGTTTTGATGGCCAACTGTTGAAGTTGTGGCCTGTGTCATTTCGCAAATGGGACTTTCACATTGAGGGCTTAGGGCGCCTTGCGATTGTCAGAATGGTGGTCAGAGTGATAGGATTTCGCAGGTTCTTGTCCATTGTCGATGCTCTGGTAAGAAGGAGCGAGACTAAAGTGTTTGATTGTGCAAGCTAAGCAAATCTGGCCAGGATGAGTGCGTCCCTTGCATCCCAGGCAGCAATGTTGTCGCACGCTGGCGCCTTCTGGCCTGTGCATCTTCAGGTGGGTGACGAGCAGCTTGGTGCTCCTGTTGATGCTCCTGCTGTTGGTGCTGCTGTTGCTCATGGTTCTGCTGCTGCCGCGGCTGGTCTTCATCTGAATCTGATGTCCAGGAGGAAAGGAATTAAATGGTCGCCATGCTTCTGGTATATGCCTCAGTTGAGGAAGCGCTTAGTCAAGGTGGGGAGAGGGTTTCCCAGGAGGTCACACTGGAGATGGGTGTCAGGCTCCAAACTTCCACAACACTGAGTATGCCTGCTAAAAGTTCCCCCAGACCTCAAACAACAAAGTTCTGCCACCTGCAAATGATCATTGGTGAAAACTCCTTTGTAATGGTGGAGCTGCAGCTGTTAGTAAGCAATCCACTTGTGAGGCCGCCAGCATTACCTGGCGTGTTCCAGAGGAGGCGTGTAGGATAGGGGGAATGTCTAAAAATCAGAAAGGCCTCTCAAAATGGGATTATAGAGGCAATTAAGTGGTTGTTAAGGGCCTTAAGGGCCTATCCCGCCTCTTGGAGGCGGGATGGAAAGGGGGTCAGAAAACACGCATTTGGGAAAATTGCTCGGAGGTGGGATGGAGACGGGATCGGGCCGTCCGCCATTTTTTGGCGATTTTAACAACTCGCACGCCTCCAAACCCGCCTCCTCAGGGCTGGTAAAATCGAGCCCATAGAGTCATAACGGCACACAAGGAGGCCATTCGGCCCATCGAGTCCATGCCGGCTCTCTGTAGAGCAATCCAGTCAGTCCCATTCCCCCGCTCTATCCCCTTAACCCTGCAAGTTTACTTCCCTCAGGTGCCTATCCAATTTCCTTTTGAAATCATTGATCATCTCCGTTTCCACCACCCTCGTCAGCAGCGAGTTCCAGGTCATTATCACTCGCTGCGTAAAAAAGTTCTTCCTCACAACCCCCCTGTATCTCTTGCTCAAAATCTTAAATCTGTGTTCCCTAGTCCTTGAACCATCAGCTAATGGGAACAGCCTTTCTCTGTCTACCTTATCCAAACCCGTCATAATCTTGTACACCTCTATCAAATCGCCCCTCAACCTCGAAGGAGAACAGCCCCAGCTTCTCCAACCTAACCTTGTAGCTAAAATCGCTCTTCCCTGGAACCAATCTGGTAAATCTCCTCTGCACCCTCTCAAGGACCTTCACATCCTTCCTAAAGTGTGGTGACCAGAACTGGACTCAATACTCTAGTCGTGATGAGGCACATCTCCCATTCCTAGCCTCACCTCACCCCCTTGGAGGAGACGGTGCAGGCCAATCTTGGCAGGGGCATGGTTGAGCCCTTGGCCAGCGGCGGGGCTGAAAGGATACAAGATGTGGGTATCCTCGTATGTTATCCTCCTTCTGGCATGCACCTCTTGCTTTCCTGCCCTCCCGTCAGCACAACTCCACCCTGTGCCTTCCTCATTTCACACACCCAAGAAATGTAGCCTGCCCAGCCAGTGGGTCAACGAGAAGAGGCAGCCTGCCCAGCCAGTGGGACCGCAGGCAGGTAATTCCATCCCGGATATCCCGGACACAAAGGGGCTGTCTGGGATGCATCCTTCCATCTGATTCCTCCTCTTCGGCTTCCTCCTCTTCTGCATCTTCGTCTTCTGCGACTTCCTCTTCCCTCTGCAAGCGGATGCTGTAAATGTGAAATGACAGCATAAAATGCTGGAAATACTCAGTTGGTCAGGCAGCATGTCGACCTGAGACGTGAACTCTGTTTTTCTCTCCACGGATGTTGCGTGACCTGCTGAGTATTCGCAGTATGTTCTGTCTTCTCAAAGGCCTTCATTTACCATCCGAGCCCTTGAAAGCATCCAGCAGCACTCCCTACACACATAAAAAACTTTTCACATCTATTGCAACAAGCCACCGCTTCAATAAAATTAAAAAAAAGTCCAAACCCTTAAATTCAAACTTACCTAACGATGTGTGTGTTCCTTTAAGAGCTGCAGACATCGCCACTGTCAGCCTGCTTGCACGCCAGGTTAACCTGCCGTGCTTAGGACCCACTTAGGGTCGAACTTCACGTTGGTGCCAATTGACGTCACCACACCGCCATCTTTTTTTCCAGAGCGCTGCCAGTTAGCGGCAGCGCAAAGGGGGAGAGGAATATGGCGGCCGCCGCGGGACCTGCCACCAGCTGGTGAAAGAGTGGCGGCCGTCATTTTATTGCCATTTCATGGTGCTATGGAGTGGCACTCAACACATGAATTTCTAGCCAATAGAATCATAGAATCTTACAGCACAGAAGGAGGCTATTCGGCCCATCATGCCTGTGTTGGCTCTTTGAAAGAGCTGTCCAATGTAGTCCCACACCCAAACCATCTCCCCATACCTCTGCAAATGAGCTCTCTTCAAATACATGTCCAATTGCCTTTTGAAAGTTCCTATGGAATCTGCGGTCATCACCACTCTCCTCAAAAAAACAACCCTTGACCCCTCTGTCCTTGCAAACTACTGCCCCATCTCCAACCTCCCTTTCCTCTCCAAAGTCCTTGAACATGTTGTTGCCTCCCAAATCCATGCCCATCTTTCCCGCAACTCCATGTTTGAATCCCTCCAATCAGGTTTCCGCCCTTGCCACAGTACCGAAACGACTCTCATCAAAGTAACAAATGACATCCTTTGTGACTGTGACAAAGGTAAACTATCCCTCCTCGTCCTTCTTGACTTGTCTGCAGCCTTTGGCATGGTTGACCACTCCATCCTTCTCCAACGCTGCTCCACCGTCGTCCAGCTGGGTGGGACTGCACTCGCCTGGTTCCATTCTTATCTATCTAATTGTAGCCAGAGAATCACCTGCAATGGCTTATTTTCCCGCTCCCGCATCGTTACCTCTGGTGTCCCCCAAGGATCTATCCTTGGCACCCTCCTATTTCTCATCTACATGTTGCCCCTGGGCGACATCATCCGAAAACACAGCGTCAGTTTCCACATGTACACTGATGACACCTAGATCTACCTCACTACCACTTCTCTCGACCCCTCCACGGTCTCTAAATTGTCAGATTGCTTATCCGACATCCAGTGCTGGATGAGCAGAAATTTTCTCCAATTAAATATTGGGAAGACCTAAGCGATTGTTTTCGGTCCCCGCCACAAACTCCGTCCCTAGCCACTGACTCCATCCCTCTCCCTAACATCTATCTCAGGTTGAACCACACTGTTCGCAACCTTGGTGTCATATTTGACTCTGAAATGAGCTTCCGACCACATATTCGCAGCATAACTAAGACCGCCTATTTCCACCTCCGTAACATCGCCCGTCTCCGCCTTTGCCTCAGCTCATCCGCTGCTGAAACCCTCATCCATGCGTTTGTTACGTCTAGACTTGACTATTCCAACGCACTTCTGGCTGGCCTCCCACATTCTACCCTACGTAAACTTGAGGTCATCCATAACTCGACTGCCCGTGTCCTAACTCACACCAAGTCCCATTCACCCATCACCCCTGTGCTCACTGACCTACATTAGCTCCCAGTTAAGCAATGCCTCGATTTCAAAATTCTCATCCTTGTTTTCAAATCCCTCCATGGCCTCGCTCCTCCCTATCTCTGTAATCTCCTTCAGCCCCACAATCCCCTGAAATATCTGCGCTCCTCTAATTCTGCCCTCTTGAGCATCCCTGATTATAATCGCTCAGCCTTTGGTGGCTGTGCCTTCTGATGCCTAGGCCCTAAGCTCTGGAATTCCCTCCCTAAACCTCTCCGCTTCTCTTTCTTCCTTTAAGACGCTCCTTAAAACCTACATCTTTGACCAAGCTTTTGGTCACCTGTCCTAATTTCTCGTTATGTGGCTCGTGTCAATTTTTTTGTCTTATAATACTCCTGTGAAGCGCCTTGGGACGACGTTTTACTACATTAAAAGCGCTATATAAATACAAGTTGTTGTTGTTGATTCCACCGCCCTTTCAGGTAGCGTGTTCCAGATCTTAACAACCCTCTGAAATAATTTCTCCTCATTTCTATCATTGTAGCAGTTTAATACAACTGATGCCATCTTGCTAGGCCATTTCAGAGGGCAGTTAAAAGTCAACCACGTTGATGGGACTGGAGTCACAAATAAACCAGACTGGGCAAGGATGGCAGGTTTCCTTCCCTAAAGGACATTAGTGAACCAGTTGGGTTTTTGTAACAATCCAACAGCTTCATGGTCATTTTTTACTGATACCAGCTTTTTATTTTCAGATTTTCAATTTTTTTTTAAATGAATTCAAATGATCAAACTGCCATGGTGTTATTTGTACTCACATTCTCTGGCTTATTAGTCCAGTTCGCTGAAGTTTACTAGTCCAGCATAGCAACTGCGCTACTGTACCCATCCAATTGCCTTTAACAAGTGGCTGACTGTCTTTAATAAACCCATGCATTTCTAAATATTCACTAATTTTGTCTTGAATTATGGATTGTAAGAATTTGCCAACAACTGACTTATGACTAACTGGTCTATAGTTACCCAGTTTCCTGGCCTTAGCATTTCAATTATATGGGGGCAAACTGCACTTAACATACAACCAGCCAAAATGGAGGAAAGGAAATTCTGACATAATTTGACCTCTATTTGCATGTGATTTTAATGGCAATGCTTAATTGAGGTATAGTGAAATACTACACAATCAGGATTGGGGCAACACACTGCAGGTGCAGAACTGGTGTTTCAGCTTTACACCCAGTTTTCTTTGACATTGCAACCCAAAAATAAGTGGGCATCAGGGCACCGGAGAGGAATGTTGAGACACTAACGTGCTATCCCACCTACTAATTGACTAGGAAGTGGAAGTACTGGACTGTGGAACAGCTAACTGCCTTATTTTGAGTAAGTTTACCAAATGTTTTCAATCTTGTAAATATCAAGTACAACAAAGGGTTTACTTTTAAAAGGTACTCTTCAGCAATGTTGCCTTTAGGTGATTAAAGCTCTGCTTTCTAGAGGTTTCCAGAGAATCTGATCCTGGCTCTATTCTCTGTCATCCTGTACTCCACCACAAATCGTGTTTCGATAAATGTAATTCCAACATTAGGGGTGTGCTAAACGTATCAGAGAATTTACACATACAGCCCTACGATCTAATAGAGGTCTTTAAAATTATGAAGGGGTTTGATATGGTATACATAGAGAAGATATTTCCACTTGTGGGGAGACCAAAACTAGGGGCCATAAATATAAGATAGTCACCAATAAATCCAATAGAGAATTCAGGAGAAACGTCTTTATCCAAAGAGAGGTAAGAATGTGAAACGCGCTACCACAAGGAGTAGTTGAGGTGAATCGCATAGATGCATTTAAGGGGAAGCTAGATAAGCAAAATAGAAAGAAATAGAAGGGTATGCTGGTAGGGTTAGATGAAGAGGGATAGGAGGATGCTCATGTGGAGCATAAACGCTGGCATAGACTCTATTGTTGTAATTTTCCCTATCTGGGCGGGTCCGGTCCGGGCAGTGGCCAAGGCGGGTCGCGACCCTGCTGCCGGGTCGCGACCCTGCTGCCGGCTCCATCCCGCTGCTGAAAATTACTTTCTCTTAAAAGGGCCTATTAAGCCCACCCTGCGCGTTACCCGGCCCAATTAAATGGTGCAGGCCTGGTGACGTCATCAATGACGCGTTTTCAGCGGGATCTTTAAAGGAGCCATGGCCACATTGGATTTGTCAATGTAACATAGTGCAGTCAGTGCACTGCAGCATTGGAGTGCTACAAACACTGACAATGACTATACAGAGGCAGAGGGCTGCACCCAGGTTCTCCAATGACTCCCTCCATATGCTTATAGAGGGAGTCAGAGCACGCAGGGAAGTCCTCTTCCCTTCCAATGGGCAGAAGAGACCTCCCCAGGACACCAAAACAGCCTGGTTGGAGATTGCAGAGGAGGTCACAAGCAGGGATGTGGTCAGGAGGACCTGGGTGCAGTGCCGCAAACATTTCAATGATCTCATTAGATCAGGAAACGTGAGTACAAAGCCACACTCACCTTCATCCTGCTGTGCCTCTCATCACATCCCCATCACTCTGCCTTCCCAACCCTACCCCTGCACATCCTTACTCACACCAACATACCTTGCACGTCCACCCATCCCTCTCTCTCTATCTACATTATCACATCCCCATCTCACTTGCCACGCCTCACACTCACCCTCATCCTAGTGCAATCATATCAACAACACACAAGGAGGCCACTTGGGTGTTTTATCCAATGTTTATGTAAAGTTTCTGTTAATGTGGTGTCAAACATAAAATCTTTATTTTCAACACCTTTTAAGTGGCTTAGTGAGTTGCAGTGAACGGTGAGACATAACAGTACCTCCAGCAATGGTGGTGAGTGTGAAAAGAATGGCTTGGTCATTGTAGGGATGCTTTATGGTGTTGCTGTTGGGTGGTGCCAACCTGGCTCATCATGTGGCAGCCATATGGGTGTACAGCGCCAAGTTAAGTAAATCTGGCCATGATGAGGCCATCCCTGGCCTCCCGTGCAGCAATGTGCTCGGGTGCTGATGCCCTCTGTCCTGTGCAGCATCAGGTAATTACGGAGAAGGTTGGTGGTGCTGGTGTGCCTGGTGCTGCTGGTGTTGGGGCTCATCATAGTCAGATTATGAGGATCAAGGTGAGACAGTATAAATAGCATTGATGCTGATGGAATAGATGGCAGGTGAAGTAGAGATGACAGAAGCAATCTAACAATGGTGAGAGAGGTTCTTCCAATGAGGTGACACTGGATGGAGACTTTGCTGGAAAGACTGCAGCCTGCAGAATCTGTGCTGGGAATGCAGTGAGAAACAGCTTCTGCTGAGGAAAGTGATCATCTGTCAGGTGGGAGCTTTTATAGTACATTTGATGCTGTCAACTAATCAGCTGGAGCAATGGCCACTGAACTCCCGCCTCAGGTTGACAGACGTGGTTCTTGAGCAGCGTGTTTCCTGTGGCCATGCAGTTAAAGTAAGATAAGAGTCTGACAACTAGCTACTAATAATTTAAATTGGGTCGCCTCTGCCAGTCGGGTCGGGTCTGTGCTGACAGACGCGCCTGGGGGAAAGGTGCGTGGGAGCAGGATGACAGCGGGTTACCGACCCACACCCAAAAATAACAGCTTTCCCACCTGACCCGCCTCCCATCGCACCCACTACCACCCTGGAAAATTCCGGCCTATGTAATTAACCTAACCATGGCCCTTACTCTTACTCTGCCTCAGCTATACTAGTATATACCTTGGCCTTCCAGCATTTATTGAAAAATAATCAGATTGCCGCACTCATCAAGATGCACAGTGGCTCTCAGGATTATCAATAATGAGGAACTAGAGATTGAAAGCAACAAATTGCTGTATGCTGTTCAGTCTCTGCTGCAAGAAGCAGGGCTTACAACCCAGCGAATTAAAGCTTATGTTACCATGTTAGTTAAGTGCACATTTTAAGGTAATTAATGTACATCCTCCCCAAGGAAGGACAAACACCTCAGCAATTTGAGAAAACCAATAAGAATTTCTGTGTTGAGCAGGAAGAATGTTTTTATTTCCAAGGGATGATGTGATATTGGTGCAACCCCTTGAGCTGTGATTAACAGAGTGAATCATAACGAGGTTCACTGCATTACCAAGACCAAATCTTGAGGATGATAAACATCTGCAGAAAATGCATTACAAACGCACTGGCAGCTGATAACAGCTGAATGATTGGCTTTGTGTGGAAGGGAGACACACACAGCATGGAGAATTTCGCCCTTGAGTTTGAAGAGCATTGAAAAGCCATTCACAAACATGCCTTTATCACTGTGTGCGCATCACCTTTGAGCTGTCACTGACAGGACAAAACATGAAAGCTTGGTCTTTGGATCTGGGCCTTTCTAAAAGCTATTCTATATTTTGTGGGCCTTTCTTCACAGTTATTATTGATTCGGCAATTCCCACCTATTAATGAGGTACTTCATTAACATGTGTGTGAGCCATAACCCTCTTTTGGTATGGGACAAATGGTTTCTCACACAACTGAAAGCACGTGCTGCAGAAAATAAATCTGTATGTTATCAAACGGTACTTGATTCAAATTTGAGATCTGCTGAAACAGTTCTTCCATTAATCCTTCATGGTTAACAAGATTAAAAGTCTGTACAAGAATTTTTTTAATTGTATAATATTAAAAGCTTTATGCACCATGAGCAGATCAGATGTGAAGGTACAGTATTTGGATATTCCCACTGGAATGTGTCTGAGTTATTGGAACAATACCAGAAATTATGCACACACAATTTGGAAACCCGCAGAAATAGAGCTCAGAGCTAACGGACGTACAGCCCAAGGACTGACAGACAAGCCAGCCTGCTGACCAGCAGAGACACAGCTTGGACATGGGCACTTGAATCAATTTCACCTCACTCTCATGTGCCCTTGAAGAAACCATTTAACTTCAAGAATCTTTAATTACGAGGAAATGCATTGTCTTCTGTCATTAGCAACATAGGTGTGGCAAATAAAGAAAAAGAAATCAGATGCAGCCACATATTTTTTTTCCTTTCTTTGAAAAATATATTTAGCTCCATGGTTTACTATTTAATCAAGATTCATCTTTCAAAGGACTCCAAGGAAATGGACAATTTGCTGCTAAACCTGCAGGAATTGAAAGGGGTCACTTACAATTTATTCAATAGTTGGAATGGATGATTATTTGAATGAGAATTGCATTTGAAATATATTGCTAATTGAACACTAAGGGGGCTAAATTCGGTTGATTTGCGCCTCCCGTTAGTGCCCTAAGAGGGCGCTAACGGGGCGCAAATCAACTAGCGCCTGGGCACGGCGCCGCTAACGCCTCCCACGAAATTCAGTGGGAGGTTAGCGGTGGCGCTACGCTGCCGGTGATGACATCATCGCCATGCGCAGCGCCCCGCTCGCGCCCCGGCTGTAATATTGGGTGACGCCCCCTGACTTATCGCCGGACGCTAAGTCCGCCGGGGTCGGGGGGGCCCTACCTGCGGCCGGGACGGCGCTAGTTAAAGGGGAGGTGGCAGGCGGCCATTTTTGTTGCTGGCCGCCTGCCAGCACCTGCCCCCGGCCCCCGTGAAGCCCCCCCACGGCGTGCCGGCTGCTCTCCGTAAGCCTGGCACTCCTTTTGAGTGTCGGGCTCATTTGCCGGCACTCCCGATCCCTGGTGGCCCAGCTGGCCGCCGGGGCGTGCTGTGCCAGGCCCCTCCACACTTCCAGTAGCGCCCCTCCTCCCTCTCGGGGCGCTACCTGGGAAAAATCGGCTGCGGGGGCGCTAACTTTTCGGGATGCTAAAATTAGCGCCCCGGCGAAGGTAGAAGGGGTGCTACCCAATTTTTACCCCTAAGTATGATCTCAATAGTTCTTACTTCATAGCCAGCTTTTCACAGCAACAGTGACATTTTACAGTCATACTTTCACAGCTCTCCATACATTAGATTACTACAGTTGACATCTTCTGTGACTGGATCAGGATTCTGATGTATTGTAGTCTCAATTAGGTAATCTACGTGCAGTATTATAGTAGTAAGTTTTAAGTTGTGCATTCTGAACTACTCCCAGGATCTCAGTTCCATGCTCAGATGCTTCAGCATTTAATCAGCGCAAGAGCTATTTACTGTCTGGCAGGCTGGAAGCAACAGGAAATGAACCATGCATAATGGATGGTACCTGATATTCCGTAGTGCCACGGTGCAGTTTGTTCTGATGCTGTTGCCTCCTGTTGTGAAACACTGCCTCACCCGTTCCTTCACTTCAAGGATCGAATTCTCCTCCCTTATCCCACCTTCACAAACCACGTAATCCAGAATTCCATCTACAAATCGATTTCAAGATCTTCTCTCACCCTATTTGAGTAATCTCTTATCATATGACCCAGCCACACCCTCCAAATTCTCTAACCGGACTACTGCTTACTTCCTGCAACCTCTGCTCCAATATAAGAAGTCAATCCTATAGACATCACCTCATACTAGTGTCCTCTGGAATTCTCTCCCTAATTCACTACCTTGTGGTTGCTCTTATTGCCTTCAAAAATCTCCAAAAAATTTCTTTGAACATGCTTTTAGTAATCCCATCTAAATTCATTCACTTTTCCCCAATGCCCATCTCTCTGCCATGTGGAATTCTCTGAGACTTTCTTTTACATTACATGTGCTATGTATTTGTCATACTGTAATGTTGCTGAGGCAATTCACAAACATTATGCTGATTTCTTTAATAATTACCATGGATAATGCCTGACAGACTGAAAGTGGCCACTCCTAAGTTATAACATGTTTTTTCCTCAACCCAATCTTCTCTTCTCTCCTCACAGCTTAGCTCTCCTTGGTCCCTTGCCTACATCACTATTCTTTAGGTGTTTGATAATGAATGGCAGCTGGTAATTCGACCACAAGGGATAAGACAGGCCAGCCTGATTATGCTTGTCATCTGACACCCATACACTGAACTTCCCAGAAGGAGTCACTGAATAGTGATCAGGAGCAGGAATCCAAGCTTTTTCCCCTTCCTAACTGTAGGGCCCCAATTGCTGTGTTGGCAGGGATCAGCTAACTCCGTAGATCTGGAATTAAATATGGGCCCTTCTTGCTCTGTCTGCCTTACTGAACTTAAATGAGAAGTCGCACAATACCAGGTTATAGTCCAACAGTTTTATTTAAAATTATGAGCTTTCGGAGCTCCGCTCCTTCTTCAGGTACAGGTACCTGAAGAAGGAGCGGAGCTCTGAAAGCTCGTAATTTTAAATAAAACTGTTGGACTATAACCTGGTGTTGTGAGACTTCTCATTTTTGTCCACCCCAGTCCAACACCGGCATCTCCGCATCATGACCATTACTGAACTTAGGGGAAACTGACATTTTTATTTCTTGAGCTGCTGTAAAACATTTTTTCTCCCCTCTTCTCTTGAGGGCAATGATGCATACTGCGGTACAGCTCCATGGGTGTCAGATACGTTCCTATATCTTGCCCAAAGACCACATGCCAGGTTTTGTCAAGGGTCAGTTCTGGAGCTGAAAATACGGCTTATGCCACTGGAGTACAAAATGGCAAAGTCACGAATGACTGCTGCATTGTGCTGTCTGCCACCCTGAAGGAGATTACCAAAAAAGAGTACATCTTTTCTTTTATTGTATAATATTTGTAAAAGTATTTGTGCTCATCAAGGTGAGGGATGTTAGTCCCGAGGAATGAAACTCCTCCTATTTCAGGCACCCAATGACAGGATCAAGCACTCTGAGATGAGGAATAGCAGAACCAAATGCAGAGTAAAGCTCCCAACAACATGCCTCAGACCAATCTCAGACGATTCCTCCTACTGCATCAGTGCAACATTTTTTCTGCTTCCCATACCAGCCATCCCATGCCTTTGGAGTGAAATATCCAACTATTGACAAATTAAGGCTGGTCAGAACAGGATTGAGACTCATATTATATAGGACCCTTACAGGAACCTTTATTATAATATTGGCATACACACTGATTTTCCATATCATTTCTTATTTCAGAAGTTAATAAATAAATTCCCATTTACATAGGCCACTCACTCTGCCTATACATATACATATTCTCCATAACATATTGGGGTAAATTTTTGACTTCACCACCTGGGTGGTGAATTGACAGAGTAGATCGCCCACCGGTCATAGAACCCACCCGATTCTCATTCCACAATAAGTGGTCAATCCACTCCACCAGATTACCACCGAGGTGGTGAAGACACGCTGCCCAGACACAGAAAACACACGCATGCCCTCTTCACACGCTGCCTATAATGGCTACTCAGATTTTAGCAGCAAGCCAACCACTTTGCCAACCCCTTATACCTGCTCATGTTGCCATGCACTCTTCTCACCCTGCTCTGTCTTTATACTATTCATATCCTACCCTCACCGACATTTTCTCTTCCCACAAAACGTTGCCTGCACTTGGCTTGTATACACTTCAAGGGGTAGAAATTCACCTTGGGCAGAAGCATCGGCCACCAGCTATAGGCCCCACCTGATATTTAATTCCATGGACTGCAATGGAATTGAATGTTGAGTTTTGTGTATAACAGGCAGCCGATGTGATACTGCCCATTTTGCGCTACAGCCCACGACGAATTCCTATCCGCACATGTCTAAATTCCACACCTAAGAACAGATGCAAGAAGGAAAATAATTAGTTGGTGTAATAATTAGCCTGGAAATTACCACAAAAGTTAACTATTAACATTTTATTTTGAGCCACAATGCACAGTCATTCAATGTAACAGCCAAACTGAGACTGTTAAGTTTCCTTCAACTTTGGACAGGGCAGAACCTGCAAATAACTGATTTTAGTTCGTTTTCAAATACTATCCACTTAATATTACTTGCAGTCTTGATACCATCAATCAAGCACAATGCTGCTTCTGAGTGGTGTTTTGTTTAAAGATTACAGCTCCGCTGGACATAAAATGATGGCAACAGGGAGTGAATGAGGCTGATCCCTTTCAGGATTCACATAGTGCTAGCCATGAACACCTTATGGACATTATCAGAGCTGTAGATTAAAGTCCTGTCACAATTCACGCCATTATTTAGCATTTATTATATATGTTCAACACTTTCTTCATATCATCCTTTATATGTTCCGGAATTTAGCTCCGTCCTCTTGTCTGAGATTTTTTGGATAAATATCATGTCAGAACCTGACTTCTCCTTGTTCATCACATTGCAGTCTTCCTGCTTATCAAAGTTATATATGTTTCTTAAGTAATTTTAAATACGATCGTATTTGAGGTGTTGAAATTTTTGGTCCTGGGAGTTAAGGGATGAATTGCAGGCTGAGTATAGTGTGATATATGTGAGTTTCTGGGGAACACTGTCAGCTGAAGCCATTGCAATACCTGTGTTCTGGGATACACTGTAGAATGAGCACAGTGTGATATCTATGGATTTCTGGGGTATACTGTAGAATGAGCACAGTGTGATATCTATGGATTTAAGGGTATACTGTAGAATGAGCACAGTGTGATATCTACAGATTTCTGGGGTACACTGTAGAATGAGCACAGTGTGATATCTATGGATTTCTAGGGTACACTGTAGAATGAGCACAGTGTGATATCTACAGATTTCTGGGGTATACTGTAGAATGAGCACAGTGTGATATCTATGGATTTCTAGGGTACACTGTAGAATGAGCACAGTGTGATATCTACAGATTTCTGGGGTATACTGTAGAATGAGCACAGTGTGATATCTATGGATTTCTGGGGTATACTGTAGAATGAGCACAGTGTGATATCTATGGATTTCTAGGGTACACTGTAGAATGAGCACAGTGTGATATCTACAGATTTCTGGGGTATACTGTAGAATGAGCACAGTGTGATATCTATGGATTTCTGGGGTATACTGTAGAATGAGCACAGTGTGATATCTGGATTTCTGGGGTATACTGTAGAATGAGCACAGTGTGATATCTATAGATTTCTGGGGTATACTGTAGAATGAGCACAGTGTGATATCTATGGATTTCTGGGGTATACTGTAGAATGAGCACAGTGTGATATCTATGGATTTCTGGGGTATACTGTAGAATGAGCACAATGTGATATCTACAGATTTCTGGGGTACACTTCAAGTTGAGGAAAGCATTATACCCATGGGTTTTCTGAGGTACACTGTGAATTCAAGACAGTGGAATACCTTTTTTAAATTGGAGCTCCCAGTGCAGTGTTTCACCTGACAGGAGAAAATGTTGGGTGCAGAGATGGAAGATTTATCATATTGTTAATACCTGTTTGATTCTTGGGTACACTGCTTGGTGACGGTAGTGTGACACCCATAGGTTTTTGAATCTACAGCTTCAGAGAGCATCAATGAGACAGAACCTCAGGTTTCCCTGATCTGAAATAGTCCGTACACAATACTAAGATATTAAGTAACTGTGGGGATCATGTTGTGGATGGAACCTCTAGTATGCTCTGCCTGGTATTTCATTCCCACCAGGCACACAGCCACTCACTGCTCATGGGAGTATATTCTAGTGATGGGTGTGCAGTGACAGTAACTGGCTGCGGGAAACCTAGCCAATATTTTCCGCTTCCGAGCTCAGAGATGGAGATAACGGTACTATTCCAAATGCCCCAGCTGAGTTCAGCTAACTCAACACACACCAGATATCAAACCTGGGACCGTATTGTTTTTATGGGTCCATACCACACCCAGCAGTGAATTTACCAATTGACTCACTGGGGAACCTGGTAAGGGATGCCTATTAAATTAATCTAAATCCTGCTCCTATTCAGTGACCCCCTCCTAGAAAATGCATGTGAGCGGATGTTGGTAGAGAACGGAAATCAGCCTGGCTTGTGATTTATACCATCTCTGATTGAATAGCCTGCTTTCACTCACAGTCTAGGCCCACACATTAAGAATGGCTACCTGAGCAAATTACCAGAAGGCCGCTGGCACCTATGGATTTGTAACCCTGCAAGAGTTAGCATCTTCAGGAGAGGAGGGGGAAAATTTAAAAAACTGTGAAAAAAACAGAAGGGTTCATTTTCCAATCAGCAGGTTAGTTAATTATTGTCTGCAAACTCACTGGAAAGCTGACTGCAGTTAAAACATTTGCACTTTAACAAAAAATGTACCTTTATCTGTGTTGACAATTTAATTTGTCACACAAAGTATTTTTCAACAGAAAATCCATCAGCTCATCCAGACGTTGGCTAGAGTGGGGTGTCTAAAGTGTTAAATGTTAAATCGACTCAGGACCAGATAATTCATCACAAACATCTTTGCCATTGTCAAAGGTTGCCATCCATTCAATATTGATGAATGACTACATGATCTATTACAACTATGAGAAGTCGCACAACACCAGGTTATAGTCCAACAGATTTATTTAAAGTTACAAGCTTTCGGAGCTGTTGCCCCTTCGTCAGGTAAAGGTACAATTCCTGACGAAAGGGCAACAGCTCCGAAAGCTTGTAACTTTAAATAAATCTGTTGGACTATAACCTGGTGTTGTGCGACTTCTCATTTTTGTCCACCCCAGTCCAAGACCGGCATCTCCGCATTATTACAACTATGAGAGATAAAGTTGTCAATGCCTTTTGTTTCAGTATAGCTACAGAGGGTGTCTCGTACCACCTTGGTTCATACTAATGAATCTGTAGTAGTTTGATTGATAGCTGTGTCTGACACCTTTGAGAAGTGAACAGGGTCACTGATTGACTGCTGTCCTCTTCGACATACAGCACAATGGTCAGAGGTCATGATTACAGATTATATTGGGCCACATGTAGTTCAACAGACGGTCTAGAGTGTTAGTTTCAGTCTTGCAGCTCGCAGTTTAAAAGCTCTGTTTTTAAGTTTTGTGTCAGCCAGCCGAATAGCTGAGCTAGTGTCCAAACGGTATCCTGTTATACAGGTTAAGAAGTGAGTCTATTGCCTTAATTTTATCCCAACCCACTCAGCGTGAGCAAACAGTTAAAATATGAAAAATTGACTTAATGTCCCGTTCCTACCGGGAAGTTGCTAAACGTCATTTTAACTGGCCAATTAAAACGTGCGTGGGCAGGTGCCTCATAAATAAATGCAATTTAGGGTCGCATGATATCAATTAACTGGGTGGAATGGAAGACCCGCTCAGCGGCCAACCGTTTGAGTAAAACTTCACAGAGTTGTCTTCACAAACTGACTGACACAACTGGAAGCCGTATTTAAAGGGGCCGTCACCTACAGCCTCTCAGAGCGTTAGAATCTGTGTGCTATTGTGATTAGTGACTTTCCAAAACAGTTAAGCTTGGAGGTTGCTTCTTTCTAATTTTTTACCCCTTACTTACCCTGGTTAAACACTTACAGCTTATCAGGGTGCTATTTTTTCTTCTTTCCTTTGGATGGAGGAACAATTGGAGTAAAAGGAGAAGCAGCAGCCTGAACAACAATAATGAGCATTAGATGGGCCTGTTAGAAGACTGCATTTAAAGAGAGCTGCTCGTAGAAAGCTTTACCCAGCCTACAGAGTCTATAGGCTTAGTCAGTTTCCTGGATATCTCTGAGGAGCAGTGCGTCAGGCGTCTGCACTTCACCAGGCAGGCTGTCATTGATCTATGCAGCTTCCTGCAGCAGGACCTGCTGCCTGCTGGACCGGGGGACCAAGCTTAGACAGTGAGGTCACCACTGCCCTAAATTTTTCACCTCAGGCTCTTTCCAGTCTGCTACAGGGGTAATCATCTGCATTTCATCATGCATCTGCATCAGGCAGGCCACTAATGCCCTCCTTGCCAGAGTAAAGTACTACATTACCTTTCCAAAGGACACCAACAGCCAGAATGAGAGAGCTCTGAGATTTGCAACAGTGGCAGGCTTCCCTCGTGTCCAAGGCATAATAGACTGCACTCATATAGCCATCAGGACACCAGAAGATGAGGCAGGAGCTTTTGTAAACAGGAAGAGATTCCACTCCATCAATGTTCAACTCGTGTGTTACCACTGCAGAAGGATAATGCAAGTCTGCGACAGTTTCACTGGCAGCTGCCATGATGCCTTCATGCTGCAACACTCATCCATCCCCCAAATTTTCTACCTATCCAGGAACATCAGAAGATAGCTGATTGGTTAACAGATACCCTATACAGACACGGCTGGTGACACCTCTCTGCAACCCCACCATGCCTGAATAGCTCAGGTACAATCAGAGCCATGGGACCACCCGGAACATCACAGAGCATTATGGGGATAGGGCAGGAAAGTGGAGTTGAGGTAGAAGATCAGCCATGATCTTATTGATTGGTGGAGCAGGCCCGAGGGGTCATATGGCCTACTCCTGCTCCTATTATTTATGTTCTTATGTAGAGCATACCATTTGCATGTGGTAGCGAAGGTTTAGGTTCCTTGATCACTCTCGGTCTCTCTACAATATGGCCCAGGCAAAGTGGATCACAGCACTGTAGTTTTCTGCATTCTGCACAACCTAGCAATACAAAGAGGATTGGAGTTGGAGGAGGTACAGCAGATGAGGAAGAATTGAATGAAGGCGGGGAAGAACCACAAGATGGAGGGTCAGTACAATGAAATGTAGCTAGAGAGGTCAGGGAACAGCTAATAGAGCATTGCTTTTGGATACCTGCTCAAACCCGTTACCTGAAAAGTGCCAAAAGGCTCCTCTGCATTAACAGTAATTGTTACCTCCTTCACCACTCCTTTGATTCGGCATTAAAGAACATTGAAACCATTCATCCAGCCTCTACATCAATGACATCCTGACAATGCAGAGTAACAAACTGCAATGAAAATAAACAATGGTTCTTACCAGGCTAGTACTGCCATATCAGCCAATGTGGTTCCTGCAGATGTATCAAATACATAACTGATACATTAGTCAGCATTTCCATAACTTTCAACACCTTTTCCACTGAATAGCAATATGACCATGAAACTGATGCCCAATATCAATGCTGCATTTTCAAAAGTGCATGGGTCACTGATGACAGCTATGTGGCCATCTGGACAGCATGTTATTACTTCTCCTTCCCCACCAATTGATCCAACTCACGAGATCACAGGATAATTACAGATGATGAAGGTCATTCGACCCACTACACTATTTGAATGTTTATTCCTTTGTGTGAAATTAGGAAGCACCTCTTCAAACAAGTAGAAATCTGGAACACTCTCCCCAAAAGACTCTGGTTGCTGGGTCAATTGAAACTTTCAAGACTGAGGTAGATAGATCATTGTTAGGTAAGGCTATCAAGGGATATGGAGCAAAGGCGGGAAGATGGAGTTGAGGTACGGATCAGCCATGAGCAGGCTGAGGGGCTGAATGGCCTCCTATTCCTATGAGTCTTCTTAAGATCTAGATCTAGATCCATTTCAACTTCATCCATAGCTATTTGAACACCATTCATGGCTTATACATGCTGTCTATTTTTTCTTCCTATGTGTCGCAATTTACATCTGTCTGCACTAAATTTCATTGCTCTGCCCACTTAGATATCTTGTCCAACTCATTCTGTATTTTCTGAGCTGCCTCTTCCAGTTTCACAGCTCCTCCTAGTTTGCTTTCATCAAATTTGGTCACTTTGCATCAAGTTTCTCAATCCAGGTCATTTATTTAAATTAGAAACAGTAGCGAGCCCTGAGGCACCACACTCAGTACTTCTGCCACCCCCCACCCCCCCCATCACTGTGACATAACTCATCTAACGAGTACTCATTTCCTATCCTTCAACCAGTTTCTTATTCATTCACAGGATTTATCCCAAATCACCCACAGCTTTGAGTTTAATTAATGGCCTTTCATAGAATCATAGAGCATAGAAGGAGGCCATTTGGCCCATCGTGCCTCTGCCGTCTCTTTGAAAGAGCCATCCAATTAGTCCCACTCCCCTGCTCTTTCCTCATAGCCCTGCAATTTTTTCCCTTTCAAGTACTTATCCAATTCCCTTTCGGTAGTTACTATTGAATCTGCTTCCACGACCCTTTCAGGAGTGCATTCCAGATCATAACAACTCACTGTGTAAAAACATTTCTCCTCATCTCCCCCCCTGGTTCTTTTGCCAATTATGCTAAATCTCTGTCCTCTGGTCATAGTGAAGGAGGAGAAAGTTGAGATACTGGATGGGATAAAAATTGATAAGGAGAAGGTAGATAAGTCACCAGGTGGGATGCATCCTAGGATACTGAGGGAAGTAAAGGTGGAAACTGCGGAGGTACTGGCCATAATCTTACAATCCTCCTTGGATATGGGGCTGGTGCCAGAGGACTGGAGAATTGCAAATGTTACACCCTTGTTCAAAAAAACGGTGTAAGGATAAACCCAGCAACTACAGGTCAGTCAGTTTAACCTCGGTACTGGGGAAGCTTTTAGAAACGATAATCTGGGACAAAATTAACAGTCACTTGGACAAGTATGGATTAATTAAGGAAAGCCAGCACGGATTTGTTAAAGGTAAATCGTGTTTAACTAACTTGATTGAGTTTTTGGATGAAGTAACAGAGGGTTGATGTGGGCAATGAAGTTGACGTGGTGTATATGGACTTCTAAAAGGCGTTTGATAAAGTGCCACATAATAGGCTTGCCAGCAAAGTTGAAGCCCATGAAAGAGAAAGGAAAAGTGGCAACATGGATATGAAATTGGCTAAGTGACAGGAAATGGTTGTTTTTCGGACTGGAGGAAGGTATTCAGTGGTGTTCCCCAGGGGTCGGTACTAGGACTATTGCTTTTCTTGATATATATTAATGACTTAGACTTGGGTGGACAGGGCACAATTTCAAAATTTGCAGATGACACAAAACTTGGAAGTATAGTGAACAGTGAGGAGGAGAGTGATAGACTTCAAGAGGACATAGACAGGCTGGTGGACTGGGCGGACACGTGGTAGATGAAATTTAATGCAGAAAAGTGCAAAGTGATACATTTTGGTCAGAAGAACAAGGAGAGGTAATATAAACTAAAGGGTACAATTCTAATGGGGGTGCAGGAACAGAGACCTGGGGGTATATGCACAAATCGTTGAAGGTGGCAGGGCAGGTTGAGAAAGCAATTAAAAAAGCATACGAGATCCTTGGCTTCATAAATAGAGGCATAGAGTACAAAAGCAAGGAAGTTAGGTTGAACCTTTATAAAACACTGGTTCGGCCTCAACTGGAGTATTGTGTCCAACTCTGGGCACTGCACTTTAGGAAGGATGTGAAGGCCTTAGAGAGGGTGCAGAAAAGATTTACAAGAATGGTTCTAGGGATGAGGAACTTCAGTTACGTGGATAGACTGGAGAAGCTGGGGTTGTTCTCCTTAGAGCAGAGAAGGTTGAGAGGAGATTTGATAGAGGTGTTCAAAATCATGAGGGCTCTAGACAGAGTAGAAAGAGAGAAACTGTTCCCATTAGCGGAAGGGTCGAGAACCAGAGGACACAGATTCAAGGTGATTGGCAGAAGAACCAAAGGCGACATGAGGAAAAACTTTTTTACGCAGGGAGTGGTTAGGATCTGGAATTCACTGCCTGAAAGGGTGGTGGAGGCAGATTCAATTGTGGTTTTCAAAAGGGAATTGGATAAGTACCTGAAAGAAAAAAAATTGCAGGGCTACGGGGAAAGGGCGGGGGAGTGGGACTAGCTGAAGCGTCCTTGCAGGGAGCCGGCCTCCTTCTGTGCTGTAACCATTCTATGATTCGATGATTCTAATGACCCTCCTGCCAATGGAAGCAGTTTCTCCTTATCCAATCTATCAAAGCCCCTCATAATTTTGAACATCTCAATTAAATCTCCCCTTAACCTTCTCTGTTCTAAGGAGAACACTCCCAGCTTCTTTAGTCTCTCCACATAACTGAAGTCCCTCATCCCTGTTACCATTCTAGTGAATCCCCTCTTCACCCTCTCCAAGGCCTTGACATGCTTTCTAAAGTGTGGTGCCCAGAATTGGACATATTACTCCAGCTGAGGTCTAACCAGTGATTTATAAAGGTTAAAATCGTCCTTTTTGCCTGATGGCCACACAAGCTGCCCAGTGTAGTCAATATTTAAAGAAAAATTATCATAATTCAGTCAAATTTGATACAAAATAAGCTCAATATTTATGTATTGCAAGTTATTGGTAAACTTCATAATCTATTTTCAACGTAAAATATTTTACAGAACTCACAAATTTCAAATTCCAAGTTACAATTTATGATGCCCAGGAGTTTATCACACTGAGAGGGTAGTATGGCTGACTTTTTTTTTTACAGATCAATAGGCATTGCGCCATATCCTATTCTTGCTACAATGACCTAGGCTCTTTCCCTGATTCTTATTCAACTTAGGAACTCACAATGAAGCACAGAGGAAATATTCTTGTTTTTAAGGATTTAACCCTTTCAAAGTCTTTGTTGTGTACCATTTAATCGCAGTAGATTCCTTCAAAAAGATATTCCCTTCTATCTGTAATTGAACAACACAGTAAAAGAATAAGCAAATTCTTAAAGGTCCCAAATGGCCATCACAGTGTGGTGTCTGTAACCAGGGGTGAACTATGCAGCTTGAATACTCAGCATTTCACATTATGAATTAATTAAAGTTTTTAAACTCATTGTGTGTGGTATATAAATGAAAACTTGCAGCAGACAACATCCCATCTATCTCGGCTGAACTTGACTTTTTTAATACTTCAGCTCATTTTCCTGCATACACAGATGCAATAGATGTAATAGTTCTTTGAAAAGAATTAAGCCCAGTAGTTTATAGCAGCAGTGGAGCCCAGTCCAGTCAAGATTTCCTCTTAAGCAATCTGCCACTTTCTAAGCTCCAGAGCAACTTGTTTACATTTTGGACTCCATTCATAAAATATGGCTAGTAACACAGAGACAACTAGATGATCCCATCTGTGTGAACAATACAACTGACTGCTCGTCCAGAAACAGATCTATTGGAAAAAGAATATAAAGTATTTTCATAAGAAAGGAATGAAATTGGAAGTAACTTATGAACATCAGCAGATTTGTTAGTCTGTTTCTGGCTCTGACATTTTAAGTGAAATGACAGAAAGTACCTGGCAGAGATATCTAATGTCAGGAGGAGAAAGCCCTTGTGAGTTTTCAAAGAACTATTACATCTATTGCATCTCCATCACCCATGAGAAAGTTCTTCTTTATCTGGAAATTTTCAATGAAATTATTTTAATTACAGAGCGATAACTCAGTCCCACATTCCTTGGCTGTTTCCCAGAAATGTAAACATTTTTTTAGAAAAAAGAGGCCACAGTCCGTGAATAAGTTATAACGTTAATCCACAGAGTCTGATGATTGCAGGGCCACTCAATGCTGCTGACTCTCTTTCAGCCTTGTGTCTCCCTTATCTCAATGATGGTTTTATAACCTGCTGTGTCTCATGTGTACTTGTCAAATTCTGACAGCATTCTGCGCTCACAACAAAACCGGCAGAAATTTACACCTTTGAAAACTTTCCCCGATTATTCTTTTGTGCTATTGTTCAGGAATAAGGAGGCTGTTTTTAAAGTGCTTTGAATTTGCTGCTGAGGTATTCAGGAAGTCTTTTCACAGCTGTCAACTAACCCTTACTGTTTCGCCAGACACTCATTTAGGAAAATGTAATTTCTGCAAGTAGTAGTGATCTTTTATAAGAAACTTCTAAAAATTATCTGCTTATTGTGTACAGATTTTTAGCTAAATACAGGAAGAGTTTAGAGCTGGTTGCTCTGTGTTACAATGAGAAGAAAACAATTCTTCATTTTATGGATCCTCCACTTTTGTGCTATGCCCTTTCATACATTGCTCACTGGATAATTGTTAATGAGCCTAACAAAGTTATATTGAATGTGATCGGCATGTCACTTTCGTAGGCAATCAGGGTTAATGAAAGGCAATGGAATGCTAGTCTGGAGAAAACTCTAGACTCATTATACCTAATAGGGGATTAGCAATAGAACAATTTTAGAGACATCTGAGGACAGCTTTATGCTGCCCTTGGGCTTAAACCTATCCCACCAATGAAACCTGAAGAGCTTCAGTCTCAACCCTATCCAAAAAAAAAGTTCATTCAAATTCCATGCAAGAATGGATTTCTAATTTACAATAATTTACAACATCTTATAACACACTGTTGTTCATCTCAAACAGTATTAGAAAAAAGTTCCTGTCTTTCTCAAAGTTTATGGAAAATCCAAGACAATGGTCACACTTGATAATATTATGGTACTTGCTGTTAAGATAAACTCTTTCTATCATATATAAAATGCACAAAGACAGTCCTGGATTTCTAAAAAAAAATGGAAACTGTGCATCTGCCCAAGCTCCTGGTATGACATGATTATATTGATGACAAAATATTTGTTAACAAACCTTTTGGAATCCCAGGCTACTTTAGTTTACCTGTAACCTGCTGTGTGCTCTAGATAAGAAACAAGTCTGAATTCACAGATACAGCTACTGCAAAATTTAATCCAATTATTATAGTGAAAGTAAATCTAACTGTGTTTGTCTTTACCTGTCTGAAGTTACCACATCTCAATAAACAATCAACAAACATTGCAATACAAACCGCTATTATCCTAATAACAGCAAGCACTGACAATCTGCTCTGGAGCTGAGCCAAGAGCCTCTATTGCAGGCAGACTCTGTCCTCAATCCCTTATTAAAGTTGTTAAACAGCAAATCCTTTCACCTAAACACAATGGGGATTGAGTGTTGCAAACTTTGCTGCATCAACTTAAACTTTAGATTAGCTGGCTGCGCTGAGGTACAGTTACACTTGCTCTAGTTGCTGCAAGTAGAAAACAAACACTCCATTTAATGAAATAGAAAGTAGATAAAAAGTCACTTTCTTCTGCCTCAATCACTGAGTCGGAGTTCACAGACCTCATTTTCTTCATATTTCACTAACAAAACACAACACATATTGCAATACAAGGATAAAAGTACTCTGGAAATGTATGAACAAAGTGCCCTATACTGAGGCAGTTCTTCTAAATTCAGATCAAAAAACATTTGCTAATTTAACATAAAGCTTTCAGCAGCTTACCTTAAGTCTGAGTAGTGCAGAAGCAGATGTTACAAAACAAAGTAGTGGTAACATCAGGTACCTGATGAACCTCATTACACAGCCAGACCCCATGATACCCTACAGGGGAAAAGAGCCTGCCAAATCTTAACAGCTTGTAGAGAGAGGCACCAGTGCCTCCTTAGAAGAGGATAAGAACACAACTCTCAGCCGGAGCTCTAAACTGTCGAGAACTTGCTTCAAGTCACTGCTCTGAAGACACTGGAAAGCTAATCACTTTCATGTAATGACTTCTCTCATCGGGGGAGGGGGGCAACGGTGGCTGGTGGCGGGGGTAAGAACTGTGGTTAGTGAAAAGTTGCAAGGGGAGGGAGAGAGTTCGTCAACACCAAGAAATGCATCTGCTGTGACTGAACTGCTTGCAAAAGGTAACTTGTTGAGTGCACAGTGAAACTCATCAAAGCTCTGGCAGGCGTGCCTGAGAGCCACAGGCAGAGGGAACTTGCTCAGTCTGTCTATCATATCAAGAACAGTTCAGGCTACTATTCATCAGAAAATGAAGTTATTTGTGTATGGAAAGGAAAAGTAAGTAGTGTCCCTGGAATACTTCTAATAATCCTTTAAATTTAAAGAACAAAGGCTCTTGCCTGGGCTGCACTGTAATTTCCTAGCTTGCTGAGCTTTGATGGTGACACAGCACCAGCTGTACTTTCAGTTGATTTAAACACCTCTCTCATATATTCAAATATTGTTAACTCACCAGAGATTTTCTTAATTTCCATTAGTTTATAACTCTTACTTCATCGCTGCTTATTGAGAAATGAAGCCTCATCCTGATAAATTTATAAATTAGAATGAAATATTTAGAATAAAACTTTATGTATTTAGCAACATTTCTTTTTACATGATTTGAAAATTGTGCATCTACACAAACACAAATGCACAGCACGGAGCTTTGTTTCTTTGCTACTCATTATTGGCCGTCCTTGTCTGCTGAATTTGTTTCCTCTGAAAGGAAGGCTCCATTCTTTGATAAAGCTCAGTGATCACTCACGCATCAACATGGGCTCTTAAAGTGACTGATCACACAGAACTAATCCAACACCGTGTTATTGATACTCTCCCTGACAATAACTCAGTATATTCCCACACACAGTCTTCCATTACCTGCTCTTGGTCTGCTCTACAACAATCTCCAATAAACCTAGAATCATAGCATCTCACAGAAGGAGGCCATTTGGCCTGTCGTGCCTGTGCCGGCCCTTTGAAAGAGCTGTCCAATTTAGTCTCACACCCCAGCTTTCTCCCCATAATGCTGCAAATTAGTCCTCTTCAAGTATATGTCCAATTGCCTTTTGAAAGTTACTATGGAATCTGATTCCAAAACACTTTCAGGTAGTGCGTTCTAGATCTCAACAACCCTCGATGTAAGACATTTCTTCTCATTTCCCCTCTAGTTCTTTTGCCAATTATCTTAAATCAATGACCTCTGGTAATCGACCCACTTGCCTGAGGAAATAGTTTCCCCCTATTTGCTCCATTAAAACACTTCATAATTTTTAAATACCTCTAATAGATTACTGTCTTCCATTGTTGAGAAATATTGCTTCGGTAGTATCACTTTTTCAAGAGCAATTCTGCAGTATCACTGATCCTCCAGCATCAGCTACTCCTAGAGAATCTCTATAATTGCTACAGTATCACTGGATCTCCTGCAGTATCAGTAACGCCAACAGTATCACTGAAACTCCGGAAGTATCACTGCAACTCCTGCAGTATCAGTAACTCCTGCAGTATCAGTAACTCCGACAGTATCACTGGAACTCCAGCAGTATCAGTAACTCCTGCAGTATCAGTAACTCCTGCAGTATCAGTAACTCCGACAGTATCAGTAACTCCGACAGTATTACTGGAACTCCAGCAGTATCAGTAACTCCTGCAGTATCACTGGAACTCCAGCAGTATCAGTAACTCCTGCAGTATCAGTAACTCCTGCAGTATCAGTAACTCCAGCAGTATCAGTAACTCCGACAGTATCAGTAACTCCTGCAGTATTACTGGAACTCCAGCAGTATCAGTAACTCCTGCAGTATCACTGTAACTCCTGCAGTATCACAGTAACTCCGACAGTATCAGTAACTCCGACAGTATCAGTAACTCCGACAGTATCAGTAACTCCGACAGTATCAGTAACTCCGACAGTATCAGTAACTCCTACAGTATCAGTTTCACTCCTGCAGTATCAGTAACTCCTGCACTATCAGTAACTCCTACAGTATCAGTAACTTCTGCAGTATCAGTAACTCCTGCAGTATCAGTAACTCCTGCAGTATCACTGTAACTCCTGCAGTATCAGTAACTCCTGAAGTGAGGTGGTCAGAGTGGAGCTGATTGGTGAGTAGCTGGTGGGTATTTTCTGTTAAGTTTTTTGTTCAGTTTTAAGTGTATTTCTGCTGAGTAGCTCATAGCCCATTACTAGAGGGAGAGCGCTCATTGGTGAGTTGCAGGTGAGTGTTTTTGTTAAGTTTTTAAGTTTATTTCGCAGGCTTTTTTACAGGGGCCAGTGTCAGGAGCGGAGAGAGCAGCAGCACTGTGAGTAGTTAAACTCACTTTCGCGGGCTTTTTTGCAGAGGCCAGTGTCGGGAGCAGAGAGAGCAGCAGCACAGTGAGTATTTAAACTCACTTTCGTGGGCTTTTTACAGAGGTCAGTGTCAGGGAAGGGCCCTTGAGTATATCATTTAATTGAAGTGAAATTGGTGGGATTCATTTAATTTAATTTTAAGGGTAAGTCATGGCAGGAGAGCTCCGCCCCGTGATATGCTCCTCCTGCTATATGTGGGAAATCAGGGACGCTTCCTGTGTCCCTGACGACCATGTGTGTGGGAAGTGAATCCAGTTGCAGCTACTGATAAACCGCATTGCGGCGCTGGAGCTGCGGATGGATGCATATTGGAGCATTCGCGACACTGAGAACGTCATGGATAGCACATTTAGCGAGTTGGTCACACCGCAGGCAAAGGGTGTACAGGCAGGAAGTGAATGGGTGACCGCCAGGCAGAGTAAGAGGTGCAGGCAGGTAGTGCAAGGGCCCCCTGTGGCCATCCCCCTCTCAAACAGATATACCACTTTGGATACTGTTGGGGGAGGATGACTTATCAGGGGAAGGCAGCAGCAGCCAACTTCCTGGCACCATGGGTGGCTCTGCTACACAGGCTGGGAGGAAAAAATGTGGAAGAGCTATAGTGATAGGGGACTCAATTGTCAGGGGAATAGATAGGCGTTTCTGCGGCTGCAATCGAGACTCCAGGATGGTGTGTTGCCTCCCTGGTGTAAGGGTCAAGGACGTCTCAGAGCGGCTATAGAACATTTTGGAGGGGGAGGGCGAACAGCCAGTTGTCGTGGTGCACATAGGCATCAACGATAAAGGTAAAAAACGGGATGAGGTCCTAAGAGCAGAATATAGGGAGTTAGGAGGTAAATTAAAAAATAGGACCTCAAAGGTAGTAATCTCAGGATTGCTACCAGTGCCACGTGCTAGTCAGAGTAGAAATAGGAGGATATTTCAAATGATTACGTGGCTAGAGGAATGGTGCAAGGGGGAGGCATTCAAATTCCTTGGACATTGGAACCGGTTGTGGGGGAGGTGGGACCAGTACAAACGGGACGGTCTGCACCTGGGCAGGGCCAGGACCGATGTCCTAGGGGGAGTGTTTGCTAGTGCTGTTGGGGAGGGTTTAAACTAAAGTGGCAGGGGGTTGGGAACCTGAGCAGGGAGACAGAGGAAAGGGAAACAAGGATAAAAGCAAAAGACAGGAAGGAGAAAAACAAAAGTAGAAGGCAAAGAACTCAATGGTTTAAATCAAACATGGTCACAGTAAATAATAATTCATATAGGTCTGAGAGCGTTAAAAAAACAAGCCTGAAGGCTTTGTGTCTTAATGCAAGGAGCATTCGGAACAAGGTGGATGAATTAGCTGTGCAAATAGAGGTAAATGAATACGATTTGATTGGGATAACAGAAACATGGCTCCAGGGTGGCCAAGGCTGGGAACTCAACATCCAGGGGTATTCAATATTTAGGAAAGATAGGCAAAAAAGAAAGGGAGGTGGGGTAGCATTGCTGGTTAAAGAGGGGATTAACACAATTGAAAGGAAGGATATTAGCTCTGATGATGCGGAATCTGTATGGGTAGAACGGAGAAATAACAAGGGGCAGAAAACGTTAGTGGGAGTGGTATATAGACCTCCAAACAGTAATACGGAGGTTGGGGACGGCATTAAAAGGGAAATTAGAGAAGCATGCAGTAAGGGCACAGCAGTCATCATGGGTGACTTTAATTTACATATAGATTGGGCTAACCAAATTAGTAAAAATACTGTGAAGGAGGAATTCCTAGAATGTTTACGGGATGGTTTTCTGGAACAATATGTCGAGGAACCAACCAGAGATCAGGCCATCTTAGACTGGGTATTATGTAACGAGAAAGGATTAATTAGCAATCTTGTTGTACGATGCCCCTTGGGTCAGAGTGATCATAATATGATAGAATTTTTCATTAGGATGGAGAGTGAAGTAGTTGAATCAGAGACTAGGGTCCTGAATTTAAATAAAGGAAACTACGATGGTATGAGGCGCGAATTGGGTAGGATTGATTGGGGAATGTCACTCAAAGGGTTGATGGTGGATAGGCAATGGCAAACATTCAAAGACTGCATGAATGAACTACAGAATTTGTTCATCCCAGTGTGGCATAAGAATAAAACAAAAAGGGTGACTCAACCGTGGCTAACAAGGGAAATTAGGGATAGCATAAGATCCAAGGAGAGGGCATATAAATTGGCCAGAAAAAGCGGTAACCCTGAGGATTGGGAGCAGTTTAGGATTCAAAGGAGGACAAAGGGATTAATTAAGAAGGGGAAAATAGAATATGAAAGTAAGCTTGCAGGGAACATAAAAACTGACTGTAAGAGCTTTTATAGATATGTGAAGAGAAAAAGATTAGTGAAATCAAGTGTAGGTCCCTTGCAGTCAGAAGCAGGGGAAGTTATAATGGGGAACAAAGAAATGGCGGACCAAGTAAATGCATATTTTGGTTTTGTCTTCACAAAGGAGGACACAAATAACCTCCCAGAGATGTTGGAGAACATACGGTCTGATGAAAGGGAGGAACTGAAAGAAATCAGTATTTGAAGGGAAATGGTGTTAGGGAAATTGACGGGATTGAAGGCCAATAAATCCCCAGGGCCTGATAATCTGCATCCTAGGGTACTTAAGGAAGTGGCCCTAGAAATAGTAGATGCATTGCTGATCATCTTCCAACATTCGATGGAATCTGGAACTGTACCCATGGATTGGAGGGTAGCTAATGTTACCCCACTATTCAAAAAGGGTGGTAGAGAGAAAGCGGGGAATTACAGACCGGTAAGCCTGATATCGGTAGTGGGGAAAATGCTAGAGTCCATTATGAAAGATGTAATAGCTGAGCACTTGAAAAACAGTGACAGGATCGGACAAAGTCAACATGGATTTACAAAAGGTAAATCGTGCTAGACTAATCTACTGGAATTTTTTGAGGATGTAACTGGGAAAATAGATAAGGGAGAACCAGTAGATGTGGTGTATTTGGACTTTCAAAAGGCTTTCGATAAGGTCCCGCATAAGAGATTAGCGTGTAAAGTTAAGGCACATGGGATTGGGGGCAAGGTATTGACTTGGATAGAGAACTGGTTGGTGGACAGAAAGCAGAGAGTAGGAATTAATGGGTCTTTTTCCGAGTGGCAAGCAGTGACTAGTGGGGTACCGCAGGGTTCGGTCCTTGGACCCCAGCTATTCACAATATACATTAATGATCTGGATAAGGGAACTAAATGTAATATCTCCAAGTTTGCAGATGACACAAAGCTGGGTGGGCGTGTGTGCTCCGAGGAGGATACTGAGAAACTCCAGGATGATTTGGACAGGTTGGGTGAGTGGGCAGAAGCGTGGCAGATGCAATATAACGTGGATAAATGCGAGGTTATCCACTTTGGTGTCAAAAACAGAAAGGCAATCTGAATGGCAATAGATTGGGAGAAGGGGAAGTGCAACGAGACCTGGGTGTCCTTGTGCACCAGTCGCTGAAGGTAAGCATGCAGGTGCAGCAGGCAGTGAAGAAGGCAAATGGTATGTTGGCCTTCATAGCGAAAGGGTTTGAGTATAGGAACAGGGATGTCCTGCTGCAGTTGTACAGGGCCTTGGTGAGACCACACCTTGAGTACTGTGTGCAGTTTTGGTCGCCTTATCTGAGGAAGGATGTTCATGCCATGGAAGGAGTTCAGCGAAGATTCACAAGGCTGATACCTGGGTTGGGAGGAATGACATATGAGGAGAGATTGGGTCGATTGGGCTATACTCGCTGGAGTATAGAAGAATGAGAGGGGATCTCATCGAAACATATATAATTCTGACAGGTCTGTACAAACTAGATGCAGCAAGAATGTTCCCGATGGTCGTAGAGTCCAGAACCAGGGGTCATTATCTAAGGATAAGGGGTAAGCCATTTAGGACAGAAATGAGGAAGAATGTCTTCACCCAGAGAGTGGTGAACCTGTGGAAATCTCTACCACAGAAGGTAGTTGAGGCAAAGTCATTAAATATATTCAAGAATGAGTTAGATATATTTCTTAATGCTAAAGGTATCAAGGGATATGGGGAGAAGGCAGGTACAGAGTACTGAGTTTGGATGATCAGCCATGATCTCATCGAATGGCGGAGCAGGGTCGAGGGGCTGAATGGCCTACTCCTACTCCTATCTTCTATGTTTATCTATGTTTAACTCCTGCAGTACCAGTAACTCCTGCAGTATCACGGTAACTCCTGCAGTATCACTGTAACTCCTGCAGTATCACTGTAACTCCAGCAGTATTACAACTTCCAAAAAAAATATATTCCACTGAAAAGAAAAGGGTGTAAAAGAAAGGACAGTCATCCGTGGCTAAGTAAAGAAATTAAGGATAGTATTCGACTAAAAACAAGGGCATATAAGGTAGCGAAATCTAGTGGGAGGACAGAGGATTGGGAAAACTTTAAAAGGCAGCAAAAAATAACAAAAAGATTGATTAAGAAAGGGAAGATAGATTATGAAAGTAAATTAGCAAAAAATATAAAAACAGATAGTAAGAGTTTTTATAGTTATATAAAAAGAAAAAGGGTGGCTAAAGTAAATGTTGGTCCCTTAGAGGATGAGACCGGGAAATTAATGGTGGGAAATATGGAGATGGCAAAAACACTGAATGAATATTTTGTATCAGTCTTTACAGTAGAGGACACTAAGAATATCCCAACACTGGACAAACAGGGGGCTATAGGGGGAGAGGAGCTAAACACGATCAAAATCACTAAGGAAGTGGTACTCGGTAAAATAATGGGACTCAAGGCGGATAAATCACCTGGACCTGATGGCTTACATCCTAGAGTCTTGAAGGAAGTGGCGGTAGGGATTGTAGATGCATTGGTAATAATTTTTCAAAACTCCCTGGATTCCGCTAAGGTCCCGGCAGACTGGAAAACTGCTAATGTAACACCCTTATTTAAAAAGGGCAGTAGACAGAAGGCTGGTAACTATAGACCGGTTAGCCTAACATCTGTGGTAGGTAAAATTTTGGAGTCCATTATTAAGGAAACAGTAACAGGACATTTGGATAATCATAATTTAATAGGACAAAGTCAGCATGGTTTTACGAAGGGGAAGTCATGTTTGACAAATTTGCTGGAGTTCTTTGAGGAAGTAACATATAGAGTGGATAAAGGGGAACCAGTGGACGTAGTGTATTTAGACTTCCAAAAGGCATTTGACAAGGTGCCACACAAAAGATTATTGCTTAAGGTAAAAAATCACGGGATTGGGGGTAATATTCTGGCATGGATAGAGGATTGGCTATCTAACAGAAAGCAAAGAGTTGGGATAAATGGTTCATTCTCAGACTGGCAATCAGTAACTAGTGGTGTTCCACAGGGGTCAGTGCTGGGTCCCCAACTCTTCACAATCTATATTAACGATTTGGAGGAAGGGACCAAGTGTAACATATCAAAATTTGCAGATGATACAAAGATGGGAGGGAAAGTAGTGAGTGAGGAGGACATAAAAAACCTGCAAGGGGACATAGACAGGCTAAGTAAGTGGGCAGAGATTTGGCAGATGGAATACAACACTGGAAAGTGTGAGGTGATGCACTTTGGCAGGAAAAATCCTAGAGCAATTTATTATCTTAATGGCAAGAAACTGGAGAGTACTGAAGTGCAAAGGGATCTGGGGGTCCTGGTGCACGAAACTCAAAAGGTTAGTATGCAGGTGCAGCAAGTGATTAAGAAGGCAAATGGAATGTTGGCTTTCATTGCTAGGGGGATAGAATATAAAAATAGGGAGGTATTGCTTCAGTTGTACAAGGTATTGGTGAGACCGCACCTGGAATACTGCATACAGTTTTGGTGTCCTTACTTAAGGAAAGACATCCTTGCTCTCGAGGCAGTGCAAAAAAGGTTCACTCGGTTAATCCCGGGGATGAGGGGGTGGTCATATGAGGAGAGGTTGGGCAGATTGGGACTCTACTCATTGGAGTTCAGAAGAATGAGAGGCGATCTTATTGAAACATATAAGATTGTGAAGGGGTTGGATCGGGTGGATGCGGGGAGGATGTTCCCGATGACGGGTGAGACGAGAACTAGGGGACATAGTCTTAGAATAAGGGGCTGCTCTTTCAAAACTGAGATGAGGAGGAACTACTTCACTCAGAGGGTGGTAGGTCCATGGAATATGCTGCCACAAAAAGCTGTAGAAGCTACAACATTAATTAAATTTAAAACAGAAATAGACAGTTTCCTAGAAGTAAAGGGCATTAAGGGTTACGGGGAGCGGGCAGGAATTTGGACATGAGTCTAGGTTCGGATCGGTCATGGCCCTGTGGGTAGTGGAGCGGGCCCAGGGACTGTGTAGCCTGATTCTGCTCCTATTTCGTGTGTGCAATTCTGTTAGATGCAGGAGATGGTTCTGTGATAGATAGTAGATTGGCGGTTAGGATCAGATCAGCCATGATCTTATTGAATGGCGGAGCAGGCTCGAGGGGCCGATTGGCCTACTCCTGCTCCTATTTCTTATGTTCTTATGTTCTTATGTAACTCCGACATTACCAGTGTAACTCCTGCAGTATCAGTAACTCCAGCAGTATCAGTAACTCCTGCAGTATCAGTAACTCCAGCAGTATCAGTAACTCCAGCAGTATCAGTAACTCCTGCAGTATCACTGTAACTCCAGCAGTATCAGGAGCTCCTGCAGTATCAGTAACTCCAGCAGTATCAGTAACTCCTGCAGTATCAGTAACTCCTGCAGTATCAGTAACTCCAACAGTATCATAACTCCAGCAGTATCAGTAACGCCTGCAGTATCACTGTAACTCCAGCAGTATCAGGAGCTCCTGCAGTATCAGTAACTCCTACACTATCAGTAACTCCTGCAGTATCAGTAACTCCTATAGTATCAGTAACTCCAGCAGTATCAGAAACTCCAGCAGTATCAGTAACTCCTGTAGTGTCAGTAACTCCTACATTATCAGTGTAATTCCTGCAGTATCAGTAACTCCTGCAGTATCAGTAACTCCAGCAGTATCAGTAACTCCTGCAGTATCAGTAACTCCAGCAGTATCAGTAACTCCGACTGTATCAGTAACTCCTGCAGTATCAGTAACTGCTGCAGTATCAGTAACTCCTGCAGTATCAGTAACTCCTGCAGTATCAGTGGCTCCTGCAGTATCAGTAACTCCTGCAGTATCAGTAATTCCTGCAGTATCTGTAACTCCTGCAGTATCAGTAACTCCTGCAGTATCAGTAGCTCCTGCAGTATCACTGTAACTCCTGCAGTATCAGTAACTCCTGCAGTATCAGTAATTCCTGCAGTATCAGTAACTCCTACAATGTCACTGTAACTCCTACAGTATCAGTAACTCCTACAGTATCAGTAACTCCTGCAGTATCAGTAACTCCTACAATGTCACTGTAACTCCTACATTATCAGTAACTCCTGCAGTATCAGTAACTCCTGCAGTATCAGTAACTCCGACAGTATCAGTAACTCCTACAGTATCAGTTAAGCCTGCAGTATCAATGTAACTCCTGCAGTATCAGTAACTCCTACAGTATCAGTAACTCCTGCAGTATCAGTAACTCCTGTAGTATCAGTAACTCCTACAGAATCAGTTAAGCCTGCAGTATCACTGTAACTCCTGCAGTATCAGTGTAACTCCTGCAGTATCAGTAACTCCAGCAGTATCAGTGACTCCTGCAGTATCAGTAACTCCTGCAGTATCAGTAACTACTGCAGTATCAGTAACTCCTGCAGTATCACACTAAATCCTAAAGTATCAGTACCTCCGACAGTATCAGTGTAACTCCTGCAGTATCTGGAGCTCCTACTGTATCAGTAACTCCTACAGTATCAGTATCTCCTACATTATCAGTAACTCCTGCAGTATCTGTAACTCCTGCAGTATCACTGTAACTCCTGCAGTATCAGTAACTCCTGCAGTATCAGTAACTCCTGCAGTATTAGTAACTCCAGCAGTATCAGTAACTCCAGCAGTATCAGTAACTCCAGCAGTATCAGTAACTCCTACAGTATCAGTAACTCCTACAGTATCAGTAACTCCTGCAGTATCAGTAACTCCTGCAGTATCTGTAACTCCTGCAGTATCTGTAACTCCTGCAGTATCACATAACTCCTGCAGTATCAGTAACTCCTGCAGTATCAGTAACTCCGACATTACCAGTGTAACTCCTGCAGTATCAGTAACTCCTGCAGTATCAGTAACTCCGACATTACCAGTGTAACTCCTGCAGGATCAGTAACTCCAGCAGTATCAGTAACTCCTGCAGTATCAGTAACTCCAGCAGTATCAGTAACTCCAGCAGTATCAGTAACTCCAGCAGTATCAGTAACTCCTACAGTATCAATAACTCCAGCAGTATCAGTAACTCCTGCAGTATCACTGTAACTCCAGCAGTATCAGTAACTCAAGCAGTATCAGTAACTCCTGCAGTATCAGTAACTCCTACAGTATCAGTGTAACTACCGCAGTATCAGTAACTCCTGCAGTATCAGTAACTCCTACACTATCAGTAACTCCTGTAGTATCAGTAACTCCTGCAGTATCACTGTAACTCCAGCAGTATCAGGAGCTCCTGCAGTATCAGTAACTCCAGCAGTATCAGTAACTCCAGCAGTATCAGTAACTCCTGCAGTATCACTGTAACTCCAGCAGTATCAGGAGCTCCTGCAGTATCAGTAACTCCAGCAGTATCAGTAACTCCTGCAGTATCAGTAACTCCTGCAGTATCAGCAACTCCTACAGTATCATAACTCCAGCAGTATCAGTAACGCCTGCAGTATCACTGTAACTCCAGCAGTATCAGGAGCTCCTGCAGTATCAGTAACTCCTACACTATCAGTAACTCCTGCAGTATCAGTAACTCCTATAGTATCAGTAACTCCAGCAGTATCAGAAACTCCAGCAGTATCAGTAACTCCTGTAGTGTCAGTAACTCATACATTATCAGTGTAATTCCTGCAGTATCAGTAACTCCTGCAGTATCAGTAACTCCAGCAGTATCAGTAACTCCTGCAGTATCAGTAACTCCAGCAGTATCAGTAACTCCTACTGTATCAGTAACTCCTGCAGTATCAGTAACTGCTGCAGTATCAGTAACTCCTGCAGTATCAGTAACTCCTGCAGTATCAGTGGCTCCTGCAGTATCAGTAACTCCTGCAGTATCAGTAATTCCTGCAGTATCTGTAACTCCTGCAGTATCAGTAACTCCTGCAGTATCAGTAGCTCCTGCAGTATCACTGTAACTCCTGCAGTATCAGTAACTCCTGCAGTATCAGTAATTCCTGCAGTATCAGTAACTCCTACAATGTCACTGTAACTCCTACAGTATCAGTAACTCCTACAGTATCAGTAACTCCTGCAGTATCAGTAACTCCTACAATGTCACTGTAACTCCTACATTATCAGTAACTCCTGCAGTATCAGTAACTCCTGCAGTATCAGTAACTCCGACAGTATCAGTAACTCCTACAGTATCAGTTAAGCCTGCAGTATCACTGTAACTCCTGCAGTATCAGTAACTCCTACAGTATCAGTAACTCCTGCAGTATCAGTAACTCCTGTAGTATCAGTAACTCCTACAGAATCAGTTAAGCCTGCAGTATCACTGTAACTCCTGCAGTATCAGTGTAACTCCTGCAGTATCAGTAACTCCAGCAGTATCAGTGACTCCTGCAGTATCAGTAACTCCTGCAGTATCAGTAACTCCTGCAGTATCAGTAACTCCTGCAGTATCAGTAACTCCTGCAGTATCACACTAAATCCTAAAGTATCAGTACCTCCGACAGTATCAGTGTAACTCCTGCAGTATCTGGAGCTCCTACTGTATCAGTAACTCCTACAGTATCAGTATCTCCTACATTATCAGTAACTCCTGCAGTATCTGTAACTCCTGCAGTATCACTGTAACTCCTGCAGTATCAGTAACTCCTGCAGTATCTGTAACTCCGACATTACCAGTGTAACTCCTGCAGTATCAGTAACTCCAGCAGTATCAGTAACTCCAGCAGTATCAGTAACTCCAGCAGTATCAGTAACTCCTACAGTATCAATAACTCCAGCAGTATCAGTAACTCCTGCAGTATCACTGTAACTCCAGCAGTATCAGTAACTCCAGCAGTATCAGTAACTCCTGCAGTATCAGTAACTCCTACAGTATCAGTGTAACTACCGCAGTATCAGTAACTCCTGCAGTATCAGTAACTCCTGCAGTATCCCTGTAACTCCAGCAGTATCAGGAGCTCCTGCAGTATCAGTAACTCCTACACTATCAGTAACTCCTGTAGTATCAGTAACTCCTGCAGTATCACTGTAACTCCAGCAGTATCAGGAGCTCCTGCAGTATCAGTAACTCCTACACTATCAGTAACTCCTACAGTATTAGTAACTCCTATAGTATCAGTAACTCCAGCAGTATCAGTAACTCCAGCAGTATCAGTAACTCCTGTAGTGTCAGTAACTCCTACATTATCAGTGTAATTCCTGCAGTATCAGTAACTCCTGCAGTATCAGTAACTCCTGCAGTATCAGTAACTCCTGCAGTATCAGTAGCTCCTGCAGTATCAGTAACTCCTGCAGTATCAGTAACTCCTGCAGTATCAGTAACTCCTGCAGTATCAGTAGCTCCAGCAGTATCACTGTAACTCCTACAGTATCAGTAACTCCAGCAGTATCAGTAACTCCTGCAGTATCACTGTAAATCCAGCAGTATCAGTAACTCCTACAGTATCAGTGTAACTACCGCAGTATCAGGAGCTCCTGCAGTATCAGTAACTCCTACACTATCAGTAACTCCTATAGTAACAGTAACTCCTGCAGTATCACTGTAACTCCAGCAGTATCAGGAGCTCCTGCAGTATCAGTAACTCCAGCAGTATCAGTAACTCCTGTACTGTCAGTAACTCCTACATTAATGTCTTAATGCAAGGAGTATCCATAATAAGGTGGATAAATTGACTGTGCAAATAGATGTTAACGGATATGATGTGATTGGGATTACAGAGACGTGGCTCCAGAACAATCAAGGCTGGGAACTGAACATCCAGGGGTATTCAACATTCAGAAAGGATAGAATAAAAGGAAAAGGGGGTGGGGTAGCATTGCTGGTTAAAGAGGAGATTAATGCAATAGCTAGGAAGGACATCAGCTTGGAGGATGTGGAATCAATATGGGTTGAGCTGCAGAACACCAAAGGGCAGAAAACGTTAGTGGGAGTTGTGTACAGACCTCCAAACAGCAGTAGTGAGGTGGGGGAGGGTATGAAACAGGAAATCAGAGGTGCGTGCAAAAAAGGCACGGCAGTTATCATGGGTGACTTTAATATGCATATAGATTGGGCTACTCAAACTGGAAGCAATACGGTGGAGGAGGATTTCCTGGAGTGTTTAAGGGATGGTTTCCTAAACCAATATGTTGAGGAACCAACTCGAGGGGAGGCCATCCTGGACTGGGTGTTGTGTAATGAGGAGGGACTAATCAGCAATCTTGTGGTACGAGGCCCCCTGGGGAAGAGTGACCATAGTATGGTGGAGTTCTACATTAGGATGGAGAAGGAAACAGTTAAGTCAGAGACCATGGTCCAGAACTTAAATAAGGGCAACTTTGAGGGTATGAGGCGTGAATTGGCGAGGTTAAATTGGCAAGCGATATTTAAGGGGCTATCAGTGGAAGGGCAATGGCAGACATTTAGAGATCGCATGGATGAACTACAACAATTGTACATCCCGGTCTGGCGTAAAAATAAAAAAGGGAAGGTGGCTCAACCATGGCTAACAAGGGAAATCAGAGATAGTATTAAAACCAAGGAAGTTGCATACAAATTGGCCAGAAGTAGCAGCAAACCCGGGGACTGGGAGAACTTCAAAACTCAGCAGAGGAGGACGAAGGGTTTGATTAGGGCAGGGAAAATAAAATATGAAAGGAAGCTTGCAGAGAACATTAAAATGGACTGCAAAAGCTTCTATAAATATGTAAAAAGAAAGAGGTTAGTAAAAACAAACGTAGGTCCCCTGCAGTCGGAAACAGGGGAAGTCGTAATGGGGAACAAGGAAATGGCAGATCAATTGAACAAGTACTTTGGTTCGGTGTTTACTGTGGAGGACACACACAACCTGCCGGAAATAAAAGGGGTCAGAGGATCTGGTAAGAGGGAGGAGCTGAGGGAAATCCTTATTAGTCGGGAAAAGGTATTGGGAAAATTGATGGGACTGAAGGCTGAAAAATCCCCGGGGCCTGATGGTCTGCATCCCAGAGTACTTAAGGAGGTGGCCTTGGAAATAGTGGATGCATTGACGATCATTTTCCAACATTCCTTAGACTCTGGATCAGTTCCGATGGAGTGGAGGGTGGCCAATGTAACCCCTCTTTTTAAAAAAGGAGGGAGGGAGAAAGCAGGGAATTATAGACCGGTCAGCCTGACATCGGTCGTGGGTAAAATGATGGAAGCAATTATTAAAGATGTCATAACAGACCATTTGGAAAGTGGCGACATGATAGGTCCAAATCAGCATGGATTTGTGAAAGGGAAATCATGCTTGACAAATCTTCTGGAATTTTTTGAGGATGTTTCCAATAGGGTGGACAGGGGGGAACCAGTAGATGTGGTGTATTTGGACTTTCAGAAGGCCTTCGACAAGGTCCCACACAAGAGATTGGTGAGCAAAGTTAAAGCACATGGGATTGGGGGTAATGTGTTGACGTGGATTGAGAACTGGTTGGCACACAGGAAACAAAGAGTAGGAGTAAATGGGTACTTTTCAGAATGGCAGGCAGTGACCAGCGGGGTACCGCAGGGTTCGGTGCTGGGACCCCAGCTGTTTACATTATATATTAATGATTTGGACGAAGGGATTAAATGTAATATCTCCAAATTTGCAGATGACACTAAATTGGGAGGCAGTGTGAACAATGAGGAGGATGCTAGGAGGCTACAGCGTGACTTGGACAGGTTGGGTGAATGGGCAAATGTATGGCAGATGAAGTACAATGTGGATAAATGTGACGTTATCCACTTTGGTGGTAAAAATAGAGAGGCGGACTATTACCTGAATGGTGGCAGATCAGGGAAAGGGGACGTGCAACGAGACCTGGGCGTCATGGTACATCAGTCACTGAAGGTGGGAATGCAAGTGCAGCAGGCAGTCAAGAAAGCAAACGGAATGATGGCCTTCATAGCAAGGGGATTTGAGTACAGGAGTAGGGAGGTGATGCTACAGTTGTACAGGGCCTTGGTGAGGCCACACCTGGAGTATTGTGCGCAGTTTTGGTCTCCTAACTTAAGGAAGGACATTCTTGCTATTGAGGGAGTGCAGCGAAGGTTCACTAGATTGATTCCTGGGATGGCCGGACTGACATATCAAGAAAGATTGGGTCAACTGAACTTGTATCCTCTGGAGTTCAGAAGAATGAGGGGGGATCTTATAGAGACATTTAAAATCCTGACTGGTTTAGACAAATTAGATGCGGGCAGAATGTTCTCAATGGTAGGGAAAACTAGAACCAGGGGTCACAGTCTAAGGATTAAGGGGAAGCCATTTAGGACTGAGCTGAGGAGGAACTTCTTCACCCAGAGAGTGGTGAATCTATGGAATTCTCTTCCACAGAAGGTTGTTGAGGCCAGTTCGCTAAATATATTCAAAAGGGAGTTAGATATAACACTCACAACTAAGGGGATCAAGGGGTATGGCGAGAAAGCAGGAATGGGGTACTGAGGTAGCATGTTCAGCCATGAACGCATTGAATGGCGGTGCAGGCTCGAAGGACCGAATGGTCTACTCCTGTACCTATTTTCTATGTTTCTATGTTTCTATTATCAGTGTAATTCCTGCAGTATCAGTAACTCCTGCAGTATCAGTAACTCCAGCAGTATCAGTAACTCCTACTGTATCAGTAACTCCTGCAGTATCAGTAACTGCTGCAGTATCAGTAACTCCTGCAGTATCAGTAACTCCTGCAGTATCAGTAACTCCTGCAGTATCACGAGCTCCTGCAGTACCCTTGTCACTCTAGCAGTATCAGTAACTCCTGCAGTATCCTACAGTATCACTGTAACTCCTGCAGTATCAGTAGCTCCTGCAGTATCAGTGTAACTCCAGCAGTATCAGTAACTCCTGCAGTATCAGTAACTGCAGCAGTATCAGTAACTGCAGCAGTATCAGTAACTCCAGCAGTATCCGTAACTCCTGCAGTATCACTAACTCCTGCAGGATCAGTAACTCCTACAGTATCAGTAACGCCTGCAGTATCAGTAACTCCTGCAGTATCAGTAACTCCTACAGTATCAGTAACTCCTACAGTATCAGTTAAGCCTGCGGTATCACTGTAACTCCTGCAGTATCAGTAACTCCTGCAGTATCAGTGACTCCTGCAGTATCAGTAACTCCTGCAGTATCAGTAACTCCTGCAGTATCACTGTAACTCCTGCAGTATCAGTAACTCCTGCAGTATCTGTAACTCCTGCAGTATCTGTAACTCCTGCAGTATCTGTAACTCCTGCAGTATCACTGTAACTCCTGCAGTATCAGTAACTCCTGCAGTATCAGTAACTCCTGCAGTATCAGTAACTCCGACATTACCAGTGTAATGCCAGCAGTATCAGTAACTCCTGCAGTATCAGTAACTCCAGCAGTATCAGTGTAACTACCGCAGTATCAGGAGCTCCTGCAGTATCAGTAACTCCTACACCATCAGTAACTCCTATAGTAACAGTAACTCCTGCAGTATCCCTGTAACTCCAGCAGTATCAGGAGCTCCTGCAATATCAGTAACTCCTACACTATCAGTAACTCCTACAGTATCAGTAACTCCTATAGTATCAGTAACTCCAGCAGTATCAGTAACTCCTGTAGTGTCAGTAACTCCTACATTATCAGTGTAATTCCTGCAGTATCAGTAACTCCTGCAGTATCAGTAACTCCAGCAGTATCAGTAACTCCTACAGTATCAGTGTAACTACCGCAGTATCAGTAACTCCTGCAGTATCAGTAACTCCTACACTATCAGTAACTCCTGTAGTATCAGTAACTCCTGCAGTATCAGTAACTCCTGTAGTGTCAGTAACTCCTACATTATCAGTGTAATTCCTGCAGTATCAGTAACTCCTGCAGTATCAGTAGCTCCTGCAGTATCAGTAACTCCTGCAGTATCAGTAGCTCCAGCAGTATCAGTAACTCCTGCAGTATCAGTAACTCCTGCAGTATCAGTAGCTCCAGCAGTATCACTGTAACTCCTACAGTATCAGTAACTCCAGCAGTATCAGTAACTCCTGCAGTATCACTGTAAATCCAGCAGTATCAGTAACTCCAGCAGTATCAGTAACTCCTACAGTATCAGTGTAACTACCGCAGTATCAGGAGCTCCTGCAGTATCAGTAACTCCTACACTATCAGTAACTCCTATAGTAACAGTAACTCCTGCAGTATCACTGTAACTCCAGCAGTATCAGGAGCTCCTGCAGTATCAGTAACTCCAGCAGTATCAGTAACTCCTGTACTGTCAGTAACTCCTACATTATCAGTGTAATTCCTGCAGTATCAGTAACTCCTACTGTATCAGTAACTCCTGCAGTATCAGTAACTGCTGCAGTATCAGTAACTCCTGCAGTATCAGTAACTCCTGCAGTATCACTAGCTCCTGCAGTACCCTTGTCACTCTAGCAGTATCAGTAACTCCTGCAGTATCAGTGACTCCTGCAGTATCAGTAACTCCTGCAGTATCAGTAACTCCTGCAGTATCACTGTAACTCCTGCAGTATCACTAACTCCTGCAGGATCAGTAACTCCTACAGTATCAGTAACGCCTGCAGTATCAGTAACTCCTGCAGTATCAGTAACTCCTACAGTATCAGTAACTCCTACAGTATCAGTTAAGCCTGCGGTATCACTGTAACTCCTGCAGTATCAGTAACTCCTGCAGTATCAGTGACTCCTGCAGTATCAGTAACTCCTGCAGTATCAGTAACTCCTGCAGTATCACTGTAACTCCTGCAGTATCAGTAACTCCTGCAGTATCAGTAACTCCTGCAGTATCAGTAACTCCTGCAGTATCTGTAACTCCAGCAGTATCTGTAACTCCTGCAGTATCACTGTAACTCCTGCAGTATCAGTAACTCCTGCAGTATCAGTAACTCCTGCAGTATCTGTAACTCCTGCAGTATCTGTAACTCCTGCAGTATCACTGTAACTCCTGCAGTATCAGTAACTCCTGCAGTATCAGTAACTCCTGCAGTATCAGTAACTCCGACATTACCAGTGTAACTCCAGCAGTATCAGTAACTCCTGCAGTATCAGTAACTCCAGCAGTATCAGTGTAACTACCGCAGTATCAGGAGCTCCTGCAGTATCAGTAACTCCTACACTATCAGTAACTCCTATAGTATCAGTAACTCCTGCAGTATCCCTGTAACTCCAGCAGTATCAGGAGCTCCAGCAGTATCAGTAACTCCTACACTATCAGTAACTCCTACAGTATCAGTAACTCCTATACTATCAGTAACTCCAGCAGTATCAGTAACTCCTGTAGTGTCAGTAACTCCTACATTATCAGTGTAATTCCTGCAGTATCAGTAACTCCTGCAGTATCAGTAACTCCAGCAGTATCAGTAACTCCTACTGTATCAGTAACTCCTGCAGTATCAGTAACTGCTGCAGTATCAGTAACTCCTGCAGTATCAGTAACTCCTGCAGTATCAGTAGCTCCTGCAGTATCAGTAGCTCCTGCAGTAAAAGTAACTCCTGCAGTATCAGTGTAACTCCTGCAGTATCTGTAACTCCTGCAGTATCTGTAACTCCTGCAGTATCAGTAACTCCTGCAGTATCTGTAACTCCTGCAGTATCTGTAACTCCTGCAGTATCAGTGTAAATCCTGCAGTATCACTGTAACTCCTACAATATCACTGTAACTCCTGCAGTATCAGTAACTCCTGCAGTATCTGTAACTCCTGTAGTGTCAGTAACTCCTACATTATCAGTGTAATTCCTGCAGTATCAGTAACTCCTGCAGTATCAGTAACTCCAGCAGTATCAGTAACTCCTACTGTATCAGTAACTCCTGCAGTATCTGTAACTCCTGCAGTATCAGTAACTCCTGCAGTATCAGTAACTCCTGCAGTATCAGTAACTCCTACTGTATCAGTAACTCCTACACTATCAGTAACTCCTGTAGTATCAGTAACTCCGGCAGTATCAGTAACTCCTGTAGTGTCAGTAACTCCTACATTATCAGTGTAATTCCTGCAGTATCAGTAACTCCTGCAGTATCAGTAACTCCTGCAGTATCAGTAACTCCTGCAGTATCAGTAGCTCCTGCAGTATCAGTAACTCCTGCAGTATCAGTAACTCCTGCAGTATCAGTAGCTCCAGCAGCATCAGTAACTCCTGCAGTATCAGTAACTCCTGCAGTATCAGTAGCTCCAGCAGTATCACTGTAACTCCTACAGTATCAGTAACTCCAGCAGTATCAGTAACTCCTGCAGTATCACTGTAACTCCAGCAGTATCAGGAGCTCCTGCAGTATCAGTAACTCCAGCAGTATCAGTAACTCCTGTACTGTCAGTAACTCCTACATTATCAGTGTAATTCCTGCAGTATCAGTAACTCCTACTGTATCAGTAACTCCTGCAGTATCAGTAACTGCTGCAGTATCAGTAACTCCTGCAGTATCAGTAACTCCTGCAGTATCACTAGCTCCTGCAGTACCCTTGTCACTCTAGCAGTATCAGTAACTCCTGCAGTATCCTACAGTATCACTGTAACTCCTGCAGTATCAGTAGCTCCTGCAGTATCAGTAACTCCTGCAGTATCAGTGTAACTCCTGCAGTATCAGTGTAACTCCAGCAGTATCAGTAACTCCTGCAGTATCAGTAACTGCAGCAGTATCAGTAACTGCAGCAGTATCAGTAACTCCAGCAGTATCCGTAACTCCTGCAGTATCACTAACTCCTGCAGGATCAGTAACTCCTACATTATCAGTAACGCCTGCAGTATCAGTAACTCCTGCAGTATCAGCAACTCCTACAGTATCAGTAACTCCTACAGTATCAGTAACGCCTGCAGTATCACTAACTCCTGCAGGATCAGTAACTCCTGCAGTATCAGTAACTCCTGCAGTATCAGTGACTCCTGCAGTATCAGTAACTCCTGCAGTATCAGTAACTCCTGCAGTATCACTGTAACTGCTGCAGTATCAGTAACTCCTGCAGTATCTGTAACTCCTGCAGTATCTGTAACTCCTGCAGTATCACTGTAACTCCTGCAGTATCAGTAACTCCTGCAGTATCAGTAACTCCTGCAGTATCAGTAACTCCGACATTACCAGTGTAACTCCAGCAGTATCAGTAACTCCTGCAGTATCAGTAACTCCAGCAGTATCAGTGTAACTACCGCAGTATCAGGAGCTCCTGCAGTATCAGTAACTCCTACACTATCAGTAACTCCCATAGTATCAGTAACTCCTGCAGTATCCCTGTAACTCCAGCAGTATCAGGAGCTCCTGCAGTATCAGTAACTCCTACACTATCAGTAACTCCTACAGTATCAGTAACTCCTATACTATCAGTAACTCCAGCAGTATCAGTAACTCCTGTAGTGTCAGTAACTCCTACATTATCAGTGTAATTCCTGCAGTATCAGTAACTCCTGCAGTATCAGTAACTCCAGCAGTATCAGTAACTCCTACTGTATCAGTAACTCCTGCAGTATCTGTAACTCCTGCAGTATCAGTAACTCCTGCAGTATCAGTAACTCCTGCAGTATCAGTAACTCCTACTGTATCAGTAACTCCTACACTATCAGTAACTCCTGCAGTATCAGTGTAACTCCTGCAGTATCTGTAACTCCTGCAGTATCTGTAACTCCTGCAGTATCAGTAACTCCTGCAGTATCTGTAACTCCTGCAGTATCTGTAACTCCTGCAGTATCAGTGTAACTCCTACAATATCACTGTAACTCCTGCAGTATCTGTAACTCCTGCAGTATCTGTAACTCCTGCAGTATCACTGTAACTCCTACAATATCACTGTAACTCCTGCAGTATCATGGTAACTCCTGCAGTATCAGTAACTCCTGCAGTATCTGTAACTCCTGCAGTATCAGTAACTCCTGCAGTATCTGTAACTCCTGCAGTATCAGTGTAACTCCTGCAGTATCAGTCACTCCTACAGTATCTGTAACTCCTGTAGTGTCAGTAACTCCTACATTATCAGTGTAACTCCTGCAGTATCAGTAACTCCTGCAGTATCTGTAACTCCTGTAGTGTCAGTAACTCCTACATTATCAGTGTTATTCCTGCAGTATCAGTAACTCCTGCAGTATCAGTAACTCCAGCAGTATCAGTAACTCCTACTGTATCAGTAACTCCTGCAGTATCTGTAACTCCTGCAGTATCAGTAACTCCTGCAGTATCAGTAACTCCTGCAGTATCAGTAACTCCTACAGTATCAGTAACTCCTGCAGTATCACTGTAACTCCTGCAGTATCAGTAACTCCTGCAGTATCTGTAACTCATGCAGTATCAGTGTAACTCCTGCAGTATCAGTCACTCCTACAGTATCATTGGATCTCCTACAGTATTAGTAACTCCTGCAGTATCTGTAACTCCTGCAGTATCTGTAACTCATGCAGTATCAGTAACTCCTACATTATCAGTAACTCCTGCAGTATCAGTAATTCCTGCAGTATCAGTAACTCCTGCAGTATCACTGCAACTCCTGCAGTATCAGTAACTCCTGCAGTATCTGTAACTCCTGCAGTATCAGTACCTCCTGCAGTATCACTGTAACTCCTACAGTATCAGTAGCTCCGACAGTATCAGTGTAACTCCTGCAGTATCAGGAGCTCCTACTGTATCAGTAACTCCTGCAGTATCAGGAGCTCCTACAGTATCACTGTAACTCCTACATTATCAGTAACTCCTGCAGTATCTGTAACTCCTGCAGTATCAGTGTAACTCCTGCAGTATCAGTCACTCCTACAGTATCACTGTAACTCCTGCAGTATCATGGTAACTCCTGCAGTATCAGTAACTCCTGCAGTATCTGTAACTCCTGCAGTATCAGTGTAACTCCTGCAGTATCAGTCACTCCTGCAGTATCACTGGATCTTCTACAATATCAGTAACTCCTGCAGTATCTGTAACTCCTGCAGTATCAGTAACTCCTGCAGTATCAGTAACTCCTGCAGTATCAGTAACTCCTACAGTATCGGTAACTCCTGCAGTATCAGTAACTCCTGCAGTATCACTGTAACTCCTACAGTATCAGTAGCTCCGACATTATCAGTGTAACTCCTGCAGTATCAGTAACTCCTGCAGTATCAGTGTAACTCCTGCAGTATCAGTAACTCCTGCAGTATCAGTAACTCCAGCAGTATCAGTAACTCCTGTAGTGTCAGTAACTCCTACATTATCAGTGTAATTCCTGCAGTATCAGTAACTCCTGCAGTATCAGTAACTGCTGCAGTATCAGTAACTCCTGCAGTATCAGTAACTCCTGCAGTATCACTAGCTCCTGCAGTACCCTTGTCACTCTAGCAGTATCAGTAACTCCTGCAGTATCCTACAGTATCACTGTAACTCCTGCAGTATCAGTAGCTCCTGCAGTATCAGTAACTCCTGCAGTATCAGTGTAATTCCTGCAGTATCAGTAACTTCTGCAGTTTCAGTAACTCCTACAATGTCACTGTAACTCCTACAGTATCAGTAACTCCTGAAGTATCAGTAACTCCTGCAATGTCACTGTAACTCCCACATTATAAGTCACTCCAGCAGTATCAGTGTAACTCCAGCAGTATCAGTAACTCCTGCAGTATCAGTAACTGCAGCAGTATCAGTAACTCCAGCAGTATCCGTAATTCCTGCAGTATAACTAACTCCTGCAGTATCACTAACGCCTGCAGGATCAGTAACTCCTACAGTATCAGTAACGCCTGCAGTATCAGTAACTCCTGCAGTATCAGTAACTCCTACAGTATCAGTAACTCCTACAGTATCAGTAACTCCTGCAGTATCACTGTAACTCCTGCAGTATCAGTGACTCCTGCAGTATCACTGACTCCTGCAGTATCAGTAACTCCTGCAGTATCAGTAACTCCTGCAGTATCACTGTAACTCCTAAAGTATCAGTAGCTCCGACAGTATCAGTGTAACTCCTGCAGTATCAGGAGCTCCTACTGTATCAGTATCTCCTGCAGTATCAGTAACTCCTGCAGTATCAGTAACTCCTGCAGTATCAGTAACTCCTGCAGTATCAGTAACTCCTGCAGTATCAATAACTCCTGCAGTATCAGTAACTCCTGCAGTATCTGTAATTCCTGCAGTATCTGTAACTCCTGCAGTATCTGTAACTCCTGCAGTATCACTGTAACTCCTGCAGTATCAGTAACTCCTGCAGTATAAGTAACTCCGACATTACCAGTGTAACTCCTGCAGTATCAGTAACTCCAGCAGTATCAGTAACTCCAGCAGTATCAGTAACTCCAGCAGTATCAGTAACTCCAGCAGTATCAGTAACTCCTGCAGTATCAGTAAATCCTATAGTATCAGTAACTCCAGCAGTATCAGTAACTCCTGTAGTGTCAGTAACTCCAGCAGTATCAGTAACTCCTGCAGTATCAGTAGCTCCTGCAGTATCAGTAGCTCCTGCAGTATCAGTAACTCCTGCAGTATCTGTAACTCCTACAATATCACTGTAACGCCTGCAGTATCATGGTAACTCCTGCAGTATCAGTGTAACTCCTGCAGTATCTATAACTCCTGCAGTATCTGTAACTCCTACAATATCACTGTAACGCCTGCAGTATCATGGTAACTCCTGCAGTATCAGTAACTCCTGCAGTATCTGTAACTGCTGCAGTATCAGTGTAACTCCTGCAGTATCAGTCACTCCTACAGTATCACTGTAACTCCTGCAGTATCATGGTAACTCCTGCAGTATCAGTAACTCCTGCAGTATCAGTAACTCCTGCAGTATCAGTAACTCCTGCAGTATCAGTAACTCCTGCAGTATCTGTAACTCCTGCAGTATCAGTAACGCCTGCAGTATCAGTCACTCCTAAAGTATCACTGTAACTCCTGCAGTATCATGGTAACTCCTGCAGTATCAGTAACTCCTGCAGTCTCTGTAACTCCTGCAGTATCTGTAACTCCTGCAGTATCTGTAACTCATGCAGTATCAGTGTAACTCCTGCAGTATCAGTCACTCCTACAGTATCATTGGATCTCCTACAGTATTAGTAACTCCTGCAGTATCTGTAACTCCTGCAGTATCTGTAACTCATGCAGTATCAGTAACTCCTACAGTATCAGTAACTCCTGCAGTATCAGTAACTCCTGCAGTATCAGTAACTCCTGCAGTATCACTGTAACTCCTGCAGTATCAGTAACTCCTGCAGTATCTGCAACTCCTGCAGTATCAGTACCTCCTGCAGTATCACTGTAACTCCTACAGTATCAGTAGCTCCGACAGTATCAGTGTAACTCCTGCAGTATCAGTAACTCCTGCAGTATCAGTAACTCCTGCAGTATCAGTAACTCCTGTAGTATCAGGAGCTCCTACTGTATCAGTAACTCCTACAGTATCAGTATCTCCTACATTATCAGTAACTCCTGCAGTATCTGTAACTCCTGCAGTATCAGTGTAACTCCTGCAGTATCATTCACTCCAACAGTATCACTGTAACTCCTGCAGTATCATGGTAACTCCTGCAGTATCAGTAACTCCTGCAGTATCTGTAACTCCTGCAGTATCAGTGTAACTCCTGCAGTATCAGTCACTCCTGCAGTATCACTGGATCTCCTACAATATCAGTAACTCCTGCAGTATCTGTAACTCCTGCAGTATCAGTAACTCCTGCAGTATCGGTAACTCCTGCAGTATCAGTAACTCCTGCAGTATCACTGTAACTCCTACAGTATCAGTAGCTCCGACATTATCAATGTAACTCCTGCAGTATCAGTAACTCCTGCAGTATCAGTGTAACTCCAGCAGTATCAGTAACTCCTGCAGTATCAGTAACTCCAGCAGTATCAGTAACTCCTGTAGTGTCAGTAACTCCTACATTATCAGTGTAATTCCTGCAGTATCAGTAACTCCTGCAGTATCAGTAACTGCTGCAGTATCAGTAACTCCTGCAGTATCAGTAACTCCTGCAGTATCAGTAACTCCTGCAGTATCACTAGCTCCTGCAGTACCCTTGTCACTCTAGCAGTATCAGTAACTCCTGCAGTATCCTACAGTATCACTGTAACTCCTGCAGTATCAGTAGCTCCTGCAGTATCAGTAACTCCTGCAGTATCAGTGTAATTCCTGCAGTATCAGTAACTTCTGCAGTTTCAGTAACTCCTACAATGTCACTGTAACTCCTACAGTATCAGTAACTCCTGCAGTATCAGTAACTCCTGCAATGTCACTGTAACTCCCACATTATAAGTAACTCCAGCAGTATCAGTGTAACTCCAGCAGTATCAGTAACTCCTGCAGTATCAGTAACTGCAGCAGTATCAGTAACTCCAGCAGTATCCGTAATTCCTGCAGTATCACTAACTCCTGCAGTATCACTAACGCCTGCAGGATCAGTAACTCCTACAGTATCAGTAACGCCTGCAGTATCAGTAACTCCTGCAGTATCAGTAACTCCTACAGTATCAGTAACTCCTACAGTATCAGTAACTCCTGCAGTATCACTGTAACTCCTGCAGTATCAGTGACTCCTGCAGTATCAGTGACTCCTGCAGTATCAGTAACTCCTGCAGTATCAGTAACTCCTGCAGTATCACTGTAACTCCTAAAGTATCAGTAGCTCCGACAGTATCAGTGTAACTCCTGCAGTATCAGGAGCTCCTACTGTATCAGTATCTCCTGCAGTATCAGTAACTCCTGCAGTATCAGTAACTCCTGCAGTATCAGTAACTCCTGCAGTATCAGTAACTCCTGCAGTATCAATAACTCCTGCAGTATCAGTAACTCCTGCAATATCTGTAACTCCTGCAGTATCTGTAACTCCTGCAGTATCACTGTAACTCCTGCAGTATCAGTAACTCCTGCAGTATCAGTAACTCCGACATTACCAGTGTAACTCCTGCAGTATCAGTAACTCCAGCAGTATCAGTAACTCCTGCAGTATCAGTAACTCCAGCAGTATCAGTAACTCCTGCAGTATCGGTAACTCCAGCAGTATCAGTAACTCCTGCAGTATCAGTAACTCCAGCAGTATCAGTGTAACTACCGCAGTATCAGGAGCTCCTGCAGTATCAGTAACTCCTACACTATCAGTAACTCCTATAGTATCAGTAACTCCTGCAGTATCCCTGTAACTCCAGCAGTATCAGGAGCTCCTGCAGTATCAGTAACTCCTACACTATCAGTAACTCCGACAGTATCAGCAACTCCTATAGTATCAGTAACTCCAGCAGTATCAGTAACTCCTGTAGTGTCAGTAACTCCAGCAGTATCAGTAACTCCTACTGTATCAGTAACTCCTGCAGTATCAGTAACTGCTGCAGTATCAGTAACTCCTGCAGTATCAGTAGCTCCTGCAGTATCAGTAGCTCCTGCAGTATCAGTAACTCCTGCAGTATCAGTGAAACTCCTGCAGTATCTATAACTCCTGCAGTATCTGTAACTCCTACAATATCACTGTAACGCCTGCAGTATCATGGTAACTCCTGCAGTATCAGTAACTCCTGCAGTATCTGTAACTCCTGCAGTATCAGTAACTCCTGCAGTATCAGTAACTCCTGCAGTATCAGTAGCTCCTGCAGTATCAGTAACTCCTGCAGTATCAGTAACTCCTGCAGTATCAGTAACTCCTGTAGTGTCAGTAACTCCTACATTATCAGTGTAATTCCTGCAGTATCAGTAACTCCTGCAGTATCAGTAACTCCTGCAGTATCAGTAACTCCTGCAGTATCAGTAGCTCCTGCAGTATCAGTAACTCCTGCAGTATCAGTAACTCCTGCAGTATCAGTAGCTCCAGCAGCATCAGTAACTCCTGCAGTATCAGTAACTCCTGCAGTATCAGTAGCTCCAGCAGTATCACTGTAACTCCTACAGTATCAGTAACTCCAGCAGTATCAGTAACTCCTGCAGTATCACTGTAAATCCAGCAGTATCAGTGACTCCTGCAGTATCAGTAACTCCTACACTATCAGTAACTCCTATAGTATCAGTAACTCCTGCAGTATCACTGTAACTCCAGCAGTATCAGGAGCTCCTGCAGTATCAGTAACTCCAGCAGTATCAGTAACTCCTGCACTGTCAGTAACTCCTACATTATCAGTGTAATTCCTGCAGTATCAGTAACTCCTACTGTATCAGTAACTCCTGCAGTATCAGTAACTGCTGCAGTATCAGTAACTCCTGCAGTATCAGTAACTCCTGCAGTATCACTAGCTCCTGCAGTACCCTTGTAACTCTAGCAGTATCAGTAACTCCTGCAGTATCAGTAACTCCTGCAGTATCACTAGCTCCTGCAGTATCAGTAACTCCTGCAGTATCAGTGTAACTCCTGCAGTATCAGTGTAACTCCTGCAGTATCAGTGTAACTCCAGCAGTATCAGTAACTCCTGCAGTATCAGTAACTGCAGCAGTATCAGTAACTGCAGCAGTATCAGTAACTCCAGCAGTATCCGTAACTCCTGCAGTATCACTAACTCCTGCAGGATCAGTAACTCCTACAGTATCAGTAACGCCTGCAGTATCAGTAACTCCTGAAGTATCACTGTAACTCCTGCAATATCACTGTAACTCCTGCAGTATCAGTAACTCCTGCAGTATCTGTAACTCCTGCAGTATCCGTAACTCCTGCAGTATCACTAACTCCTACAGTATCAGTAACTCCTACAGTATCAGTAACGCCTGCAGTATCACTAACTCCTGCAGGATCAGTAACTCCTGCAGTATCAGTAACTCCTGCAGTATCAGTGACTCCTGCAGTATCAGTAACTCCTGCAGTATCAGTAACTCCTGCAGTATCACTGTAACTCCTGCAGTATCAGTAACTCCTGCAGTATCTGTAACTCCTGCAGTATCTGTAACTCCTGCAGTATCACTGTAACTCCTGCAGTATCAGTAACTCCTGCAGTATCAGTAACTCCTGCAGTATCAGTAACTCCGACATTACCAGTGTAACTCCAGCAGTATCAGTAACTCCTGCAGTATCAGTAACTCCAGCAGTATCAGTGTAACTACCGCAGTATCAGGAGCTCCTGCAGTATCAGTAACTCCTACACTATCAGTAACTCCTATAGTATCAGTAACTCCTGCAGTATCCCTGTAACTCCAGCAGTATCAGGAGCTCCTGCAGTATCAGTAACTCCTGCAGTATCTGTAACTCCTGCAGTATCAGTGTAACTCCTGCAGTATCAGTCACTCCTGCAGTATCACTGTAACTCCTACAATATCACTGTAACTCCTGCAGTATCATGGTAACTCCTGCAGTATCAGTAACTCCTGCAGTATCTGTAACTCCTGCAGTATCAGTAACTCCTGCAGTATCTGTAACTCCTGCAGTATCAGTGTAACTCCTGCAGTATCAGTCACTCCTACAGTATCTGTAACTCCTGTAGTGTCAGTAACTCCTACATTATCAGTGTAACTCCTGCAGTATCAGTAACTCCTGCAGTATCTGTAACTCCTGTAGTGTCAGTAACTCCTACATTATCAGTGTAATTCCTGCAGTATCAGTAACTCCTGCAGTATCAGTAACTCCTGCAGTATCTGTAACTCCTGCAGTATCAGTAACTCCTGCAGTATCAGTAACTCCTACAGTATCAGTAACTCCTGCAGTATCACTGTAACTCCTGCAGTATCAGTAACTCCTGCAGTATCTGTAACTCCTGCAGTATCTGTAACTCCTGCAGTATCTGTAACTCATGCAGTATCAGTGTAACTCCTGCAGTATCAGTCACTCCTACAGTATCATTGGATCTCCTACAGTATTAGTAACTCCTGCAGTATCTGTAACTCCTGCAGTATCTGTAACTCATGCAGTATCAGTAACTCCTACAGTATCAGTAACTCCTGCAGTATCAGTAATTCCTGCAGTATCAGTAACTCCTGCAGTATCACTGTAACTCCTGCAGTATCAGTAACTCCTGCAGTATCTGTAACTCCTGCAGTATCAGTACCTCCTGCAGTATCACTGTAACTCCTACAGTATCAGTAGCTCCGACAGTATCAGTGTAACTCCTGCAGTATCAGGAGCTCCTACTGTATCAGTAACTCCTGCAGTATCAGGAGCTCCTACAGTATCACTGTAACTCCTACATTATCAGTAACTCCTGCAGTATCTGTAACTCCTGCAGTATCAGTGTAACTCCTGCAGTATCAGTCACTCCTACAGTATCACTGTAACTCCTGCAGTATCATGGTAACTCCTGCAGTATCAGTAACTCCTGCAGTATCTGTAACTCCTGCAGTATCAGTGTAACTCCTGCAGTATCAGTCACTCCTGCAGTATCACTGGATCTTCTACAATATCAGTAACTCCTGCAGTATCTGTAACTCCTGCAGTATCAGTAACTCCTGCAGTATCAGTAACTCCTGCAGTATCAGTAACTCCTACAGTATCGGTAACTCCTGCAGTATCAGTAACTCCTGCAGTATCACTGTAACTCCTACAGTATCAGTAGCTCCGACATTATCAGTGTAACTCCTGCAGTATCAGTAACTCCTGCAGTATCAGTGTAACTCCTGCAGTATCAGTAACTCCTGCAGTATCAGTAACTCCAGCAGTATCAGTAACTCCTGTAGTGTCAGTAACTCCTACATTATCAGTGTAATTCCTGCAGTATCAGTAACTCCTGCAGTATCAGTAACTGCTGCAGTATCAGTAACTCCTGCAGTATCAGTAACTCCTGCAGTATCACTAGCTCCTGCAGTACCCTTGTCACTCTAGCAGTATCAGTAACTCCTGCAGTATCCTACAGTATCACTGTAACTCCTGCAGTATCAGTAGCTCCTGCAGTATCAGTAACTCCTGCAGTATCAGTGTAATTCCTGCAGTATCAGTAACTTCTGCACTTTCAGTAACTCCTACAATGTCACTGTAACTCCTACAGTATCAGTAACTCCTGCAGTATCAGTAACTCCTGCAATGTCACTGTAACTCCCACATTATAAGTAACTCCAGCAGTATCAGTGTAACTCCAGCAGTATCAGTAACTCCTGCAGTATCAGTAACTGCAGCAGTATCAGTAACTCCAGCAGTATCCGTAATTCCTGCAGTATAACTAACTCCTGCAGTATCACTAACGCCTGCAGGATCAGTAACTCCTACAGTATCAGTAACGCCTGCAGTATCAGTAACTCCTGCAGTATCAGTAACTCCTACAATATCAGTAACTCCTACAGTATCAGTAACTCCTGCAGTATCACTGTAACTCCTGCAGTATCAGTGACTCCTGCAGTATCAGTGACTCCTGCAGTATCAGTAACTCCTGCAGTATCAGTAACTCCTGCAGTATCACTGTAACTCCTAAAGTATCAGTAGCTCCGACAGTATCAGTGTAACTCCTGCAGTATCAGGAGCTCCTACTGTATCAGTATCTCCTGCAGTATCAGTAACTCCTGCAGTATCAGTAACTCCTGCAGTATCAGTAACTCCTGCAGTATCAGTAACTCCTGCAGTATCAGTAACTCCTGCAGTATCAATAACTCCTGCAGTATCAGTAACTCCTGCAGTATCTGTAATTCCTGCAGTATCTGTAACTCCTGCAGTATCTGTAACTCCTGCAGTATCACTGTAACTCCTGCAGTATCAGTAACTCCTGCAGTATAAGTAACTCCGACATTACCAGTGTAACTCCTGCAGTATCAGTAACTCCAGCAGTATCAGTAACTCCTGCAGTATCAGTAACTCCAGCAGTATCAGTAACTCCAGCAGTATCAGTAACTCCAGCAGTATCAGTAACTCCTGCAGTATCAGTAACTCCTGCAGTATCAGTAGCTCCTGCAGTATCAGTAGCTCCTGCAGTATCAGTAACTCCTGCAGTATCTGTAACTCCTACAATATCACTGTAACGCCTGCAGTATCATGGTAACTCCTGCAGTATCAGTGTAACTCCTGCAGTATCTATAACTCCTGCAGTATCTGTAACTCCTACAATATCACTGTAACGCCTGCAGTATCATGGTAACTCCTGCAGTATCAGTAACTCCTGCAGTATCTGTAACTGCTGCAGTATCAGTGTAACTCCTGCAGTATCAGTCACTCCTACAGTATCACTTTAACTCCTGCAGTATCATGGTAACTCCTGCAGTATCAGTAACTCCTGCAGTATCAGTAACTCCTGCAGTATCAGTAACTCCTGCAGTATCAGTAACTCCTGCAGTATCTGTAACTCCTGCAGTATCAGTAACGCCTGCAGTATCAGTCACTCCTAAAGTATCACTGTAACTCCTGCAGTATCATGGTAACTCCTGCAGTATCAGTAACTCCTGCAGTCTCTGTAACTCCTGCAGTATCTGTAACTCCTGCAGTATCTGTAACTCATGCAGTATCAGTGTAACTCCTGCAGTATCAGTCACTCCTACAGTATCATTGGATCTCCTACAGTATTAGTAACTCCTGCAGTATCTGTAACTCCTGCAGTATCTGTAACTCATGCAGTATCAGTAACTCCTACAGTATCAGTAACTCCTGCAGTATCAGTAACTCCTGCAGTATCAGTAACTCCTGCAGTATCACTGTAACTCCTGCAGTATCAGTAACTCCTGCAGTATCTGCAACTCCTGCAGTATCAGTACCTCCTGCAGTATCACTGTAACTCCTACAGTATCAGTAGCTCCGACAGTATCAGTGTAACTCCTGCAGTATCAGTAACTCCTGCAGTATCAGTAACTCCTGCAGTATCAGTAACTCCTGTAGTATCAGGAGCTCCTACTGTATCAGTAACTCCTACAGTATCAGTATCTCCTACATTATCAGTAACTCCTGCAGTATCTGTAACTCCTGCAGTATCAGTGTAACTCCTGCAGTATCATTCACTCCAACAGTATCACTGTAACTCCTGCAGTATCATGGTAACTCCTGCAGTATCAGTAACTCCTGCAGTATCTGTAACTCCTGCAGTATCAGTGTAACTCCTGCAGTATCAGTCACTCCTGCAGTATCACTGGATCTCCTACAATATCAGTAACTCCTGCAGTATCTGTAACTCCTGCAGTATCAGTAACTCCTGCAGTATCGGTAACTCCTGCAGTATCAGTAACTCCTGCAGTATCACTGTAACTCCAACAGTATCAGTAGCTCCGACATTATCAATGTAACTCCTGCAGTATCAGTAACTCCTGCAGTATCAGTGTAACTCCTGCAGTATCAGTAACTCCTGCAGTATCAGTAACTCCAGCAGTATCAGTAACTCCTGTAGTGTCAGTAACTCCTACATTATCAGTGTAATTCCTGCAGTATCAGTAACTCCTGCAGTATCAGTAACTGCTGCAGTATCAGTAACTCCTGCAGTATCAGTAACTCCTGCAGTATCAGTAACTCCTCCAGTATCACTAGCTCCTGCAGTACCCTTGTCACTCTAGCAGTATCAGTAACTCCTGCAGTATCCTACAGTATCACTGTAACTCCTGCAGTATCAGTAGCTCCTGCAGTATCAGTAACTCCTGCAGTATCAGTAACTTCTGCAGTTTCAGTAACTCCTACAATGTCACTGTAACTCCTACAGTATCAGTAACTCCTGCAGTATCAGTAACTCCTGCAATGTCACTGTAACTCCCACATTATAAGTAACTCCAGCAGTATCAGTGTAACTCCAGCAGTATCAGTAACTCCTGCAGTATCAGTAACTGCAGCAGTATCAGTAACTCCAGCAGTATCCGTAATTCCTGCAGTATCACTAACTCCTGCAGTATCACTAACGCCTGCAGGATCAGTAACTCCTACAGTATCAGTAACGCCTGCAGTATCAGTAACTCCTGCAGTATCAGTAACTCCTACAGTATCAGTAACTCCTACAGTATCAGTAACTCCTGCAGTATCACTGTAACTCCTGCAGTATCAGTGACTCCTGCAGTATCAGTGACTCCTGCAGTATCAGTAACTCCTGCAGTATCAGTAACTCCTGCAGTATCACTGTAACTCCTAAAGTATCAGTAGCTCCGACAGTATCAGTGTAACTCCTGCAGTATCAGGAGCTCCTACTGTATCAGTAACTCCTGCAGTATCAGTAACTCCTGCAGTATCAGTAACTCCTGCAGTATCAGTAACTCCTGCAGTATCAATAACTCCTGCAGTATCAGTAACTCCTGCAATATCTGTAACTCCTGCAGTATCTGTAACTCCTGCAGTATCACTGTAACTCCTGCAGTATCAGTAACTCCTGCAGTATCAGTAACTCCGACATTACCAGTGTAACTCCTGCAGTATCAGTAACTCCAGCAGTATCAGTAACTCCTGCAGTATCAGTAACTCCAGCAGTATCAGTAACTCCTGCAGTATCGGTAACTCCAGCAGTATCAGTAACTCCTACACTATCAGTAACTCCTATAGTATCAGTAACTCCTGCAGTATCCCTGTAACTCCAGCAGTATCAGGAGCTCCTGCAGTATCAGTAACTCCTACACTATCAGTAACTCCTACAGTATCAGTAACTCCTATAGTATCAGTAACTCCAGCAGTATCAGTAACTCCTGTAGTGTCAGTAACTCCAGCAGTATCAGTAACTCCTACTGTATCAGTAACTCCTGCAGTATCAGTAACTGCTGCAGTATCAGTAACTCCTGCAGTATCAGTGAAACTTCTGCAGTATCTATTACTCCTGCAGTATCTGTAACTCCTGCAGTATCAGTAACTCCTGCAGTATCAGTGAAACTTCTGCAGTATCTATAACTCCTGCAGTATCTGTAACTCCTACAATATCACTGTAACGCCTGCAGTATCATGGTGACTCCTGCAGTATCAGTAACTCCTGCAGTATCTGTAACTCCTGCAGTATCAGTAACTCCTGCAGTATCTGTAACTCCTGCAGTATCAGTGTAACTCCTGCAGTATCAGTAACTCCTACAGTATCACTGTAACTCCTGCAGTATCATGTTAACTCCTGCAGTATCAGTAACTCCTGCAGTATCTGTAACTCCTGCAGTATCAGTAACTCCTGCAGTATCAGTAACTCCTGCAGTATCTGTAACTCCTGCAGTATCAGTAACGCCTGCAGTATCAGTCACTCCTAAAGTATCACTGTAACTCCTGCAGTATCATGGTAACTCTTGCAGTATCAGTAACTCCTGCAGTATCTGTAACTCCTGCAGTATCTCTAACTCCTGCAGTATCTGTAACTCATGCAGTATCAGTGTAACTCCTGCAGTATCATTGGATCTCCTACAGTATTAGTAACTCCTGCAGTATCTGTAACTCCTGCAGTATCTGTAACTCATGCAGTATCAGTAACTCCTACAGTATCAGTAACTCCTGCAGTATCACTGTAACTCCTGCAGTATCAGTAACTCCTGCAGTATCTGTAACTCCTGCAGTATCTGTAACTCCTGCAGTATCTGTAACTCATGCAGTATCAGTGTAACTCCTGCAGTATCAGTCACTCCTACAGTATAATTGGATCTCCTACAGTATTAGTAACTCCTGCAGTATCTGTAACTCCTGCAGTATCTGTAACTCATGCAGTATCAGTAACTCCTACAGTATCAGTAACTCCTGCAGTATCAGTAATTCCTGCAGTATCAGTAACTCCTGCAGTATCTGTAACTCCTGCAGTATCAGTACCTCCTGCAGTATCACTGTAACTCCTACAGTATCAGTAGCTCCGACAGTATCAGTGTAACTCCTGCAGTATCAGGAGCTCCTACTGTATCAGTAACTCCTGCAGTATCAGGAGCTCCTACAGTATCACTGTAACTCCTACATTATCAGTAACTCCTGCAGTATCTGTAACTCCTGCAGTATCAGTGTAACTCCTGCAGTATCAGTCACTCCTACAGTATCACTGTAACTCCTGCAGTATCATGGTAACTCCTGCAGTATCAGTAACTCCTGCAGTATCTGTAACTCCTGCAGTATCAGTGTAACTCCTGCAGTATCAGTCACTCCTGCAGTATCACTGGATCTTCTACAATATCAGTAACTCCTGCAGTATCTGTAACTCCTGCAGTATCAGTAACTCCTGCAGTATCAGTAACTCCTGCAGTATCAGTAACTCCTACAGTCTCGGTAACTCCTGCAGTATCAGTAACTCCTGCAGTATCACTGTAACTCCTACAGTATCAGTAGCTCCGACATTATCAGTGTAACTCCTGCAGTATCAGTAACTCCTGCAGTATCAGTGTAACTCCTGCAGTATCAGTAACTCCTGCAGTATCAGTAACTCCAGCAGTATCAGTAACTCCTGTAGTGTCAGTAACTCCTACATTATCAGTGTAATTCCTGCAGTATCAGTAACTCCTGCAGTATCAGTAACTGCTGCAGTATCAGTAACTCCTGCAGTATCAGTAACTCCTGCAGTATCACTAGCTCCTGCAGTACCCTTGTCACTCTAGCAGTATCAGTAACTCCTGCAGTATCCTACAGTATCACTGTAACTCCTGCAGTATCAGTAGCTCCTGCAGTATCAGTAACTCCTGCAGTATCAGTGTAATTCCTGCAGTATCAGTAACTTCTGCAGTTTCAGTAACTCCTACAATGTCACTGTAACTCCTACAGTATCAGTAACTCCTGCAGTATCAGTAACTCCTGCAATGTCACTGTAACTCCCACATTATAAGTAACTCCAGCAGTATCAGTGTAACTCCAGCAGTATCAGTAACTCCTGCAGTATCAGTAACTGCAGCAGTATCAGTAACTCCAGCAGTATCCGTAATTCCTGCAGTATAACTAACTCCTGCAGTATCACTAACGCCTGCAGGATCAGTAACTCCTACAGTATCAGTAACGCCTGCAGTATCAGTAACTCCTACAGTATCAGTAACTCCTACAGTATCAGTAACTCCTACAGTATCAGTAACTCCTGCAGTATCACTGTAACTCCTGCAGTATCAGTGACTCCTGCAGTATCAGTGACTCCTGCAGTATCAGTAACTCCTGCAGTATCAGTAACTCCTGCAGTATCACTGTAACTCCTAAAGTATCAGTAGCTCCGACAGTATCAGTGTAACTCCTGCAGTATAAGGAGCTCCTACTGTATCAGTATCTCCTGCAGTATCAGTAACTCCTGCAGTATCAGTAACTCCTGCAGTATCAGTAACTCCTGCAGTATCAGTAACTCCTGCAGTATCAATAACTCCTGCAGTATCAGTAACTCCTGCAGTATCTGTAATTCCTGCAGTATCTGTAACTCCTGCACTATCTGTAACTCCTGCAGTATCACTGTAACTCCTGCAGTATCAGTAACTCCTGCAGTATAAGTAACTCCGACATTACCAGTGTAACTCCTGCAGTATCAGTAACTCCAGCAGTATCAGTAACTCCTGCAGTATCAGTAACTCCAGCAGTATCAGTAACTCCAGCAGTATCAGTAACTCCAGCAGTATCAGTAACTCCTGCAGTATCAGTAACTCCTATAGTATCAGTAACTCCAGCAGTATCAGTAACTCCTGTAGTGTCAGTAACTCCAGCAGTATCAGTAACTCCTACTGTATCAGTAACTCCTGCAGTATCAGTAACTGCTGCAGTATCAGTAACTCCTGCAGTATCAGTAGCTCCTGCAGTATCAGTAGCTCCTGCAGTATCAGTAACTCCTGCAGTATCTGTAACTCCTACAATATCACTGTAACGCCTGCAGTATCATGGTAACTCCTGCAGTATCAGTGTAACTCCTGCAGTATCTATAACTCCTGCAGTATCTGTAACTCCTACAATATCACTGTAACGCCTGCAGTATCATGGTAACTCCTGCAGTATCAGTAACTCCTGCAGTATCTGTAACTGCTGCAGTATCAGTGTAACTCCTGCAGTATCAGTCACTCCTACAGTATCACTGTAACTCCTGCAGTATCATGGTAACTCCTGCAGTATCAGTAACTCCTGCAGTATCAGTAACTCCTGCAGTATCAGTAACTCCTGCAGTATCTGTAACTCATGCAGTATCAGTGTAACTCCTGCAGTATCAGTCACTCCTACAGTATCATTGGATCTCCTACAGTATTAGTAACTCCTGCAGTATCTGTAACTCCTGCAGTATCTGTAACTCATGCAGTATCAGTAACTCCTACAGTATCAGTAACTCCTGCAGTATCAGTAACTCCTGCAGTATCAGTAACTCCTGCAGTATCACTGTAACTCCTGCAGTATCAGTAACTCCTGCAGTATCTGCAACTCCTGCAGTATCAGTACCTCCTGCAGTATCACTGTAACTCCTACAGTATCAGTAGCTCCGACAGTATCAGTGTAACTCCTGCAGTATCAGTAACTCCTGCAGTATCAGTAACTCCTGCAGTATCAGTAACTCCTGTAGTATCAGGAGCTCCTACTGTATCAGTAACTCCTACAGTATCAGTATCTCCTACATTATCAGTAACTCCTGCAGTATCTGTAACTCCTGCAGTATCAGTGTAACTCCTGCAGTATCAGTCACTCCAACAGTATCACTGTAACTCCTGCAGTATCATGGTAACTCCTGCAGTATCAGTAACTCCTGCAGTATCTGTAACTCCTGCAGTATCAGTGTAACTCCTGCAGTATCAGTCACTCCTGCAGTATCACTGGATCTCCTACAATATCAGTAACTCCTGCAGTATCTGTAACTCCTGCAGTATCGGTAACTCCTGCAGTATCAGTAACTCCTGCAGTATCACTGTAACTCCTACAGTATCAGTAGCTCCGACATTATCAATGTAACTCCTGCAGTATCAGTAACTCCTGCAGTATCAGTGTAACTCCTGCAGTATCAGTAACTCCTGCAGTATCAGTAACTCCAGCAGTATCAGTAACTCCTGTAGTGTCAGTAACTCCTACATTATCAGTGTAATTCCTGCAGTATCAGTAACTCCTGCAGTATCAGTAACTGCTGCAGTATCAGTAACTCCTGCAGTATCAGTAACTCCTGCAGTATCAGTAACTCCTGCAGTATCACTAGCTCCTGCAGTACCCTTGTCACTCTAGCAGTATCAGTAACTCCTGCAGTATCCTACAGTATCACTGTAACTCCTGCAGTATCAGTAGCTCCTGCAGTATCAGTAACTCCTGCAGTATCAGTGTAATTCCTGCAGTATCAGTAACTTCTGCAGTTTCAGTAACTCCTACAATGTCACTGTAACTCCTACAGTATCAGTAACTCCTGCAGTATCAGTAACTCCTGCAATGTCACTGTAACTCCCACATTATAAGTAACTCCAGCAGTATCAGTGCAACTCCAGCAGTATCAGTAACTCCTGCAGTATCAGTAACTGCAGCAGTATCAGTAACTCCAGCAGTATCCGTAATTCCTGCAGTATAACTAACTCCTGCAGTATCACTAACGCCTGCAGGATCAGTAACTCCTACAGTATCAGTAACGCCTGCAGTATCAGTAACTCCTGCAGTATCAGTAACTCCTACAGTATCAGTAACTCCTACAGTATCAGTAACTCCTGCAGTATCACTGTAACTCCTGCAGTATCAGTGACTCCTGCAGTATCAGTGACTCCTGCAGTATCAGTAACTCCTGCAGTATCAGTAACTCCTGCAGTATCACTGTAACTCCTAAAGTATCAGTAGCTCCGACAGTATCAGTGTAACTCCTGCAGTATCAGGAGCTCCTACTGTATCAGTATCTCCTGCAGTATCAGTAACTCCTGCAGTATCAGTAACTCCTGCAGTATCAGTAACTCCTGCAGTATCAGTAACTCCTGCAGTATCAATAACTCCTGCAGTATCAGTAACTCCTGCAATATCTGTAACTCCTGCAGTATCTGTAACTCCTGCAGTATCACTGTAACTCCTGCAGTATCAGTAACTCCTGCAGTATCAGTAACTCCGACATTACCAGTGTAACTCCTGCAGTATCAGTAACTCCAGCAGTATCAGTAACTCCTGCAGTATCAGTAACTCCAGCAGTATCAGTAACTCCTGCAGTATCGGTAACTCCAGCAGTATCAGTAACTCCTGCAGTATCAGTAACTCCAGCAGTATCAGTGTAACTACCGCAGTATCAGGAGCTCCTGCAGTATCAGTAACTCCTACACTATCAGTAACTCCTATAGTATCAGTAACTCCTGCAGTATCCCTGTAACTCCAGCAGTATCAGGAGCTCCTGCAGTATCAGTAACTCCTACACTATCAGTAACTCCTACAGTATCAGTAACTCCTATAGTATCAGTAACTCCAGCAGTATCAGTAACTCCTGTAGTGTCAGTAACTCCAGCAGTATCAGTAACTCCTACTGTATCAGTAACTCCTGCAGTATCAGTAACTCCTGCAGTATCAGTGAAACTCCTGCAGTATCTATAACTCCTGCAGTATCTGTAACTCCTACAATATCACTGTAACGCCTGCAGTATCATGGTAACTCCTGCAGTATCAGTAACTCCTGCAGTATCTGTTACTCCTGCAGTATCAGTAACTCCTGCAGTATCTGTAACTCCTGCAGTATCAGTGTAACTCCTGCAGTATCAGTCACTCCTACAGTATCACTGTAACTCCTGCAGTATCATGGTAACTCCTGCAGTATCAGTAACTCCTGCAGTATCTGTAACTCCTGCAGTATCAGTAACTCCTGCAGTATCAGTAACTCCTGCAGTATCTGTAACTCCTGCAGTATCAGTAACGCCTGCAGTATCAGTCACTCCTAAAGTATCACTGTAACTCTTGCAGTATCTGTAACTCCTGCAGTATCTCTAACTCCTGCAGTATCTGTAACTCATGCAGTATCAGTGTAACTCCTGCAGTATCACTGTAACTCCTGCAGTATCATGGTAACTCCTGCAGTATCAGTAACTCCTGCAGTATCTGTAACTCCTGCAGTATCAGTGTAACTCCTGCAGTATCAGTCACTCCTGCAGTATCACTGGATCTCCTACAATATCAGTAACTCCTGCAGTATCTGTAACTCCTGCAGTATCAGTAACTCCTGCAGTATCGGTAACTCCTGCAGTATCAGTAACTCCTGCAGTATCAGTAACTCCTGCAGTATCAGTAACTCCTGCAGTATCAGTAACTCCTGCAGTATCAATAACTCCTGCAGTATCAGTAACTCCTGCAATATCTGTAACTCCTGCAGTATCTGTAACTCCTGCAGTATCACTGTAACTCCTGCAGTATCAGTAACTCCTGCAGTATCAGTAACTCCGACATTACCAGTGTAACTCCTGCAGTATCAGTAACTCCAGCAGTATCAGTAACTCCTGCAGTATCAGTAACTCCAGCAGTATCAGTAACTCCTGCAGTATCGGTAACTCCAGCAGTATCAGTAACTCCTGCAGTATCAGTAACTCCAGCAGTATCAGTGTAACTACCGCAGTATCAGGAGCTCCTGCAGTATCAGTAACTCCTACACTATCAGTAACTCCTATAGTATCAGTAACTCCTGCAGTATCCCTGTAACTCCAGCAGTATCAGGAGCTCCTGCAGTATCAGTAACTCCTACACTATCAGTAACTCCTACAGTATCAGTAACTCCAGCAGTATCAGTAACTCCTGTAGTGTCAGTAACTCCAGCAGTATCAGTAACTCCTACTGTATCAGTAACTCCTGCAGTATCAGTAACTGCTGCAGTATCAGTAACTCCTGCAGTATCAGTAGCTCCTGCAGTATCAGTAGCTCCTGCAGTATCAGTAACTCCTGCAGTATCAGTGAAACTCCTGCAGTATCGGTAACTCCTACAGTATCAGTGAAACTCCTGCAGTATCTATAACTCCTGCAGTATCTGTAACTCCTACAATATCACTGTAACGCCTGCAGTATCATGGTAACTCCTGCAGTATCAGTAACTCCTGCAGTATCTGTAACTCCTGCAGTATCAGTAACTCCTGCAGTATCTGTAACTCCTGCAGTATCAGTGTAACTCCTGCAGTATCAGTCACTCCTACAGTATCACTGTAACTCCTGCAGTATCATGGTAACTCCTGCAGTATCAGTAACTCCTGCAGTATCTGTAACTCCTGCAGTATCAGTAACTCCTGCAGTATCAGTAACTCCTGCAGTATCAGTAACTCCTGCAGTATCTGTAACTCCTGCAGTATCAGTAACGCCTGCAGTATCAGTCACTCCTAAAGTATCACTGTAACTCCTGCAGTATCATGGTAACTCTTGCAGTATCAGTAACTCCTGCAGTATCAGTAACTCCTGCAGTATCTGTAACTCCTGCAGTATCAGTAACTCCTGCAGTATCATTGGATCTCCTACAGTATTAGTAACTCCTGCAGTATCTGTAACTCCTGCAGTATCTGTAACTCATGCAGTATCAGTAACTCCTACATTATCAGGAGCTCCTACTGTATCAGTAACTCCTACAGTATCAGTATCTCCTACATTATCAGTAACTCCTGCAGTATCTGTAACTCCTGCAGTATCAGTGTAACTCCTGCAGTATCAGTCACTCCTACAGTATCAGGAGCTACTGCTGTATCAGTAACTCCTGCAGTATCTGGAGCTCCTACTGTATCAGTAACTCCTACAGTATCAGTATCTCCTACATTATCAGTAACTCCTGCAGTATCTGTAACTCCTGCAGTATCAGTGTAACTCCTACAGTATCAGTAACTCCTGCAGTATCATGGTAACTCCTGCAGTATCAGTAACTCCTGCAGTATCTGTAACTCCTGCAGTATCAGTGTAACTCCTGCAGTATCAGTCACTCCTGCAGTATCACTGGATCTCCTACAATATCAGTAACTCCTGCAGTATCTGTAACTCCTGCAGTATCAGTAACTCCTGCAGTATCAGTAACTCCTGCAGTATCAGTAACTCCTACAGTATCGGTAACTCCTGCAGTATCAGTAACTCCTGCAGTATCACTGTAACTCCTACAGTATCAGTAGCTCCGACATTATCAGTGTAACTCCTGCAGTATCAGTAACTCCGGCAGTATCAGTGTAACTCCTGCAGTATCAGTAACTCCTGCAGTATCAGTAACTCCAGCAGTATCAGTAACTCCTGTAGTGTCAGTAACTCCTACATTATCAGTGTAATTCCTGCAGTATCAGTAACTCCTGCAGTATCAGTAACTGCTGCAGTATCAGTAACTCCTGCAGTATCAGTGACTCCTGCAGTATCAGTGTAATTCCTGCAGTATCAGTAACTTCTGCAGTTTCAGTAACTCCTACAATGTCACTGTAACTCCTACAGTATCAGTAACTCCTGCTGTATCAGTAACTCCTGCAGTATCAGTGTAATTCCTGCAGTATCAGTAACTTCTGCAGTTTCAGTAACTCCTACAATGTCACTGTAACTCCTACAGTATCAGTAACTCCTGCAGTATCAGTAACTCCTGCAATGTCACTGTAACTCCCACATTATAAGTAACTCCAGCAGTATCAGTGTAACTCCAGCAGTATCAGTAACTCCTGCAGTATCAGTAACTGCAGCAGTATCAGTAACTCCAGCAGTATCCGTAATTCCTGCAGTATCACTAACTCCTGCAGTATCACTAACGCCTGCAGGATCAGTAACTCCTACAGTATCAGTAACGCCTGCAGTATCAGTAACTCCTGCAGTATCAGTAACTCCTACAGTATCAGTAACTCCTACTGTATCAGTATCTCCTGCAGTATCAGTAACTCCTACAGTATCAGTAACTCCTGCAGTATCTCTAACTCCTGCAGTATCTGTAACTCCTGCAGTATCACTGTAACTCCTGCAGTATCAGTAACTCCAGCAGTATCAGTAACTCCTGCAGTACCAGTAACTTCAGCAGTATCAGTAACTCCAGCAGTATCAGTAACTCCTGCAGTATCAGTAACTCCTACAGTATCAGTAACTCCAGCAGTATCAGTAACTCCTGCAGTATCGGTAACTCCAGCAGTATCAGTAACTCCTGCAGTATCAGTAACTCCAGCAGTATCAGTGTAACTACCGCAGTATCAGGAGCTCCTGCAGTATCAGTAACTCCTACACTATCAGTAACTCCTATAGTATCAGTAACTCCTGCAGCATCCCTGTGACTCCAGCAGTATCAGGAGCTCCTGCAGTATCAGTAACTCCTACAGCATCAGTAACTCCTATAGTATCAGTAACTCCAGCAGTATCAGTAACTCCTGTAGTGTCAGTAACTCCAGCAGTATCAGTAACTCCTACTGTATCAGTAACTCCTGCAGTATCAGTAACTGCTGCAGTATCAGTAACTCCAGCAGTATCAGTAACTCCTGCAGTACCAGTAACTTCAGCAGTATCAGTAACTCCAGCAGTATCAGTAACTCCTGCAGTATCAGTAACTCCTACAGTATCAGTAACTCCAGCAGTATCAGTAACTCCTGCAGTATCGGTAACTCCAGCAGTATCGGTAACTCCTGCAGTATCAGTAACTCCAGCAGTATCAGTGTAACTACCGCAGTATCAGGAGCTCCTGCAGTATCAGTAACTCCTACACTATCAGTAACTCCTATAGTATCAGTAACTCCTGCAGCATCCCTGTGACTCCAGCAGTATCAGGAGCTCCTGCAGTATCAGTAACTCCTACAGCATCAGTAACTCCTATAGTATCAGTAACTCCAGCAGTATCAGTAACTCCTGTAGTGTCAGTAACTCCAGCAGTATCAGTAACTCCTACTGTATCAGTAACTCCTGCAGTATCAGTAGCTCCTGCAGTATCAGTAGCTCCTGCAGTATCAGTAACTCCTGCAGTATCAGTGTAACTCCTGCAGTATCTATAACTCCTGCAGTATCTGTAACTCCTACAATATCACTGTAACGCCTGCAGTATCATGGTAACTCCTGCAGTATCAGTAACTCCTGCAGTATCTGTAACTCCTGCAGTATCAGTAACTCCTGCAGTATCAGTAACTCCTGCAGTATCTGTAACTCCTGCAGTATCAGTGTAACTCCTGCAGTATCAGTCACTCCTACAGTATCACTGTAACTCCTGCAGTATCATGGTAACTCCTGCAGTATCAGTAACTCCTGCAGTATCAGTAACTCCTGCAGTATCTGTAACTCCTAAAGTATCACTGTAACTCCTGCAGTATCATGGTAACTCCTGCAGTATCAGTAACTCCTGCAGTATCTGTAACTCCTGCAGTATCAGTGTAACTCCTGCAGTATCACTGGATCTCCTACAATATCAGTAACTCCTGCAGTATCAGTAACTCCTGCAGTATCAGTGTAACTCCTGCAGTATCAGTAACTCCTGCAGTATCAGTGACTCCTGCAGTATCAGTAACTCCTGCAGTATCAGTAACTCCTGCAGTATCACTGTAACTCCTGCAGTATCAGTAACTCCTGCAGTATCAGTAACTCCTGCAGTATCACAGTAACTCCTAAAGTATCAGTAGCTCCTACAGTATCAGTGTAACTCCTGCAGTATCAGGAGCTCCTACTGTATCAGTATCTCCTGCAGTATCATTAACTCCTGCAGTATCATTAACTCCTGCAGTATCAGTAACTCCTGCAGTATCAGTAACTCCTGCAGTATCAGTAACTCCTGCAGTATCTGTAACTCCAGCAGTATCTGTAACTCCTGCAGTATCTGTAACTCCTGCAGTATCACTGTAACTCCTGCAGTATCAGTAACTCCTGCAGTATCAGTAACTCCTGCAGTATCAGTAACTCCGACATTACCAGTGTAACTCCTGCAGTATCAGTAACTCCTGCAGTATCAGTAACTCCAGCAGTATCAGTAACTCCAGCAGTATCAGTAACTCCTGCAGTATCAGTAACTCCTACAGTATCAGTAACTCCAGCAGTATCAGTAACTCCTGCAGTATCGGTAACTCCAGCAGTATCAGTAACTCCTGGAGTATCAGTAACTCCAGCAGTATCAGTGTAACTACCGCAGTATCAGGAGCTCCTGCAGTATCAGTAACTCCAGCAGTATCTGTAACTCCTGTAGTGTCAGTAACTCCTACATTATCAGTGTAATTCCTGCAGTATCAGTAACTGCTGCAGTATCAGTAACTCCTGCAGTATCACTAGCTCCTGCAGTACCCTTGTCACTCTAGCAGTATCAGTAACTCCTGCAGTATCCTAAAGTATCACTGTAACTCCTGCAGTATCAGTAGCTCCTGCTGTATCAGTAACTCCTGCAGTATCAGTGTAATTCCTGCAGTATCAGTAACTTCTGCAGTATCAGTAACTCCTACAATGTCACTGTAACTCCTACAGTATCAGTAACTCCTGCAGTATCAGTAACTCCTGCAATGTCACTGTAACTCCCACATTATAATTAACTCCAGCAGTATCAGTGTAACTCCAGCAGTATCAGTAACTCCTGCAGTATCAGTAACTGCAGCAGTATCAGTAACTCCAGCAGTATCCGTAACTCCTGCAGTATCACTAACTGCTGCAGGATCAGTAACTCCTACAGTATCAGTAACGCCTGCAGTATCAGTAACTCCTGCAGTATCAGTAACTCCTACAGTATCAGTAACTCCTACAGTATCAGTTAAGCCTGCAGTATCACTGTAACTCCTGCAGTATCAGTGACTCCAGCAGTATCAGTGACTCCTGCAGTATCAGTAACTCCTGCAGTATCAGTAACTCCTGCAGTATCACTGTAACTCCTAAAGTATCAGTAGCTACGACAGTATCAGTGTAACTCCTGCAGTATCAGGAGCTCCTACTGTATCAGTATCTCCTGCAGTATCAGTAACTCCTGCAGTATCAGTAACTCCTGCAGTATCAGTAACTCCTGCAGTATCAGTAACTCCTGCAGTATCAGTAACTGCTGCAGTATCTGTAACTCCTGCAGTATCTGTAACTCCTGCAGTATCACTGTAACTCCTGCAGTATCAGTAACTCCTGCAGTATCAGTAACTCCGACATTACCAGTGTAACTCCTGCAGTATCAGTAACTCCAGCAGTATCAGTAACTCCTGCACTATCAGTAACTCCAGCAGTATCAGTAACTCCAGCAGTATCAGTAACTCATGCAGTATCAGTGTAACTCCTGCAGTATCAGTCACTCCTACAGTATCACTGGATCTCCTACAGTATCAGTAACTCCTGCAGTATCTGTAACTCCTGCAGTATCTGTAACTCATGCAGTATCAGTAACTCCTACAGTATCAGTAACTCCTGCAGTATCAGTAACTCCTGCAGTATCAGTAACTCCTGCAGTATCACTGTAACTCCTGCAGTATCAGTAACTCCTGAAGTATCAGTAACTCCTGCAGTATCACTGTAACTCCTGCAGTATCAGTAACTCCTGCAGTATCTGTAACTCCTGCAGTATCAGTAGCTCCGACAGTATCAGTAACTCCTGCAGTGTCAGTAACTCCTGCAGTATCTGTAACTCCTGCAGTATCAGTGTAACTCCTGCAGTATCAGGAGCTCCTGCTGTATCAGTAACTCCTGCAGTGTCAGTAACTCCTGCAGTATCTGTAACTCCTGCAGTATCAGTGTAACGCCTGCAGTATCAGTCACTCCTACAGTATCACTGTAACTCCTGCAGTATCATGGTAACTCCTGCAGTATCAGTAACTCCTGCAGTATCTGTAACTCCTGCAGTATCAGTGTAACTCCTGCAGTATCAGTCACTCCTGCAGTATCACTGGATCTCCTACAATATCAGTAACTCCTGCAGTATCTGTAACACCTGCAGTATCAGTAACTCCTGCAGTATCAGTAACTCCTGCAGTATCAGTAACTCCTACAGTATCAGTAACTCCTGCAGTATCTGTAACTCCTGCAGTATCAGTGTAACTCCTGCAGTATCAGTCACTCCTGCAGTATCACTGGATCTCCTACAATATCAGTAATTCCTGCAGTATCTGTAACTCCTGCAGTATCAGTAACTCCTGCAGTATCAGTAACTCCTGCAGTATCAGTAACTCCTACAGTATCAGTAACTCCTGCAGTATCACTGTAACTCCTGCAGTATCACTGTAACTCCTGCAGTATCAGTAACTCCTGCAGTATCAGTAACTCCTGCAGTATCACTGTAACTCCTACAGTATCAGTAGCTCCGACATTATCAGTGTAACTCCTGCAGTATCAGTAACTCCTGCAGTATCACTGTAACTCCTTCAGTATCAGTAACTCCTACAGTATCAGTAACTCCTGCAGTATCTGTAACTCCTGCAGTATCTGTAACTCCTGCAGTATCAGTAACTCCTACAGTATCAGTAACTCCTGCAGTATCAGTAACTCCTGCAGTATCAGTAACTCCTGCAGTATCAGTAACTCCTGCAGTATCACTGTAACTCCTACAGTATCAGTAGCTCCGACAGTATCAGTGTAACTCCTGCAGTATCAGGAGCTCCTACTGTATCAGTAACTCCTGCAGTATCAGTAACTCCTGCAGTATCTGTAACTCCTGCAGTATCAGTAACTCCTGCAGTATCACTGTAACTCCTGCAGTATCAGTAACTCCTGCAGTATCAGTAACTCCTGCAGTATCAGTAACTCCTGCAGTATCACTGTAACTCCTGCAGTATCAGTAACTCCTGCAGTATCACTGTAACTCCTACAGTATCAGTAGCTCCGACAGTATCAGTGTAACTCCTGCAGTATCAGGAGCTCCTACTGTATCAGTAACTCCTGCAGTATCAGTAACTCCTGCAGTATCTGTAACTCCTGCAGTGTCAGTAACTCCTGCAGTATCACTGTAACTCCTGCAGTATCAGTAACTCCTACAGTATCAGTAACTCCTGCAGTATCAGTAACTCCTGCAGTATCACTGTAACTCCTGCAGTATCAGTAACTCCGACAGTATCAGTGTAACTCCTGCAGTATCAGTAACTCCTGCAGTATCAGTAACTCCTACAGTATCAGTAAATCCTGCAGTATCAGTAACTCCTACAGTATCAGTAACTCCTGCAGTATCAGTAACTCCTGCAGTATCAGTAAATCCTGCAGTATCAGTAACTCCTGCAGCATCAGTAAATCCTGCAGTATCAGTAACTCCTGCAGTATCAGTAAATCCTGCAGTATCAGTAACTCCTACAGTATCAGTAACTCCTGCAGTATCACTGGATCTCCTACAGTATCAGTAACTCCTGCAGTATCTGTAACTCCTGCAGTATCAGTAACTCCTGCAGTATCACTGGATCTCCTACAGTATCAGTAACTCCTGCAGTATCAGTAACTCCAGCAGTATCTGTAACTCCTGCAGTATCAGTAACTCCTGCAGTATCTGTAACTCCTGCAGTATCAGTAACTCCAGCAGTATTACTGTAGATCATTCTAAATGAGTCTATTAATATCCTGGGCCTTACTGAAACTTGACAGACACTCGTGCCCCGATTTTTACCCGGAAACGGGAATGCGGTATATGAGAGTGGTGGAGGAAACCTGGACAATTATAACAGCCAGGAGTCATTTAAATAATACTTCCAGGATCCTCGTCATAATTACCCACCTGCGTCTGTGCCGCCCAGCCATTACTTGAAGGCTCGGTCCACCGCTGGAAATCAGGCTGAGGGAAAAGAGTGAATCAACAACGAAGACAAGTTATAAATTGTACATGTGATTGCAAAGAGAGGGAAGATGGCCCCCAGGTTCTCAGATGCTTCGCTGGAGGTCATGCTGGGTGCAGTGAGGGCCAGGAGGGATGTGCTTTTCCTCACAAATGGGAAGAAGAAACCTGCTGCCACAACCAAGAGGGCCTGGATGGAGGTGGCAGAGGAAGTCAACAACAGGAGCGTAACACCAAGGCCCTGGATACAGTGTAGGAAACGGTTCAATGACCTGACCAGGTCAGGAAAGGTCAGCGCTTTTCCTTCCTTACCCACCTCCTGCAATGCAATGCTCCTCCCTTCACTCCCTAGTGTCTCTCCTCCACCATTCACACCACTCCTCACCTCTGCATCACGTTCCTCAGCACCAATCGCTATGGTACACTGCACCACTTTGCATCCTCACTCCTTACAAATGCTCAACTCCCATTTCGTCCTTTCACTGCTGCCAATAACCCCAATCCTCATCTCATCTCCTCCGAGCTGCTAAACCTGCACCTCCTCTTAGCACACCTTCTCAATTCACACTGTAGCCACTATCTGTAACTGTATGAGATCCCCACTCCTATGACATTGACCTGGTCCTCCCTTTTGCCTTATGTACTACATCCAGAGGAAGTACACACCCTCACTAGGCACTCATGTGGCTGTCCCACCCCTTTTGCAGGAGAACGTAGAACTCTACAGAAAGGGCCAGGACTGGCAGAGGACCCCCAGATTTCGCTGAAGTGACCACGGCAGAAGAAGAGGCCCTTGAGATAAGCAGGACCATCCGCACCCTTGGCATTGGTGATGGCAAGGTTGATGGATCCAGAGAAGAGGGTGGCTGATTTCAACTTACACACTCATTTCACACAACCAGCTGCATCTTCAGCCGACTTCAACACATCAACCACTATGGACAAGTGCTTCATGTGGACACCTAGGGGTAAAAATTGGGTAGCGCCCCCTTTGGCGCCCCTGCGGCCAATTTTCCCAGGTAGTGCCCCGAGAGGGAGGAGGGGGGCTACTGGAAGCGCCCCGCGTCCCTCTTGGGGCGCCGCGCGCCAATATCGCGGTGCTACGTGCCGCGGTACTGCAGGCCTTCCTCCCCTTAATAAAGGGGAGGGGCCTGACGCAGCGCGTCCAGGCGCCCAGCTGGGCCACCGGAGATCAGGAGTGCTGGCAAATGAGCCCGGCACTCCTCTTGAGTGCCGGGCTCACAGATAGCAGCCAGCACCCCGTGGGGGGACTTCACAGGGGCCGGGGACAGCAACGGGGGCCGGTGCTGGCAGGTGGCCAGCAACAAAAGTGGCCGCCCGCCACCTCCCCTGCCGCAGGTTGGCCCCCTTGACCCCGGCGGACATAGCCAGTGGTATGTCAGGGGGCGCCACCCAATATTACAGCCGGGGCGCGAGCAGGGCGCTGCGCACAGTGATGACATCATCGCCGGCGGCGCAGCGCTGCCGCTAGCCTCCTGCTGAATTTCGTGGGAGGCGTTAGCGGTGCCGCGCCCAGGCGTTAGTTGCGCTCACGGGTGGCGCAAATCAACCGAATTTAGCCCCCCTACATTTTCTTACCACGATAACTAAATTTTCACCATTTCTTCTTTCCTTGAAGAACATGAACATCATGAGTGCCAGCACTCACAGGAAGAGGGGTTCTGGGAGTAACTCATCCCTCCAAAGGACGCACGGTTACACAATACATGCATTGCAGGCACCAGCGCACAGTCTGGCACATCGAGTTGGTGTCTTAGTGAGTCAGATGGGCCAGCACCGGGTGAGTCTCACAGCACAAGTGAGCAGCAGCAGATAGTGGTGGCAGGGACAGCCGAGGAGAATACACGCTGGAGGGCACCGTCCTCTCCAAGTTCTGCTCAACAGGACAGAGATATAGAACTTCGGGGGCAGCCATGAAATGGAGAATACTTTGAGGCACAGGAACAAATATGTGAGGTGTCGGCAGTCCTGCCAAGCACTCTATCACCATAGCAGGAAGGATGGAGGAGTCCACTTCCAACATCTGTGGGGTGCTCTCGTAGGGATTCTCCATTCTGTAATCTACAATGGAGTGTGTGGCCACCTCCAGGGGCACTGCAGCCAGGCCCTTACAGTTGGAGTCGGTGCAACCAGCCTTTGCCACCTTCGAGGCTCAGGCAGCTGAAATACAGACTCTGGGCCCCAACATCTGTCCCACCCTAGAGAAGCTGGTGGACAGAGTAGATCAGGGCTTCCAAGGCATTACTTAGCTCCTGCAGACTGATATGCCACTGCCCCAAGGAAGGGAGGTTGGTGGAACGGGCGCAGTATGTTCAGGATGTCAGCGCGTCTCATCCCTTGCCACTCCCTTAACCAATGCTCGACATGGTGCCTGAACTCTAGCTAGCCCCAGCAGAAGTCCAGGAGCAGCAGCACACAGAGGTCATTGGCTACAAGCATCTCAGGAGTCTGAGAAAGATAAACATCAACCTCCCACTAGTCAGAGAGTCATAGAGTCATAATGGCACAGAAGGAGGCCATTCGGCCTATCAAGTCCGTGCCAGCTCGCTGTAGAGCAATCCAGTCAGTCCCATTCCCCCGCTCTAACTCCGTAGCCCTGCAAGTTTATTTCCTTCAAGTGCCTATCCAGTCTCCCCTTGAAAACATTGAGTGTTTCCACTTCCACCACTTCCGTGTCCTCACCACTCGCTGTGTAAAAAAGTTTTTCCTCACACCCCCCCTATATCTGTTGCCCAAAACCTTAAATCTGTGTCCCCTAGTCCTTGTACCGTCAACTAGTGGAAACAGCCTTTCTCCGTCTAGCCTATCCAAACCCGTCATAATCTTGAACACCTCTATCAAATCACCCCTCAACCTCCTTTGCTCTAATGAAAACAAATACAGCTTCTCCAACCTGTCCTTGTACCTAAGATCACCCATCCCTGGAACCATTCTGGTAAATCTCCTCTGCACCCTCTCAAGGGCCTTCACATCCTTCCTAAAGCGTGGTGACCAGAACTGGACGCAATACTCCAGTTGTGGCCTAACAAGCGCTTTATAAAGGTTCAGCATAACTTCTCTACTTTTGTACTCAATACCTCTATTTATGAAGCCCAAAATCCCATATGCTTTGCTAACCACTCTGTCAATATGTCCTGCCACCTTCAGGGACCTATGCACATTAACTCCCAGGTCCCTCTGTCCCTGCACTCTCTTTAAAACTGTGCCATTAAGTGTATATTGCCTCTCCCTGTTCCTTCTGCCAAAATGCATCACCTCACACTTCTCTGTATTAAATTCCATCTGCCACTTGTCTGCCCATTCTGCTAGCTCTGCACAAACCACTGGGGTAACACCTTGTCGAAGTGGTAGACCCAGGAAGCCATCGGCTAAAAAGCTTAGGGTTCACAGAATGGAGGGACTGTGCTCCTCTCAGGATTGGAGAGCTCTGGTCTCCATGATCTGTTTGTGGCACTTTGTCTGTCAGATTTGTGGGTGGTGGGGGTGGGAAGTTCTGGGATTCAGACCTAATTTGTGTTTCGCCAAAGAAAAATGCCAGAAACAACCATTGCCATCAACCAACTGATACTTCCTGCAGTTGTCACTTTTATGTTCCTTCAACAATATAAGTTTTTAAACAATTTTTTTTGACATTAAGTTGACCTATTTGCAGCTGCTGTTAGCTTGTGACAGAAGCAGCTGAGTATGATTTAGTGTGCTCACATTAACTAAAATGGAACAAACACTAAAACAATCCTTTAGGTTTTCATTTTTCCAGATGCTGTATCACATTAATTCTCTACCATTGTGATCCCTGTTACTGAAATAACACCCAGCGATAGTTACCTTCACACTGCCACACCCATTACCTTTATTCTTAATTTTGTTCTGAATACTGATTGCTTTCCATATTGCATTTAGTTTTACACTGGCTTTCATTTAAGAGTATCCACAGCACTATGTTAGAAACAGTAAACGCATGCATCGCACACAAGACAAAAAGAAGCACCTCATCGCTGAAAGTTGAAGGGAAATAAAATGAGAACATAGGCTATCCTGGTGATTCAGTGAGTAAATGCACTGTTGGATTACTGGACTATGGCTGCAATTTGTTTTTAACAACAACAACTTGTATTTATATAGCACCTTTAACGCAGGAAAACGTCCCAAGGTGCTTCACAGAAGTGGAATCAGACAATTGATGACACCGAGCCAGAAAAAGGAGTTATTAGGAGGGTAGCTACAAGTTTGGTCAAATAGATAGGTTTTAAGGAGAGCCTTAAAAGAAGAAAGGTGGAGAGGCGGAGAGGTTTAAAGAGGGAAATCCAGAGTGTGGGGCCTAGATGACTGTAGGATCAGCCACCAATGAAAGGAGTGTGTTATGAGTAAGAGGCTAAAGTTGTTGGAACACAGAGTTCTTGGAGGGTTGTAGGGCTAGTGGAGGTCACAGAGATATTGAGGGGAGAGGCCCGAGAGGGATTTGAACACAAGGATGAGAATTTTAAATGTGAGTCGTTGGTGGACCAGGAGCTAATGTTGGTCAGCGAGCACAGGGGTGATGGGTGATCAGGATTTGGTGCAAGTTAGAATACGGGGAGCAGAATTTTGGATGAGCTCAGTTTTATGGGGGTGGAGGATGAGAGGCTGGCCAGGAGAGCATAGAATCATAGAAATTTACAGCACAGAAGGAGGCCATTTGGCCCACTGTGACTGTGCCCACCGAAAAGGAGCTATCCAGCCTAATCCCACTTTCCAGCGGTTGGTCTGTAGCCTTGTAGGTTACAGCACCTCAAGTCTGCCTGTCTTACAGTCGGCATAGACCTGCTTTCACTCATGGACATCCAACAGCTCCTTCACAGAGTCAAGGTCAGGAACTCCTCGCGATAGCTCAGGAACACATGATGACTCCTTCATCGCATCGAGCTCAGGAGTTCTTAAAAAGGCTTTTGTATTCAGCATTTCGATAATCCCAATCACTGGAAAGGGAACGTCCGTGCATTGGTTCCCATGTTTATTTGCTCCCTTTTCCCAATGGCAAATTGTAGGTCTTTAAGAAGTGATTTTAGCACAGGTATAAATCTGGGGTCCAGTGTATAGAAATCGCTCTTACAGAACTGAATTACAGAATAAGGAAATGTTTTTAGAGGCTAAGTAACTCTTTGAGACACCTTCCTGCGTGAAATCATTAGCAAAGTTGAAACAAAAATAAATTTTTGCCTTGACACATTCTCACAATGATATTTTGGATACAATAATTTTGCTTGATATTCAAAAATAAAGTTTTTTTTAAACTGCTTTTAAGTTTTTAAGTCAATAATGCTAAACATGACATTTCATACCTTGTTAGGTCTGCTATTCAAGTACTTATTCATCCACTGTAATTGATAAAACAACTAGTATAAATCCCCCTGAATTGGCAGGGTCTCTCTGGCATTGAGTCAGCTCTGCAGAAGTGTTTAACTTGCCTACTTTTAATTGTTCCTATTTGGGGGGAGTTGTGTCCAAACTCAGTTCTCTCTCTTTTACTTTTTGGTCAGGTGCAGTCTTGTTGGACTTCATTTGTAGTGCGACACCAAGGGAGATGAAGGATAGGGGGACGAATTATGGGTTGCGATCTCCCACACCTTATCTCCCCTGGAAGTGTGCAGGGCACCACCTCAAACAGGCTTTAGGTATCTTGGACTAGAAATTTCGGTGGTACAGGTGGCGTTTTGCGATGAAAATGGTGTCCACACCACACGCTCACACTTCTGGTGCGTGCCTTGCCGGACGCCATCTTGGTGAGGGTGGTAAGGCGGGCATTAGGAGCGTGAGCTGGAAGTATGTTAATTAGGCAGATCATGACACCAATCAGCGTGCAATGCTGATTTGACGCCAGTACTGCCATTTTCGTCGTCAATGCTGTAGCTAACGCCCTGTCTTAACCTCGCACAGCTGAACATGCGTTCATAGCAGCAAGGACCCCCCCACCAGTGATATTTAAAGGGATCAGCAACCACTGTAAGGTTAGTTGCTGATTAATTTCTACTGGTTCTGTTTAAGTTTGTCAAAGTCTTTGGTGCTTTGCACAGTTGTTTAAAGTTGGTGAGGTGACAGGGAGTGGAGCTGCAAGTGGAGAACTTCAAGGGTTCTGGTCGGACCACTTGCTCCCAGTCATGGGTGCTCTAGTTGTCAACCCCCTTGGCCTACAGCATGACAGGGAGATGTAGCAGAGGACAAGCTGCTCACAGAGGGAGGAAGGGGAGAGGGAGAAGGACTCTCAATAGGAGGTCTTACCTCCCAGGGTCTTCCATGAGCAATTCTCTTACCTCAGCCTGAGCCAGGAGCAGTGTGTGAGGCGTCTGCGCTTCACAAAGGAGGTGCTCACAGAACTCTGCCACCTCTTGCAACCAGACCTGCAGCTTCACACCAGGACAAGGAGAGTGCTGCCAGTGGTTGTGAAGGTGACTGTGGCCCTGAATTTCCTCGGGTCGGGATCCTTCTAGGCTGGAGCAGGCGATATATGTAACATCTCCCAGATTGCCGTCCACTGTTGCATAAGAGAGGTGACAGATGCGCTTCATGCCAGGAGAGGGGAGTTCATTATTTTCTCTCTGATGAGAGAGAAGCAGGCGGAGCATGCACGTGGCTTTGCCAGGATAGTGGGCTTCCCCATGCTGCAGTACACCATCGATTGCACGCACGTGGCTTTGCGGGCGCTGCATCTAAATGTTGAGATGTACCGCAACCGCAAAGGTTACTACTTGCTGAATGTGCAGTTGGTGTGCAAACATAGAAACATAGAAAAATAGGAGCAGGAGTAGACCATTCAGCCCTTCGAGTCTGCTCCGCCATTCAATATGATCATGGCTGATCTTCTATCTCAATACCATATTCCCGCTCTCTCCCCATACCCCTTGATGCCTTTTGTGTCTAGAAATCTATCTATCCCCTTCTTAAATATATTCAGTGACTTGGCCTCCACAGCCTTCTGTGGTAGAGAATTCCACAGGTTCACCACCCTCTGAGTGAAGAAATTTCTCCTCATCTCCGTCCTAAATGTCCTACCTCGTATCCTGAGACTGTGACCCCTCGTTCTAGACCCCCCAGCCAGGGGAAACATCCTCCCTGCATCCAGTCTGTCTAGCCCTGTCAGAATTTTATACGTTTCAATGAGATCCCCTCTCATTCTTCTAAACTCTAGTGAATACAGGCCTAGTCGACCCAATCTCTCCTCATACGACAGTCCCGCCATCCCAGGAATCAGTCCAGTAAACCTTCGCTGCACTCTCATGATGCTTTTATTCTGCGCCAGTTCGCTGTTCCCTCAGTCTTTGAGCCACCACGACAAACCAGAGGGTGGCTACTAGGCGGCAAGGGCTATCCGCTGACCACCTGCCTCATGACTCCGTTCCGCAACCCAACCACACGTGGGCAACATGCATACAATGAGAGCTATGCTGCCACACAGAATCTGATAGAGCAGACCATTGGTGTCCTTAAACAATGTTTCCGCTGCCTGGACCGCTCTGGAGGAGCCCTGCAGTACTCACCAGAGTGTGTCTCAAGATTTGTCATGGTCTGCTGCATGCTCCACAACCTCACCATCATGAGGGCATAGCCCTTGCCACCAGGCGTATGGCAACCAGCTGAGGAGGAGGAGGAGAAAGGAGGAGGAGGAGGAAGTGGAAGAGGAGAAAGGAGGAGGAGGAGGAAGTGGAAGAGGAGGAGGAGGAAGAGGAGGAGGAGGAGGAAGAAGCAGAAAGGAGGAGGCAACCCAAACATCCCCTTTCTGCCCGGACTGTCCATGATCGACTCATCCGACTGCAGTATCTGTGAATGCAACCCCAATTCCCGATTCAACAATAGTCCCACACCTTACATTCCCTCTGTTACTGACCATCACTGCGTCCTCTTGGCCACAATTCTGAAATAAAAGCCATCACAAAAGAAACATTCCAATCCAACTTTATACATCAATCCATCCAATATTACATAAAAAGCCAATTAATCACCCTTGTGCATTCCCTTAGTGTCTGTCTTCAGTGTGCCTTTGCCTGTCCTAGTGCTCCTACAAAATGCTACCCCAGTGGTTGCAGCATAGCTGATGGAAGGCTGCTGACTTTCAGTGGAGGAGACTGCAGATGGCCTTGCAGGCTGACCTCGAGCAGCTCTGGGCCTAGAAGGCCCGGTTGTGGACTGCACCATCTTGGCATGGGCGGCAGCCGTCTGGGCTGGCTGACTGACAGGCAACAGCAAGGGCACTGGCAGAGTGGAAGTGGTGGGAGGACAAATGCTGTCATCCTGAGAGATGCTGTCATGCTGGAAATCATGGGCTCCAAGCTCTGCGCAAAGCCCTGTGCAAGGTTGGTGCCGGATTCCTCCATGCTCTTGGACATTGCACTTAGGCTTTCTGGCAGGCCTGCCAATGCACCAAACATTTTGTTGTGTATACCCACCAGCGTTCTTCTGTTGGCCGCCCATTGAAGTCCTCATCTGAGTCCTCTGCAGCAGAGCTCGTGTGCGACCTCGCCCTCCGGGGAGCTCACACCTGCGCTACCATGTCCCCCTGCCCTGGCTGCAGCCAACTTGTGCCCGGTGACTCACCACGTGCAGATCCTGCCTCTAAGCTACCCTCTAAACTCTGTGCAGTGCCAGTATCTGAGCTGGTGGCTGTTAGTATCAGATAGAGGGACTTGCAGTGCAGCAACCGAAGAAAAAAGAGTCAAATTGGACCCCTCCGGAGGGTCGCTGCCCCAAGTTTGACATGTATGCTCAAGCTGTCAGGAAATGCATCAACGCCAGATTCATCAGCCGCACTCACAAGACAGTCCAGAATGTCACCCGAGCACAACGCAACGCCATCCACGCGCTCAAGACCAACCGCAACATCGTCATCAAACCAGCGGACAAAGGAGGAGCCATCGTCATACAGAACAGAATGGACTATTGCAAAGAAGCATACCGACAACTGGACAACCTGGAACACTACAGACAGTTACCCGCAGATCCGACCAAAGAACACACCCGCTAACTCAATAGACTGATCAAGACCTTCGATCCAGACCTTCAAGGCATCCTACGCGCTCTCATCCCACGTACTCCCCGCGTGGGAGACTTCTACTGCCTCCCAAAGATACACAAAGCCAACACACCCGGACGTCCTATCGTATCAGGCAACGGAACCCTGTGTGAGAACCTCTCTGGATACGTCGAGGGCATCCTGAAACCCATCGTACAGGGAACCCCCAGCTTCTGCCGCGACACCACAGACTTCTTACAGAAACTCAGCACCCACGGACCAGTTGAACCAGGAACACTCCTTGCCACGATGGACGTATTGGCACTCTACACCAGTATCCCCCACGATGACGGCATCGCTGCGACAGCCTCAGTACTCAACACCAACAACAGCCAATCTCCAGACGCCATCCTACAACTCATCCGCTTCATTCTTGACCACAATGTCTTCACCTTCGACAAGCATTTTTTTACCCAAACACACGGAACAGCCATGGGGACCAAATTCGCACCCCAATACGCCAACATCTTCATGCACAAGTTCGAGCAAGACTTCTTCGCTGCACAGGACCTCCAGCCAACGCTGTACACCAGATACATCGACGACATTTTCTTCCTTTGGACCCATGGCGAAGGATCACTGAAAAGACTACACGATAACATCAACAAGTTCCATCCCACCATCAAACTCACCATGGACTACTCCTCAGAATCGGTTTCATTCCTGGACACACGAATCTCCATTAAAGACGGACACCTCAGCACTTCACTCTACCGCAAGCCCACGGACAACCTCACGATGCTCCACTTCTCCAGCTTCCACCCTAACCACGTTAAAGAAGCCATCCCCTATGGACAAGCCCTGCGAATACACAGGATCTGCTCAGACGAGGAGGAACGCGATGGACACCTATGGACGCTGAAAAACGCCCTCGTAAGAACGGGATATGACGCTCGACTCATCGATCGACAGTTCCGACGGGCCACAGCGAAAAATCGCATAGACCTCCTCAGAAGGCAAACACGGGACACAACCAACAGGGTACCCTACGTCGTCCAGTACTTCCCCGGAGCGGAGAAACTACGCCATGTTCTTCGCAGCCTTCAACATGTCATCGATGATGACGAACACCTCGCTAAGGCCATCCCCACGCCTCCACTACTTGCCTTCAAACAGCCGCCTAACCTCAGAGGTACCATCGTTCGCAGCAAATTACCCAGCTTTCAGGATAACAGCGACCACGACACCACACAACCCTGCCACGGCAACCTCTGCAAGACATGCCAGATCATCAACACAGATACCATCATCACACGTGAGGACACTACCCACCAGGTACATGGTACATACTCATGTGACTCGGCCAACGTTGTCTACCTCATACGTTGCAGGAAAGAATGCACCGCGGCATGGTACATCGGTGAGACCATGCAGACACTGAGACAACGTATGAACGGACACCGCGCAACAATCGCCAGGCAGGAGTGTTCCCTCCCAGTCGGGGAACACTTCAGCAGTCAAGGACATTCAGCCTCGGATCTGCGGGTAAGCGTTCTCCAAGGCGGCCTTAGAGACACACGACAACGCAAAATCATCGAGCAGAAACTGATAGCCAAGTTCCGCACTCATGAGGACGGCCTCAACCGGGATCTTGGGTTTATGTCACGATACATGACGTAGAGTCATCCAGACTCGAGTCGTCGTTGGCTTGTTCACAGATGTGATTCCCAGTAAAAAAGTAAAAATTTTAAAGTTTATCGTTTTACATACCGACCGCAGCTTTTGACACATTAGACCCCCTGTAACCCCACCTCATTGTCTCAGTTGTATCTTGCTATGTCTTTGATGTGGTGCCTTCCTGGCTGACCTGATTGCCTTTTGTCACACCTCGGCAGATAAACAGTCAGGAGGATTAAATGTAGTCGTCTGCCATTGTAAGTTACACATGCATTGTTCTCTATCTATATATGCTTTGTCGATTTTGTATTTCTTCACTTCACCTGACGAAGGAGCAGTCGCTCCGAAAGCTTGTGATTTCAAATAAAACTGTTGGGGGTAAAAATTCAGTTGGTTGCGCCTCCCGTTAGCGCCTTAAAAGGGCGCTAATGGGGCGTTAAGGCGCTAACGCCCGGGCGCAGCGCTGTTTGCGCCGCTCGAGAACTTAACTTGAGATTGTGCGGCGGCGCTAAAACTTACCGCTGCGACCACCTGCGCGCGCAGATTGTGACGTCATTCCGTGGTGCAACGCCCTTGGGGCGCCCCGGAGCGGAAATTGAGTGGCGCCCCCTGCCTTACCGCCTGGCGCTTCCAATGACCGGAAGACTGGAACGTTATCAATCGGTGTGGGGCTGGGGGGGACGCTATTTAAAGGGGGCCTCTTCCTGTCTTTTTCTGTGGTCGACATTTATGCACCACTCGTTCTGAGAGAGAGAGAGAGATTCGGAGAGAGAGAGAGAGAGAGAGACTTCTACATTGACTCAACGCTTTGTGAGGTAGTTTTGCCTAGTTCATCCTAACTTTGCTGCTACTTTCGTTGCTGTACCTCATTACTTTTCTGGCAAAGAGAATATGGGGGCTGCAATGATTGGGGGCGTCGTCCTGCTCCAGCTCAATCGGAGGATAGTGAGACGCAGACAGAGAGTGGCAATGATGGCCAGACGGAGGAGGCCCATCAGGCGCATGTACAGGAGAGCTTACCCTCCCAGGGTATATCGTGAACAGCTCTCCTACATCCACATGTCCGAGGAGCTGTGTTTGCGAAGGCTGCGATTCAGCAAGGAGGTGGTCACTGAGCTCTGCCACCTGCTGCAGCCAGATCTGCAGCCTCAGCTGAGGTCCAGGACGTCTCTGTCGGTGGCAGTGAAGGTCACAGTGGCTTTGAACTTCTACGCCACTGGCTCATTCCAAGCTGCTGTTGGGGACCTCGCCAATATCTCCCAGTTTGCGGTGCATCGCTGCATCCGGCAGGTCACCAATGCCCTCTTCACAAGGAGACGAGACTTCATCTCCTTCCCTATGACCCCAGACAAGCAGCATGACCGTGCTATGGGCTTTGCGAGGGTAGCGGGCTTCCCCATGGTGCAGGGCGCCATTGACTGCACGCATGTGGCTTTGCGTGCTCCGCGAGAGAATGCAGAGGAGTTCCGGAACAGAAAGGGGTTCCATTCCTTGAATGTGCAGTTGGTCTGTGACCACAGACAGGTGATTCTCGCTGTCAATGCCCACTATCCGGGCAGCTGCCACGATGCTTTCATCCTGCGCCAGAGTACTGTGGCAGAAATTTTCGAGGCACCGCATCAGCCAGTTGGTTGGCTTCTGGGGGACAAGGGGTACGCATTGAGCACCTGGCTGATGACACCGCTCCGTGCGCCAAACACCCCTGCTGAGCTGCGGTACCAGGAAAGCCAACAAGCAACCAGGAACATTATTGAGCGCACAATCGGCGTGCTCAAACAACGATTCCGCTGTCTGGACCATTCCGGAGGAGCCCTGCAGTACTCGCCTGAGCAAGTTTCCAAATTCGTAGTGGTGTGCTGCATGTTGCACAACATGGCAATCCTCAGGACGCAGCCAATGCCACCAGGCCTTGCAGCACCACAAGAGGAGGAGGAGGAAGAGGAGGAACAGGCCGAGGACGATGATCAGCAGCAGCACCAAGGCAGGAGGGCGGCCCACAATGGTCAAACTGCAAGGGCCGTCCGTCAACGACTAATAGCAAGCCGCTTCTAGGGCCCCTGCCAGTGCTACAAACACGAATCAACCCAGCACGCAACCCCTAAGCTGGCCAAGGCACCAATAATTCCAACCACCAGCCATGTATATTTTGAATACAGAAACTTATTTATTGTACAAACTCTGTGTGTGTCAATTCCTCATGACAAACTCATAGAAATAAACACAAAAAAACAGTCAATAACATAACTGGTTCTCACAACCTGGAGATAATGTCCAAAACACTAAACAAAAGTTGGGCCATGAACCTCGGCCTTTAATAAAAAAATGACCAGCATTTTGGCACACCTCCTACTTTTTGCCCTTCGAGGGTGATCTCCTTCCCTTGCGCACTTCCCCCCTTCTAACCCTACTGCTCCTCCGTAATGGGACCTCAGTGGCTGCAGCAAGGCTGGTGGAAGGCTGCTGCTTGTCAGACCCTGACACTGCAGATGCCCCTGAAGGACGGCCTCGACCACTTCTGGGCCTGGAGGGCCCGGCTGCAGACTGCACCAACTCTGCATGGGCGGCAGCAGTCTGTCCTACAGGCGGTGGCAAGTGCAGTGGAGAAGTGACAGTGTTGGCAGCAGGAATGCTGTCATCGTGAGAGAGGACAGCAACTCCCTGCTCGCCCGACACACTGGCACTCCCACGGGGCAGCACTTCAGCATCCGGAGCAATTTGCCGGAGAACAGATTGCTGGCCTGCTGCGGCGCGGTGACAGCCCCGGGGACATGTGCACGAACCATCGAGGATGGCAGCAGTCAGTGCTCGCGTGGCCTCAATCTGAGTCTGCATGAGAGCAGTCTCAGATGGGTTCCTGGCAGCCAGTGACTGAATTGCAGCACTAAGCTTTAGTGTGGCATCCGCCTGTGCTACAGCGAAGTGCTCCACACTCCTTGCCAGTGCCTCAATGCATTCGGGCACCCTTCCCACTGCACCCATGAGCTCAGTGTGCATGCCCACCGCCTGGCTGTTCATTTCTGCAATCAGCCGCTCCTCCTCTGCGTCCATTGCATTAGGAGTGTCTGGCATACTCTCCCTCTGGGGAGAAGGCTCCCGTTCTTCCCTCCCCCCCCCATGGCGTGGCTGCAGCCCGCTGGGTCCTGGAGCTTCACCATCATCAGCCCCTTCCCCCCTGCTCCCCCGTTCTTCCCTCCCCCCCCAATGGCGTTGCTGCAGCCCGCTGGGTCCTGGAACTTCACCATCATCAGCCCCTTCCCCCCTGCTCCCCTCCGGGGAAGGCGTGTTCCCAGTGTGGCCATGGGCTTCCTCGGGAGAGGGTGGCACTGATGCTCCGGCTTCCTCTTCCTCCTCAGCTGCAGCATCACTCCCAGTGGCAGCTTCAGGGACCATCTCCTCAGCTGGTGAATCACCATCTGAAAGCAGGGAGGTACAAGAGTGGCTTTAGCGTGAGGACAGGGTGGCAGTAAGGGAGGAATAAGTGCAGCGAGTTAGCAAGTTGGATTGAAAGTGTCAAAGGCTGGTATTGTGAGGGACAAGTGGAAGGACAGAGGACAAAAAGGTGATGACCTTACCATTGCTGTCCACAACGGGGTCGGCGTCTCCAGTGGCGACGGGACCGATCACCCGGCTTGCCACAATCCTGTGGACGCGCTCCTCCAGATCGCTGAGGGGTTGCAGCTGAAGCCGCCCTCCACCCGTCCGTTGCTGCTGTCTCCGATTATGAGCCAGCTTAGCCTGCAAGAAAAAGGACAGCATCTGAGACAATATGCAGCCATGGTCTTGCCTGATGTGCCTCCCATAGGTGAATAGCCCTTACAATATGCAGCCATGGTCTTGCCTGATGTGCCTCCCATAGGTGAATAGCCCTTACTGTATGCAAAGTGTGGAATGTGTGTGTGTGTTTGATGAAAGGGCCATAGGTGTTGCATGAGTGTTGTGCATTGGGGTTTTAAGACCCTCTGGCCATAGAGTGAGGTTGAGATGGAGGGATGGAGAGGTATTGAGAAAAAGCCACTCACCCTGATGACCCGAGTGAGGTCGTTGAACTTTTTGCGGCACTGAACATGGGTCCTGGGCACCATGCTCCTGGAGGAGACGCTCTGAGCCACCTCCCTCCACACTCTTCTGAACTCGCGTGGCAAAGGCCTCCTGCCACTCTCCGGGAACAGCATGCATCGTCTGCGCTCCACTGCGTCAACCAGAGCATCCAAGGCCCGCTCGGTGAAGCGATGAGCGCGTTCTCTCACCCTCTCCATGCTTGGCAGCAAAATGGATTACAGGTCTCTCCAGGCTGAGATTCAAGGCTGCAATGAGCAGGGTGTGGCTGGGGAGCAAGTGGCCCCCCCCGCTTTAAGAAGTGTCCGGCGCCAGTGTGTCTGTGTTCCCTCGCTAACTGGCAGCAGCTGCGCTGCGCTCGTGCGCTGAGGTAGCGCCTCACTCCTAGGCCTTTGCGCCTTAAGAGAGGTGTGCAGCGCCTAATTTAGCGCTCCACTCACCTCCCGGGGCGGTAAAAGTGAAGTTTCCTGTCAGTGCCGATAATTAGCGCCAGGCGCTAATATTTGCGCGCGGACGATATTTGCGCCCCAAATGGGGCGCGACCTAATTTCTACCCCTTGGACTATAACCTGGTGTTGTGCGACGTCTCACTAGTATCAGATAGAGTGACGGTGTTTCTTCTTCATTATCAGTCTCATCTTCCTCTTGCACCACTGGCCGGCCAGGTTGGATTTCTTGGGTGTCTGAAATGAGGAAGGCACAAAGTATGGTTGTGGTGAGGAATGGGGAGGAAAGCATGAGGTGCATGCTTACGCCATGTGCAGCTTGTAAATCAGAAGAGATTGTGGGATGAGGGGAAAGTGGGATGCAAGAAGAAGGATTACGTATGAGGTTACCAGCATCTTGTATTCTTTCAGCCCAACCGCTGGCCACGGGCTCAGCCATGCCCCTCCCAACAATAGCCAGCACCGTCTCCTCCATGGGGGTCAGGTTATGCCGGCGCTCCTGTCCTCCACCAGTTAGGTCCTGCTGGCGCCGGTTGTAAGCCACCTTTTCCTGCAAGAGTAAAAGGCCATGGGATCCAAGGGAAAGTGGCAAGTTGGATCCAAAATTGGCTCAGTGGCAGGAAGCAAAGGGTAATGGTCGACGGGTGTTTTTGTGACTGGAAGGCTGCTTCCAGTGGGGTTCCGCAGGGCTCAGTGCTAGGTCCCTTGCTTTTTGTGGTATATATCAATGATTTAGAATGTAGGGGACACGATTAAGAAGTTTGCAGATGATACAAAAATTGGCCACGTGGTTGATAGTGAGGAAGAAAGCTGTAGACTGCAGGAAGATATCAATGGACTGGTCAGGTGGGCAGAAAAGTGGCAAATGGAATTCAATCCGGAGAAGTGTGAGGTAATGCATTTGGGGAGGGCTAACACGGCAAGGGAATACACAATAAATGGCAGGATACTGAGAAGCGTAGAGGAACAGAGGGACCTTGGAGTGCATGTCCACAGATCCCTGAAGGTAGCAGGACAGGTAGGTAAGGTGGTTAAGAAGGCATATGGGATACTTTCCTTTATTAGCTGAGGCATAGAATATAAGAGCAGAGAAGTTATGCTTGAACTGTATGAAAGACTAGTTGGTCCACAGCTAGAGTACTGCGTACAGTTTTGGTCACCACATTACAGGAAAGATGTGACTGCATTAGAGAGGGTACAGAGGAGATTTACGAGGATGTTGCCAGGACTGGCGAATTTTAGCTATGAAGAAAGATTGGATAGGCTGGGGTTGTTTTCCTTGGAACAGAGGAGGTTGAGGGGAGACTTGATTGAGGTGTAAATAATTATGAGGGGCCTAGATAGAGTGGATTAGAAGGATCTATTTCCCTTAGCAGAGGGGTCAATAACCAGGGGGCATAGATTTAAAGGAATTGGAAGAAGGATTAGAGGAGAGTTGAGGAGAACTTTTTTCACCCAGAGGGTGGTGGGGGTCTGGAACTCACTGCCTGAAAGGGTGGTAGAGGCAGAAACCCTCATCACATTTAAAAGGTACTTGGATGTGCACTTGGGATGCTGTAACCTGCAGGGCTACGGACCAAGAGCTGGAAAGTGGGATTAGGCTGGATAACTCTTCTTCGGCCGGCACAGATACGATGGGCCGAATGGCCTCCTTTTGTGCCGTAAATTTCTATGATTCTATGATTGTAAGAGAAAGGGAAGTGTGTCAGTGAGTGTGGTGCAATGTGCTTAGGCGATATGCTTGTCATGGTTGAATAGTTGACAGTGTGTGCAAGCTTTGAGATGTGGGTGTGAGGCTTGCAGCAGTGGTAAGTGTGTGAGGGTGAGGTGAAGCTATGAATGTGAGGTATGAGTTGTGTTTGGTAGAGATTGTTGGTGGATGAGTGACGGGGGTGTGGTGCATTGAGCAGTGTGTGAGGCTAGTGGTGCAGATGGTGGGATTTGGCATTTGAAGAAGAATTCACTGACCTTGACCACTCGTGTGAGGTCATTAAATCTCTTCGAGGACCTGGACGCAGTGCAGGACCTGGGTGCTAAACTGCTGGCATTCACCCACTTGTTCCAGGTTTTGAGCAAGGGACTGCTGAAGCCCACTCAAAAAACAGTCAGCAAACCGTTTACAAGTTATATTGCTGTGGAGCCAGGAGCAGGAGTGCTCCTCCTGTCTCCACAAAATACCGCAGGCCGCTTCGCTTTCTTCTTCCTCCTAGGACCTATATGTAGGCCATTCCAGCATTGGAGCCGGCCAGATGTGTTAGGCCTCCACCGTTTTTTTAAGTACATATATCTGTCGGTAATTATTTCAAACAGCCAGATAGGTTATAATGATCCAGCCTGATGAAAATGGACATAGAAAAGAAAAACTACCTAGCCTCAGGCATGAATCTCTTTACGTTTTTCTGACATTCACAGGTTTAGGACGCCTGGCAATTCACAGCAGCAGCTCTCTATACGATTAACTGGTTCACATTCCTGATTAGTGGCCTCTTGATTATCTAACATTGTGTTCACTGTATATTATGTCAATGACACATTCCTAAATCTGATCTGTTTCACAAGGCCTGCAAGTTAGGGGCATTCACAATTAGCAAGGATGTACAATGGGCCACTCTTTGGTTCCGTCTCCACTACATAATGCACTTGAGACGGCTAGTTAATCTCCATTATGAAAAACAATATTTTAGTCTCCTTCTCAGCTGCCACATCTAACAAGGCCTTTTGGTTCATTGGATCCACTTAATGATACTTGTTAAAATTCTGCACATTAAACCAGCAAAATATTGTAAATATGACTGATGAAGTTACCCCTCCCCTCAGTTTATTTCAAATATCTGGAGTAAAAGAGATGTTCATTTTCAATAAAGCGAGTGATGGGTGCTGACAGATAACATCCCTAGTCACTTTTATGTTGATAATAATGACATATACAAGCTCAATCAATGAAAGACCAGTAGATAATTACGTAAAAAATATAAAAGCAGGAAAATGCCACAGTCCCAAATTCTCCCTTAGAGGGTCTTAAAGTCAGCACATGAGAAAAGGACTCAATAGACTTCCTTCCACATAAAACATTTCTGTTTCTAAATCTCTCTAAGACATCAATTTTATTAATCCAATCTTACATATATATGTTAGTGGTTGCCTATGTACATGTGGATGAATCCTAATTGCATTTGTGTAAAAAATCACAAGCAAAATTATTTCAAACTTTTGCATATTCTGAGGTCAGGACACTAAAAACACAAAGGCCATGAAATTCCCCCTCAGAGCGGCATTTAAGGTCGGTTTCGGCAAAAAAATGGTGGCTGCATCGCTTCCGTCCACTTCCTGTGTGGGCCCCGGCGGTCACCATTTTCGGCAGGTCGGTAGCGCGGCTGTTACCTGCGTTCGGCAGAAGAATGCTAATGAGGCAGATTGTGATGTCAATCAGCGTACAATGCTGATTTGATGCACGACCTGCTATTTTGGACGTCACTGCTCGACTGCATGTCCTCTCCAAAGCACGCACAGTTGACCACGCGTTCAGCTGCACCAGGGATCCCCCCACCAGTGATATTTAAAGGGATCATCAACAGCTTGCAGGTCGCTTGCTTTTTGATTTCTACTGGCTCTGTATAAGTTTGTGGAACTGTTTGGACCTTTCTACAGTTATTTAAAGTTGGTGAGGTCACAGGGAATGGTGCTGCAAGTGGAGAAGGCCTTGCTTCTGAATTCAAGAGTTTTGATCAGACCACTTACTCCCAGTCATGGCGGCTCTACTTGCAGTCCCCCTCGCGTTGCAGCATGACAGGGAGATGCAGTAGAGGCAGCAAAGAAGAGGACAAGGTGCTCGCAGAGGGAGGAGGAGGAGGAGCAGGAGGGCTCTCAGCAGAAGGCCTTACCCACCTAGGGTCTTCTGAGAGTACTTTTCCTACCTGCACTTAAGCCAGGAGCAGTGTATTCAGAGGCTCCACTTCACCAAGGAGGTGGTCACAGAACTCTGTCACCTCTTGGAACCAATGGCCCTCAAGGTGACCGTGGCCCTGAATTTTTTCGCCATCTGATACTTCCAGTCTGGAGCAGGTGACATAGCTAACATTTCCCAGTTCGCCATCCATCGCTGCAAATCGAGAGGTCACAGAGGCTCTATACTCCAGGTGAAGGGACTTCATTGTCTTCTCTCTGAAGAGAGAGAAGCAGGAGGAGCACCCATGTGGCTTTGCCAGGATATCTGGCTTCCCCATGGTGCAGGGCGCCATTGACTGCACACACGTGGCTTTGTGGGCGCCGCATATCAATCCTGAGATGTTCTGTAACCGCAAAGGCTACCACTTACTTAATATGGTTGGTGTGCAACCACGCCCAGCACATCATGATGGTGAATGACCAGTATCCTGGCAGCAGTCATGATGCCTTCATCCTGCGCCAGTCCGATGCGCCAGCAATCTTCCAGCCAGCAAATCGAACCCGAGGGTAGCTGCTCGGAGACAAGGGCTATCCTCTCTACACCTAGCTGATGACTCCCCTCCGCAACCCCACCACTCGTGGCCAACGCTCATATAATGAGCACCATGCTGCCACGTGGAAACTCATCGAGCTAACCATCGGGGTGCTAAACCAATGGTTCTGCTGCCTTGACCGCTGAGCCAACCAGCAGCGCGTTTAGCACTGGGCTCAGCACTCTAATCATTATAATTAGCAGGCTGCACGAATTTTGCGTGCTGCCTGCACCACTTTGAACGGGCGCGGGCAGATCGCTCTTCGCAATCACTGCGCCCGTTTTTGGCCTAATCCAATTTCACCCCCAAAATGTACTCTTTTCAATACAGCATGTTTATATATTGTTCTGACTACTATATACAGTTTAGAGCATTTCCCAGTAACTAATAGAAATTTGGCCTTTTGTGCCTGTGCTAACTACACATCAGAGCGATCTACTCTAATACCACTGCCGTGCTTTTCCCTATAGCCTTTAATATTTGAAATAAAGGTGCATTATCAATGATGTTACAAACTACCAATCCTTCTGTGCGAACCTCACCATGCAGAAATTGACCAAATGCAATGCAAACCCTCCATATACAATGGAAAATACTCAAACTGTAACATAATCTCAGGGTTAAGACTCCTTGGTCTGCACCTGCCGTTTATGACAATATTTGAAGGCCTCAACCTAACCTGAAGTTCTTAACTTTCACATCTCCAATGTTATGTACCTAAACCCTTAAATACACTTATTAAACTGAGAAATAGGACTCCAATACACCACATAACTAATTTAATTTGCATTGGAATTTTATTGCACTCAAAACAAAGCTACTGTGAGTTAGATCAGCAAAACAGATATTTGAAATTACCACAGCTTCATAACTTATAAAAATTGTATTTTCCATAACTTTCTTTCTTAGCTCTTCTGAACCATTGCAGATTTTATCACCTCTCACCCCAGTGCTGAGTGTAACTACAGGCTGCAGAGTCATTACCCTACGCAGCAAGATGGGGCTCAAATCACCAGGAACACAGTGAGAGGGGCTCACACCAGAAGAAACACACCCTTCAATGGAATGTAGCAAGACTGTGAATGGGCACCCAACCCAGTCATCTACAGATCCTTACTTTTCAAAGAAGATTTAAGTAGTCTTGACACCTGCCTGATTGCTAATTGACCCGTGGCAAATTAAAACAGTATTGATATACACTAAGTGGTATTATTCTACACGATGCGAGAGATTTGAAAGGATTGGTGGATAGAATGCTGAAGCCATCAGCACAGTATGCAGCAGCAGTAAAGACTGCAAATAGGATCTTGGGCTACATAGCCAAAGAAATAGAGGAAAAATCTATGTAAGTGATTCTGAGCTTGTATAGAGAGCTGGTCCAGCCTCATCTAAAGTATAGATTTATATTTGTAGCAATTTACATTAGAAATAGGTGTTCCTGTTGTTCATGCAACTCAGATTTTGTACAAGGTGCAGCTGTGAAAATATAAAGCTGCACAAGCAGAATCTCTTCTTCTTAGGCAGTCCCTCGGAACCGAGGATGACTTGCTTCCACAATAAAAATTGAGTCCGCAGGTGACTGATGAGTCCAATGCGGGACCGACAGTCTGTCACAGGTGGGGCAGACGGTGGGTGGGGTGCTTGGGTTGATGTGCGCTCCTTGTGCTGCCTGCGCTTGGCTTCCGCTTGCTCCCGGCGAAGAGACTCGAGGTGTTCGGCGCCTTCCCGGATGCTTCTCTTCCACTTTGTGCAGTCTTGGGCCAGGGATTCCCAGGTATCGGTGGGGATGTTTCACTTTTTCAAGAAGGCTTTGAGGGTGTCTTTGAAGTGTTTCCTCTGCCCACCTGGGGCTCTCTTGCCGTGCCGGAGCTCCGAGTAGAGCGCTTGTTTTGGGAGTCTCGTATCGGGCATGCGGACAATGTGACCCGTCCATAGGAGCTGATCGAGCGTGGTCAAAGCTTCGATGCTGGGGATGTTGGCCTGAGCGAGAACACTGACGTTGGTGCGCCTATCCTGCCAATGGATTTGCAGGATCTTGCGGAGGCAGCGTTGGTGGTACCTCTCCAGTGCTTTGAGGTGCCTGCTGTACATGGTCCATGTCTCTGAGGCATACAGCAGGGCGGGTATCACTGCTGCTCTGTAGACCATGAGCTTAGTGCCGGGTTGGAGGTCCTGGTCTTCAAACACTCTCTTCCTCAGGCGACCGAAGGCTGCACTGGCACACTGAAGGCGGTGTTGGACTTCGTCATCGACATCTGCCCTTGTTGACAGTAGGCTCCCGAGGTATGGAAAGTGGTCCACGTTGTCCAAGGCCTTGTCGTGGATTTTGATAATCGGGGGGCAGTACTGTGTGGCGGGGGCAGGTTGATAGAGGACCTTTGTCTTACGGATGTTTACAGACCCAATTCACGTACGAACCGGGGTCAAGCAAGGCTGTGTCATCGCACCAACGCTCTTCTCGATCTTCCTTGCTGCAATGCTCCATCTCACCCTCAGTAAGCTCCCCACTGGAGTGGAGCTAATTTACAGAACAAACGGGAAACTGTTCAACCTCTGTCGCCTCCAGTCCAGATCCAAGGTCGTCCTATCCTCTGTCGTCGAATTACAGTATGCAGATGACGCTTGCGTCTGCGCTCACTCGGAGGTCGAACTCCAAACCATCGTCAACACCTTCACTGAAGCGTACGAGAGCATGGGCCTTACATTAAACAAGCAGAATAGTCATATGGCAGAAGTCAATATCCCATGAAAAGTCAACACACTGCACTCAGCAAGTTCTTCTACCTGGTCAAGACTGTTTGGGAATTGTCTGAAAAATATTTTTAAAAAGCAGTCAAACCAGCTACGAGTTTAAGAATAAAAATTCCACGACTTCAAAAGTTCCTCTTTGCATGATGGCCCAACAGGGTAATCTGTAACTTGTTACAATGCACATATGCAACTTCCACTCAGTTATTTCAAGGTGCCCTGCTGCACAGCAGAGCTGTCTATCGGGCTGCTCAGAGAGTTTGGAGAAAGGCAATGCGAATATTAGCAATCATCAAAAATAATCATTTTAATATGCTTCTTAAAAATGCAATATTTCCTGAATGGTTCTCCAGCCTGCCAAGACTCATTCACTGCCGAGGGTGCAAGTGACTGCTGCCGAACCTCTGCTGATGCCCCTTGTCACTGAAAAAATATCATCCAGACAGGATGGCTTTGTCTAAATGTTTCTACAACAAAAACAAAATACTGCATCTCCCTTGACACATACCAGGAACTTAATGGAATGGGATGAACCTGGATCATCACACTCTACAGTGCTCAGCACCAACACCTTTTTGTAAGAACAAACTACCGTTCATTTAATTGCAGTGATTTGGGGGTTTGAATTATAGAAACATAAGGGTTAAATCCCATAGTATGGTTTTAATATATGAGCTGAAAGCTCATGAGATGGAATAGAGATCATTACAACACAGCCTGACATCCCATTAGACAACTCATGTTTGAACTTCCCAGAGCACCAGTCTGAAGCTATACACACCTCTGGATTCCAGCAGCTAATTCAATTCAAAATACAGTTTTAACACATGGGACTCTGCAGGCATTAGACTGAACAGTCAGACTGTTGCAGGATAATTTTAACTTTTGAAGTCAATGGAAAAGGAAATTGGGCGGCGTGTAAAATGGGTGCCCAGTTTTTCACCCAGCAATAAAGGTTAAAATTACCTCTTAGTGGCCCCGATATTTACCGAAGCACCAGTTTGGAGCAGGGGGAGAAGTTATAGTTTCCGGGTTTCCCCTAATGGCGTGGAGTTTTAACTCCAGGGCGTGTTTTAATTTGTTTCTCCAGGTTTCCTGCCTGACAACCAGCCTGATTGACAGGCACAAGCTCGCAGCCGTGGAGCAGGTGTTCTAACGGTGTTGGGAGGCACTGGCAACGGGGCCAATGTTAACAGTACAAGCAAAATTTGCCATTCTTTCGAAGACCAAGGAAATCTTCGCATTGATGGAGAAGTTTTAAATTTGCTGTTACTGCAGCAAGAGCTCAGCAGCTGCTTGGGTGGGGGTGAGGGGGGATAACCCCCAGCTTCAGTAAGATTAAACTCACGCAAATTTTTCCACCAGCCTCACCCAGTGAGTAATGCCAATGAGTTTATCCGTTGTCTCTCTATTTTTGTGTTCTATGCCACTCTTTCTTTCATGTTGCACTCTTGATCTTGTCAACCAGCTCTTGGAGAGCGGCCCCGATATTTACGTGGAGATGTGTTGGGGGCAGGGGTGGGCCTGATATCGCGCGGGAAACCCGAAAGTAAGTTCAGCGTGTCTGTCAGTGGTTTTAATTCAGCCAGTTCATTATCATTTTACTTCCAGGTTTGCCTCCATTTTAACATGATGAGGACCCACATGAAGCGATCTCAACTCCAGTATTTAAAGGGCCAATCCGAAAAGGCAATTTGGAGGAGTTTGAAGGTTTAGAACAGAGAGAGCAATCATAGAAGATAGAATCAGGACGTTCAAAGGCTGCGCCCCGCTTTAACAACACCTTCCTTGATCTGCTCCTGGGGGCTGTTAGGAGTGGCATAGACATACTCTTTCCCAGCAATGGGAGGATGAAACCTACTGCTGCCACAAAGAAGGCGTGGCTGGAGGTGGCCCAGGAGGTCAGCAGCAGACGCGTAGAGCCAAACTCCTGGATTCATTGCAGGAAGCACTTTAATGGCCTAACCAGGTCAGGAAAAGTGAGTACAGTTGCACATTCACCTACATCCTGCTGTGCGTATTTTGTTTTTGTTCATTTACAGGATGTGGGTGCTGCTGGCAAGACCAGCATTTATTACCCATCCCTAATTTCCCTTGAGAAGGTGGTGGTGATCCGCCTTCTTGAACCGCTGCAGTCCATGTGGTGTAGGTACTCCCACAGTGCAGTTAGGAAGGGAGTTCCAGGATTTTCACCCGGCGACGATGGAGAGTCCGCCTTCTCCTAGCTCTGCTCAGCTGAACACAGATGCTGTACCCCAGGGGCTGTCAATGAAAAGGAGATTAATTGAGCAGCAGCAGACAATGTGCGATGCACTGACAGGCCTTCCGAGCACACTGTCCAAGATTGCAGAGAGAATGGAGGAGTCCACCTCAAGCATGAGTGGGTTGATGTCGCAGGGCATTGTGATGATGTGTTCTTGCATGGATAGAGAGTGACCAGCTCCGTGGAACATCAACTGCTCCAATCAAATAAGTACATGCACGCCTTGACCATAGCCGTGCAGACTGCATGACAACATGTCTGCCACCTTAAATAGGATGACAAATACCTTAGCCTTGGCCTTACAGTGCCGCACTGATCTGCACCAAAGTGCTCTCCAGCACAGTGGTAGCAGTGAAGTGCGGCTGGGCCATGAGAGGGATGATGGTGAAAGGCAACATGGAAGTGGGGACTCCACTCAAAGCACTTACACTTCTCACCCGTTGCGCACACCCCCCACCCCACCCCCCAGACCCCCCAGTCAGTATCCCACATGCTGTCTCGTCTCCCAATGACCTACTGGTGCAGGTGGAGAAGTCTTTTCTGGGGCCCTCACGGACTCCAAAACCCAGAGGATGTTGGCCAAGAGCCTCTCAGCAGTCAGAGCAGGGATCTGAGCAACCTGCCTACCTCTGCACAAGCCACATGCATTGCACTATGTAGGAGTAGTAGGAAAAGGAAGAGGAAGAGTAATGTTAAGTTTCTGTTGTTTAGTTAAAGCACATAAATATTATTTGTTTTGCACCACTTTCATGTTTTGCACATTCTTGTTTGCTGGGTGGCAAGTTGCTTTTTAACTTGTTTGATGATGAATGGGAAGACATGAATTAACAGAGACTAATGGGGGGATGTGCAAGGGGTGGTTGGTTGTTTGAAGGGTTGCTTTGTGTCAGTGGCATTGTGGGGGGGTGGGCGTGGAAAGAATGGCCGTTGCATGTACTTGTGACTTGAATAAACTGGTGCAATCTAAGTGAACCTGGGCATCCTGGGTAGCAATGCGAGTAGCTGGTGGTGCATTGCACTTATCACCTTCCTCCTCCTCGTCTTCTTCCTCCTCCCCCTTCGAATCGTTGGAAGAAGATCTGAGCTGTTCGCCTTGTTCCTCCTGCAGATCCAAACCTCACTGCTGCGCAATGTTGTGCAGAGCGCAGCACACCACGACCATTCTGGAGACCCTGGCTGGTGTGTACTAAAGGACACCTCCAGATATGTCTAGGCACCTGAAGCGCATCTTCAGCATGCTGATGGCTTGTCGATCACACATCTGGTGGTCATACGGCATTCATTGCAGCACTGTTGGGCTTCATTGGTCGGGTTTCTGACGGGAGTCATCAGCCAAATTTGTTTGAAGTGGGTATCACTTGTCTCCTAGCAGCCACGCCTCAAGTCTGCTTGTAGATCTGAAGACGACAAGGCGCTTGGACTGCCACAGGACGAAAGCATTATGGCAGCTCCCCGGGAATCATATGCACATCTGCAGAAATATATTTGTGGTTGCACACCACCTGCACATTGATGGAGTGGAAGCCTTGCGGTTGATAAATACTCCTGGTTGATCTGGGGGTGCCCGGATTGCCACTTGTGCGCAGTCGATGACACCATGCACCTGCGGGAAGCCAGCCAGAGCCGCAAACCCAAGCGCCTGCTCATTCTGACTGGTGTCTTTGCAGGTAAAGTTCACATGATTTTAGGGATGGGCAATAAATGCTGGCCTTGCCAGCTACGCCCACATCCCATAAAAACGAATTTTTTTTTTTTTAAATGATTACCGGCCCTGGCAAACAAGTCATATGCAATTGTGGGCTGCCGACTGGGAGATCCTGGATATGACTCCAGCAGAGCCCTGGAAGGATCCAGAGGCAAAAACATTGAGGCCGGTGGTGACTTTGACCGCCACTGGAAACAAGTGACCACCAGTCTAGCAGGGAGCAGGTCTTCTTCTAGGAGGCTGCAGATGTCTGGCACCACCCGACATGACAACCTGAGCCTCCTGAGACACTACTGTTCGGACATGTCAATGAAGCCCAGCCTCTGCGTGTAGCCTATGTTTCACGAGTAGTGCCTCCTGCAAGCTGCACCCCTCTCTGCTGCGGCCCTCACTGCTGTCAGGCTGCTGCTGGTGCTGGTCATATTGGTCCTCGTCTGAGGTCCAATCTAAGGCAGCCATAGCGCCACCTATCCTGATGTGATTGAGAAAACCTCCAAAGTGTAGAAAGTAAACTCTCAGCAAAAGTACTGTGAACAATCCCTTTCCCACTAGCAGGTAAGAAAGCAGCTGTGAGTACTGAGTATTTATTGCAGTATTTCCATGAGATTGATTCAGCCCCCTCAATTGCCACTGTGTTCTCACCTTGCCTTCACTAGCGAGTTTTGGGTAGCCCAGGAAACCCGTGGATGGGCCGTTAAATTTAAGTGTCAGTTGAAATATCGCTCTAATTGAGCGATTAACATATGTTAATAGGCAACCCGCCTCCCCCAAGGGAGTTGCGCAAGCAGCCTAACGCGAACCTGTCAAACCCAGAAGTCGGCAAGTTGGAGCCGGATTCCTGACGCACTGACATTTTTGCCAGTTTTAACCCCCCCCCCCCCCCCCCACTCGCATCCAAACCCACACAATCCTCCAGGTTAAAATTCCCCTCAGTGTTTCTTCCGACGGTTAAGATGTATCTGTAAATTCCTAAGTAAATCTGAAAATGTTTACATTTTCTTGTCGAAAAGTCCGAGTGAATGGAAGTACGCAATGCTCCATATATTTTTATAGATGTTAAAGCACGCTGCTCTTTTTAAAAAGCAATAATAACTCTGCTGCTCCATAGGCAATGACCTGAAGCAATATAATGATTTATAAAGATCCCGAGAAATTCCTGGTGGAACAACACTTACAGAAACAAGAATTCCATCGAAAACCTGAGAAACATTATACAAAGGAAAGCAAAAAATATATAAATGAAATTACAAACATCCATCAGCAGAGCCCATGAAATCTATGCAGGGTAACTGCAAGACAGAGAGCTGCCACTGGAGAGCACTGCAGTACCACACACAAGGAATTGCTGGAATAAAAGATTCACAAGGAATTGCTGTCACTAGCAGAGGTTTTAATATTAGAATAATTGCAGAGAGATTCATTGAACTGTGTAATTGACAAAAACATGAGTGCAGTTTAAAAAAAAATCCAAAAGTGTGTACACTTTAACACTGATTGAAAAGCATTGCACAACATTTGGTTTTAATCAACACTGGGAACAATAGCGTAGTGGTAATGTCACTGGGCTAGTAATCCAGAGGCCTGGACTAATGATTCAGGGACATGAGTTCAAATCCCACCACGGCAGCTGGGGACTTAAATAAATCGGGAATAAAAAGCTAGTATCAGTAATGGTAACCATGAAACTATTGGATTGTTGTTAAAAACCCATCTGGTTCATTAATGTCTTTTAGGGAAGGAAATCTGCCGTCCTTACCTGGTCTGGCCTATATGTAACTCCAGACCCACAGCAATGTAGTTGACTCTTAACTGCCCTCTGAAATGGCCTAGCAAGTCACTCAGTTGTAACTAACCGCTACGAAACAAATTACCATCACTGCAGCGGTTCAAGAAGGCGGCTCACCACCACCTTCTCAAGGGCAACTAGGGATGGGCAATAAATGCTGGCCTTGCCAGTGACACCCAGATCCCATAAAACGAATTTTTTAAAAATCAACTTCTAAAGGGGGCACCTTTAATTCCTTTCCAACAACTGTGCTAGACCAAGCAATCAGTGTTTAAAATTATGAAAAACGTTTGGCTTTCATGCCTAAAGATATGTGCTGGTGAATCACAGAAAGCACCTGCCCACAGTCAATTAACTGGAGTAGTTGCAAACATACCCATGAGCAACATCAAGAATTCGTTTATAATTTGTCATGTTTTACTTGATCCATGTCCATTTTAATTTTGAAAGAAATAATGGCTATGCAGATGATATCAAAACTGGGAGGGACTTCAACCAACTCAGAACAGGTTGATCAAATACCAAAGGAACTGGACAGATCAGGGATCTGGGCTAACGACTGACAGATGCCACTTAATGTCATGAGGTTGGGAAAGGATAATGAACAACGGCAATATAAGCTAACTGGTATTATTCTATAGGACACAACACAAGAGAATGGTTTGGGGGTGCTAATGGACATTAGTATCCGTAACAGCATTGACACCAGCAGCGCAGTGTGTAGGAGCAATCAAGACAGCAATTAGGATCTTGCTATGTGTCGAATACTGCACACATCTCTGTAAGTGATTCTCAAAATGTATAGAGAGCTGGTCCAGACCCCCCTGAAGCAATGTGTACAATTCTGGTCATCGTAATAAGAGAAAGACACCCGTGTATTGCAGGGGTACAGGGAAGGGCAACTAAATTAGTGTTAGAGAAGTATGACAGTTACTGATGATGGGATTGGCTAGATGGACTACAATAGTCTTTTCCAGTCCTGTACAGTCTCATGTGCCAATTCAATCCTTTCCCCATGTGACTGCGGGAGTTACGACCAACTTGAGGCACCTTGACCAGTATATCACAATTTCTAGAAAGTATCAATCTTCCATCCAAAAATTTGAAAAATGTAAGAGCTGGTCATACAGTCAGGTTCAACTTCACACTGGGTATGCAAAAGCTAGCTTGTCTTTTCATACCTTTAATGACATCACCTTGTTTACTCTATGCTCTGCAGAAACCATGGGGTAATTTTAACCCCCAAAAACGGATGGTTTGGGGTTGGTTGAGATGTTAACATTTTTAAAATCTTAAACCCAATCCCAACCCACCTCCAACCTGCTCACTTACGGGTTTAACAGAGGCGTGCAGCTAATACGCTCCCAGGAGGCGGGTTGGCTATTTAAATATTATAATGAGGCTGGGATCCTCACATTTAACCTGCTTTACTTGTTTAACCCTGGCTGACTGGGTTTCCCAGGCCTCGGAAGGCGAGGACAGCTTCAGGGTAAAGGTAAGTGCCTTTACAGCACTGCTTTTGGGCCAGGAGAAGCAAAAGGGCTTCTCCCCAGCCCACCAAGCTTATCTCCTTCCCTAGGATCGGACACCCACATCCCATCAGAACACCCCTCCATCCAAAGCTCCCCCCACCCTGGGGTCGGGGATTGGACCCCCCCCCGCTCCCACTAGCAGCTGTAGGCTCCCTACCTGCAGCTGCGGCCTGCTCCTGAGTGCTCCCCACCCGACTGGAAGCCAAATCTGTCTATCAATCTGACTTCTGTGCGGGGATCCTGTTAAAAAAAAAAAAGTTGCACACTCCCGACCAAATCTCTCCCCGCCGCACCGCCCACGCCCCACCCCCCAGCTTGTCAAACCCATCCCTATCAATATTGGGGCCCATCTCTTGCTTTAGTAGCCCTAAAAAACCTACTCCCCACCATTATAAAACAATAAGGATGCCACACAGGTCCTACTGTGATAGGACATTCAGCAATGAGCAACACCAAACAAGTAACACGATATGTTGTGTTCTTTGTAGCAATATCATGTATTCACACCATACAGTATATCAACTAAACCTGTAACCAGCAAATACTATCCAAGAATAAAACAAATTTATGCAAATAAACAGATAGAATCCCAAAAGTTGTGAATATCCATACTGCACCCTCCACCCTCATTGGCGGTAAATGCTTACGCCTGATGACTGCTATAGAGAGGTGCCAAGTCTTACCTTGCATTGTCCTGAGACACAGAGAGACGTTGCATTTTGGTCACATGGTGTGCCATCGATTACTTTCTCAGCCTGACGTACGTAGAAGCGGTATCCAGCCGCCCTGCAGTTCAGTTCACATTTCTGATGGCCACGGACTGAAAGAAAGCAGAGAAATGGCAAGACATTAATTACAATCCAACCTCACATCTGACGAGGCCAGTCATTAATTAAAATCCAACCTCATGTCCAACTGGGGCAAGACATTAACTATAATAAAACCGTAAGTCTACTGGAAACAAGACATTATTTAGAATCCTACTGCAAGTCCAACAAGGAAAATACATTAATTACAATCCAACCTTATGTCTAACTCAGGCGAGAAATTAATTACAAACCAATCTGATGTCTAACAGGTGAGAGAAATTAATTAGAATCCAACAGCATGTTTAAAATATCAAACCTGCAGGAAGGCCAATTCATGCAATGTATTTTAGGAACGATGAGCAGTGCTATAGGGGACTGTTGCTGTTTGTCTACAGCTGAAATATTAATTTTAAAAAACTTAGAGGGAGAAATTTGGCATGTTAGCGCCCCTGTAGCGCCGGGGATAACAGTTAACGCCTTAGCACCTTTCGCTATGCAGATTGTGATGTCAGCGAGCGTACAATGCTCGCTGGGCGCCCGATCTGCAAACTTCAGTAGCGTTCCCCGCCTTACCGCCTCGCGCTGACAGCGCCAGGGAGCGGAGGCGTGAACCAAGCGGCTGGCGGGGTACTACTTAAAGGGATGCGCCCCAACTGTCAAGGAACTTCTGTTCCAAAGGTCAGTTATGAGTGGCAGAGAGCACAGGATGTATCTGCAGCCAAATAAAGGCTGCTTAGTCCCCGGAGTGTTGCAGGCCGTCAAAGGACTTTGCATTTCATCCCACAGCATATCGCCGTTCTGCACTCCCCGAATCATTGGAGGCTGGTGTGCAGACTCCAGTGACCCTCCCCTTTAATGGCTGGTAGGCGCCTGCGCCAATGCTCACTCCCGATTACACAACACCTCATATTCATTATCGCTTGGAACTTAACGCCACTCACCTACGGCATTAGCGCCTGCATTCTTTGAGCGCTGAGACTGAATTTAACGGGCAGCGAGATTGATTAGCGCCTGGCGCTAAACTTCCAACTTCTCAAAAGTTAGCGCCCCAACTGGGGCGATACCGAATTTCTAGCCCTCTATTTTTATAATTAATTAATAATAAAGCCACAGTGGAATCAGAGAATTTGGTGCAAAATGTAATTGGTTTGAATCGCACTATTTCCCACTTTCCTTTTATCTCCATCCCTCTCCCTGGCCACTGTCTGAGACTGAACCAGACCGTTCACAACCTTGGCACCCTATTTGACCCTGAGCTGTGCTTTCAACCCTATATCCTCTCCGTCTACTTCCACCTCTGCAACATCGCCTGCCTCTGCCCCTGCCTCAGCCCATCTGCTGCTGAAATCCTCACTGATGCCTTTGTTACCTCTAGACTTGACTATTCCAATGCTCTCCTGGCCGGCCTCTGACCTTGCACCCTCTGTAAACTTGAGCTCATCCAAAATCTCTGCTGCCCGTATCCTAACTCGCAACAAGTCCTGTTCACCCATCACCCCTGTGCTTGCTGATCTACATTGGCACCCAGTTCGGCAGCACCTCAATTTAAAAATTCTCATCCTTGTTTTCAAATCCCTCCATGGCCTCGCCCCTCCCTATCTCTAAACTCCTCCAGCCCCACAACCCTCCGAGATCTCCGCGCTCCTCCAATTCTGGCCTCTTGCGCATCCCTGATATTCACCGCTTCACCATTGGTGGCTGCCTAGGCCCTAAGCTGTGGAATTTCCTACCAAACCTCTACGCCTCTCTACCTCTTTCTCCTCCTTTAAGACGCTCCTTAAAACTTCTCTTTGACCAAGCTTTTGGTCACCTGTCCCATTGTCTCCTTATGTGGCTCGGTGTCAAATTTTGTTTGAGAATGTTCCGGTGACACGCTTTGGGATGTTTTACAACATCAAAGGTGCTATATCAATGCAAGTTGTTGTTATTTAGGTCTGTAAAGTAAATCCCATCAATGGAAGGTAACTGGGATTCAACATGCAGCACTACAACAGTGACTACAATTCAAAAGTATTTCATTAACTGTAAAGCGCTTTTGGACAGCCTGAGTTCATGAAAGATGCTGTATAAATTCAAGTTGTTCTTCTTGTTGCTCTCCACGTTACCATGGAAGCTACTGGAAAACACATTGAGCTCATGGACAAGGAAATGGAGTACATATCCATGAGAAATATCATCTGCCTAACCTGCAGAGGGAGTTTTTATACAGGTCAATGTTATAGATTTTGGTGGATTTGGTGATGTATAGCTAAAAACTCTAGAGGTATGTTCTGCTGTGAAATTGCAAAATGGCTTCCCATCAGCGCCTGGTACCCTGGATTAGCCCAGCTGTGTGTGACATATTAAGCAACTTTGCTGCAGTTTGTAAAATAATCCAGAGCTGTCCCTAAATATCACATAGAACTTCTAAATCTCTGCCATCCAGTCAAAAAATATGCATGGCATCCAAACCGAGTGTTGCCAACTGTGGTTGGTTGTATTCCTGGAGATTTCATCACGTTCCCTCCCACCTCCAGTCAAACAACCTTTCTTTCCATCCCCAACATTTTTATAACTAATAAACAAAACTGTTCAAAAATAATGAAAGAAACACATTTTTTTAGCACCCCTATGATTTTTATCCCAGGTTGCTCGCAGCAGAGTCCAGGAGATTAATCTTTAATTCCCGGAGACTCCAAGATAATCCTGGAGGGTTGGCAATCCTATCCAAACCTCTTGTTAGAAGTCGCACAACACCAGGTTATAGTCCAACAGCTTTATTTGAAATCACAAGCTTTCGGAGCGGCTGCTCCTTCGTCAGGTGAAGTGAAGAGATGCATATAGGCACAGCATATATAGTCAGAGAACACTGCCAGGTGACTACAGTTAATCTTTCCAACTGCCCTTTATCACACCTCGGCAGAGAGACAATCACGGCAATCAAAGGTGTGGATGGTGTCCAAACAGGTCAGTCAGGAAAACATTACATCAAAGACAATGTGGCAGATGCTGGGGTCTGTATGGAAAACAAAAAACTTTTTTTGCTGGAAATCACAGCAGGTCCGGCTGCATCTGTGTAGAGAGAACAAGCCAACGACGACTCGAGTCTGGATGACTCTACGTCAGGTGGGGTTACATGTAGCGTGACATGAACCCAAGATCCCGGTTGAGGCCGTCCTCATGGGTGCGGAACTTGGCTATCAGTTTCTGCTCGACGATTTTGCGTTGTCGTGTGTCTCGAAGGCCGCCTTGGAGAACGCTTACCCGAAGATCGGAGGCTGAATGTCCTTGACTGCTGAAGTGTTCCCCGACTGGGAGGGAACAATCCTGCCTGGCGATTGTTGCGCGGTGTCCGTTCATACGTTGTCGCAGTGTCTGCATGGTCTCGCCGATGTACCATGCTCCAGGGCATCCTTTCCTGCAGCGTATGAGGTAGACAACGTTGGCCGAGTCACATGAGTATGTACCATGTACCTGGTGGGTGGTGTCCTCACGTGTGATGATGGTATCTGTGTTGATGATCTGGCATGTCTTGCAGAGGTTGCCGTGGCAGGGTTGTGTGGTGTCGTGGTCGCTGTTCTCCTGAAAGCTGGGTAATTTGCTGCGAACGATGGTCTGTTTGAGGTTAGGCGGTTGTTTGAAGGCGAGTAGTGGGGGCATGGGGATGGCCTTAGCGAGGTGTTCGTCGTCATCGATGACATGTTGAAGGCTGTGAAGAACATGGCGTAGTTTCTCTGCTCCGGGGAAGTACTGGACGACGTAGGTACTCTGTTGGTTGTGTCCCGTGTTTATCTTCTGAGGAGGTCGATGCGATTTTTCGCTGTGGCCTGTCGGAACTGTCGATCGACGAGTCGAGCGTCATATCCCATTCTTACGAGGGCGTCTTTCAGCGCCTGTAGGTGTCCATCGCGTTCCTCCTCGTCTGAGCAGATCCTGTGAATTCGCAGGGCTTGTCCATAGGGGATGGCTTCTTTAACGTGGTTAGGGTGGAAGTTGGAGAAGTGGAGCATCGTGAGGTTGTCCGTGGGCTTGCGGTAGAGTGAAGTGCTGAGGTGTCCGTCTTTGATGGAGATTCGTGTGTCCAAGAATGAAACTGATTCTGAGGAGTAGTCCATGGTGAGTTTGATGGTGGGATGGAACTTGTTGATGTTATCGTGTAGTCTTTTCAGTGATTCTTCGCCGTGGGTCCATAGGAAGGAATGGTCTGAATGGACACCGCGCAACAATCGCCAGGCAGGAGTGTTCCCTCCCAGTCGGGGAACACTTCAGCAGTCAAGGACATTCAGCCTCCGATCTTCGGGTAAGCGTTCTCCAAGGCGGCCTTCGAGACACACGACAACGTAAAATCGTCGAGCAGGAACTGATAGCCAAGTTCCGCACCCATGAGGACGGCCTCAACCGGGATCTTGGGTTCATGTCACGCTACATGTAACCCCACCTGACGTAGAGTCATCCAGGCTCGAGTCGTCGTTGGCTTGTTCTCTCTACACAGATGCGGCCGGACCTGCTGTGATTTCCAGCAAAAAAAGTTTTTTGTTTTCCATACAGACCCCAGCATCTGCCACATCGTCTTTGATGTAATGTTTTCCTGACTGACCTGTTTGGACACCATCCACACCTTTGATTGCCGTGATTATCTCCCTGCCGAGGTGTGATAAAGGGCAGTTGGAAAGATTAACTGTAATCATCTGGCAGTGTTCTCTGACTATATATGCTGTGCCTATATGTATCTCTTCACTTCACCTGACAAAGGAGCAGCGCTCCGAAAGCTTGTGATTTCAAATAAAGCTGTTGGACTATAACCTGGTGTTGTGCGACTTCTCACATTTGTCCACCCCAGTCCAACACCGGCATCTCCACATCAAACCTCTTGTTGTCCAGGCTAAAAATGCAAAGCAGGAACATTGGACACACTAACACAGTTTTGTGTGCACTATACAGAGACTCAGTCTACATGTAGTTGTAAGGGGGACCCCGAGCTTCCGGTCGCTTGTCACTTTAATTCACCGCTCCACTCCCACTCAGTCCTCATCGTCCTCGGCCTCTTGCATTGTTCCACAAAAGCTCAGCGTAAGCTCGAGGAACAGCACCTCATCTTTCGATTAGGCACGTTACAGCCTTCTGGACTCAACATAGAGTTCAACAATTTCAGATCATAACCTGGCCCCTATCATATATATATTTTTTATCCACACTTTTTGTATGTGCCTTTTGTTCTTCTCTCCCACATGGCAGCTGTCTTTCATTCTGCCAGCGCAATTTACACTTCATCCAGAGCCATCCTTTGTTTCTTAACCTGTCCCATTACCATCTCCTTTTGCCTTGAATATCTCTTAATGTCTCTTAACTTCTCCTGCCTTCTATCCTATCACAGATCTTCCCTTTTGTTCTTTCATCCCGTCCCCGCTTTCCCAGCCCCTACCCTTGCTTAAAAATCTGTTCCATTTCCTGCTTTTTTCCAGTTCTGACGAAAGGTCATCGACCTGAAACGTTAACTCTGTTTCTCTCTTCACAGATGCTGCCTGACCTGCTGAGTATCTCCAGCATTTTCTGTTTTTATTGTAGTTGTACACAGGTCATTGACTTGGGCTGTGCACTGTGTACAGACTACATGGGACAGTTTGTGTGCTAATATACATTGTATACTTGGTTTGTGTGCCAGTGTACACAAACCTGTGATTTGGTCTGTGTGCTGTATACAGAGTGTCATGTGGTCTGTGTGCTGTTGTACACAGAATGACTCAGACTAAAGTGGCAGGGGGTTGGGATCCTGAGCAGGGAGACAGAGGAAAGGGAAACAAGGATAAAAGCAAAAGACAGGAAGGAGAAAAACAAAAGTAGAAGGCAAAGAACTCAACGGTTTAAATCAAACATGGTCACAGTAAATAATAATTCATACAGGTCTGAGAGCGTTAAAAAAACAAGCCTGAAGGCTTTGTGTCTTAATGCAAGGAGCATTCGGAACAAGGTGGATGAATTAGCTGCGCAAATAGAGGTAAATGAATACGATTTGATTGGGATAACAGAAACATGGCTCCAGGGTGGCCAAGGTTGGGAACTCAACATCCAGGGTTATTCAATATTTAGGAAAGATAGGCAAAAAAGAAAGGGAGGTGGGGTAGCATTGCTGGTTAAAGAGGGGATTAACACAATTGAAAGGAAGGATATTAGCTCTGATGATGCGGAATCTGTATGGGTAGAACGGAGAAATAACAAGGGGCAGAAAACGTTAGTGGGAGTGGTATATAGACCTCCAAACAGTAATACGGAGGTTGGGGACGGCATTAAAAGGGAAATTAGAGAAGCATGCAGTAAGGGCACAGCAGTCATCATGGGTGACTTTAATTTACATATAGATTGGGCTAACCAAATTAGTAAAAATACTGTGAAGGAGGAATTCCTAGAATGTTTATGGGATGGTTTTCTGGAACAATATGTCGAGGAACCAACCAGAGATCAGGCCATCTTAGACTGGGTATTATGTAACGAGAAAGGATTAATTAGCAATCTTGTTGTACGAGGCCCCTTGGGTCAGAGTGATCATAATATGATAGAATTTTTCATTAGGATGGAGAGTGAAGTAGTTGAATCAGAGACTAGGGTCCTGAATTTAAATAAAGGAAACTACGATGGTATGAGGCGCGAATTGGGTAGGATTGATTGGGGAATGTCACTCAAAGGGTTGATGGTGGATAGGCAATGGCAAACATTCAAAGACTGCATGGATGAACTACAGAATTTGTTCATCCCAGTGTGGCATAAGAATAAAACAAAAAGGGTGACTCAACCGTGGCTAACAAGGGAAATTAGGGATAGCATAAGATCCAAGGAGAGGGCATATAAATTGGCCAGAAAAAGCGGTAACCCTGAGGATTGGGAGCAGTTTAGGATTCAACAAAGGAGGACAAAGGGATTAATTAAGAAGGGGAAAATAGAATATGAAAGTAAGCTTGCTGGGAACATAAAAACTGACTGTAAGAGCTTTTATAGATATGTGAAGAAGAAAAGATTAGTGAAATCAAGTGTAGGTCCCTTGCAGTCAGAAGCAGGGGGAAGTTATAATGGGGAACAAAGAAATGGCGGACCAAGTAAATGCATATTTTGGTTCTGTCTTCACAAAGGAGGACACAAATAACCTCCCAGAGATGTTGGAGAACATACGGTCTGATGAAAGGGAGGAACTGAAAGAAATCAGTATTTGCAGGGAAATGGTGTTAGGGAAATTGACGGGATTGAAGGCCGATAAATCCCCAGGGCCTGATAATCTACATCCTAGGGTACTTAAGGAAGTGGCCCTAGAAATAGTAGATGCATTGCTGATCATCTTCCAACATTCGATGGAATCTGGAACTGTACCCATGGATTGGAGGGTAGCTAATGTTACCCCACTATTCAAAAAGGGTGGTAGAGAGAAAGCGGGGAATTACAGACCGGTAAGCCTGACATCGGTAGTGGGGAAAATGCTAGAGTCCATTATAAAGGATGTAATAGCTGAGCACTTGAAAAACAGTGACAGGATCGGACAAAGTCAACATGGATTTGCAAAAGGTAAATCGTGCTCGACTAATCTACTGGAATTTTTTGAGGATGTAACTGGGAAAATAGATAAGGGAGAACCAGTAGATGTGGTGTATTTGGACTTTCAAAAGGCTTTCGATAAGGTCCAGCATAAGAGATTAGCGTGTAAAGTTAAGGCACATGGGATTCGGGGCAAGGTATTGACTTGGATGGAGAACTGGTTGGCGGACAGAAAGCAGAGAGTAGGAATTAATGGGTCTTTTTCCGAGTGGCAAGCAGTGACTAGTGGGGTACCGCAGGGATCGGTCCTTGGACCCCAGCTATTCACAATATACATTAATGATCTAGATAAGGGAACTAAATGTAATATCTCCAAGTTTGCAGATGACACAAAGCTGGGTGGGAGTGTGTGCTGCGAGGAGGATACCGAGAAACTCCAGGATGATTTGGACAGGTTGGGTGAGTGGGCAGAAGCGTGGCAGATGCAATATAACGTGGATAAATGCGAGGTTATCCACTTTGGTGTCAAAAACAGAAAGGCAGACTATTATCTGAATGGCAATAGATTGGGAGAAGGGGAAGTGCAACGAGACCTGGGTGTCCTTGTGCACCAGTCGCTGAAGGTAAGCATGCAGGTGCAGCAGGCGGTGAAGAAGGCAAATGGTATGTTGGCCTTCATAGCGAAAGGGTTTGAGTATAGGAACAGGGATGTCCTGCTGCAGTTGTACAGGGCCTTGGTGAGACCACACCTTGAGTACTGTGTGCAGTTTTGGTCGCCTTATCTGAGGAAGGATGTTCTTGCCATGGAAGGAGTTCAGCGAAGATTCACAAGGCTGATACCTGGGATGGCAGGAATGACATATGAGGAGAGATTGGGTCGATTGGGCTTATACTCGCTGGAGTATAGAAGAATGAGAGGGGATCTCATCAAAACATATAAAATTCTGACAGGTCTGGACAAACTAGATGCAGGAAGAATGTTTCCGATGGTCGGAGAGTCCAGAACCAGGGGTCATAATCTAAGGATAAGGGGTAAACCATTTAGGACAGAAATGAGGAAGAATTTCTTCACCCAGAGAGTGGTGAACCTGTGGAATTCTCTACCACAGGAGGTAGTTGAGGCGAAGTCATTAAATATATTCAAGAATGAGTTAGATATATTTCTTAAAGCTAAAGGTATCAAGGGATATGGGGAGAAGGCAGGTACAGGGTACTGAGTTTGGATGATCAGCCATGATCATCGAATGGCGGAGCAGGCTCGAGGGGCCGAATGGCCTACTCCTGCTCCTATCTTCTATGTTTATCTTCTATGTTTCTATGTACACAGTTTGCACTGTATACATGAGAGAATGAGGAACAGATGATCTCTGCAAAAAAGTTTACCACCAAAAAACCTTCAAAATTTAAAACAAAATGCAGTTTTCAAGTAGCCTCTAACATGCGCACAAATACCAATATGTTTATTACTTCAGGTGTGTTATTTCCTACATACTAGCCAAGAGAACCTGTTGAAACACCTCAACCAATCAAATTAATGAAGCCAAAAACTTATGGACCTCACTGCAGACAATTAAAATTAAGCTAACTGGACCATGCCAACCAGGAGGTCCCAGCTTCATTTCCAAGTCTGTGCTGAGTTAGCTGATCTTAGCCACAGCAGCACAATAATTGGACTCTGTGTCTTGGGCTCAGGAAGGGTTTAAAAAAAATCAAGTCAAGGTTCATGATCCTGATCACTATTCAGTACCACCTGCTGAAAAGTGCGCATCAAGCGCAGACAAGATCAGACACAGCTGTGATGCACCCAAATATCAAATGACCTGCCAACACTCGCTGTCCATCTCACATATGAAGAATGGCCATGAGCTAGGTACTGGAGGACAACTGGAATGTGTGGAGCTAGAACGCCACAAGTTATGACGGTGGCATAGTGGTTAGCACTGGTGCCTCACAGCGCCAGAGACCCGGGTTCGAATCTGACCTCGGGTGACTGTCTGTGTGGAGTTTGCACATTCTCCCTGTGTCTGCGTGGGTTTCCTCCGGGTGCTCCGGTTTCCTCCCACAAAATGTGTGGGTTAGGTTGATTTGGCTATGATAAATTGACCCTTAGTGTTAGGGGGGATTAAATATGTGGGGTTATGGGGATAGGATGGGATATGTTAGGGGGAATTAAATACGTGGGGTTGCGGGGGTAGGGTGGGATGTGTGTGCTGTGGGGATTAGGGCAGGGACAGGGTACTGGATTTGGATGATCAGCCATGATCGTATTGAATGGCGGAGCAGGCTCGACGGGCCGAATGGCCTGCTCCTTGTTTCTATGTTTCTATGTTTCTATGTTTCTATGTTTCTATGAGTCAGTGGCTTCAGGGAAACGATTGGAAAATAGAAAAAGAAATTGAGCAGCAACATTGCAAGGACACAATTATTATTCCCTTGTTCAGCTGCAGACAGAAAGTTGGATTCTCTTCAAAGCTACATTTTTGTGTTGTAACATTATCGATTTTCTGATTGTTTTTCTGGTCTTGTGGCTGACTAGGCACGAGAAAGGAAATATCCACATACATGCCACATCTGGGTTACAGGAGAACAGTTACAAAAACTGCAGAAAATGTGCTAACCTGGAAGAGCGCGTGGATTTGGGTGCGTTTGGGGGGGTTAAAACCGGCAAAAATGTCAGCGCATTGGGGAGCCGGCTCCAACCCACTGACTTCAGCATTTAACTGGAGCACGTTAGGATGCTTGCGTGCAACCCCCTCAGGAGACATATGCTAATCACTCAATTGAAGCGATATTCCAACTGACTTTTAAATTTAATGCCGTATCTACGGGTTTCCCGGGCTTCCTGAAACTCGCCAGTGAAGGTGAGGTGAGAACATAGCGGTAATTGAGGGGGTGAATCAATCTCATGGAAATACTGCAATAAGTACTCACAGCCGCTTTCTTACCTGTTAGTGGGAAAGGGTTTGTTCGCAGTACTTTTGCTGAGAGTTTACTTTCTACATTTTTGAGAATCTCTTAAATAACATCAGGATGGGTGGCGCTAGGGCTGCCTTAGATTGGACCTCGAACGAGGACCAATATGACCAGCAGCAGCAGCAGCCTGCTGTTCAGATACCTGTAGCTGAACAATTTTGAAAATTCCTGTAAATATTTACAAATGTTGCCAATTGGTCCATTTATTCAACAGAACAAATAAAAATAAGTGTAAAGGTGAGAGACAATAGCTGCTCTGACACAGTGCCAGATGTTGCTCTGTCATGGCACCAGATGTTTTCCAGTACAATCACTTACAGCTTTGCAACAAAAAACGTTGATCTTCATCAGTGTCTTTAGTGTCAGCTGTGGCTCAGTTGGTAGCACACTCGCCTCCGAGTCAGAAGGTTGTTCTCCAGGGACTTGGGCACATAAAGCTAGGCTGACACTCCAGTGCAGTGCTGAGGCAGTGCTGCACTGTTGGAGGTGCCGTCTTTCAGATGAGACGTTAAACCGAGGCCCCGTCTGCTTTCTCATGCAGACGTAAAAGATCCCATGGCACTATTTCGAAGAAGAGTAGTGGAGTTATCCCCAGTGTCCTGGCCAATATTTCTCCCTTAACCAACATAACAAAAAACAGATTATCTGGTCATTATCACATTGCTGTTTGTGGGAGCTTGCTGTGCGCACATTGGCTGCCGCGTTTCCCACATTACAACAGTGACTCCACTTCAAAAGTACTTCATTGACTGTAAAGCGCTTTGAGGCGTCCGGTGGTCGTGAAAGGCGCTTTTTAATTGCAAGTCTTTTTTTTTTCTTTCATTCCCCCGCCACCATATACACTTAAGCTGCTTCTTCATGCTGTATCATACAGAGCACGTGAGGCACAGTTTGGAACATTCCTCACTAAATTTAATGTATGACTGAATGGTGGTGAGTAGGGATCTATCAGTATAGAAACCAGTCACCAGTGTAGTCCCACAGGGTTCAGTGTTGGGGCCACTGTTGTTTATAATTTTTATAAATAACTTAGAGGTTGAAATATTGTCCAAAGTATTTAAGTTTGCAAATGACACCAAATTAGTCAATGATGCAAACCAATGTGTGATAATCCAAAGGGGCCTGGACAGGCTAGGTCTTTGTAAAGTTATGAGATTAGATAGAAGAAGGGAGAGAAAAAGTGGTTTGCACGATAAATGAAAAAGAGCAGGAAAGAGATCTGGCGGCTTTGAAGGACAGGTAATTAGAATTGCCAGTTAAGTATTTGCAGGTAGTCAAGAAATCAAATTAAATGTTGGGATATATAGCTGGGTGTGTGACTTATAAGTCAAAGAAGATGATGTTGAAGTTCTATCTGGTCTTGGTGAGACAACATCTGTGTTCAGTGTTGGTCTTTGAATTACAGAAAAGATACGGGGTCCGATTTTAACTCCGAGCTAGATTCCGATGGATGGGTGGTGGGATTGGACTTTCCTACTGCAGTAATCAGGTCTGGGGTATTTCAATTCCCAGGTCTCATTATAGTCTCACTAGTGGGTTTCTCACCTCATTGGCTGACACAACGGGAAAGCCACCCACTTCAGCAGTGCAATTCCTGGTGGGTCAGCCTTTATAAGGCAATGCTCCTCTTACAGCGAGCATGCATTGCCTCCTGGCTCCTGGGTACAATTTGCTAAGCAGAGAAGGGAAATGTCAGAGACTTCACGGAAACAAGCCCCCAGGTTCTCTGAGGCCTAACTGGAGGTCCTTTTGGAAGTAGTGAAGGAAGGGAAGTCCTTTACACCAGCAATGGAAAGTGGCTGCCTAAGCATGAGGTCTGCCAGGCCTGGACGGAGGTGCCTAAGGTGGTCAACTGACAGGAACATCACCCCCAGGATTCAATGTCAGAAAAGGTTCAATGGCCTCACTGGAGCAGCAAGGGTGAGTACAGCTCTACATTTGCCATTTCTCTCAGTAACACCTGCTGCCCTCCTTCCCACTCTCTCCTTCACCACTCTGATCTAGTCCTTCTCTTCCATCACTTCCCTTACACGCAACACAAAGGCATGCTAAACCACCTTGCATTCTAATTCCAAACACACATTCGCCTCTTCCTTGCTCACAGTAGCCACTAGCACCATTCTCTTTTTACTTGGTAGACATTCCAGAATGAGCAACTTCTCACAGGACACATTTCACACTCCAGACACATTCTTTCCATTCAATATCTCCATATCCTGCTTGCATCTTGCTTCTGCTCCCTCTCAGCATCTGCACTGCAAGTAGAAGCCTCACATATCTGCACTCTGCTTTGTTGAAGACACTCACTAACTCACCCACTTTCTCTGCAGGATAAGACAGCACACAACACCAGGGAGAGGAGTAAAACCAGGGAAAGACCAGCCAACCTCATGGTGCTGTTGGAGCTAGAGCAGCAAGCTCTGGGACTTGGTGTCCCAGCCAGAGCTGAACACATTGGCCATTTTGAGACCTGGGAAATGTATGTCAATATAAATAAGTGTGAGGTGTTACATTTTGGTAAGGTGAATAAGGAGGCCACGTACTGGTTGGATAAGAAGGCTGCGATTTTGCCGGCGCTCAGAGAGGTGGGTCAGAGGTTAAAGGCCTATTGATTGACGGCGGGTCCCGAACCCGCCATCAACCCACCTCCAAACAACTTTCCCAAGTGTTGGGTCCCCGATTTGCGAATGGACCCGACACCGAGCGGCGGGAAACGGATTAAAAGCAATTACCTGCCTATTAACAGGTACTTGTCAGTAGTGTTCAGCCTGTTTATCAATTTTCCCGCTTCTGGGTCGGATTTCCCGACATCCGGACACCACGCCAGGTAAGTGTGGCGTGTTGTGAGTCTGGTGTAATGTTTGTGAAAAGATGACAACTGCAGAAGTGGTGTGAAGGATGCAATGTTGCACATGGTGAGTTTCAGAGCAAAAAAAAGGTTGAGTTACTGCATTTTTAAAACATATACAGATTTCTTTAGCTTACAAGTTTTTAAATCCAACTATATGTCCAGTGCCACCTCATTGGGAGAACCTCTCTCACAAGTGACAGATCACTTCTGCCATCTCACCTGCAGCTGCCATCTATTCCAGCATATGGAGGGAGTCATTGGAGAGCCTGGGTGCAAGAGTTCACCTTTGTGCAGTGATTGTCAGTGTTTTCAGCACCTCAATGCTGTCAAACACTGAGAAATCAACTGTCAAAATAAAATTGTGCATGGTCCCTTTAAGGAAACCGGCAGATGACGCGTCATCAAATGACGTCATCAGACCCGCTTCTTGTTAATTGGTCGGCAAGCCTGCAGGGCGGGCTTAACAAGGTCAATCAAGGGAAAATCACGTCGTGGAGCAGACCGGAACCTGGAAAACAGATGATCCGTAACCCATCCCGACATCGAACGCAAAATCGCGGCCGAAGTGTCTGAATGGGGTAGAGGAACAGAGGGATCTGGGAGGTACAGATATACAAATCACTAAAAGTAGTGATGCAGATTAATAAAGCCATTTTAAAAAAGCAAACAAAGCACTAGGGTTCATTTCTAGAGGGATAGAATTGAAAAGCAGACAGGTTATGTTAAACGTGTATCGAACCTTGGTTAGATCGCACAGTTCTGGTCTCCATATTATAAAAAGGAGATAGAGGAATTGGAGAAGGTGCAAAAAAGATTCATAAGGATGATACCAGAACTGAGAGGTTATACTTATCAGAAAATGCTGAACAAGCTGGGGCTCTTTTCTGTAGAAAAGAGAAGAGAAGAGGGGTGATCTAATAGACGTCTTTAAAATTATGAAGGGGTTTGATAGGGTAGATATAGAGAATATGTTTCCACTTGTGAGGGGATCCAAAACTAGGAGCCATAAACATAAGATAGTCACTAATAAATCCAATAAGGAATTCAGGAGAAACTTCTTTATTCAGAAAGTGGCAAGAATGTGGAACTCGCTAACACAAGAAGTAGTTGAGGCAAATAGTATAGATTTAAGGGGAAGCTAGATAAGCACATTAGGGAGGAAGGAATAGAAGGATATGCTGATAAGGTTAGATGAAGAGGGGTGGGAGTAGGCTTGTGTGGAGCATAAACACTGGCATGGATCAGCTGGGTTGAATGGCCTGTTTCTCTGCTGTAAATTCTGTGTAATGAGACCCACCTCCTGCTCCCTCTCACTAAATTGATGACCACCCAACTTCCCTTCCTGGCCCCCATGCTCGTCTTCCCCTCTCCTCAGGTACTGTCCCCGTCCCTTTCAAATCTGCCGTCATCACCCCTCTCCTCAAAAATCCCACCCTTGTACCAGTGTCCTTGTAAACTGCCGCCCCATCTCCAACCTCCCTATCCTCTCCAAAGTCCTTGATCGTGTTGTCGCCTCCCAAATTCGGCCCATCTTTCTCGCAACTCCATGTTTGAACCCCTCCAATCAGGTTTCCACCTTTGCCGCAGCACTGAAATGGCCATTATCAAAGTCATAAATAACATCCTATGTGAGCATGGTAAACTATCCTTCCTCATCCTTCTCAACCTGTCTGCAGCCTATGACTTGGTTGATCACACCATCCACCTCCAATGCCTCTCCTCTGTTGTCCAGCTGAGTGGGACTGCCCTCGTCTGGTTACACTCTTACCTATCCAGTCATACCCAGAGAATCTCTTGCAATGGTTTCTCTTCCTGCTCCTGCACCGTTACCTCTGAAGTCCCCTAAGGATATATCCTTGGCCCACTCCTATTTCTCATCTACATGCTGCCCATCGGCGACATCATCCGTAGACAAGACGTCAGCTGACGACACCCAGCTCTACCTCACCACCACCTCTCTCGACCCCTGCACTGCCTCTGATTTGTCTGACATCCAGTACTGGGTGAGCCAAAATTTCCACCAATTGGGAAGACCGAAGCCATTGTCTTCGGTCCCCACCACAAACTCCGTTCCCATGCCTCCTATTTCATCCACCCCCTGGCCACTGTCTCAGGCTGAACCAGACTGTTTACAACCTCGGCATCCTATTTGATCTTGAGCTGAGCTTCCGACCTCATATCCTCCCCATCACTACTTCCACCTCCGTAACACTGCCCGACTCCACCCCTGCCTCAACACATCTACAGCTGAAACCCTCATCCATGGTTTTGTTACATTCCCATTTAACTATTCCAATGCTCTCCTGGCTGGCCTCCCAGCTTCCACCCTCCATAAATTTGAGCTCATCCAAAACTCCTTACTATCAGGATACCAACAAAGGCAATCAAGCCAATCAATATGTCAAACAGCTAATCTTTATGCATAGAGACCACACACTAGACATTGCTGAACTAGTTCTAAATTTCTTCAATGCTGAAGTTCTTACCGTCGGTGAAAGGTTCCCACTCGTAGAAGCGTCCCATGAAAGGTTGATTGTTGTAGGATGCACATTGTACCTCTCTAATATCTCTGCCACTTCGCGGGCATGACTGTTGGAATGGAAATGCACAATAAGAACTTGTACAGAAGATAAATAATTTTAAACACCAATATCAAATGGTAAAGTGTAAAAGCTCCATGCATTAGCCCTATTTTTTATCACCTCATTTCTCCTCATCTGCCCAGGCATAGTAAGTCTCCAGGTTATAGAAAAAACGGGAGCACCCGACATATGTGGAGTATAACCTGGCATATCTAATCTACTTCATTCTGCTGTCCAGGTGAGTATGACAGCATGAATGTAGCAAAGTAATGGGATCTCACTGATAAGTGGTCCAGGACTGAAGAAGAATATACATTGTGGATAGGGATTGCTCTGTTCGGATTATGATTTGGATATGTTCTCAATGGACATGAGTTCTAGATCCAATACAGTTCTTCAGGATGCCAATGACAAACACTTCCATTCTTGACTACTTATTCTTTACCTCCATGAAGTGCAGATAAATAATTATTTCAAAACGAAGGTACGAAGGAACTGCCTTGAGAGAGTCCAGTCTCCACTGGATAAGAGCATAAAATTGCATTTGTGCTGCATAAACACTAATTGGCCTACTTCACTCAGAAAAGCTAAGGATTGCGTGAAGTGACACTGCTATAATGAGCAGCTCTTCTGGACTGGAGTTAAGACATATTAATGGCAAGAGCAGAGAAGGGTTCGCAAGGCATTTAGCCTAGAATACATCTGACTTTAGAATTCTTGATACTGTGGCGGATCGCCACCTAAACGGGCATCATCCACTTTTCCGTCCGTGGACAAATATCGAGCACCTTCCCTTTAAGGCACCTTACCTTTAAAGCAGGAGTGGGCGGGGCCTCAGGATTTTTCCAGAGAATTCTGGGAGCAGTCTGTTCAGCCATTTTGTACCATGCAGTTATTAAAAAAGTCTCTCGTTTTCCACACATGGATTCAGCCTTAATTCGTGTTTCGCGGCAGCCTCAACAATACTAAATAGGTGTACACAACGTAAAAAGTGCTCCATTCTCTAGCAATGAGCATCCCTTACGTTGATAATCATAACATAAAATGATGCATAATATGTTGAGAATGTCTAATATATGCTCACAAGAAGTCAAGACCTGGAGTGCAGTTTTGATTTCTACAGCAGTTCTAATGAGCCTAAATGGAAAGCCCATCACTGTGAAACAACAACAACAACTTGTATTTATAGCATTGTATACTTGTATATATAAACAGCAAGTTTACTGAAACATATATTGACTGATGATACCTAACTCATATTGAAAGGTACAAACTTCATCAGCTATAATATTTGCAACACTGTTTACCTATCACTTTACAAAACTTGTTTGAGATGCATTGTTTTCCTCCCCAAATATCTTTTATTCCCAGTTATGTGCATTATAAAACCTTGTTTCTATTCCTCAGTTATTTAAATCATTATAAAAGATGTGGCCTGGAGTTTCCTCCAAGGGCGCAATCTGCAAAATGCGCCCAACAGGGGCCTAACACTACGCCCGTTTGGCCGAAGTGAAATTGTATCAAAGTTTCTGCGCAAACTCATTAGCGGGAATCTCCCCTGAACCAGCGCAATCAAGCAGCGTAACCAATCGTAATCGATTGGTGACTGGAACAGGTGCTCAGGTAGAGCAGTATAAAAGCCAAGGAAAAAAAATCCCCTTCAGAGTAAGTCTGGAGACCCCAAGTTAAGCAGCATATCGCTCTGTCCTGCAAACTTTTAATATTTTACGCAGCAATTAATTTAAATTGCTCTGAACAGTCTGAAAGTATTTGTAACCTTTCCCTTCCTGCAGGAGATTGATATTGAGAAGAAGCAACAGAAAGACACCCACAAGAGGGCCTTCAACTTTGCAGAGGACCTTCAGGCCCTCTTCGATTAGGTCGAGACACGGCAGGGAAGGATGGTCACCCCATCAGGGGTGCAGCCCTCACGGGCAATGAGGAGGTGTGCGTGGAGGGAGATGGCTGAGGCACCTCATCCGTAGTCCCCAGGACAACGGACCAGTGACGCAAGAAGTTCATTGACCTGACAAAGTCAGGGAAGGTAAGAAATTTATCTCCAAAATTTTCTGCCACGCCCAATCTGTCAGACTCAGACAAAGCAACCAGAGCAATGAGCTGTCAGAGAGGCCAGAACCCCACCCCCGATAGATACAGAGCAGTAGCTCCTGCAATTGCTCGTAACACTTTTTGATCTTTTCCTTTTGTCTTTGTAGGGCAAGAATATGCACAATGCTCAGATGAGGGTGAGGAGTGGTGGGGATGTCTGAAATCTCTGAATGTTGACTCCCCCCATGAGCAGAAGGCAGTAGAACTGCTGGGGAGCGGCACCATCGTGGCTGTGGCAGTGGGCAAGGTGGGTGGGGAGAGTCCGCAAGCTAGTGAATACTTACCCTTTGGCCATTTATCAATGCTTCCATACAGGACAGTGGCAGAGAGTTGCCACCCCAGCCCCTCAGCTCCCTGCCCACCGCTACCATCCTCCCCCTCTGCTACCTCCTCCCCGCCCATCACTATCTCCTCACCGCCACCTCTCCCTCACCCACCGCTACCTGAACGTCCGCTGAGGGCATTTTGAGATGTCCATGGTGGGCAGCCTCGAGGTTTTCTGGCTGTTGAAGAGCCAGCTGTAGACAACTGGGACTCGGCTTCAGCCGCTGCAGTCTGGCCTAGCTGGCTGTCTGGCACCAATACGAGCACCAGTTGGGAGGCTGGCGGGGGAGCAGGTGTGCTGTCATCCTGAGAGACGACAGCAGGTGCTTCCTCCATGGAGCCAATGCCATCAATGTTCCCTCTAATTTTTCTTGGGCCACGCGGCCCCTTTAACGGGCTGCGCAGCTTAAATGGAACATTGAATGCCACTCTCAGGGGATTGAGCCTCAGTATTCCCACTGCTCTGCACGAGAACAAAGTACAGGCATACTGGGAGGCTCTCGAGGCCCCTATCCACACTCTTTCAGGCTTTGTAAGCCAGGTGAGCTGGACCCAGGAGCCAAGGTGGCAGTAGTCTGAGCTTCCATCAAAGCAGTCCGAGCTGTCACCAGAGGCTCCATGGCTGTGGGTCCCCCTGCAGTGCTCATACAGCTGATCACTCACTCCATGTTTGACTGCATGGTTTTGTTGCCGTGCACAAAGACAGCACACAAGTTGGAGCTGGACTCCTCAATGCTCTCTGACAGGCTGCCCATTGCACCAAGCATTTCCTGGTGTATGTCCACGGCTATTAATATAGTTAAATGCTTGTTAAGAGCTTGTTAACTGCTATTTTGCCAGTCTATTTCTATTTTCTGGTCCGATGGGAAAACATGTAGCTTTAACTCTGCAACAATCTGTTCCCTAATGAAACTATCAGTGCTACCTGAGTCAATTAAGGCATCTAAAGTATGTCCATTAATTGATGCTTTTGTAGCTGCATGGAATAGGTTCTGAGGACAAGCAGCTGTAATTGGTGTCGTTGCACAAAGAGTGGCTGAAACTCTAGGTGTGTTTCTTCGAGAGAAAACCCGAGAGGAAGCACGATAGATTTTAGCCGGAACATCTTGATAGGCCCTTACCGGGGCAGTTCGGTAGGACTTAGCTTGATAAGCCCTCGTAGAGGCTCTTGATAGGCAAACCTTTGCAAAATGACCCTTTTTGTTGCAATGACTGCAAACGCATTGCGAGCAGGGCAGAATTTCCGAGGGTGAAACTCATCACCACAAAAGAAGCATTTCTTAGATTGCCAAGAGGCTGCCACAGTGGGGTCATCATCCTCTTCATCAGTGAAGTCATCAGATTGATCGTCAGGGATAAAGTCCTCCCTAATAGAGTTCACCTGTGGCCTCTTAAATTGCCTGACTGTAGTTAAGGCAGCAGACCGAGGTCTGGGCACTGTATAAAGGTCTGCATTTCTTTTTGCCAGATCTAGAGAGCAAGCCATGTCATAAGCTCTCTGAAGCTCAAGTGTCTTACTTTCCAGTAGACGCTGGCGTATAAATGGAGGCAAGCCCGCAGATGAAAGCATCACGGATCATTTCTTCACGGTACAGCTCAGCTGAGGCCACCTGAAAGTTACAGTCCATACTAAGTCTGCGAAGCTCTTGGGAGGAATTTATCAATGGATTCCTCCGGCCCTTGTTGGGCTGTAGCTAGTAGATGTCTGGCATAGACCTCATTCGGTGTCTTAGTATATAGTCTTTTAAGCGTCCGAATTGCCTCCTCGTAACTGCCCCATTCCTCCACATACTGAAATACATTCGGGGTGACACAGTTGATGAGTATCCGCAATTTTGAGTCATCATCAGCCTTGCAATATTCGAGAAAATTGTCAAACGTGCGATACCAGTGTTTCCACACCTTACCGGCTGCTGGGGTGTTTGGGTCCAAGTCAAGACGCGATGGTTTAAGGATGTTTTCCATGATGGGTGATTCCCTGGATCCTTAGTTCCGAGTTCGTCCAAAAAGTTTGAGTGCGAAGTTTTTCAAAGTTGATTAAATTGTCGTAAGAATGAGCCTTACGCGTGGTGAACTTAAAGTAAGCTTTAATCAACTAAAAAAAGTGCTACATACAAAAGAGGTCTTACTCTATGCCTCTCCAGGATCTGACTGATCAGCCCAGTATTTATCCTGGACTAATCACAGGAAGTGATGTAATAAAGTTCAAGTCACAGGAAGCTGTATTGTGTTACCACAGGAAGTGTTTGGAGTAAACTCTCTATCCACTGTCACCTCCTTGGAGCAAGCTCTCTTACCATTGACAGATTGCTTCTGTCATCTCAACTTCAGCTGCCATCTATTCCAGCAACATCGGTGCCCTTGAAAAAATCTCACCTTGGTCCTCTGAAACCCTCCACAATCAGCCCCAACACCAACATCACCAGTTACACCAACGTCACCAACAACAATACCAACCATCTCCGCAATCACCTGATGCTGCACAGGACAATAGGGCATCAGCACCCGACAACATTGCTGCCCAGGAGGCCAGCGATGGCATCACCATGGCTAGATTTACTTCACTTGACGCTGTACACCTTGGCTGCCACATGATGCGCCAGGTTGACACCACCGCACACCAGCATCATAAAACATCCCTATAATGTCCAAGCCATTTCTTTCACACTCAGCACAATTGGGGAGTTGGGGGGGGGGGGGGGGGGGGGGGGGGGAAGAGTTATGTTTCACTGGAACTCACTAAGACACTTCCAAAGGTGAGCACAGATCTGTCCAATAAGGTAAAGTGTTGAAAATATAGATTTCAATGTTTGACAACACATTAACAGAAACTTCACATGAACATTGGCTAAACCACCCAGGTGCCTACCCTTGTGTGTTGTTAGTTCGTATGTTTGCAGTAGGTTGAGGGTGAGTGTGAGGGGTGGCTAGTGAGACGGAGAAGTGATAATGTAGATAGAGAGGGATGGGTGGAGGTGCAAATTAAGTTGGTGTGGGTAAAGATGTGCAGGAGTAGGGTAGGGAAGGCAGAGTGATGTGGATGTGATGAGTGGCGCAGCAGGATGAGGTTGAGTGTGGTTTGGCAGTAACATTTTGTGATATGCTCAGATCATTGAAAGGCTTGTGCCACTGCAGCCTGGTCCTCCTGACGACATCCCTGCTTCTGCCGTCCTGTGCAACGTGCAACCAGGCTGCATTGATCTCCTGGGGAGGTCTCTTCCGCCCATGGGAAGGAAAGAGAACCTCCCTGCGTGCTGTGACTCCCTCCATAAGCATATGGAGGGAGTCATGAGAGAGCCTGGGTGCAGCCCTGCACCTTTGTGCAGGGCTTGTAGCACCTCAATGCTGTAGAACATTGACAGCAGAACTGTCAAGATCAACTTGGACATGCCTCTTTAAGGAAACCGGTCATCAGACCCGCTTCCTACTAATTGGCCGGGAACCTTGCAGGGCGGGCCAATCAACAAAAAATCACTTGGAGAGTGCGGGCTGCAGTAAGCAGCGGGCTGGGACCGCAACTCCGACCCCGGACGGCGAAATTGCAGCCATTGTATTTCCTTGTATGCCAGTGTTTATAGTTGACAGACAAAGTAACTAGCTGGTGTTACATTCAACTATATTTCACCAGGACATTAAACAAAATAGAAGGTAAATTATTGCAATTTTAAATGGAAAACAAAAGAATGCTTAATATTCTCAATAAACTGGGAGATATAATTTGTAAATAGCAGGATTTAAACATGTGGCACACAGACAGAGCAATCCAGCAGGGGCTCAGATTTGGGCTACAGAGTTTCTAAAAAGTCAGCTGAATAAGAAGCTGAGATGAAATAAGCAGGTAAAATGTGAAAGGTGTGAAAAACATGGGGATCAAACAACAATTGAATGAGGATTTTTAAAATAGCATCAACTGGAATTTTTCAGATTCGGAATACCAAGTATTCATTCCAATGTAATTACAATGGGGATAACTGTTTCAGGGAGGAAACGAGGAAAAATGGCAACAAAGAAATTCTGCAGCCAAGGAGAAACTGCAATGGTAGCTAAAATCACAGGGTACTAGGGGCCCTGACCTGATTACATAGATAAATTACTGTAGTTGGCTGAGTTGGTTACACTCTTTCCTAAGTCAGAAGGTTTTTGATTCAAACAACAACAACTTGCATTTATATAGCGACTTTAACCTAGTAAAAAATCCTAATCGCTTCACAGGAGTGTAATCAGAGAAAAGTTGACATCAAGCCGAAGGAGACATTAGGACAGGTGGCCAGAAGCTTGGTCAAAGAGGTAGGTTTTAAGGAGCATCTTAAAGGAGGAAAAAGAAGTGGAGAGACAGAGAGGTTTAGGGAGGAAATTTCTGAGCTTAGGGCCTAGACAGCTGACGTCACAGCCGCCAATTCAGGGATAAAGGAAATGGGGGATGCACAAGATGCCAGAGTTGGAGGAACGCAGAGATCTCGGAGGGTTGTCGGGCTGGAGCAGGTTACAGAGAGAGGGAGGGGCGAGGCCATGAATAGATTTGAATACGAGGGTGAGAATTTTTAAATCAAGGGGTTGGTGGACTGGGAGCCAATGTAGGTCAGCGAGCACAGGGGTGATGGGTGAATGGGACTTGGTGTGAGTTAGGATGCAGGCAGCAGAGTTTTGGATGAGCTGAAGGTTATGGAGGGTGGAAGATAGGAGGCTGGCCAGGAGAGCATTTGAATAGTCGAGTCTAGAGATAACAAAAGCATGGGAGGCTTTCAGCAGCAGATGGGCTAAGGCAGGGGCGGAGACGGGTGCTGTTACAGAGGTGGAAGTAGGCGGACTTTGTAATGGAGTGTATATGGGGTCAGAAACTCATCTCAGGGTCAGATAGGACGTCGAGGTTGCAAACAGTCTGGTTCAACCATGAAGTTGATGCAATCATCAACAATAAGGCCATGGGTGGCAAGAGCCTTGTTCACATTCTGGAGAGAGATGCGGAGAGGGGCAGTGATTGTTGATCCACTGACAGTATCCACTGGGTCAGCGGTGGGAGGGGTGAGTGGGACGGGAAGGAAGTTGGCATGATTAGCTCCGAGTGGGCGCTGCGTGGGAAGATCGGTGAGAGAGTAGGATGGGGCAGTTGGGGTTGCTGCTCGTAAGGAGGCAGCGATGAGTGCCTTGATGGGCCCTTTGAAGAATGCCAAGAGGCACAGAGGGAAGCTGTGGGCTTATCCAAGAGGAAGTCAAGCCTGGGACGGTGGCAGGAGAGCAGGAAGGTCGCGGAATATGAAGGGTTTGGGTAGGGATTTGGCAGGGAAAAGGAGGCATGACTGGGTAACAGGAAGGAGAAGAGAGGAAAGGAGAGAAGAGCCCAAGAGGGATAAAGAGAAGTGAAAAATAAAGGGAGATAGAAGAAACTGTCTCAGGTCCAGAGCGGCAACCAAAATGCTCACACGAATGGACACAGGGAAACTCAAGTTATCTAGGCATGGCAAAAATTAGGATAGATATATCCTGTTTGTAAATGGAGAATAGGGAAGAGATAATAAGAGAGAGTCTAAAGTTAAAGTCAGAGGTCCTGTGGTGGGATGAGGTTGACTTGTAGATAGGGTTGAGTCAGCTTGGTGCACCAACGAACTGATGTCCAGGTTCGGAAACAGGTGTGGAGGGTGAGTGAGGCCAGGAGCTGTGAGGGGAAGAGTATCAGTGGATGCACTGCTAGAAGTATTTCCATGGCAAATGGCGAGCCAAGGAGATGTTGAGATTTGACCATGAGCCAGTGTAAATTGATTCAGGGGTCCAGTGGAGGTGAACAGTGGCCTCAGTGACCAATGGATCCAATATACCAGCACCAGTACAGCACAGAAGGGGTACTGCATTGTCACAGGTGCCATTCTTTGAATGAAATATTAAAACCTTGCCTGTTTCACTCGTTCAGGTGGATATTGAAGGTCTGATGATACTATTCGAGGAACAGCAGGTGTTCTGACCAACATTCCTTCCTCAAATTTTACCACCATTTGTCTCATTGATGTTTGTAGGAATCTTGCTGTTCACAAAATGGCTGCCACATCTACCACATAGCAACAGTCACAACATTCCAAGTAATTCATTTTATATGAAGCTCTTGCTGAGAGCTATAAGCTATATGAATTCAGAATAGAATACAAGTACTGCACATGTTGTAGTATGAAGCTCTTTCTGCCCTTGCTGTCTGTTACTGAATCTGCAAATGGTCAATGCGTTTATTTCTGACGCTCACTCTCATGTGATTTCCATTAAACACAAGCGGGAACTGTGATTGCTCTTCATGGCAAACTTAATGTGCAAGCCAAATTGGCCTTACTTCACCAATCCAGAAACCTTGACCAGTGGTCTGAGGTCATGAAACTTCTTTGGGCACTGGAGCTAGGTGGTGGGGGCAACACTGCTGGCAGTGACGGCTTTGGTGATGTACTCACAGATCGTTCTTTCTGGAGGTCCTCCTGGCCCCTGTGGGTAGAGGGCCGCTCTTGCAGTGTTGACACCCCTGCACAAAGCTGGAGTGCTGCGTGTGAGACCCTCGGTGCCCCTTCCCTGGCTTGCTGAGCCATTTGTGTTAGTGCTGAGGCAGTTTTCCCATTTATTGAGGTTAGGAAGGTAATTCAGCTTTAACAGCTGAATATTCACATTTGGAACTTCTTTTAAATATTGAATATTTCTTAAAAGGTAGAAAGGGCTGAAAAATGTTTTGATTCACTGCATTTTCTTTTGTATTGCTTCAGTGTGCGTGGCCCCTTTAAATCTCAGACCTCTTCATTGCCCACAATTCCTTGCGGGCTCCACAGCTTCGCTCACAGAGGCTGTGGGAAGCTGCAACGCCGGACCTGGAGAGAAACTTCGTCCCAGATCCTCCAGCAACGCCACCAGGATGGCGTTGCACGAAAGGTGAGCGCTGCGCCACCTATCTCCATGCCCCCCAGACCAATTTCACTCGGTTAGCGATGCGGCCATTTCCAGTGGCCGTTAACTGCAGTTGCCCGTGACACTGGCAACTTTGCTGGCGAACACTAATTTTTCCTCCGATGTTTCTATCTGACCCCAGTACAATAGGCCATCCAGTGTTCAAATTCTATATGTAAAATGCCTTATCTAACTGTGCCTGCATTTACATCAACCCACTTGCAGGCACAGATAATTGCTTTTCAACAACTCGAGCTATCAGCAGCAGTTATTGGTCTATTTATATCAAATATTGAAGCACCTGGATGTGCCAGGATGACTTAGTAAAATCAGATCATCTAGCTTATCAAAAGATTCTGTCCCATCACTATCTGCTGCTAGATTGACCTCCCATACTTGGATAGAACAACCATGCTGAAGTTGGGAACATATGCCAAAAATAACAAGAAATTTATAAAATGGTATTTCAATTTGAGTTATGTCTAAATGCTGGCACAAGACCCAAATTATACTAAAGCAGAAAAGTGTTCAATTCAATAACAAGCTCCATCCAATTTGGCTTCAACTCAAACATTGCAGCAGGAATGTAAGGGACAAAGGGAGAAACATCAAGGCCTAGAACTGGGTGATTTAACAGTGTATTTTCATTTTTCAATGTTGCTCTCATTTTAAGTCCACAATAGGTATCCACAGCTGAAATGTTGTAATTTACTCAGGAGTGCTGGCCCCACCCCTGGCCCCACACACACACACACAGTCTGAAACACAGACACACACACAGTGTGAAACACAGACTCACACACAGTGTGAAACACAGACTCACACACACACAATCACAAAAGGTTCAAGAACGCTCTTTATCAATGAGTTTTGTTTGGGAAAGAAGGGCTGAGTATCAACTTTAACAGCAGATCATGTGACAAGGTCATGAGTGTAAGGGAGTGTGAGGGAATAAAAGTGAAATAGTGAGATATGAGGGAGTGAGATATTAAGTGTGAGGGAGGGAGAGTATAAGAGAGGAAGATAGTGAGGGGATGAGAGAGTGAGATAGTCAGTGTGTAAGAGCAAGAATGAGACAGTGGTAATGTGAGGGACTAAGCATACTATAGTCAGTGTGAAGGTGTAAGAGTGAAGGAGTGAGATAGTGAAAGTGTGAGACAGCAAGTGAGATAGTCAGAGTGTGAGAATGTAAGAGCATAAGATGGGGAGGAACAGTGGGATAGTGAGTGTGAGGGAGTGAGAGTGGATTTTGGAGCTAAGTGAGAGACAGCGGCAGAGTGTGAGAATGACAGATACTGGATGTGTGAGATGGAGATACTGAGGCATTGGTTAATCTCCACCCTCCTTTACCCGATACTGTGGTTAGATATTCAGTGCACCATCTCGGAATATTTTCCCTTTGCTTGTAAGTTTTCAAACTCGCTTCAATTTCTTACCTATTATGACAAAATGATTTTCTTTACAATTGTTTAAGTTGAGAGGGAGGCACAGGTTCTGCTACTCACAGCGCGCTCTCAATATAATCACCCCGTTACCTGAAGATATCGCCTTGCTCGAGCCACAGACTGCAGTGGGAGTGAAGGAGTGAGTGAAGGGTCAGTGTAAGTGAGGGAGAGCCGGCCTCGAGCCGTGGACAGCAGTGTGAATGTGAGGGTCAGGGATGGAGGGAGAGTGAGGGTCAGTGAGGGAGGAAGGGTCAGTGAGGGGTGATGAGGGAGGGAGAGCCGGCCTCGAGCCGCGGACTGCAGTGTGAATGTGAGGGTCAGGGATGGAGGGAGAGTGAGGGTCAGTGAGGGAGGAAGGGTCAGTGAGGGGTGATGAGGGAGGGAGAGCCAGCCTCGAGCCGCGGACAGCAGTGTGAATGTGAGGGTCAGTGAGGGAGGGTCAGTGAGGGGTGATGAGGGAGGGAGAGCCGGCCTCGAGCCGCGGACTGCAGTGTGAATGTGAGGGTCAGGGATGGAGGGAGAGTGAGGGTCAGTGAGGGAGGAAGGGTCAGTGAGGGGTGATGAGGGAGGGAGAGCCAGCCTCGAGCCGCGGACAGCAGTGTGAATGTGAGGGTCAGTGAGGGAGGGTCAGTGAGGGGTGATGATAATGAAACAGTTTGGGTGGAGATAAGGAATAATAAGGGGCAAAAAACACTAGTGGGCGTAGTCTATAGGCCTCCGAACAGTTGCAACTCTGTTGGACGGAGTATCAATCAGGAAATAGTTGAGACATGTAATAAGGGAACATCTATAATTATGGGGGATTTTAACTATCATATTAATTGGACAAATCAAATGGGGCAGGGCTGCCTTGAGGATGAGTTCATTGAGTGTATTAGGGATGGGTTTCTTGAGCAGTATGTAACTGAACCGACCAGGGGGCAAGCAACCTTAGATCTGGTCCTGTGTAACGAGACAGGATTAATTAAAAATGTCCTAGTAAAGGATCCCCTTGGAATGAGTGACCATAACATGGTTGAATTCCATATTCAATTAGAGGGTGAGAAGGTTGGATCTCAAACAAGCGTGCTAAGCTTGAATAAAGGAGACTATGAAGGTATGCGAGCGGAATTGAGTAGAGTGGATTGGGAAAATAGATTAAAGGGTAAGACGACACATGATCAGTGGTGTACATTCAAGGAGTTATTTTACAACTTCCAAAAAAAATATATTCCACTGAAAAGAAAAGGGTGTAAAAGAAAGGACAGTCATCCGTGGCTAAGTAAAGAAATTAAGGATAGTATTCGACTAAAAACAAGGGCATATAAGGTAGCGAAGTCTAGTGGGAGGACAGAGGATTGGGAAAACTTTAAAAGGCAGCAAAAAATAACAAAAAGATTGATTAAGAAAGGGAAGATAGATTATGAAAGTAAATTAGCAAAAAATATAAAAACAGATAGTAAGAGTTTTTATAGTTATATAAAAAGAAAAAGGGTGGCTAAAGTAAATGTTGGTCCCTTAGAGGATGAGACCGGGAAATTAATGGTGGGAAATATGGAGATGGCAAAAACACTGAATGAATATTTTGTATCAGTCTTTACAGTAGAGGACACTAAGAATATCCCAACACTGGACAAACAGGGGGCTATAGGGGGAGAGGAGCTAAACACGATCAAAATCACTAAGGAAGTGGTACTCGGTAAAATAATGGGACTCAAGGCGGATAAATCACCTGGACCTGATGGCTTACATCCTAGAGTCTTGAAGGAAGTGGCGGTAGGGATTGTAGATGCATTGGTAATAATTTTTCAAAACTCCCTGGATTCCGCTAAGGTCCCGGCAGACTGGAAAACTGCTAATGTAACACCCTTATTTAAAAAGGGCAGTAGACAGAAGGCTGGTAACTATAGACCGGTTAGCCTAACATCTGTGGTAGGTAAAATTTTGGAGTCCATTATTAAGGAAACAGTAACAGGACATTTGGATAATCATAATTTAATAGGACAAAGTCAGCATGGTTTTACGAAGGGGAAGTCATGTTTGACAAATTTGCTGGAGTTCTTTGAGGAAGTAACATATAGAGTGGATAAAGGGGAACCAGTGGACGTAGTGTATTTAGACTTCCAAAAGGCATTTGACAAGGTGCCACACAAAAGATTATTGCTTAAGGTAAAAAATCACGGGATTGGGGGTAATATTCTGGCATGGATAGAGGATTGGCTATCTAACAGAAAGCAAAGAGTTGGGATAAATGGTTCATTCTCAGACTGGCAATCAGTAACTAGTGGTGTTCCACAGGGGTCAGTGCTGGGTCCCCAACTCTTTACAATCTATATTAACGATTTGGAGGAAGGGACCAAGTGTGACATATCAAAATTTGCAGATGATACAAAGATGGGAGGGAAAGTAGTGAGTGAGGAGGACATAAAAAACCTGCAAGGGGACATAGACAGGCTAAGTAAGTGGGCAGAGATTTGGCAGATGGAATACAACACTGGAAAGTGTGAGGTGTTGCACTTTGGCAGGAAAAATCCTAGAGCAATTTATTATCTTAATGGCAAGAAACTGGAGAGTACTGAAGTGCAAAGGGATCTGGGGGTCCTGGTGCACGAAACTCAAAAGGTTAGTATGCAGGTGCAGCAAGTGATTAAGAAGGCAAATGGAATGTTGGCTTTCATTGCTAGGGGGATAGAATATAAAAATAGGGAGGTATTGCTTCAGTTGTACAAGGTATTGGTGAGACCGCACCTGGAATACTGCATACAGTTTTGGTGTCCTTACTTAAGGAAAGACATCCTTGCTCTCGAGGCAGTGCAAAAAAGGTTCACTTGGTTAATCCCGGGGATGAGGGGGTGGTCATATGAGGAGAGGTTGGGTAGATTGGGACTCTACTCATTGGAGTTCAGAAGAATGAGAGGCGATCTTATTGAAACATATAAGATTGTGAAGGGGTTGGATCGGGTGGATGCGGGGAGGATGTTCCCGATGACGGGTGAGACTAGAACTAGGGGACATAGTCTTAGAATAAGGGGCTGCTCTTTCAAAACTGAGATGAGGAGGAACTACTTCACTCAGAGGGTGGTAGGTCCATGGAATATGCTGCCACAAAAAGCTGTAGAAGCTACATCATTAAATAAATTTAAAACAGAAATAGACAGTTTCCTAGAAGTAAAGGGCATTAAGGGTTACGGGGAGCGGGCAGGAATTTGGACATGAGTGTAGGTTCGGATCGGTCATGGCCCTGTGGGTAGTGGAGCGGGCCCAGGGACCGTGTAGCCTGATTCTGCTCCTATTTCGTGTGTGCAATTCTGTTAGATGCAGGAGATGGTTCTGTGATAGATAGTAGATTGGCGGTTAGGATCAGATCAGCCATGATCTTATTGAATGGTGGAGCAGGCTCGAGGGGCCGATTGGCCTACTCCTGCTCCTATTTCTTATGTTCTTATGTTCTTATGAGGGAGGGAGAGCCGGCCTCGAGCCGCGGACTGCAGCGCGCGCCAATCACCCGCCCGTTGGCCCGTCCAATCAGCGCGAGGCGCCCCCCCGGAGCGGGGGCGGGGCAGCATTGAGTTTGGTTGATGCCAACCACGGTTGAATAGGTTGCTAAGCCTCACCCCTGGAACTGTCCCACAGCTCGTGTCCGCGCCTTTACCGGAGGAGGGGAAATTAAAAGGAAAAGAAAGGCATTCGGTATCTGACCCTCCGCACTGGAGTGTTAGTAAAACAGCAAGTAGATTCCAAGCTGTGACCAGTTCAAATCACCATTCGCCAAGAAGAGAATTTCCCCAGTGGACTTTAAGCAGGAGCTGTGCTTAAGTACTTACATCCATGTTACACAATCTGTACTGTTTGTACGCTCCGGTGCAGGCGATGCTGTTTGTAGCCGTCAGCTGTGAGTTGTCTTGGTGTCGCGGGATAGGTTGGCTGGAAAGGCTGGATGAATCAGTATTGGGATAGACAGCTGGAGATGAGTGAAAGGTTTGTGGGTGGTGAGAGGCCGGCTGGCGATTCGGGGAACTGGAGGTCTGTGGCCGAGGCTGGGCCTGGAAGCCACTTTGATACAGATTGAGCTGTTGGCTGGCAGCAGATGGTTTTCGGTTCTGAGTATGCCCGTGTCCTCTCAGTCTCTGACGCCTCTGCCTCTTTGCTTGTTGTGACCGTTGTCCTATGTGAGTCTGCAGTGGTAATATGTACGGCACTCTTCCATATCCATATTTACCGGGTACAATAGAACTTCTTGTTTGAGATCTGGCAAAAATAGAGAGAAATTGTGTGAGTTGCATAGTAGCTGACTAGCTACTGTCGGCATTGTTACATGGAGTTTCTGTCTGAATGGACGCTGGACTAGCAAACCCAAGATACAAAAAAAGATTTTTTTAATGAAATGGAACTCCTGCAGAACCTCTGCATTTTCAGTTCAATTTGATGTCATGTTTAATTTTAATGGCAAAATCTGTATTAACAATAATGAGGAAGCCATTGTTCATGGTAATGCATTTCAGAAAAGGCAGCTTCCCTATTTCAACTCTCCATAAGTTTCAACTTATTGAAAACACTGTTGATTTCACCCTCACAAAATTCTGCACTCCATTCATTCCATTATTTCCAAGCTCTACTGACTCACCAAATTGACTTCAAAATTATCATCCTCACTTTCATGGCCTTAGCCTGTCCTGCCTTTTATATACTTTCGCTCCTCTAATGTTAGCCGCCTTGTTCTCCGCTCCAGTATTGGTGGCGACTATACATCTATCCTCTGGAACTCCACCAGTTACCATATCCTTGCCATTCCCTTCCCTGTTTTAAAAAGCTCAAAACCTTTCTTTATGATTGTGCCTTTGGTCTCCCCCAAAACCTTTCCACTTTCTCCCCTACTGTTCAGCATCGACTGCTTTGCCACTTTGCATGTGAAGAATGTGGTAACAATGCAAGTTGTTGCTAAATCATTTAAAAGAGTCGGATGTTGTGATTGGGGAACTGTTGATTTTATTTTCCTGGATGGGTGAGCTAGATTCGGCCCAATGCCCTTCCTCGCGTACATTTATTATTTTTGATCTTGTGTGAGAAGACAGAGGGATCCAAAAAGCGGCTAACTCGGGTACTAGAAATTCAACACTGGTGAGATGAGGTTAAGGCCTGTTGTAGGAGCTGTTCTGGTCCGCCTTTGAGTTGATCGATCAGAACCTAATTTTACTTCTAAACATGAATAAATATTTGTGATGCAACTTTTTTTTAAATTAGTTTATGGGATGTGGGTGTCACGGGTGAGGCCAGCATTTATTGCCAATCCCTAATTGCCCTTGAGAAGGTGGTGAGCTGCAGTCCGTGTGGTGAAGGTACTCCCACAGTGCTGTTAGGTAGGGAGTTCCAGGATTTTGACCCAGCAACGATGAAGGATCGGCGACATACTTCTAAGTCAGGATGGTGTGTGACTTGGAGGGGAACTTGGAGGTGGTGGTGTTCCCATGCATCTGCTGCTCTTGTCCTTCTAGGTGGAAGAGGTTGTGGGTTTGGGAGGTGCTGCCGAAGAAGCTTTGGTGAGTTGCTGCAGTGCATCTTGTAGATGGTACACACTGCAGCCACAGTAAGCCGGTGGTGGAGGGAGTGAATGTTTAACATAGAAACATAGAAACATAGAATCTAGGAGCAGGAGTAGGCCATTCGGCCCGTCGAGCCTGCTCCGCCATTCAATACGATCATGGCTGATCATCCAAATCCAGTACCCTATCCCTGCTTTAATCCCCACAGTACACATATCCCACCCTACCCCCGTAACCCCACGTATTTAAGGTGGTGGATGGGGTGCCAATCAAGCGGGCTGCTTTGTCCTGGATGGTGTCGAGCTTCTTAAGTGTTGTTGGAGCTGCACTCATCCAGGCAAGTGGAGAGTATTCCATCACACTCCTTACTTGTGCCTTGTAGATGGTGGAAAGGCTTTGGGGAGTCAGCAGGTGAGACACTTGCCGCAGAATACCTAGCCTCTGACCTGCTCTTGTTGCCACGGTATTTATGTGGCTGGTCCAGTTAAGTTTCTGGTCAATGGTGACCCCCAGGATGTTGATGGTGGGGGATTCGGCGATGGTAATGGCCTTGAATGTCAAGGGGTGGTGGTTAGACTCTCACTTGTTGCAGATAGTCATTGCCTGGCACTTGTGTGGCGCGAATGTTACCTGCCAATTATCAGCCCAAGCCTGAAAGTCGTCCAGGTCTTGTTGCATGCGGGCATGGACTGCTTCATTATCTGAGGAGTTGTGAATGGCACTGAACACTGCAGTCATCAGCGAACATCCCCATTTCTGACCTTATGTTGGAGGGAAGATCATTGATGAAGCAGCTGAGGATGGTTGGGCCTAGGACACTGCCCTGAGGAACTCCTACAGTGATGTCCTGGGGCTGTGATGATTGACCTTCAACCACCACAACCATCTTCCTTTGTGCTAGGTATGACTCCAGCCAGTGGAGAATTTTCGCCCCGATTCCCATTGACTTCAGTTTTACTAGGGGTCATTGATGCCACACTCGGTCAAATGCTGCCTTGATGTCAAGGGCAGTCACTCTCACCTCACCTCTGGAATTCAGCTCCTTTGTCCATGTTTGGACCAAGGCTGTAATGAGGTCTTGGCGGAACCCAAACTGGGCATTGGTGAGTAAGTGCCGCTTGATAGCGCTGTCGATGACACCTTGAGAGTAGACTGATGGGGCGGTAATTGGCTGGATTGGGTTTGTCCTGCTTTTTGTGGACAGGACATACCTGAGCAGTTTTCCACATTGTTGGATAGATGCCAGTGTTGTAGCTGTACTGGAAGAGCTTGGCTAGAGGTGTGGCTAGTTCTGGAGCACAAGTCTTCAGCACGATAGCCGGGATGTTGTCGGGGCCCATAGCCTTTGCTGTATCCAGTGTGCTCAGCCGTTTCTTGATATCACATGGAGTGAATCGAATTGGCTGAAGACTGGCTTCTGTGATGGTGGGGACCTCAGGAGTAGGCCGATATGGATCATCCACTGTAGGCGAGGAGGTTAGCAATTAAAAGGGTAACACTAAAATTAAAACACACAATACTGGAAAGAGAGAGAACTCAATCAGCATCTTAAAACAAAAGTAAGTTTAACTTTTTGTTGGGAGCCATCATCAAGTCCCTATCCTTTTTTTCCTTTGGTACAGCCATCCTCCAATGTTCCAACGAAGCTCAACATAAGCTTGAGGAACAGCTACTGAGCACTTTACAGCTTTCCAGCCTTAACATTGAGTTTAACCACTTTAGACCTTAACCACCGCTCCCATTTTCACTGGTAGCAGGTGCAGGTAATGGAGGATAGCTGCACCAGAGCCACTGGAAGTGGAGGTGTAGGGATCTCCTATCGGTACACGGCTGGTGGGGTGGTCTGCACTCCTGGGGTCCACTCACCTTTCTTCCGCCATATTTCCAGGTCACGGGAACCTTCTCCTCTTTGCCAGATTTTCCTTGTTTCCCTCTCCTAGACTAGGCCTATATCCTCTGGAGTTTAGAAGAATGAGAGGTGATCTCATTGAAATATACAAAATTCTTACAGGACTTGACAGGGTAGATGCAGGGAGGATGTTTCCCCTGGCTGGGGCGTCTAGAACCAGGGGTCACAGTCTCAGAATAAGGGGTCGGCCATTTAGGACTGAGATGATGAGAAATTTCTTCACTCGGAGGGTGGTGTCTCTTTGGAATTCTCTACCCCAGAGGGCTGTGCAGGCTCAGTCGTTGAGTATATTCAAGACAGAGATCGATAGATTTTTGAATATTAAGGGCATCAAGGGATATGGGGATAGTGCAGGAAAGTGGAGATGAGGTAGAAGATCAGCCATGATCTTATTGAATGGCCAAATGACCTACTCCTGCTCCTATTTCTTATGTTCTCCTGCTATTCTGCTGTAACCATTTACAGCTCCTCTTGATCCACCTTTTGTTTCTACTTGTCTTATCACCCCCTTTTGCCTTGCACCATCATCACTTTTGTCATTTTAACACTCCTGCCCTCGACCCTATCACAGACCTTCCCTTTTGTTCTTTCCTGTCTCCCTTACTCCTGGCTCTGCACTTGCTTAAAAGCTGTTCATCTCTAACATCTTCCAGTTCTGATGAAAGGTCATCGACCTGAAATGTAAACTCTGTTTTTCTCACAGATGCTGCCTGACCTGCTGAGTGTTTCCAGCATTTTCTGTTTTTATATCAAGTTACAATACTTTGACAGGTGTGAATGAGTATAGTCTAATCAGAACAATATTGCTGAGACCCTGTCACACGTGGAATGTTGTATGACTGGGGTTTTCCTGTTCTCTGGTGGGAGGAGTATGAAGATTTATTTAGATGTACTTCCTACCATCTTGATACCGAGGACACATTTCTTACCCAATTTTTTTATGCATTTACTAAAATATATACCGCACAGATGGGCTGATTGGCCTCCTTCTGTGCGGTATATATTTTAGTAAATGCATAAAAAAATTGGGTAAGAAATGTGTCCTCGGTATCAAGATGGTAGGAAGTACATCTAAATAAATCTTCATACTTGGACACAATACTCCAGCTGAGGCCTAACCAGTGTTTTATACAGGTTTAGCATAACTTCCTTGCTTTTGTATTCTATGCCTTTATTTATAACCTGGTGTTGTGCGACTTCTCACTTTTATTTATAAAGCCAAGGATCCCATGTGCTTTTTTAACAGCCTTCTCAACTTGTCCTGTCACCTTCAAAGATTTGTGTACATATACCATATATTATAAAACTACCAAGTACATACAGAAATATTTGCCACAAATTTTAAAACTTACTTCCATCCTTGCCAGTTTTGAGCTTCCACACATTATTGTATCAGAGCCACAGACTACACTGCTGAAGTGTATTTTGTTAATTTAAAAAGCTGTCTTTATGTGGATACAAATTCAATCACTACTTTATTTGCCACATTTCCTTTTTTCATCTTTTTGGTATTCTGCTCTTTAGGCCTTGGCCACTTTTTACTGACGTTTCTCAATTTAAAAAAAAAAAAAGTTCTTCCAAAATTCTCCTTGATGGGCTGTATCCAAAACCCTCTTCATAACTAATCCAGTGGTAAAAATATCTTTTTTGCTTGTAATTATCATCAAAAACCCACAACTCATTTCTCATGTTCGTCAGATAATGGATGTTAAAATTGCGGCACCATTTAGAGTTTCAGACATTGCCAAGCTTGTTGGATGAGTTCAAAGCATGAGATAGAACTGTGGAGTTAGTGACAATCTGACAGTGATCTCTCCCTGAGACACTCTTTGTCATCTTTATTTTATTAACAGAAATGTTCTGGCACAGAACAAAAGGGAAACATCATTGACTTGTTTATCATTAAGGGCTACATCTACAGAACGGAAACTCTAAACAGAATCAATTATTGCCTTGGAATCCTCTATCAAATGCCAGTAATCCTGAGTGAATGAATACTTTACTTATGTAAGATGTACGTGTACCAAAGCGGAACAAGATACTGTTAGAAGCAGCCTACCTCCTCTCCAGTTTAGCACTCTGTCCTTGTGACAAAGAACGCCTGCTCCCTCTTAAAATTCCTTGGCTAAACTGGCTTTCATTCCTGCTCAGTGAAGCTGATGGCTGAAGCCCTGGTCTGACCTGATCCTCGCTCCTGTGCAGTGGAATTGAAGGGCGAAGAGCAGAGACAACACGGCCAGAGTATAGATTCATGCTTTCCTCCTGATGATTAGGAAAAGCGTGAGAGGGTGACTGGTCAGAAGATGAAAAGTAGGGTCCGCTCCTTGGATAAGTGATCTCTCTCTGGTAAGAAGCTGTCATCGGGAGGCAGGGTCTAGTCTGCTCTTTTACTCCATTCCCACATGTTCGTGAGCACGCTGACCACGGCCCCCAGTTGCCCCACATGCCAGGAATTCCAGCACTCATCTCTGAAGCCTCTGTGTTTTGCTCTGTCCTCTGAGGCACCTGCAGGGAAAAGCACTGGGTACATATCATAACATTCTCTTTGCCCTATCAATTGTAACCTTTGTATAATAAAGGCTATTTAAATGTTTGTTTCACTCTTCATATCACATCTTGCTCCACACCCAGATGTGCCATGAACTCTGCACTTCATGTACCTTGCATGAGGCTGGGTTCCCTATTCTGGTACGAATCTGTTAATGGTTTAAGCTTTATACTGTTTATATTAAAGACATGGCCAAGTGGCTCTGAGTGAACTCCTGGGAGCAGCCATATATAAAGAGGGATTGTTTAGCGAAGATTATTTTCTAGAGAGATCTGGGGGCATGATTTAATTATGCGTACTTCTTCATATGACAGTGAATGGAACAAAATGAATGGGTTTGACAATTATGGAGCAAATCCACTTGTTTCTGAATACTAATTTATGAAATTGACAAAAAAGAACAACATAGATGTCTTTAAAATTATGAAGAAGTTTGACAAGGTAGAGAAGACTTTTTCACTTGGGGAGTCCAACACTACGGGCCATAAATATAAGCTAGTCACAAATAAACCCAATAAAGAATTTACCGCGGTGGTGGGAAGTTTTTAGAAACAATCTGGGAGGAAATTAAGTCACTTGGAACACAGGAACAGGTGGAGGCCATTCAGTCCCTCAAGCCTGTTCTGCCATTCAGTGAGATCATGGCTGATCTGTGACCTAACTCTATATACCCGCCTTTGCCCCATATCCCTTAATATCGTTCGGTTAACAAAAATTTATCAATCTCGGATTTCAAATTAACAATTGAACCAGCATCAACTGCCGTTTGTGGAAGAGAGTTCCAAACTTCTACCACCCTTTGTGTATAGAAGTGTTTTCTAACTTCATTCCTGAAAGGCCTGGCTCTAACTTTTAGGCTATGTCCTCTAGTCCTGGACTCCCCAACCAGCGGAAATAGTTTCTCTCTATCTACCCTATCAGTTCCCCTTAATATATTGATAACTTTGATCAAATCACCCCTTAACCTTCTAAATTCCAGGGAATACAACCCTAGTTTGTGTAATCTCTCTTTGTAATTTAACCCTTGGAGTCCAGGTATCATTCTGGTAAACCTACGCTGTACTCCCTCCAAGGCCAGTATATCCTTCCTAAGGTGTGATTCCCAGAACTGAACAATGTACTCCAGGTGTGGTCTAACTAAGGCTTTGTATAGCTGTAGCATAACTTCTACCCCCTTTTATTCTAGTCCTCTAGATTTAAAGGCCAGCATTCCATTAGCCTTTTTGATTATTTTTTGTACCTGTCCCTGACATTTTAACGATCTATATACATGGACCCTTAAGTCTCTTTTGACCTTCACTGTTTCTAGCTTTTCACCATTTAGAAAATACTCTGATCTATCCTTTTTAAGTCCAAAGTGGACAAGCATGGACTAATAAAGGAGAGCCAGCACGGATTTAAGGGCAAATCGTGTTTGACTAACGACTGAGTACTAGGACCATTGCTGTTTTTGATATACATTAATAACTTGGACTTAGGAGTACAGGGCACAATTTCGTATATTGCAGATGACAGAAACTTGGAAGTATAGTAGACAGTGAGGAAGATAGTAATAGTCTTCAAGAGAACATGGACAGGCTGCTGGAAAGGGCGTACACATGGCAGATGAAACTCAACGCAGAAAAAGTGTGAAGTGATGCATTTTGGTAGGAAGAATGAGGAGAAATAATACAAGCTAAATGGTACAATTTTAAAGGGAGTGCAAGAACAGAGATCTGGGGGTGTTTGCACTCCAATCTTTGAAGGTGGCCGGACAGGTTAACAAAAAAGTTAATAAAGCATATGGGATCCTGGGCTTTAAATAGAGGCATAGAGTACAAAAGCCAGGCAGTTACGCTAAACCTTTATAAAACACTAGTTCGGCCCAGAATTGGAGTATTGTGTCCAATTCTGAGCACCACACATTAGAAAGGATGTGAAGGCTTTGGAGAGGATGCAGAAGAGATTTACTAGAATAGTTCCAGGGATGAGGGACTAGTTATGTGGATAGACTGGCGAAGCTGGGGTTGTTCTCTTAGAGCAGAAAAGGCCAAGAGGAGATTTGATCGAGGTGTTTAAAATCATGAAGGGTTTAGATAGAGTAAATAAAGAGAAACTGTTTCCAATGGCTGAAGGGTCGATAACCAAAGGGTACAGATTTAAGGTGATTGGCAAAAGAACCAGAGGCGAAATGAGGAAAAATGTTTTTATGCAACGATTGGTTAGGATTTGGAATGAACTGCCTGAGAGTGGTAATTCAATAGTAACCTTCAAAAGGGAATTGGATAAATACTTGAAGGAGGAAAAATTGCAGGGATATGGGGAAAGAGCGGGGGAGTGGGATGAACTGGATTGCTCTTCGAAGGAGCCAGTGCAGACTCGATGGGCTGAATGGCCTCCTTCTGTGCTGTACTATTCTATGATAAGAATTCAGGAGAAACATCTTTACCCAGAGTGTGGTTAAAATGTGAAACTTGTTACCACAAGGAGTGGCTGAGGTGAATAGCATAGATGCCTTTTAAGGGGAAGCTAGAAAAGTACATGAGGGAGAAAGGAATAGAAGTACAGGAAACTCTTTATTAACCGGCACCCAAATATCCGGAAATCTCTCTTAACCGGCAAAATTCTTGAGTAGGTAACCGGGGTTTTCCTTCATCTCTCGTTTAAAATTAACTTTTAAAAAAAACCCCGAGGCGTTTGCCTTGTATCGGAGCGTGTAGATTGGGAGGGGAATGTGCAGCCCGGGTAGGCAGCGGACACGACAGATGGTCAGCTGGCGGTCCCCGGGGAGATGGAGCTCCGAATGCAGGCGCATGTCAATGTGGACGGGGCTCTCGTACGTTGGGAGATAGAACTCTCCGTTATCTGGACTTTTTGATTAACCGGCACCACGCCGGTGCCGGTTAATAAAGAGTTTCCTGTATATGCAGATAGGGTGAGATGAAGGAGGAGGTTCGTGTAGAGCATAAACACACATCTTAAGGTCATGTAATTACTTATTTTCATGTCAGAGGCTTATAATCAGGTCCATTGTTGAATGGTCAGCTTTTTGGGATCTGTGTCAGATAATTTTTAAGTTGTTGGTGAGCTCTTGCTACTTTTTTTTTTAAGATTGGCATGCATGATTCTTGGGGTTACCAACTTCAAAATTGGAAGGAGGGCTTGTCTCTCCTGGTGCACATCACAGCAACCTTGTGAGTCATTAGTTGGTAGTGCTGCAGATTGTAATGGCGCTGGGTTTAGTTCACTTCTCTGCAGTCAGGTTTTTACTTTGGCTGGTGAGTAGTGTAGCATTTGATGAATTCTGCAGTATACCCACTTCTATAATTGGCACTAAAAATGGTATGAAAATCTTAGAGTCTCTACCCAGCCCTCCCCTGATATACATTCTACCCACTTCTGAAATTGCCATTGCAATACTGCCTAGAGTGCTCCTTCTGCACATCCATTGACATTTCCAATGTCATCACATTATATGAACAGCCACAAAAGTAGTTTTGAGGTGTTGCAGACACCTTGTTTGTGTCATGTCCGTGTCAGTGACGTGTGGTTTACATGCAATAAATCAACCCAATGCAGAAATGTATTTTTCTCATGACCCTGTTTGAAAAAAATAACCAATCTGAAACCTCCTCACAATGCAGCTGTGATGACATGAAATAATTTTTAAAATTCAGAACCTAAAAAGCAGATGGATTTTGTTAAGGAAAGATTTGCCATGTTAGAATTAAGACAGATGTTCTGACACTGTACAAGAAAGATTGTTGATACAGCATTCTGTCTGCAAACAGGAAATCAATACATTCCTTTAATAATTGAAGGTTGCAGTTGGGGCTTCACAAGCCTAGATGCCTGTGCTTGCAGTACAAGGCAGCCAGCGGCATTACTGCGCCATCACAATCATCTCAGCTTACCTTTCTGTGTGCAAAGCATAGTTGAGGGATTACTGACAAGTGGAAACCTAGGAGTGTAACCAGCGTGAAAAACCTGCAACAGAACAAACAGTTTGTCAAATATTGCCCGGGGCCAATTACAAAGAGGCATTTTTTTAAATGTTACCTGCTGTAAAGCCACAGGTATCACAGCCACGGTGTTGGAATGAACTTCATCGACTGTGATTCTTTCTGTAACAGTTCAGTATATAGCAAAAATAGAAGTAGTATAATGGTAGAGAAGGCTTTTGTCAGGGTTGTAGCTGAGAGAATGCAGAGGTGCGAGTTCAGAGGGAAATAGATTAGACTGAAAAAGAGAAGAAATTGAGATGATAACTGTCATGGTGACAGTTCTCAATGAAAAGATTGAGAGAAGGCAAGAGCCCATAAAGTGTCATCTAGAATAATCAGAAAGACTGAAAACAGTTCTGATGAAGGGTATACACATGAAACATTAGCCTGTTTTTTCTCTTTGTAGATGCTGAATGACCTGCCTTTATTTCTAGCATTTTCTGTTCTTATTGTAGTATTATGGTGCCTTGGGACAGACTTCCAGCCTGTGTAGCAGCGTGGGATGCCTCACAAGGTAGCACCTATATGCAAAGTCATGGGTAGTAGACGCAGGTTCTGTGCCTACTCTACTGATTTTCTAATCTTAGCTACAGCGCACTACTAAGGCATTGACCGCAAGTAAGACCCCCTTTTCCAGGGAGGCTCACTCCACTGAACTATGGCAGAAGTTCACGGGTTCTCCAGCCTCCACCTCACAGGCCATGCATCCCCTGGTTGTGTGGAACTCATCTTCTGCCAGCCCTCAGTCATTAACAAAGATTTTATCCCTAGTTTGGACTGTCGCCTGGACCTAGCACCAGAGGTGAAAAACCCACCAAAAATCTGCGTACTAAATGGCACCATTGTAGAAGTAAAAGGCAGCTAGGGCAAACACAGTGAGAAATTAATTTTAACTCCTTTTCTGTTTTTCCTTTACTTCTACATGCATTTATTTGTTAAAATCTTAATTTCAAAGCTAATGTTTGGAGAGGTAGCACTGGGAGATTGTGGTACTGTCAGAAATACAGACCCTCAAACACTGGTTGTATATTAAGTGTTACGTCTAACATTACAAGAGCTGTACTCTATTCTAAATATAGATTTATTGTAGTCTTATTGCTCATGAGGATTTGAAATATTTTTGAAGTTTTTTTGTACAAATACTGATTTAGGGAATCAATCTTCTACACCAGCTAGTCACAGCAGGCTGCAGACCTGGTCAATAACCATAAGAATCTGACTTTATCTGTCGCATACTGTCATGTTTGGAAAATGGTGGCAGGAATCCAGGAACATCTGCTCTGTATACCCTGAGCAAAATGACAGCCCTAGCAGGGACTCCGCTGCTACACTCCAGTAAAAAGCAATCTATCCATTTAAAAAGTCTTGATATTAGTATGTATCCAAAACGCATCACATTTGAATTGAACAACCTTTAAAAAAAATTTGAGAACGAAAGCAAGTAATTTCCCTGCTGTTATTTCTGACCTTGTGAAGCAGACAGAGATTTATGACCAGTTGCCAATCTACAGAGAAATAATTACACTGTAATTGACCTCAGGATCTGCCCATTTGGACCTTGTGGCCTTGATGGAACAGATGTATTACATGCTCTAATGCTGCTATACTTATCAAAAGGCGGAACCTTGAACAGTGTGAGCAATACACAGGAGATCCGTTCGTTTTTAAAAAAATACTGTATTTTGATTTGGGAAATCATGGTTGTTGGAATCAGAGTAGCAGAAATCCAAGTGCCAACTACAATACGGAAAATTCTGCAGCTCCTGCTCAGCCACTGTTAGTTATCTACTCCAAGGAAATGACGATCAGTGATTATTTTATGGCAGCTTGTGAAATCAGAATGCTGATTCCGAGCAGCCCTGACGATGATGGTGAGGGAGAGAGGGAGAATTTTATTTGCTGATTTCCCTATTCTTTATATAGATGCAGGCTGAGTGCAGCAATGTAGCTTCTTGTCACTTACCAAAACGGTACTGCGGTTTCCACCATGACGTCATGAATATGGAACAAAATCTTGTGTCCTGTAGTTGTCTCAATTTCTAAAAATAAACACGAGATGAATTAGAGTATACACTGACCTAATGTCTGTTTTTGAAACTTTAAACATAGATTCAACACATGCAGAATACTATATTTTATAAATACCATTCCATCGTGATCATAACAGCCTCTGAGAGCTCAATGTGTTGCATGTTATAATCAAGGATGAACGTCCAGTAACAAATGCAGAATGAGATGTGGCCAGGCAATCCAAGCAACTTAGAGTCTCCACATAAGCAGGTGTCCATGTGTCAGGCTGCGAATTATTTGATATAATATGTACAATCTACCATTCAACTGGTTTAGCCACAACTGGCTGGACCACATCAAGCACTATCGGGTCCTCTGCCAAACCTGCTAACTGCTCCAGGATCATCCTGGAATGCAAAGATAAGCCCCCAGCTTCTTTTCTCCACTACCAACCATCTCCTTAAACCCTTCTCCTCTGCCCCCTCCATTTTCACCTCCAACAACAAGTGCGAGGAACTTATGGCCTTCTTTGTCACTATGATTGAGACCATCCATTCAGCTGCCTCTCCTGCTCCCTCCCTTCCCCTAGCCCACCAAGCCAAACTTCCCCCAAGGTCACCCTATCCATGAGACTCACCTACTGCTCTGTTGACCCTATTCCCACCAAACTGCTGACCACCCAACTTCCCTTCCTGGCCCCCATGCTAGCTGATATTGTTAACAATTCTCTCTCAGGTACTGTTCCCCTCCCTTTCAAATCTGCCGTTATCACCCCCTCCTCAAAAAACCCACCCTTGACCCCTCTGTCCTTGCAAACTACTGCCCGATCTACAACTACCCGCCCCCCACCCCCCCCCAACTGTTACCTCTGGAGTTCCACAAGGATCTATACTTGGCCCCCTTCCTATTTCGCATCTACGTGCTGCCCCTCGGTGACATCATCTGAAAACACATCATCAGGTTCCACAGTATGCTGGCGACACCCAGCTCCACCTCACACCACCTCTCTTGACCCCTCCACTGGCTCTGAACTATTTAAATGAGGCCCTGCCATTAAGACCTGCAGGGTCTCTACTAACCCAAGCTCTACAGGTGTGCTGCCTGCTTTAGGTTACAAATGGTTCCTGTCCCCTTTTTAAAATTGGAGGTTGTCTCGGTTGCTCACCACAAACTCCATTCCCTAACAATCAAATCCGTCCCCCTCCCTGACCACTGTCTCAGGCTGAACCAGACTGTTCGCAAACTCGCCGTCCTTTTTGACCCTCAGCTGACCCCATATCCCCTCCACCACGATCCACCTCTGTAACATCACCGTCTCCGCCCCTGCTTCAGCCCATCTACTGCTTAAACCCTAATCCATGCCTTTGTTATCTCTAGACTTGACTATTCCAATGCTCTCCTGGCTGGCCTCCCATCTTCTACCCTACATAAACTTGAGCTTATCCAAAACTCTGCTGCCCGTATCCTAACTCGCACCAAGTCCTGTTCACCCGTCACCCCTGTGCTCGCTGACCTACATTGGCTCCCGATCCACCAAGGCCTTGAATTTAAAATTCTAATCCATGTGTTCAGATCCCTCCATGGCCTCATCCCCTCCCTATCTCTGTAAACTCCTCCAGCCCTACAACCCTCCGAGATCTCTGTGCTCCTCCAATTCTGGCCTCTTGTGCATCCCCAATTTCTTTCGACCCACCCTTGGCAGCCGTGCCTTCAGCTATCTAAGCCCTAATCTCTGGAATTCCCTCCTTAAACCTCTCCACCTCTCTCTCTTATAAGATGCTCCTTTAAAACCTACCTCTTTGACCAAGCTTTTGATCACCTGCCCTAATGTCTCCTTCTTCGGCTCAATGTCAATTTTTCTGTCTGATTCTGCTCCTGTGAAGCACTTTGGGAAATTTGACTACGTTAAAAGTGCTATATAAATGTAATTTGCTGTTTCTACCTGGTGTGGTGGGAGAGTGAGATTCCTGCGCAAGTGAGGACAGTATCAATAATGGAGGGCATCTGGTGTCAGTTGGCAGACAACAAAAATGCACAATTGACACCAAATCAATACACAATCCATATGTTCTTACACGAGCAGATACAGATTGTGGGATTATATTTTACAAGAATATATAGACAAGGTGCCTTGGACATATTACGGTGAATAATTAATGACTGCTATCAAAGGCAATAATATAAATCCCAGTTCAGGCATAGAAAAATAGGAGCAGGAGTCGGCCATTCGGCCCTTCGAGCCTGCTCCGCCAATCAATATGACCATGGCTGATCCTCTATCTCAATACCATATTCCCGCTCTCTCCCCATACCCCTTGACGCCTTTTGTGTCTAGAAATCCATCTATCTCCTCAAATATATTCAGTGACTTTGCCTCCACAGCCTTCTGTGGTAGAGAATTCCACAGGTTCACCACCCTCTGAGTGAAGAAATCTCTCCTCATCTCCGTCCTAAATGTCCTACCCCGTATCCTGAGACTGTGACCCCCTCGTTCTATAGCCCCCAGCCAGGGGAAACATCCTCCCTGCATCCAGTCTGTCTAGCCCTGTCAGAATTTTATACGTTTCAATGAGATCCCCTCTCATTCTTCTAAACTCCAGTGAATACAGGCCTAGTCAACCCAATCTCTCCTCATATGACAGCCCTGCCATCCCAGGAATCAGCCTGGTGAACCTTCGCTGCACTCCCTCTATGGCAAGTATATCCTTTCTTAGGTAAGGAGACCAAACTGCACACAGTACTCCAGGTGTGGTCTGACCAAGGCCCTGTACAACTGCAGTAAGACATCCTTGCTCCTGTACTCAAATCCTCTTGCAATGAAGGCCAACAAACCATTTGCCTTCCTAACTGCTTGCTGCACCTGCATGTTTGCTTTCAGTGACTGGTGTACAAGGACACCCAGGTCCCTTTGTACATCAACATTTCCCAATCTATCACCATTTAAATAATACTCTGCCTTTCTGTTTTTCCTACCGAAGTGGATAACTTCACATTTATCCACGTTATACTGCATCTGCCATGTATTTGCCCACTCACTCAACCTGTCTAAATTGCCTTGAAGCCTCTTTGCATCCTCCTCACAACTCACAATCCCACCTAGTTTCGTGTCGTCGGCAAACTTGGAAATATTACATTTGGTTCCCTCATCCAAATCATTGATATATATTGTGAATAGCTGGGGCCCAAGCACTGATCCCTGCGGTACCCCACTAGTCACTGCCTGCCACCCTGAAAAAGACCCATTTATCCCTACTCTCTGTTTCCTGTCTGTTAACCAATTTTCAATCCATGCCAGTATATTACCCCCAATCCCATGTGCCTTAATTTTGTGCACTAACCTCTTATGTGGGACTTTATCAAAGGCCTTCTGAAAATCCAAATACACCACATCCACTGGTTCTCCCTTATCTATTCTACCAGTTACATCCTCAAAAAACTCCAGTAGGTTTGTCAAACACGATTTCCCTTTCATAAATCCATGTTGACTTTGTCTAATCCCGTTGATATTTTCTGAGTGTCTTGTTATCACATCCTTTATAATAGACTCTAGCATTTTCCCTACTACTGATGTTAGGCTAACCGGTCTGTAGTTCCCTGTTTTCTCTCTCCCTCCTTTTTTAAATAGTGGGGTTACATTTGCCACCCTCCATTCTGCAGGAACTGTTCCATAATCTATAGAATTTTGGAAGATGACAACCAATGCATCCACTATTTCCATGGCTACCTCTTTTAGTACTCTGGGATGCAGATTATCAGGCCCTGGGGATTTATCAGCTTTCAGTCCCATTAATTTCTCCAGCACTATTTTTTTACTAATACTAATTTCCTTTAATTCCTCCTTCTCACTAGACCCTTGGTTCCTTAGCATTTCTGGGAAGTTATTTGTGTCCTCTTCCGTGAAGACAGAACCAAAGTATTTGCTTAATTGCTCTGCCATTTCCTTGTTCCCCATTATAAATTCTCCCATTTCTGACTGTAAGGGACCTACATTTGTCTTCACTAATCTTTTTCTTTTTACATTCTTGTAGAAGCTTTTACAGTCCGCTTTTATGTTCCTTGCAAGTATACTCTCATACTCTATTTTTCCCCTCTTAATCCTTGATAAATGATGTTGAATGATAACATTCAATACATAAGAACACAAGAACATAAGAATTAGGAACACGAGTCGGCCATACGGCCCTTCGAGCCTGCTCTGCCATTCAATAAGATCATGGCTGATCTTCGACCTCAACTCCACTTTCCTGCCCGATCCCCATATCCCTTGATTCCCCATGAGTCCAAAAATCTATCTATCTCAGCCTTTAATATGCTCAAAGACTCAACATTCACAGCCCTCTGGGGCAGAGAATTCCAAAGATTCACAACCCTCTGAGTGAAGAAATTCCTCCTCATCTCAGTCTTAAATGGCCGACCCCTTATCCTGAGACTATGCCCCCTAATTCTAAACTCTCCAGCCAGGGGAAACAACCTCTCAGCATCTACCCTGTCAATCCCCTTCAGAACCTTGTATGTTTCAATGAGATCACCTCTCATTCTTCTAAACTCCAGAGAGTATAGGCCCAATCTACTCAATCGCTCCTCATAGGACAACCCTCTCATCCCAGGGATCAATCTCGTGAACCTTCGTTGCACCGCCTCTAAGGCAAGTATGCCCTTCCTCAGATAAGGAGACCAAATCTGTGCACAGTACTCCAGGTGTGGTCTCACCAGAGCCCTGTATAATTGTTGTAAGACTTTCTTACTCTTGTACTCCAACCCCCTTGCAATAAAGGCCAACATCCCATTTGCCTTCCTAATTACTTGCTGTACCTGCATGCTAACTTTGTGTTTCCTGTACGAGGACACCCAAATCTCTCTAGACACCAACATTTAATAGTTTCTCATCATTTAAGAAATATTTGTTTTTTCTATTCTTCCTACCAAAGTGAATAACCTCACATTTCTCCACATTATACTCCATCTGCCACCTTCTTGCCCACTCACTTAATCTATCTATATCCCTTTGCAGGCTCTTTGCGTCCTCCTCACAGCTTGCTTTCCTTACTTTACGTGAGGAAATTATCGCAAACTGGAGAAAGCGTCCATAATTTTGATTTTTTTATTGGATGTTTTCTTATATGGACATCACAGTAAGGTGATATTAACAGAATTAGCATAATACAAATAATAGAAATTTGAAAAAAAATTACAATAAACATAGGTTACAAGAATCTCTGTATTTTGGTCTTTTCTGCATGAACATCACCTTCACCCTTGCTGGGTCACCTGTCATACAGGTGCTGACTGCCCTCCAATCAACCAAGTGGCTATTCCTACAGTGAGAGCCAGGGCAGTGAGTGCCACCTGCCATTATCCAACTGTCCATCGTGGGTCCCTGGACAGCGATCAGGAGCTTTGGTCATTTCCTCCTTCTGAGCCCAGGGCACCGAGGCCAACTGTAGCATCTTCACTTGCCCCCAACCCAACAGAGATCAACTAACTTAGTACAAACCGGGAATAAAGACTCGGACGTACCTGATCTGTAGGGCTTAGTACCACACTAAGGAGTGCATTTACCCACCGTGCTGGGCATGGCATGTTGCATTTAAAAAAAAAGTTTAAAGGTGACGAACAACAATCATTTTTTCTGTGCTGTATATCCTATGTAATCCTATGTTATTTTCAATATTATTTTCTCGACCCGCCCCCCAGGTCTTGTGTAAACCTTCGCAAGGCAACTTTTAAATCAACCCCGTGAGGTACGTTGTAATAGCTGGAACTCTTACTCTAATAAATGCCTGTCCTCTGCACGGCACTGGTCCGTAGTGGTATTTCTGATATTGGGATTGCTCCATTCTATCACATTACATTGGAGTTTTACCAAGCTGAACAATGCACCTCACACGGAATGAAAACAAGAGACAACACCCAGAGCTTTTGACATTGTATCCTTAACAGGCATATTGGTACACAGCATGCCTGAATGATTCGCTCTTCGCTCTTCAGACTTTCTTATATGACACCATGAAATGTTAAAAGAAACTAGTTGGTGTTTCCTGAATCAGATTAGAATGTTTTCGTACTTTGTTCCTTTGATGTATTTAGTCTTTTCACTTTGAATAAATCAATTTGAGAATTGACATGAGCACAGAATTTAAAATGCTACTTTATAAAAGTAATTGGGGGAAATCTAACAGCAAGACTGTGAGTGATCATAAGCACGCACCTGTCCAGGACTGAGTGAGTGTAAACTCTGAGCACAGATAGGAGGAGGGAGGCTTCACAATTCATAATTCTTTTATTCTGTAGCCGAGAAATCTTCTCAGTAGTTTAGTCAACCTTTCAGTGTTCCTCTCATTGCCCCGCCCCCAAAAAATATAGCAGTAAAATGCTGTTTCCTTTAACCTCCTCTGCATTCTAATATTAGATTACATTGTGATGACTGCACTTTTTCTGAATGACAAAAAGTAAAGTTTAAATTCTTTTTTATCAGATCATTGATTTCATGAAAAAGTTTTGTTGTTTTTTGTGTGTGGTGGTCGGGCAGTTGGTTGTTTTATCGTGATGATGTCAGGCACTAGTAACATGACAACCAGAGCTTGCATTTATACAGCACCCTTCATATGAAAAGTAGTTGGTTTGCCAAGAGGGAATAAATTACCGACGCCAAACCACAGCGGGAGAGTTAGAAGAGTTGACCACAAACTTGGTTGAAAAGCTGGATTTTATAAATGTGTTAAAGGTGGAGAGAGAAGTCAAAAAATGGAGGCGTTTAGAGAGAGGTGTGGAATGCTGTGCTATCATTGGTGGGGTAAAGGGAGGGGGGATGCACATAGTCCAGGGGGCATAGTAGGGGACATAAGGTGGGAAGACATTGCAGAAAGAAAGTGGGGTGAGATTGTGGAGGGATTGAAGATAAGGACAAGGATTTTAAATTCAGTGCGTTGTGGGATGGTGCCGTGGGAAGGGGAGTGGGTGTTGGGGGTGCTGGAAGAGTGGACCAGGATGTCGCAGAGGGAACGGTCCCATCGGAATGCAATTTAGGAACAAGTCTGTTCATAGCACAGGTGAATCTGTGACAGAGGGAGCTGTCACCTACTCCTCTGTAGACTCTCAGAACACACCCAAGAGAATTACAGGAGCCTAGTCACTGGTCCTGATGCTCCCTCACTGGAACAACTTACTAAAGGGGAACCCTCTCGTATGACACAAATTAACCTGCTACCATCAACTGAAATCAGCTCCCCAAATGAGCAGAACCATGCAGCACAACGTTTCACCCTGTTAGATATTTATTAAACTGACTTCTCCTCGCTACACCACAGTCACCCTCAACTCAAACTCAAAACAAAACATAGACTCTCAATCAACACACCATCCTCAGTACAACTCCACACAGACAACCGCTGAAGTAGTTACAGCAGCAGTGGCAAATAAGAAATGAGTTAAGTTAAACGGTATGAGAAAGACAGTATCAGGGCAGAAGGACAGGTTAGGGTCTCTTGCCCAAAAAGAGTTTTATATACTAACACATAGGGCTGGATTTTGAATGACCCATGGAGTCGGGTTTGGAGGCGTGTGGGGGGTTAAATTTGCGGGGTCGGGGTTTCCGACCCCATCCCGACTCCATCCCGCCTCCACGCAATTTTGACATAATCAGTCGCGGGGTTCCCGACTCCGTCCCGCCTTCAAGAGGCGGGAGAGGCCATTAAAGCCCTTAACAAGCTCTAAATTGGCTCTGTAATGCCATTTTGAAACGCTGTAGCTAGTTTAACCCTCTTCTGACGTGAAGCACGCCTGGTGTGAAACACTCCAGTGAAACCTGGCGGGAGCACAAGTGGATAGCTGCCTATCGGCTGCAGGTCCACTATTACAACGGAGATGTGATGAAGGTAGTAGTAGTAGTATTAGGTGTGAACGTCGCCTCTGATGCTGCTGCATTGAATGTCTTCAGAGACTGCCTGGGAGGACTTGTTTGGCAAAAAAATTCTCTCTCTCTCTCCCTCTCTCCATTTTTGCATCCAGGTCGACTCACATCAAAAGCAAGCCAGACAGGTCCTCTCTCACCAACAATCTCTGAGACTAGGCAGTCAGCAATGATGACATCATCAGAGGCGACTTTCAGACTGAAAACACCAATTAGTTCATGGGTTCCCACATGCTCCAACTCAATTGCCCAATTAAGTGAAAATTGCATCAGGCATCCACATTAATCTGGAGTCGGGGGGGGAAACACGAAATGCGGATTACACGACCCCAAGACAAAATCCAGCCCATAGAGTATAAGAAATAAATTGAGTGAATTAGAGGCTCAAATACTGTTTGGAGGGTATAGCATGGTGGTGATTACAGAGACATGGCTGCAAGCTGGTCATGATTGGGAGTTAAATATTTCAGGTTATAAGGTCTTTAGGAAGGATTGGGAAACTGGAAGAGGAGGAGGGGTAGCCTTATTGATTAAAGATACTATTACAACATTAGTAAGAGAAGCTATAGGTAAGGAAAAGCAATCAGTGGAGACTCTATGGTCAGAATTGAGGAATAAGAGAGGAGTTAACACTGTAATGGGAATTGTCTACAGGCCTCCTGATAGCAGCAATGAAGTGGCAGAATGTATTAATTCAGAGATTAGAGAGGCTTGCAGCAAAAGTAGAGTGGTTTTAATGGGAGACTTTAATTTTCATATAGATTGGGAACAGCAGAGTAGCTCACGTAAGAAAAGTAGTGAATTTCTTAAGTGCATTCAAGATAGTTTTCAGGAGCAATGTGTTCTAGAACAAACATAAATGCAGGCCATACTAGATTTAGTAAGGAATAATGAACCAGACTTTGTTAATAATCTAACAGTAAAGGAACATTTATCTAACAGTGATCATAATACTTTTGAATTCAATGTTAGGTTTGAAAAGGAGAAACATAACACAGTGACTAAGATTCTAGAAATAAAAACAGAAAATGCTGGAACTGAGGAAAGGTCATCGACCTGAAACGTTAACTCTGTTTCTCTCTCCACAGATGCTGCCTGACCTGCTGAATATTTCCAGCATTTTCTGTTTTTATTTCAGATTTCCAGCATCTGCAGTATTTTGCTTTTGTACTAAGATTCTAGATTTTGGTAAGGCTAACTTTAATGGGATGAGACTGACCACAGCAAATTGGTCAAAACTGTTATTGAGTAAAACTACAGATGAACAGTGGGAGGTGTTCAAAAAAGAATTTAGCTTAATTCAGGACCAATATATACCTCTAAGGGACAAGAGCTCTACTTACTAAATAAAACAACCACGGTCGACAAATGAGGTGAGAGATAACATAATACTAAAGGAAAGAGCATCCAGAAGTGCAAAGTATAGCGTAGATCCATAGGGCTGGGATAGACATAAAGAACAGCAAAGGAAGACAAAAAAGATGGTAAGAGCTGCAAAAAGGGAATACGAAAAGAAATTTGCAAAGAATATCAAGATTAACACAAAAAGTTTTTACAATTATATTGGAAGAAAAAGGGTAGTCAAGGTAATGTGGGCCCTTTAAAAACAGATGCGGGTAATATTACAAAAGAAATAAGGAAATGGCAGACTTGTTGAATAATTACTTGGTATCAATCTTCACAGTAGAGGAAGAGGATAATATATCTGACATTCCAGGGAAACTAATAATGAATCAAGGACTGGAACTCACTAAAGTTAACATAAGCAAAAAAAAAGTATTAGAAAAAATGACATTAAAGACTGCAAATCCCCAGGATCCAATGGTTTCCACCCCAGGGTTTTAAAGAAAGTAGTTGAGGAAATTGCAGATGCTTTAGCCATAATCTTCCAAAGACTTCTCGATTCAAGAATTGTCCCTTTAGATTGGAAAATTGCAAATGTAACTCCATTATTTAAGAAAGGTGAGAGAGAGAAACCAGGAAATTATAGACCTGTTAATCTAACATCTGTTGTGGGGAAGTTATTGGAATCTATAATTAAGGACAGAGTGACTGAGCACTTAGAGAAATTTGAGCTGATTAGAGAGAGCCAACATGGATTTGTAAACGGTAGGTCATGTCTAACAAGCCTAATTGGATTTTTTGAGGAAGTAACATAAAGTAGTAGACAGGGGAATGTCTATGGATGCAGATTATATGGACTTCCAGAAGGCATTCCATAAAGTTCTACATAAGAGACTGTAGCTAAAATTAAAGCTAATGGAATTGAAGGCAAATTATTGACCTAGTTAGGAGATTGGTTAGGTTTTTGAACACAGAGAGTAGGGATAATGGGCATGTACTCAAATTGGAAGGAAGTGACTAGTGGTGTCCCACAAGGATCTGTGCTGGGGCCTCAACTATTCACTATATTTGTTAATGACTTGGATAACAAAATAGAGAGCCATATATCTAAGTTTGCCTATGACACAAAGATTGGTGGCATAGTAAGTTGTGTAGATGGGAGCATAAAAATTAAAAAGAGACATTGATAGATTGTGAGTGGGCAAAACTGTAGCAGATGGATTTCAATGCAGGTAAGCTTGAGATCATCCATTTTGGACCAAAAAAGGATAGATCTGAGTTTTTAGATCTGGTGAAAAGCTAAGTACAGTAGAAATTTAGGGGTCCATGCATACAGATCACTAAAATGTAGTGGTCAGGTACAAAAAATAATATAAAGGGAATGAAGTTTTGCTACAGCTATACAAAGCCCTGGTTAGACCACATCTGGAGTACTGTGTACAGTTCTGAGCACTGCACCTTACAAAGGATATATTGGCCTTGGAAGGAGTGTATCGCAGATTCATTAGAATGTTACCAGGGCTCCAAGGGTTAAATTCTGACGAGAGATTACATAAACTAGGCTTGTATTCCCTGAAATATATTAGGTTAAGGGGTAATTTGATTGCGGTTTTTAGGATTTTGAAAGTAATTGATAGAGTAGATAGAAACTTTTTCCACTAGTGGGGGAGTCTAGGACAAGGGGGCATAACCTTAAAATCAGAGCCAGCCCATTCAAGAGAGAAGTTAGGAAACACTTCTTCACAGAAAGGGTGGTAGAAGTGTGGAACACTCTCCCACAAAAAGCAGTAGATGTTATCAATTAATAATTTTAAATCTGAGATCGATAGATTTTTTTTTCTCTAGCCAATGGTATTAATGGATATGGAGCCAAGGCGGGTGGATGAAGTTAGGATACAGATCAGCCATGATTTCTTTGAATGGCAGAACAGGTTCGAGGGGCTGAATGGCCTCCTCCTATTCCTATGTTCCTACTTCCCTTCACAAGGGGAGAATGCTCATTTTCCACATGTGCCAACTTATAAAATATCACTTTGGTGTTTGATATTTCCCTGGTGACTGATTTATAGAACAAACATGCAACATGATCATTTTAACCCTTTGTGTGATGAGAAGAGGATCTGTGCAGTATTTTTATAACAGTGATGTCATAAGCAAGTGACACAACAATGCAGTTAAATTCAATTTTATATGGGTGTATCTTGTGTTTTGTAAACAATTCAAAAAGGTTTTGCCAAATACTTTTTATGCTTTACTTTAAACATCTCACTCAGAAATACACTCTCAGAAATCTCCCCAACCTGAGACACCAGATGATGTAAGCAGGAATCAATGGTACAGTTGTGCTGGAGAGATTTTGGTTTGAATCTAAACAGGTGTTTGTGAACATGTTTATAATAACTGGGACAGGTACTGCTCTTGGTGGATATACAGTTCAAACACAATAAATTACCTCTGGCAAGAATCCTGCTGGTGATTAGTGCTGTGTCTAAGCTGTTATGTGATCTATATGTCTAATAGCTGGGTTTAACAGCTGGTCTGCACAATAGTTACAAAACTTCAACACAATCATGAGATTCTGATGATAAAGTGTATATGCAGTTGACCTATTCATCATCATGTTGCAGTTGGTAACTTTCTCCAATGCAGCTGTTAAATTATGTATGAATAATATATTCAAAAGGGCACAGCAATACTTTGCAGACATCAAACTTTGTTACAGATGCAAAACAACCTTAAAATTCTGGGTCCTTCCTGACTGCAACCTGAAACTGATGAGCATATTGTAATCTGAAAAGTTCCCTAACCAAACAATTAAACTCTAGTAGACCTGAGCTTGTTTATTTTTTTATTAATTCATGGGATGTGGGCATCACTGGCATGGCCAACATTTATTGCCCATCCCTAATTGCCCTTGAGAAAGTGGTGCTGGGCCGCCTTCTTGAACTGCTGCAGTCTGTGTGGCGAAGGTACTCCCACAGTGCTGTTAGGTAGGGAATTCCAGAATTTTGTCTCAGCAACGATGAAGGATCGGCGATATATTTTCAAGTCAGGATGGTGTGTGATTTGGAGGAGAACTTGGAGGTGGTGGTGTTCCCATGTAACTGCTGCCCTTGTTCTTCTAGGTGGTAGAGATCATGGGTTTGGGAGGTGCGGTCAAAGAAGCCTTGGCGATTTGCTACAGTGTGTCTTGTAGTTGGTACACACTGCAGCCATGGTGCGCTGGTGGTGGAGGAAGTGAATGTTTATGGGGTGGATGCGGTGCCAAACAAGCGGGTTGCTTACTTAACAAGAATTAAGAGTTTGAGGTCTTAACTGGATGTTACTGCAATTTAATAGCATAAGACATTGTGGATATACATGGTATAACATTCCTTCCCTATAAAACAGTATATCATCCAATTTAGCATTAGCAATGCCACAACAGACCTACTAATATTGAGATAAAAAGGAAAACTGGCTGTAAACAATCACAAATAATAAGAGAATGCTAGAAATATACAGGCTTGTCAGTATCCGAAAAAAGGATAGTTGTCCTTTCCAACTCTCTTCCCAACTCTTCTGAAGTTGTTGTCTCTTCATAGAATCATAGAATATTCCATCGCAGAAGGAGGCCATACAGCCTGTCGTGTCTGTGCTGGGATAAGGTTCCACAGACAGCAGTCAAATTTGGTACCTCATCCAGGTGTGAGTTCAGATGGTGAGTCTTGCAGACTGTTCCATCACCCAATGTTCACACGTTCTTTCCAGCAGAAGTCACTAGACAGTGATCTGAAGTGGTTGATTTTACTTACCCTCCTCAAAGACACTGAAGCAATTCCAGCTCCCAGCAGAGATATGCTAACTCAATACAGAATAGGGATGAAACATAAGAAATAGGAGCAGGAGTAGGCCATACGGCCCCTCGAGCCTGCTCCGCCATTCAATAAGATCATGGCTGATCTCCTACCTCAACTCCACTTTTCCGCCCGATCTCCATATCCCTTGATTCCCCTAGAGTCCAAATATCTATCTATCTCAGCCTTGAATGACTCAAAAACTCAGCATTCACAGCCCTCTGGGGCAGAGAATTCCAAAGATTCACAACCATCTGAGTGAAGAAATTCCTCCTCATCTCAGTCTTAAATGGCCTACCCCTTATCCTCAGACTATGCCCCCTAGTTCTAGACACTCCATCCAGGGGAAATGACCTCTCAGCATCTACCCTGTCAATCCCCTTCAGAATCTTGTATGTTTCAATGACATCACCTCTCATTCTTCTAAACTCCAGAGAGGAAAGGCCCATTCTACACAATCTCTCATCCTAGGACAGCCCTCTTATCCCAGGGATCAATCTAATGAACCTTCGTTGCACTGCCTCCAAGGCAAGTATATCCTTCCTTAGATAAGGAGACCAAAACTGTGCACAGTACTCCAGGTGTGGTTTCACCAAGGCCCTGAACAATTGTAATAAGACTTTTGTACTCCAACCCCCTTGCAATAAAGGCCAACATGCCCTTTGCCTTCCTTATTGATTGCTGTACCAGCATGCTAACTTTCTGTGTTTCTTGCACAAGGACACCCAAATCTCTCTGGACACCAACATTTAAAAAAATTCTGTTTTTCTATTCTTCCTACCAAAGTGAATAACCTCATAGTTCCCTACATGATACTCCATCTGCCACCTTACTGCCCATTCACTTAGTCTATCTATATCCCTTTGCAGACTCTTTGTGTTCTCCTCACAGCTTACTGTTCCACCTAGCTTTGTATCGTCAGCAAACTTGGATACATTACACTCAGTCCCTTCATCTAGATCATTAATATAGATTGTAAATAGCTGAGGCCCCAGCACTGATCCTTGAGGCACCCCACTAGTTACAGCCTGCCAACCTGAAAAAGACCCGTTTATCCCTACTCTCTGTTTTCTGTCTGTTAACCAATCCTTTATCCATACTAATACCTTACCCCCAACCCCAAGAGCCCTTATCTTATGTAATAACCTTTTATGTGGCACCTTGTCGAATGCCTTTTGGAAATCCAAATATGCTACATCCACTGGTTCCCCTTTATCTATCCTGCTCGTTACATCCTCAAAAAACTCTAATAAATTTGTCAAATACGATTTCCCTTTTATAAAACCATGTTGATTCTGCCTAATCATGTTATGATTTTCTAAGTGCCCTGATACCACTTCCTTAATAATGGATTCCACCATTTTCCCGACGGCTGATGTCAGTCTAACTGGCCTGTAGTTCGCCGTTTTCTCTCTCCCTTCTTTCTTGAATAGTGGGGTTACATTTGCTACCTTCCAATCTGCTGGGACCTTTCCTGAATCTAGGGAATTTTGGAAGATCAAAACCACTGCATCCACTATCTCTGCAGCCACCTCTTAGAACCCTAGGATGTAGACCATCAGGTCCAGGGGATTTGTTGGCTTTTAGTCCCATTAGTTTCTCTAGTACTTTTTCTCTACTGATATTAATTACGTTAAGTTCCTCACCTTCATTAGACCCTTGGATCCCCACCATTTTTGGTATGCTTTTTGTGTCTTCTACTATGAAGACAGATACAAAATATTTGTTTAACGTTTCTGCCATTTCCTTATCCCCATAATAATTTCTCCTGTCTCAGCCTCTAAGGGATCAACGTTTACTTTTGCTACTCTCTTCCTTTTTACATACTTGTAGAAGCTTTTACAAACTGCTTTTATATTTCTTGCTAGTTTTCTCTCATTCTATTTTTTCCCCTTTTATCAATTTTTTGGTCATCCTTTGCTGGTTTCTGAAACACTCCCAATCCGTAGGCTTACTATTATTCTTCACAACATTATAAGCTTCTTCTTTCAATTTAATGTTATCATTAACCTCTTTAGTTAGCCACAGATAGATCACTTTTCCCGTGGAGTTTTTCTTAATGGAATGTATTTTTGTTGAGAATTATGAAATATTTCTTTAAATATTAGCCACTGCTTATCTACCAGCATATACCTTTTAATCTATTTTTCCAATCTACCTTGGCCAACTCGGCCCTCATACCTATGTAATTGGCTTTATTTAAGTTTACGACTCTAGTTTAGGACTTAGGCAAGTCACTCTCAAACTTAATGTGAAATTCTATCATATTATGATCACTCTGCCCCAGAGGATCCTTTACTATGAGATTGCTAATTAACCCTGTCTCATTACACAATACAAGATCTAAAATAGCCTGTTCCCTGGTTGGTTCCATGACTTATTGTTCTAGGAAACTGTCGCGAATGCATTCCACGAACTCGTCCTCCAGACTACCTTTGACAATTTGATTTGTCCAGTCTATATGAAGATTAAAGTCCCCCATGATTATTGCATTACCGTTGTTACAAGCTCCTACTATTTCTTGATTAATATTCTGTCCAACGGTATAGCTACTGTTAGGGGGCCTATATACTAATCCCACCAGTGTTTTCTGCCCCTTGTTATCCCTTATCTCCACCCATACTGATTCTACTTCCTGATATTCCGAGCCCAGATCCTTTCTCTCTACTGTCCTTATGTCATCCTTTATTATCAGGGCTACCCCCAGCCCCCTTTTCCATTCTGCCTGCCTGGGACTTGCTTGGTATTTGTGGCTCAGCTACTCTCCATGTGAGCCATTGGGGCAGCTCAAGAAAGGCAGGTTAACATTTTGTGTGGGAACCTTCATCACGATTAGTTCTATAATCTAATTTCTATCAGTGATATTTTTAAAATGAGATGAAGATGATGGGGAGAGGAGGAATCTGTATAACCCAGTTTATGGGGAAAACCTCCGCTGGATCTCAGGGCAGGTGTAATAATTGTATTTAAAAATAATTTGATAGCAGAATTTACTGTCATATTATCATGGAGCAAGAGGCATCAAATATAAAACCCGGCTAACGTCTCCATCCTTCCGTCTGATCTGGGTGCCAGTAACACCGAGAAAAGGCAGTCTCCTTTCGGTGGGATCAAGTGGTGTTCCACCTTCGGTTGGAGAACTGTCAGAGGATGCACCGACCTTCACACGGATAACTTCACACCAACTTCCCCAACTCCAGAAAGCCAGGAGCAACAGGGACACAATAAAACGTCACTTTATAAAACTTCTCAAACTTAGTTTCTGCAAACTTTAAACAAACTTGTATTTCTTGCCATGAACAATCTCTCTCTACCTGGGCTGATCGTCAGCGCTCGGATCTCGGCATTACTTTGATCCAGTTCCCGGAGGCTGAGAGCTGCGCCTCCCGCTCTGCGCTCCCTGGTGCCGGGCTGCGGGACCCAGCGCTGCCCGGTTTGCAGCACCAATAGGCGGGGATACGCTGGCACTCCGGCCGCTGCTGCTACTTTTCCCTTCTCTGCAGGACCGCACTGAGCTCTCGGCCGCCGCCGCCGCTGCACCCGGCTACCGCTGCCCTCTGGCGGGCTCCGAGAGCACAACAGTCGGCCCTCGCCCTCGGGAGCGGGCTCCTGCCACACCCCCAGCCACCGGCTCCAGCCAGCATCAGACCCCAGACCCAGGCTCTTAGTCGGGGAGGGAGAAGGCTGCGCTAGTGGGAGGCAATCTACAGCTGGATTAGAGCAGTGGCCGTGTGAGGAGGCACTTGTAGCCTGTGCTCTGTGCAATTACCCTCTTTCCTCAACCTGTCACCTTCACTATTTCCATGTGTCACAGGAGTTTCGATGCTTCCCTAATGTGTGTTCTCACTTAGGTGTAGTTGCAATCGATAATCGAAGATTATTCTAAAACTGTTTCTAACCCATTGGCACTAGGATTTCAGCAATGGTGTAATAGTGACTACTGTATGTCAAACTTTCCTCTGAGTTTCTTTGAAATGCAATGAAGAATCCCAGTCTAGAAAAATCTCGTTAATCTCCATGATATTTCTGGTGTTCTAATGTTTAATAACCTCACTGTTTAACAATCTGATGTATAATCAATGTGTACTACTCCTTCTGTTCAGTAATCCTAATAAATAATCAGTGCATAATAATATCAATGTCTCATAATCCATGTATAATAAATAGTGCATAATCTGACCTATAATCCAGTGCACCATCATCTCAGTGCATAATTACTCTGGTGTTTAATGACTCCAGATGTACAATAGGATGACAGGAAAGAACAGAACAGTCCATCTGGCCAGTTTCAAAACTAATACTCCACAATCGCCCACTCCATCAAATGTCTCTCCAATTCTTCCTGAAATCTCTCCTACATTATCTGCCTCACTGAGCAGTCATATTCCCTCAGGTAATCTGAAACATATTATCAGGACTGACTTTATCTGTTCCCTTAAGAATCTTGAATACATGAATAATGTCTACCTTGAGCAGGGAAATCCTGTTTGACAAACCTATTGGAGTTCTTTGAGGATGTAACTAGTGGAGTAGACAAAGGGGAACCGGTAGATGTAGTGTATTTGGAATTTCAGAAGTCCTTTGATAAGGTCCCACACAAGAGGTTGGTGAACAAAATTAGGGCACATGGAATTGGGGGTAATATACTAGCATGGATTGAGAATTGGTTAACAGACAGAAAACAACGAGTAGGGATAAACGGGTCTTTTTCGGGATGGCAGGCTGTGACTAGTGGGGTACCGCAAGGATTGGTGCTTGGGCCCCAGCTATTCACAATCTATATCAATGATTTGGATGAGGGGACTAAATGTAACATTTCCAAATTTGCTGATGACACAAAGCTAGGTGGTAGTGGCAGTTGCGAAGAGGATGTGAAGAGGCTTCAAGGGGATCTCAACAGGCTCAGTGAGTGGGCGAGAACATGGCAGATGGAATATAATGTGGATAAATGTGAAGTTATCCACTTTGGTAGAAAAAACAGAAAGGCAGAGTATTTCCTAAATGGTGAAAGATTGGGGAATGCAGATGCTCAAAGGACCTGGGTGTCCTTGTACATGAGTCACTGAAAGTGAATGTGCAGCAAGCCATTAGGAAGGCAAATGGTGTGCTGGCCTTCATTACAAGCTGGAATACTGTGTGCAGTTCTGGTCGCCACACCATAGGAAGGATGTGATTGCATTGGAGAGGGTGCAGAGGAGATTCACCAGGATGTTACTTGGGCTGGAGCGCTTCAGCTATGAAGAGAGACTGGACAGGCTGGGGTTGTTTTCCTTAAAGCAGAGAAGGCTGAGGGGGGACCTGATTGAGGTGTACAAAATTATGAGGGGCATAGATAGGGTAGATAGAAAGGAACTTTTCCCCTTAGTAGAGGGGTCAATAACCAGAGGGCATAGTTTCAAGGTAAGGGGCAGGAGGTTTAGAGGGGATTTGAGGAAAAACTTTTTCACCCAGAGGGTGGTTGGAATCTGGAACTCACTGCCTGAAAGGGTGGTAGAGGCAGGAACCCTCAACATTCAAGAAGCGTTTAGATGAGCACTTGAAACGCCATAGCATACAAGGCTACGGACCAAGTGCTGGAAAATGGGATTAGAATAGACAGGGCTTGATGGCTGGCGCGGACACGATGGGCCGAAGGGCCTCTTTCTGTGCTGTATGTCTCTATGATATTTGAGTACAGGAGTAAAGAAGTCTTACTCCAATTATATATATCTTTTTCAGGATGGTAGGCTGTGACTAGTGGGGTACCGCAAGGATTGGTGCTTGGGCCCCAGCTATTCACAATCTATATCAATGATTTGGATGAGAGGACTAAATGTGACATTTCCAAATTTGCTGATGAGACAAAGCTAGGTGGCAGTGGCAGTTGCGAAGAGGATGTGAAGAGGCCACACATGGAGTACTGTGTACAATTTTGGTCTCCTTACCTAAGGAAGGATATACTTGCCATAGAGGGAGTGCAACGAAGGTTCTCGAGATTGATTCCTGGGATGGCGGGACTGTCGTATGAGAAGAGATTGAGTAAACTAGGCCTGTATTCTCTTGAATTCAGAAGAATGAGAGGGGATTTCATTGAAGCATACAAAATTATTACAGGGCTTGATAGGGTGGATGCTGGGAGAATGTTTCCCTTGGCTGGGGAGTCTAGAACCAGGGGCCACAGCCTCAGGATAAAGGGTAGGCCATTCAGGACTGAAATGAGAAGAAATTTCTTCACACAGAGGGTGGTGAATCTTTGGAATTCTCTACCTCAGAGGGCTGTGGAGGCTCAGTCATTGGGTATATTCAAAACAGAAGTTGATAGATTTCTGACTAGTAAGGGCATCAAGGGATATGGCGAGAGGGCCGGTGAATGGAATTGAGGCAGAAGATCAGCCATGATCTCATTGAATGGCGGAGCAGGCTCGAAGGGCCGAATGGCCTACTCCTACTCCTATTTCTTATGTTCCCCTCTCCTTGAACCTTTCCTCATAACTCAGATGCATTAAACTTGGAATCAGGTTGGTTGCCCATTTATGCACTGCCTCTAATATTTGGATCTTATTTTAGGTACTGTGGCATTGGGCAAGTATTCCAGGTGTGACCATATCAATGCCTTGTATAATATTAGTGAACAGTAAGTCTGGTGTATAACTGTTCAAGTATGAAATAATCATGGTCTATATTAATCCAAGTGTACAATAGCCCTGGTGTATAATTATTGCAGTATATAATTCTAGTGTATAATAACCCCACTGCATAATTATTCCAATGTGTAATAATGGTGACGTCACTCCCACCTTGTGTGAATACTTGCTCCTGCTCCAGGTGCTCGCGTTTGCCCCCCTCGGGAACCCCCAGAAGCCACAATGCAAAAGGCACAGAGAGCTCGCTTGACGGGTCTCCTCCCCTTTTTCTCTGCTCTGCCTGTGTGAATGATTGTTCTCTGTGCACAAAGCAGAGCACAATTAGTCTTAATGTTAGTTATTCAAAGGAAATCAGTACTGTGATTGCAGAAATGTGTTTTATAAAGCAACAAAACTGATGTATTAGTAACTCAATAATCATAGGAAAACGCAGAAATCTGTTGACCTCAGGGATTCCCTTGCAGCTTCTGCGGGGAGGTTAACTAGTGCTGTGGGGGAGAGTTTAAACTAATTTGGCAGGGGGAGGGGAAGTAGGACGTAGCAGCAGAGAGGAGAGACAAGGTGCAAAGAAAACTAGGAGAGACAAACAGCAACAGAATAACGAATAGTGCAGAAAGAACAGGAATTAGATGAAGGAAAAAGCAAAGCAGACTAGCATGGTGTTGAAATGCATGTGTGGGAATGCGAGGAGTGTTACAAATAAGGTTGATGAGCTGCAGGCACAAGTTGCCACATGGGGTTATGATATAGTGGCCATAACAGAGACCTGGCTTAAACATGGGCAGAAATGGGAACTAATCATTCCTGGACAATGTATTCAGGAGGGATAGGGAAGGAAAAAAGGCAGGAGTAGGGTGGCAGTATTGATCAAGGATAATAATAGTTACAGAGAGGGACGATATACTCGAGGATTCAAAGACTGGGTCTATTTGGTTAGAGTTAAGGAACAGAAGAGGAGCTGTTACATTGCTGGGTGTATACTATCGACCCCTAAATAGTGAGAAGGAGATAGAGGAGCAAATCTGTAGGCAAATTTCAGAGAAATATAAAAATAATGGAGCAGCAATAGTAGGGGACTTCAATTACCCTAATACAGACTGGTGGAAACAGTGTAAAGGGGAAGGAGGGAAGGATAACTTTCTTAATCAGTATGTTTCTAGCCCAACGAGGAAGGAAGCAGTGCTGTTAGAACATAAGAAATAGGAGCAGGAGTAGGCCATTCGGCCCTTCGAGCCTGCTCCGCCATTCAATGAGATCATGGCTGATCTTCTGCCTCAACTCCATATCCCTTGATGCCCTTACTAGTCAGAAATCTATCGACTTCTGTTTTGAATATACCCAATGACTGAGCCTCCACAGCCCTCTGGGGTGGAGAATTCCAAAGATTCACCACCCTCTGTGTGAAGAAATTTCTTCTCATTTCAGTCCTGAATGGCCTACCCTTTATCCTGAGGCTGTGGCCCCTGGTTCTAGACTCCCCAGCCAAGGGAAACATTCTCCCAGTATCCACCCTATCAAGCCCTGTAATAATTTTGTATGCTTCAATGAGATCCCCTCTCATTCTTCTGAATTCAAGAGAATACAGGCCTAATTTACTCAATCTCTTCTCATACGACAGTCCCGCCATCTCAGGAATCAATCTCGTGAACCTTCGTTGCACTCCCTCTATGGCAAGTATATCCTTCCTTAGGTAAGGAGACCAAAATTGTACACAGTACTCCAGGTGTGGTCTCACCAAGGCCCTATATAATTGGAGTAAGACTTCTTTACTCCTGTACTCAAATCCTCTTGTAATGAAGGCCAGCATACCATTTCCATTCCTAATGGCTTGCTGCACCTGTGCATTCACTTTCAGTGACTCATGTACAAGGACACCCAGGTCCCTTTGAGCATCTGCATTCCCCAATCTTTCACCATTTAGGAAATACTCTGCCTTTCTGTTTTTTCTACCAAAGTGGATAACTTCACATTTGTCCACATTATATTCCATCTACCATGTTCTCGCCCACTCACTGAGCCTGTCGAGATCCCCTTGAAGCCTCTTCACATCCTCTTCGCAACTGACACTGCCACCTAGCTTTGTGTCATCAGCAAATTTGGAAATGTTACATTAAGTCCCCTCATCCAAATCATTGATATAGATTGTGAATAGCTGGGGCCCAAGCACCAATCCTTGCGGTACCCCACTAGTCACAGCCTGTCATCCTGAAAAAGACCCGTTTATCCCTACTCTTTTGTTTTCTGTCTGTTAACCAATTCTCAATCCATGCTAGTATATTATCCCCAATTCCATGTGTCCTAATTTTGTTCACCAACCTCTTGTGTGGGACCTTATCGAAGGCCTTCTGGAAATCCAGATACACCACATCTACCAGTTACCCTTTGTTTACTCCACTAGTTACATCCTCAAAGAACTCCAATAGGTTTGTCAAACAGGATTTCCCTTTCATAAATCCATGTTGACTCTGCCCAATCTTACTATTAGTTTCTAAGTGCCCAGTTATTGCATCCTTTATAATAGATTCCAGCATTTTCCCAACTACTGATGTGAGGCTAACAGGTCTGTAGTTCCCCGTTTTCTCTCTCCCTCCTTTCTTAAGGTTACATTTGCTATCCTCCAATCTGCAGGAACCGTTCCAGAATCTATAGAATTTTGGAAGATGACAACCAATGCGTCCACTATTCCAATGGCCACCTCTTTCAAAACCCTAGGATGTAGGTCATCCAGTCCTTGGGATTTATTGACTTTTAGTCCCATTAATTTTGCTAGTACTGTTTTTTTTACGAATAATAATTTCTTTAAGTTCCTCATTCTCGTCACACCCTTGGTTTTCTCATTTCTGGGAGGTTTTTTGTGTCTTCCTCCGTGAAGACAGAAACAAAGTATTTATTTAATTTCTCCGCCATTTCCTCATTCCCTATTATAAATTCTCCTGTCTCTGACTGTAAAGGACCTACATTTACCTCCGCCAGTCTTTTCCTTTTTACATACCTATAGAAGCTTTTACAATCCGTTTTTATATTTTTCGCTAGTTTGTGCTCATATTCCATTTTCCCTTTCTTTATCAATTTCTTGGTCCCCCTTTGCTGATTTCTAAAAAGATCCCAATCCTCAGGCTGACTGCTTTTTCTGGCAACTTTATAAGCTTCCTCCTTTGACTTAATACTAGCTTTAATTTCTTTTGTTAGTCATGGTTGGATCAATTTTCCTTTTGGGTTTTTATGCTCTAGAGGAATATATGTTCTAGGGAATAAAGTAGCACAAGTGGAGTGTGTGAAAACATCTCAGTAATAATGATAATATAATTAGGTTTAAAGTAGTTATGGAAAGGGACAAAGAAAAATAAAAGGTGAAAATACCCAAATGGAAGTAAGCCAATTTCCATGATTTGAGATGGGATCTAGCACAAAGATTGGCCAAAAAAAATGACCAATAGCAGGCCTTCAAGACGGAGATAGTTCGGGTACAAACCAAGCATATCTCTATAAGGAGGAAGGGTAGGGCATCCAAAGCTAGAGCTCCCTGGATGACAAAGGAAATAGAGGTTAAAATAAAACAGAAAAAGGCTGATGAGAAATGTCAGGTACAGAATACAGTAGAAAACCAGGCCGAATACAGAGGGTGCAGGGAAATTGAAAAAGGAAATAAGGGCAAAGAGAGCATATGAGAAAAGATTAGCGGGTAACATAAAAGGGAACCTAAAATCTTTTATAAACATATGAAAAGTAAAAGGATAGTTAAAAGAATGGTGGGACCGATTAGGGACAAAAAAATCTTCTTGTGGAGGCAGAGGGCATAACTGAGGTACTGAATGAGTATTTTGCATCTGTCTTCACAAAAGAGGATGAAGTTAATGTCACAGTAGAGGAGGAAGGAGTAGAGATATTGGATAGGATAAAAACAGATAGAAAGGAGGTGCGAAATAGTATGGCATCACCCAAAGTTAACAAGTAACCCGATCCCAATGGGATGCATCCTAGGTTGCTGAGAGAAGGGTGGAGACAACAACTTGTATTTATATAGCGTCTTTAACGTAGTAAAACCTCCCAAGGCACTTCACAGGAGTATTATAAGACAAAAAAAATTACACCAAGCCACATAAGGAGAAATTAGGGCAGGTGACCAAAAGCTTGGTCAAAGAGGTAGGTTTTAAGGAGCTTCTTAAAGGAGGAAAGAGAGGCGGAGAGGTTTAGGCAAGGAATTCCAAAGCTTAGGGCTTCGGCAACAGAAGGCACGGCCACCAATGGTTGAGCGATTATAATCAGGGATGCTCAAAAGGGCAGAATTAGAGGAGCGCAGATATCTCGGGTGGGGGGGGGGGAGGTGTTTGTGGGGCTGAAGGAGATTACAGAGATAGGGAGGTGCGAGGCCATGGAAGGATTTGAAAACAAGGATGAGAATTTTGAAATCGAGGCGTTGCTTAACCGAGAGCCAATGTAGGACATAGACAGACTAGTGAAATGGGCCAAAAACATGGCAGATGCAATTTAATGTGGATAAGTATTGTTGGTGAAAAATGAATTCACTCGAGTCTGTCTTAAAGCAGAAGATCACAGTTTAGTTAACAGAGCGTTCTAGGAGAAGAATTCATAGATCCCGCGATCTGGTAAACCTCTTCTCGCAGATTACAGGTATCAAAGCTTCTTTTATACATTATGGGATTGGATACAAAATGTCTTCATCCAATTAGGTTTCCATAGCAACAACGAATAATTAGAAAACGGGGTTTTTGCTTCTTAACCGAAACTATAAACATCAAAATGTGGTCAGCGTTGTCTGGTATGTCTGTCTGGTTATCCCCTTGCATGTACACGTTAACCACAGACATTTTCCATCGAATTGTGTCCGATTAACCATTTTGTTTTTTACATTTAACTTTTGTATTACATTCTTTAACTTTAAGTCCTAATTTACTCCATCAATCCCTCCTGTTGGTCCCTGATCAAAACTCCTTTTGTGACAGGGAACCAGCTTCAAATGGATTTCATGTAATGTAAGTATGTTTACATTTCAGGGGCTCACAGTCCGTTAGTCAGACTGTGGCATCCTTGTATAGGGACTCATATCCACACATCTCTCTCTCCGGGTGGCACTTGATTAACCATCATGACACTTGCAGCAGGCCGTGACATTTGAGCGCAACAACATTTTAACAATAGGGCCAGACCATACATCACTAATATTATAACAAAGAACAAAATCAATCCTTGTACTACTGATGTCCCGAGCGATCCCAACCATCCTGTTGCCCAGCCCCAAAGGGTGGATGCCGGAGGTTGTTTTAATTTCTTTACTTCCTCCTGTATGTGTTCTGCCAAGTTAGTTATTGCTTCCGAGTTATCTGGTATATAGGTACAACATTCTGTACCTATTAGGGCACAGGTTCCCCCTTTCTCTGCCAACACATAGACCAGGGCCATCCGATTTTGTAGAGCTACTGTGCAGAGGGCTATCATCTCTGCATTAACCTTAACTAGGGCTTCAGCTGTATCGTTGGCCACCTGCTCCAAGACGGAGGCCAAGTTAATGGATTCCCTTGCCAATTTAGCCGTTCCATACCAGGGGAACGCAATTGCCCAGAATCTTTCAGTCTCCGTGATGGCTCGTCTGGTTCTCCCGTGGAGGTCCTTCAGCGAACCCATGTGATGTATGTAGGGTACGACATAAGCCAGATAACAGGCCCTATTACCGCACACGAAATCAGTCCCATTGTAGGGGGTATACTCATTTACCTCCGAGTGCGTGGGGACATGGGCGCAGACCCAACAGCTGGCAACATCAACTCTCTTGGCATATGTGTATGACATATATAAAAAGGTGTTCACCCGTAACCCTCTTTTGGCCCGTGGGAGTACACTAGCCCGAGTCCTCCCAAGGTTGCATATTATAATTATACAAACTAGCAAACTACACACGATATTACGTAACACGTTCATCTTATTACTTTATGTTAACAATGTCCCAAAGGCTATATCGCCAACCCAACCATTTTGTTGCTTGTAGATTCTATTTTCCTGTGGGGGTGAATAGAATATTGTCATTAGGCTGGTTCCTCGATATTAATCATTTGGATTTCCTCCTCCTGCTCGACCGGTTGAAGTTGATGGGATTGCTCCCATACATGCTTCCGGATACATCCCATGGTGTATCCCATCAGGATAGTGCATATTGTCCATACCAATGTTCGCACCAGCACCCATTCCCATTCTTTGTATTGTCTAACGTATTCTTCACTTTCTACAAAAGGTACTTGCTCTGGTGCAGCCATCTTTAAGTTGGCGAAGGGTCATAGACTTTTAGTTGTGTCCAGTGCTTCCATCGTCCCATGCCCTTCATATCAATGCAAGCACACGTATCTCCACTAATTAGAATCTGATATAGTCCTGACCATTTTGGGGCAAACCCGGGTTTCCCTGGTAAACCTTTAACCATTTCCTTATTCCCGGCTGGAGGGATATATGGGAACGCGGTCAATTCTAAATCCTTATCCTTTTCTTCCTGTCTGTCCCGCGTTTGCTGCCTCATTTCCTTTAGAGGACCCACATCCTCTCCTCCTTCCAGTCCTGGGCCACAAGTTTTGGACTTCCTACTGCTGCCAAATGGCAAAGTGGTTTTCCCCAGTTTACTTTGTTCCCGTTTCCCTGTACCCAGGTTAACTTTCCTTGTCGTGAATCTATTAGCAAATTAAATTCTTTGAACAAATCTATTCCTAAGATATTCCCCTCACTGTTTGGACATACATAAAATTGTGCGGGTAATAGTTGTCCCGCTAATTCCACCTAATATCTATTTCTTCCACCTGTCACTGTGGGGAAATATTAACTTAAAATTAAGACACTTAAATTTAATAATGTCCAATTTCTTTAAAATTTCATTCAGCAATACTATAGTTATTGTTTACAACTGGAGAAAAAAATAGGTTTTTTTCACATTTAAACAAATTGCTTTGGAGGAATTCACCATAGCAACCGCGACTCCAAGGTTAAATCTTAGACTGAAACTTAATATATTGTTAAACAAACTTTTTGTTTTTCTTCTCAGTTTTTACACACCAGCTTAACTTAAATTGTAGTTTGAAGTTTTGTTTCAATTCTGGGTGCACAATCTTATTCGACACAGTCTACACAAATTTACACCAACCAGAATTTCACCATGGCCACAATGAAAGTCTGGTTTTAATAGGTTAATTAACCTCAATAACTCCAATTCAATCCAGATCATTTAAAAAAAAACTAACCAATAGCACTTGGAAAAGAAAGAAACCACATTAACAAAGAAACAATTACTCATGCCTTGTAAACATTCAAATTCATTTTCTTCCAGGCACATTGGCAACTGTGACTTCAAGGCTGAAGCTTATCTTTTGTAAAACAATTAACAAACTTAAAACAACACACACTTGTCCGTCATTCAAAACAGGTCTTCAAAGGGTTAAACAGCTTTTAGCTCTCTGTACAAAAGAGTGGGTGGAGCTAAAACAAAAATGACTTCCACTTTTTAAAGACAGACTTTCAGACAAAGAAATACTGTAACTTCTTAAACATTCACAGTCAGGTAAACTTTCACCCTTGAACACCCACTTTTACACAAACTGAAATTCCAGCATTTTTTAAGGTTCCTTTCACTCAGCAAATCTTGTGTTTTATTTGTCTCGGCACAGACATTAATAACTTCCATGTCGGTAAAACTTTAAATTTCTTTTTTTTTTGTACATCGGTGTCTCAGCAACTTTTCCTGGCTTTCCAAATCCCTGTGTTTTTTTTTCCTTCCTTTGCTGAGTTTTCAGATTGCTTAGCCTACATAATCGAACTTTTTCAGTAGCTTTATCTCTCTCTCTCTCTCCTGCACTTTATGCTTAACCACATGCCTATGTTTCTCTCTTAACCCGTTGTGTTCAAGAGCTTACTGTGCTGCTAAATCAGCGGCATGGTTCCCTTTTTGTTCCTGATTTTGTATTTTCTGGTGTGCCTTTATTTTTATTACTGCTGCGCTAGTGTTGGGGCCTTTGCAGCTTCCAAGAGGGCCTCTATCCGCTACTATTATGGCAAAATTTGGTATATAACTTCGACTGTAATTAAAGAGTCCTAACACTTTTCTGACCTCACCTTACCGAGACGAGTCTTGGCATCACTTGGATCGCCTTCCGTCGGTCTTGTGGCATGGTCCTTACCCCCTGGGACAATTGTTGTCCCAAATATGTGACCGTAGTCTGCCCAATCTGTGCCTTTTTCGGGTTTACTTTAAACTCTCCTGTTTCTAGGGCTTGCAGAACCACCACCAGGGTGGCGGCATGCCCTCTACTGTCTTCTGATGCTATCAAGAGATCATCTACATATTGTGTCTTTTGTTCTAATTCAAGAATTCTTTCATTTTTACTTGCAAGTCTAGTGTGGAGTCGTTGCACCTTGTTTGTTAATGCGACTAATTGGTTTACTAGTATTACCCTCGCCTTTTTCGTCTTTTCTGTTTTTGACCCTCTACCACTCTCTTTTACCTTCGGATTCTGGAGCGGGTCCCACCCCTCCTTCATCATCTTATCAACTAAACCCGTCTGGTCGTCTATATAGAACCGAGTAAGGGCACCATTCGTCCCTATTCTATTTCTTTCCCCGACGCCATATATAGTCCAACTTACAGTCTTACCAAATGCTGAGTTCCTCTACCCGGACTTTTGTTGATACTTTAAAGACTTTCAAGCGGTTAATCAGTCACAATACACAGATATATTTGGTGACTTTACGAGCCCAGGGTGTTTTGGAGCCTCTACGCCTACTTGATCCTGGCCGTCACGTGGGACTACGTCCTCTTAATTCAGGCTCAGGCTAGGTGTTTGAGACAGGCACCCTCCTTGTCCGTGTCATTTCGTCACTCACTCATTCCTTCGCGACATTTATCGCTACACATTGTTCCCTTAGTATACGCGATCCACACTCACACAACTGTGTTCTCCTACCTCTCACAGACTTTCACTTGATTTGTGACGCTATGGCACAGTCTCTCCGCCTATCCAAGTGACTCAATTTCTGGACGGTCAAAATTTGACTTCTCGTCCAGCTTCACTGGTACGGGCGGTCTTTCAGTCCCAGAGCATCCTGCCGACTACGCCAATTGTTGGTGAAAAATGAATTCACTCGAGTCTGTCTTAAAGCAGAAGATCACAGTTTATTTAACAGAGCGTTCTGGGAGAATTCATAGATCCCGCGATCTGGTGAACCTCTTCTCGCAGATTACAGGTATCAAAGCTTCTTTTATACATTATGGGATTGGATACAAAATGTCTTCACCCAATTAGGTTTCCATAGCAACAACGAATAATTAGAACACAGGGGTTTTTTGCTTCTTAACCGAAACTATAAACATCGAAATGTGGTCAGCGTTGTCTGGTATGTCTGTCTGGTTATCCCCTTGCACGTACACATGTTAACCACAGACATTTTCCATCGAATTGTGTCCGATTAACCATTTTGTTTTTTACATTTAACTTTTGTATTACATTCTTTAACATTAAGTCCTAATTTACTCCATCAGTATGAAGTGATGCACTTTGGGAGCAACAACGTAGAGAGGCAGAATAATCTAAATGGTACTTTTTTGAGGGGGTTGCAAGAACAGAGGGACCTGGGGGTGCATATTCACAAATCTGTGAAGGTGGCAGGGCAAGTTGATAAGGCAGTTAAGAAAGTGTATGGCTTTGTAAATAGGGGCATTAAATACAAAAACAAGGAAGTCATCCTAAACCTTTACAAATCACTGCTTTGGCCTCAGCTGGAGTATTGTGTACAATTCTGGGCGCCACACTTTAGGAAAGATGTCAAGGCGTTGGAGAGGGTACAGAGGAGGTTTACCAGGATGCGGGACTTCAGTTTTGTGGAGTAATTGGAGAAGCTGAGATTGTTATCCTTACAGGAGAGAAAGTTAAAGGGAGACCTAATAGAGGTGTTTTAAATTAGGAAAAATGTGAGAAGTCGCACAACACCAGGTTATAGTCCAACAGCTTTATTTGAAATCACAAGCTTTTGGAGCGCTGCTCCTTCACCTGACGATTATAACCTGGTGTTGTGCGACTTCTCACATTTGTCCACCCCAGTCCAACACTGGCATCGCCACATCATGGTTAAATTAGGAAGGGTTTCGATAGAGCAAGTAGGGAGAAACTGTTTCATCAGTCATGAGATCCCAGGTTTGAGCTACTAGGCATGATACATCAGGCATGAGATACCCACTGTAATATAATGGGTGTAATAAACCAGGTATGGTATATTCCTTCATTCATTACTTGCTTTTTTTTTCTTTCCCCTTGTTGTAAAAACACACCTAATTTTTTTTGCAATTGAGTAAACAAGGTTTTGAAGTGCTATGTTTTCTGAAATTAAAGCTTGTTGCACATTTCTACATTGTTTCAAACATAAAAATACAAAATCTCAACATTCAGTTTACATGGTAACAGAGTAACCCCAATCAATGTTGAATTAAGCAGAGAGACATAATCTCTTCATTTATTTATTACTTGTTTTAATAATCATGATTAATCTATGCACACAGTCCATCCAGTTTTGGACTGGACAGTTCAGTTTTCGAGCAAGCTTCTGGAAATTTCTGAAATGGAAATTAGAGAACAAAAATTTGGTTCTTAAAGATCCATTTTTCAGCTATTCTTGAACTAAAGAGCAACAATTATTGAAGTGATTAAGGTTCCAAATAATGATCAGCTGTAGCAGGAAAACACAAGCTGAGGCCGTGACTCAACCCCCATCCTTTCTGGACTAGGAAAAAAGCTGGCAGCTCTTATTGTGTGTTAGTTTTCCTGGAAGAACAGGCCAGTTTGCAGTGACTAGGCTCAGTGCACAATCGGGTATTGTCCAAGATTTGCCGAGTGTAACACCTAATTATGTGCTAACCCCCACAAGTTAGGAACAGGACAGTCTGACCAGTAGCTTGAGCTGTGAGAATTTCTCCCTCTCACATCTGTGTTGGGGAAACCACGGGGCACTAATCACCATTGGTGACTGGTGAGCTTCATGGTTATTCCTCGCAAGTACTTAACAACCAACAAAGGGAGAGAGAGAGATAAATACACTCATTGTTTGCAACATTTGCAAGGAGTGGACTAGATGTGAGCTAAAAATATTGATAAAGCGTGTTTGAAATATGGTCAGATATTATACTAAATGGTGTCTCTAAGATTGGGGGAATCATCATTTAACAGTGATGCAGCACTAACATTAACAAAAATGTTTTATTATTCATAGAAACCCAGAAAATCAATCTATTGGCCCAGATTTTGCTGTGCAGGTAACGGTGAAGCTAACAGCGCTGTTAATCATGTGCAAATCAACCAGCAACTTCCGGTGAGTGGAGATGTGCAGTTAAACATGAAATTCCGGAAGCTGCTGTCCGAGATGTGGCGCTCCTCTGTAAACTGCGCAAAAATGGCATCTCACCATTTGGTTACCAACTGTGCCACTGGAAACAGTTTCTCCTTACTTTATCAAAATTCTTCATGATTTTGAACACCTCTATCAAATCTCCCCTTAACCTTCTCTGCTAAAAGGAGAACAACCCCAGCTTCTCCAGTCTATCCACATAACTGAAGTCCCTCATCCCTTGTACCATTCTAGTAAATCTCTTCTGCACCTTCTCCAAGGCCTTGACATCCTTCTTAAAGTGTGGTGCCCAGAATTGGACACAATGGGATGAATTTTGCCAGCGCTCAGAGTGCGGGTTTGAAGGTGGGTCCACTGTCAAAATTGAAATGATTGACAGCGGGTTGGGAACCCGCATCCATATAAGTTTCCAAAGTGTCGGGTCTGCGATTTCAGAACAGACCCGACACCAAGCGGCGGGGGAGGCATTTAAGATACTTAACTGCTTGTTAAGTGTTTGTTTACTACTATTTTGCCAGCCTGTTTTTATTTTACCACATTTTTAACGGGGTTCACGTCGTTCGGAGATCACGTCAGGTAAGTAGGTCGGGTTCTCTATGTCTCCCCATTGCTGTGAATAGGTGACAGCTGCAAAAGTGGTCTGAAAGCTACCATTTCACAGCTGGTCACTTTCCAATGTCAGAAGCTTGAGCCTTCAGGACTTGGAAGACACTTTTGAGCTGTATGCAGTTTGGAAGTGTTTGGAGTAAACTCTCCATCCACTGTCACCTCCTTGGAGCAAGCTCTCTCACCATTGACAGATCGCTTCTGTCATCTCAACTTCAGCTGCAATCTATTCCAGCAACATCAGTGCCCTTGAAAAAATCTCACCTTGATCCTCTGAATCCCTCTACGATCAGCCCCAACACCAACATCACCGGGCACACCAACGTCAATACCAACCATCTCCGCAATCACCTGATGCTGCACAGGACACAGGGCATCAGCACCCGACAACATTGTTGCCCAGGAGGCCAGCGATGGCATCACCATGGCCAGATTTACTTCACTTAACACTGTATACGCTCTGGCTGCCACATGCTGTGCCAGGTTAACACCACCCCACGCCATCACCATGAAGCATTCCTACAATGACCAAGCCATTCCTTTCACACTCATCACCATTGCGGGGGATACCATTATGTCTCACCATTCACTGCAACTCACTAAGACACTTCCAAAGGTTCACACAGATCTGTACAATAAGGCAAAGTGTTGAAAATAAAGATTTCAATGTTTGACAACACATTAACAGAAACATAAACATTGCATAAAATGCCCAAGTGCCTACCCTTGTGTGTTGTTAGTTGGTATGATTGCACTAGGGTGAGGGTGAGTGTGAGGGGTGGCTAGTGAGATGGGGAAGTGATAATGTAGATAGAGAGGGATGGGTGGAGGTGCAAGGTAAGTTGGTGTGAGTAAGGATGTGCAGGAGTAGGGTAGGGTAGGGAAGGCAGAGTGATGTGGATGTGATGAGTGGCACAGCAGGATGAAGTTGAGTGTGGCTTTGCAGTAACGTTTCGTGATCTACTGAGATCATTGAAAGGTTTGCACCATTGCAGTCAGGTACTCCTGACGACATCCCTGCTTTTGCCCTCCTGTGCAATGTGCAACCAGGCTGCGTTGGTGTCCTGGGAAGGTCCCTTCTGCCCTTGGAAGGGAAGAGAACCTCCCTGCATGCTGTAACTCCCTCCATAAGCATATGCGAGAGTCTGGGTGCAGCCGTGCACCTTTGTGCAGTGCTTGTCAGTGTTTGCAGCACCTCAATGCTGCAGAACACTGACAGCACAACTGTCAAAATGAATGTGGCCATGGTCCCTTTAAGAAAACCGGCTGATGACGTGTCATCAAATGATGTCATCAGACCTGCTTCCTTTTAATTGGCCGGGAACCCCGCAGGGCGGGCTTAACAAGCCCTATTAACGGAAAATCCTTTTTACAGAGTGGCTGCAGCTGGGAACGGGACCAGAACCCGCCAACCACCTCTGCCGCCGCGATCCGGCCTCCACTGGCAAAATCGCAGCCAATACTCCAGCTGGGGTGTAACCAGTAATTTAAAGGTTTAGCATAACTTGCTTGCTTTTGTACTCTGTCTGTTTATAAAGCCAAGGATCCCATATGTGTTTTTAACAGCCTTCTCAACTTGTCCTGCCTCCTTCAAAGACTTGTGTGTGTACAACTCAAATTCTCTCTGTTCCTGCACTCCCTTTAAAATTGTACCATTTAGTTTATATTGCCTCTCCTCATTTTTCCTACCTAAATGCATCACTTCACACTTCTCTGCATTAAATTGCATCTGCCATGAGTCTGCCCATTTCACCAGTTTGTCTGTCTGTCCTGAAGTCTGTTACTATCCTCCACATGGTTTACTACATTTCTGAGTTTCGTGTCATCTGCAAACTTTGAAATTATGCCCTGTATACCCAAGTCCATAACATATATCAAAAAGAGCAGTGGTCCTAATACTGATCTCTGGGGAACACCACTCTATACTTCACTCCACTCCAGTGTGATAAACGACCGTTTACCACTACTACAAAAGCAAAATACTGCGGATGCTGGAAATCTGAAATAAAAACAGAAAATGCTGGAAATACTCAACAGGTCAGGCAACATCTGTGGAGAGAGAAACAGAGTTAACGTTTCAGGTCGATAACCTTTTGTCAGAACTGGAAAAAGTTAAAGATGCAACAGATTTTAAGCAAGTACAGAGAAAGGAGGGGAGGGGAGGAAAGAACAAAAGGGAAGGTCTGTGATAGGGTGGAAGGCAGGAGTAATTAAATGACAAAAGGTATGATTGTACAAAGCATTCACCACTACTGTCTGCTTTCTATCCCTTAGCCAATTTTGTATCCACGCTGCCCTTTAATTCCATGGGTTTCAATTTTTCTAAAAAAAATTCCTCATCAAAGATTGATTGTCATGCTCTATCCTCAACAAATACTGGATAGGACTGAGATACTTCTCTCTGTGATAATGTTACAGGGTACAATTCCAATTTAATGAATTTGGGGAGGGAGGTGGGGGTGGGTGAGGGAAAGAGTGCGTCTATGTTGCAGGGCCATGGGTGAGGTACAGGTAGAGTGTGTTTGTGAAGGGGACAGATAGGGCTGGATTTTACCTGCCGAGACGAGTTGGGGGCGGGACTGCTGCCTTCCGGGTTCTAGTCCCGCCCCCAGCAACGTCCAACGCACAGACGCTATTTTCCCCTGATTGGCCTTGTTAAGCCCGCCCTGCGGGCTTGCTGGCCAATTAAGGGAAAGCCGGTGTCAGATGACGTCAGTTGATGACGCTTCATCTGCCGGTTTTCTTAAAGGGACATGAACCATTTATTTTTGACAGATGATTTGACAGTGTTTGACAGCATTGAGGTGCTTGTCCATCAAGTCAGAGAGGGTTTATTGTTCACCCTAGGCACACTACATCCCAGATTAGTTTCCGTATAAGGTCACATTTGGCTTGCTTGTAGAAGTGGGTCTTTGTGCCTGGAGAGCGTCCAAATTGTAACAGTAGCAATGAAACAATTAAGCAATTTGAAGCAAACTTTAATAATATTCTTACTTTAAAACCAGCACTTAGCAAAAAAGAAATCTCATTAAGAAATAAACAGTGCACCAGCAAATATGTAATTCTGAAAATCATAGTTAGTGCATTACATCAATTAAACAAGCCTCTCCATTAGCATGTATTGATATAAAATTAGAATTATTAATAGTATACAAGGGTCAATATTTTATTATTGATATCAGGATGGTATCAACTGACTGACCTTTAATTGGATATTCTATTAATTACTGAAATGATAAACAATTTAATATAATAAACCACAAATCCCATTGCATTCTGGTTAATTGTGGGTTTCATACCTCACACAGCAGTCCTCATCACGCACAGAAACCTCCATATCACACGCACCACCAGTTCCCATTTGGCAAAGCACAATTATAGCCAAAATGTGTCAACTCTCTAACTAAGAAACTGAAAATAAAAAGTACACCGAGTTTTTTTTACTGAAATTAATTGTCATCTTTTGCAGAAGACTAACGTGTGCAACATCAACAAGCATCTAACATGATCTAATGTGCATGCAGTGCCACGCCAGATCTAATGTGCATGCAGTGCCACGCCAGATCTAATGTGCATGCAGTGCCACGCCAGATCTAATGTGCATGCAGTGCCACGCCAGATCTAATGTGCATGCAGTGCCACGCCAGATCTAATGTGCATGCAGCGCCACGCCAGATCTAATGTGCATGCAGCGCCACGCCAGATCTAATGTGCATGCAGTGCCACGCCAGATCTAATGTGCATGCAGCGCCACGCCAGATCTAATGTGCATGCAGTGCCACGCCAGATCTAATGTGCATGCAGTGCCACGCCAGATCTAATGTGCATGCAGCGCCACGTCAGATCTAATGTGCATGCAGCGCCACGCCAGATCTAATGTGCATGCAGCGCCACGCCAGATCTAATGTGCATGCAGTGCCACGCCAGATCTAATGTGCATGCAGTGCCACGCCAGATCTAATGTGCATGCAGCGCCACACTGGGATCCGATCTAATGTGTATACTGCCCCGAATCAAATTCATGATGGGTGGCTTGATGACCCAATAAATAGCTGCTCACTAAGCTTTTTCATTGAAATTTTTATGTGATTAATTGACTGTTTTAATTAGCACGTCATTGGATAATATTTTAATTTTAACACAGTCAGTGTCAGACAGCAGTGCAGGCACCAAAAAGAAACCTTGCTTTTAATGAGAGCGATAGATTTTTGTTGGGTAAGGGTATCAACGGATATGGAGCAAAGGTAGGTAAATGGAGTTGAGGTACAGATCAGCCATGATCTAACTAAACAAGCTCTAGGGACAGAATGGCTTCCCCCTGCAGTGCTAGGTGACATTGGCTGTGTTAAAACATTAAATATTATCGAAGCAACATGTACTATTTGCTCGATTCCCTGCAGTAGTCTGGTAAAACACATAGAAACACCAAACAGTCCAGCAACTAGACTCATTCAGTTAGGTGGAGTGGATTTGGCAAACATCACACTGCAAAATCCCCCTTCCATTTGACAGACAATATTGGTGCCAGACAAAACAATACAAAGAACATGAAGCGCAATTAGTGTAGAAATCATGCTCCCTCAAACTGAGCTTCCAGTTTGCGCCCAGTCCAAAGCCAGACAGCACAGGGGACTTGGAAAAAAAAACAATGAACATACAAAGAATGGATCCAATTGCAAACATGTAAAACAAGCCCACTCACAGATGTGTAAACCTGAAACAGGCTCAGTCACACATTACAAAACTTGAAAAAAAAATTCTGCAGCTAAGGCGAGTAATTTTCTGTCCATTTTTCAAGCCTCACATTTAACAAGAAGGTTTAACTGAAAATGGACTGTCTAGTTCCAAACCAGGCAAGAGGTCATCCTAATTAGAATAAAATTCACCATTAAAACTGCTGGGGTCTGAGGCCTTGTAACAAACCACTATGTAACAGAGATCCCCCAATGTGTATCCACATGTCTACACTGTTAATAAAGAATGAAAACAATTGACTTTGAATACAGTTTGTAAACTCTGGTTACGAGTACTCCCACGTCCCAACACACCATAACATATTATTAGGAGCAAACATTCAGTCAACACATTTTTTGGGATAATCCCACAAAGGGATAAAGTCAGCAGGTAACACTGGAGGTGCTCACTCCCATCAGTCCCTGAATACCTATGGAGACAGTGTTCCACTGAAGTGCTCTGAGTGTACCAGCAGCCGAAGGTGGAAGACTAGTTTAAGAATGGCTTTGGCTTCCTTTTCACATGTGCGCACTCCCATCATAGCTGATGTTGTTTTAGTTCCTTAATCCCAGTTTGTTAAAATCTGTGATCTGACAATACTTGTGCCAATGAAGTACAAATCCTGAAGAAACAACCCTTTTTAGCCAATGCTCTTTGTAAATGGAGATTCTGTGATTCAGGTTTTACTGCATCAGGTCCTGTGAGCTCTCCAATGGCAGAGGATGTATGATGCTGAACGAGAGCTGAAGTGGGGTTCTGCTGTTCTCTTCATTTCTGGTCCATTATGTTCTTCAGGCACAGCTTCATGTGTGAGTTTTTATTGCTCATCTGGATGACACAGTCCCGCACTAGTTCAATGAAGATCTGTGGCCAGAGTTTCTGTAGGGATTCATTTTTAACATCAATAAGAGCAGCATCTTTAACCAGTCCCTGAACATATACTTGGCAAAACATCTTTGTTTCCTGATTTTAAATAAAGGAGAAAAAAAGGAAAGGTTTATTGAATAATAATTGTTATTATACAGCTAAATATTATATATTTGTCTGGTCTGTCCATGCCTTGCCCCATGCTCTGCCCCTCAATGTCACCCTGAGATACAGTTCTGGGAGATACATGCAGGTGCAGCCCAAAGATACCTTACCCATGGAAAATGCTGGCCTGTACTTTGAGTTCACTGTCTTGCCATGGAGAAATGCAGTGTTGGGGAGATGCAAAGTCGCATCCACCCATTCTGTGAAGCAATGCAGTGATGCTGAAAGATGCTGGATTCATACAATTCTTTTGTTACTGGAATTTACTTTATGAACAACTGTTGGCCAGTAGAAGCGCATGTAAGTCACTTTTAGACAGAGAAGTAACCAGATGGAATTGGTGGCTCTTCACCACCAGAGCCCAATCAGATTTAGGCCGTGAATTTAATGGAGGAGGCGGAACAGCTGGTTTCTGGGTTCCAGTCCCGCTCCCAGCTGCATCCGCTCTGCAGACGTGATTTTCCCTTGATTGGCCTTGTTAAGCCCGCCTTACCGGCCAATTAACAGGAAGCGGGTCTGATGACGTCATTTGATGACGCGTCATCAGCCGGTTTCCTTAAAGGGATCACGTCCACATGGAGTTTGACAGTTGTTCTGTCAGTGTTTGACAGCATTGAGATGCTGCAAACACTGACAATCACTGCACAAAGGTGAACGCTTTCACCCAGGCTCTCCAATGACTCTCTCCATATGCTAACCCTAACCCTTCCAAGGGCGGAAGAGACCTCCCCAGGACACCAACTTACCTTGCACCTCCACCCAACCCTCTCTATCTACTTTATCACTTCCCCATCTCACTAGCCACCCCTCACACTCACCCTGCTGCAAGCATACCAACTAACAACACACAAGGGTAGGGACTTGAGAGGTTTAGCCAATGTCCACATGAAGTTTCTGGTAATGTGGTGTCATACAGTGAAATCTCTTTTTTCAAAAAGTGCCCTTTATTGGTCAGATCTGAGTGCACCTTGAGAAGTGTCTTACTGAGTTCCAGTGATTGTTCAGTCATAACTTCCCCCCTGCTATAGTGATGAGTGTGCATGGAATGGCTTGGACATTAAAGGGATGCTTCACGGTGCTGGTGTAGGATGGTGTCAACCTGCGCATCATGTGGCAGCCAGGGTTTACAGCATCAAGTGAAGAAAATCTGGCCTTGGTGATGCCATCACTGGCCTCCCGGCCAGTAATTTTGTCAGGGGCTGATGCCCTGTGTCCAGTGCAGCATCAGGTGATGGTGGAGAAGGTTGGTGATGTTTGTGTGCCTGGTGATGTTGGCATGCCTGGTGATGTTGGTGTTGGGGCTGATCGTGGAAGGATTCGGAGGACCACGGTCTGATTGCTTCATTGGCTCCGATGTTGCTGGAATAGATGGCAGCTGCAGGTGAGATGACAGAAGCGATCTGTCAATGGTGAGAGAGGTTCTCCCAATGAGGTGGCACTGGACATACAGTTGGATCTAAAAACTTGTAAGCTAAAGAAATCTCTATATGTATTAAAAATGCAGTAACCAACATTTTCTGCGCTCTGAAACCCACCATCTGCAACATAGCATCCTTTACACCACTTCTGCAGCTGTCAGCGTTTCACAAACATCAGAGCAGACTTAAAAGCATGCCAGGTTGAGCTGGCGTGTTCCCCGAACAGCGGGTAACCCGTGGGGGAGAAGGTAAAATTAGAAGTAAGCCTCAAAATACTCTTAAATTTGCTCTTAACAAGCTACTTAAGTAGCTGAATTGTATCCCCCGCTGCTTGGTGTCGGGTCAGTTCTCCGCTGACAGACCCGACACCTGGGAGACTCGCGTGGAGGCGGGTTGACAGCGGGTTTCCTACCCGGTCAATCTTTGCTATTTTGACAGCGGACCCGCCTCCAAACCCGCCCCCTCAGCGCTATTAAATTCGCGGCCTTAGAGAGCAGTGATCAAACACAACTACAGCAATCTCACTTTAAAATGATTTAAGCGGTCCAATTCTACAAAATATATACTATTTGTTGATTTTCTAACAAGATGATAATACTATGTTGACACAGGAATGCGATGAAACACAATTAAAAGACCTGAACTGCAATGGTTTAGTGTATCTGAGATTTTAACCGTAACAATTTGAAGCCATTATTTAATGAGTTACTTTGATCACCCCAAGAAGTGAATGGTCCTGCCTTTAGTTCATTGGCATTAAAAGTAATAACAAAGGTAGCTTAGGGCTAAGAGCAGGAAATGGATTGCAAGTCAAATGTTAAATTAAAACATAGATGTCAGTTCTGGGGGGTGGAATCCATTTACACTGTTTGCCCCCAATGTCAATTATTCCCAGGTCAGGTATAAAGCACTTTCTACTTTGTCCAAATGTACAACTGTAGAACAGCACTCCTTATTGCATTCAGAGTCAACTGTTCCATTTTTCACACCAGCTATCCTGTGCCTCTGTTCTATACTAATATGTGCTGATGGATGGGCAGTTCTGTGCTGTTAAATTGGGTTGAGACTGCCCAAATTCATTTTGTGTAGAACCATTTCGTGCTACAGCAGAGGAGACTTTAATCTCATCAGTCTGGACTGAATTTGAACCCAAGTCACTTTTACCAGGTTGGCAGCGATTCATTAAGTTTTGGGTCAGAAGAAAAATAATACGAGCTGTGTAATGAGAAAGCAATGAATGCTAAACGATTACCAGACTTCAATAATCATTTAACAGTCATTAGATTTTTATTACACAGCTTCAGAGAAAAGGGTTTTGTGACACATGACATTGTCTATTTCATACATTATCCCAGCAATTGGACCAAGAATGTCCCATCGCAGCTCACCAGAGAACAGACAGGAATAGAATTTCACACTGTATATTGCATGATGCACAGGATGGACTTTTAATGATCAGCATCAAACTATTGGTTCACATATAAACAGACATCAGTCACGATAGCAACTCAAATCTCAGGTTTTCTTTCTTTAGATTTTAATGAATGGAAACACTGACTTTTCTTAAAAGTGAGAAGTCGCACAACACCAGGTTATAGTCCAACAGCTTTATTTGAAATCACAAGCTTTCGGAGCGCTGCTCCTTCATCAGGTGACTTCACCTGACTTCACCTGACGAAGGAGCAGCACTCCGAAAGCTTGTGATTTCAAATAAAGCTGTTGGACTATAACCTGGTGTTGTGCGACTTCTCACTTTTGTCCACCCCAGTCCAACACCGGCATCTCCGCATCATTTCTTAAAAGTGCTAGTGAACGTGACAGATACAGAATTCCCACATTCCCTGTGAACCTGCTGTACCTCTTGCACCTTCGTGCAGTTTTTTAGTGAACTATTAACCAGGATGTGAAACTCGTACACTAGTGTGACGTCCTTAAATTTTCACCACACGCGCAATTTTTACAATGATATGCTAATTCTTATTTTAAATTCCCTTCTGCCAGGATACTGTATGGTGGATTAACATTACTGGCCGTGATCTATTGCATTTCTTACTAGGTACAAATTTAATACAGAACAGACTCTGATGTTAGTTAACAATGACTGTGAGGTATAATCAGGCCCAGCAGTCAGAAAAACAACTCCTTCACAGTAATTAGTGCAAACATTCACTCTACTCCCACCTCTCTAACAATCATTGCAACGTGGAAATAAAATGTGCATTTCAGCACTGTTTCTCGGATTTCACTGAAGACTAATTATGGAATTTTATTACTGTGCCCACTTCAACTTTGAGCACACCCTTTCAAACTTGGGTTGTGTCTGTAGAAAGCATTTAGAGCTGTTTAACTCTGGGGTGCAGTATTGGTAGTTACAGATCTGGTACTGGGGGTAGCAGCAACTTGAGGGGATGAAATCGAGAGTATTACCGAACAGCGGTGTATTGGTTTTGTTGTGATTTGCCCTATAGTGTATTGAAGCCCTTACAATAAATAAGCCCAGTGACACCACTGCAGTGCTGTGGAAAATGGCACATAAAACGCGATGATTTCTAACTCTGAGATGTGCTTACCTTCAATTGTTCAGTAGTGATGTCCTTATTGGAGTAATTCAGGATGGCTCGGCCCACGGTCTCACCTCCAAGCTTTATACTGTCCTTAGTCTCCTCCAGGGGGACCACCGATTTCTTTCCTTTGCCCTCCAGTATGAAATGCAGCTGCTTCTTCCTTGGAAGACAAAAAAAGTTACAATTTATGGTCTTTTTCTCCTCGGTCTTTTAATCAAAGACAGCCACATCTCACCACTTTCTAATAAAGCATCTGGGCCTGGAAAATACGAACAACATTCTGACATGTGAAGTACCTGGAATGGAGCACGCAGCCTCTAGTGTATGGGGGGGGGGTGCCTCTTTCCTGGTTTGTGCTGGTTGCAGATCATCTCATTTCATGGCAATTCACAACACCAACATGCACTCAAACACAGGATGTGAAAGCAGCACCTCTACACCATCAGTTAGCGTTAGAGCGATGGACCAACTATGCAAAGAATGCAACACATCTGATAAACTACTGGAAGTTTTCAACCTCAGCAAAGCAAACATCAAGTCACTAATACAAAAGCAAAATACTGCGGATGCTGGAAATCTGAAATAAAAACAGAAAATGCTGGAAATATTCAGCCAATCAGGCAGCATCTGTGGCGCGAGAAACGACCTGAAACATTAACTCTGTTTCTTTCTCCACAGATTCTGCCTGACCTACTGAGTATTTCCAGCATTCTCTGTTTTTATATCAAGTCACTAAGATTGAGACCATCAATTCAGCTGCCTCTGCCACCTCTCTGCAGCCTTTGACATGGTCAACCACACCATCCTCCTACAACGCCTCTTCTCCGTTGTCCAGCAGAGTGGGACTGGCTCACTTGGTTCCATTCTTACTTATCCAATCCTAGCCAGAGAATCTGCTGCAATAGATTCTCTTCCCGCCCCTGCACTGTTACCTCTGGAGTTCCCCAAGGATCTATCCTTGGCCCCCTCCTATTCCTCATCTACATGCTGCTCCTCGGCAACATCATCCAAAGACATGACGTCAGGTTCCACATGTACGCTGATGACACCCAGCTCTACCTCTCCATCACATCTCAACCCCTCCACTGTCTCCGTGTTGTCAAACTGCTTGTCCGGCATCCAATCCTGGATGAGGTACAGTTTTCTGCAGTTAAACATCGGGAAGCCATTGTCTTCAGCCCCCCTCCCATCCCCCCAACAAACTCCATTCCCTCGCCACCGATTCCATCCTCCTCCACGGCCACTGTCTCAGACTGAACCAGACTGTTCACAGCCTCAGCATCCTACTTGACCGAGCTAAGCTTCCAACCCCATATTGTCTCCATTACAAAGACCGCCTACTTCCACCTCCGTAACATCGCCCGTTTCCACCCCTGCCTCAGCCCATCTGCTGCTGAAACCTTCATCCGTGCTTTTGTCACCTCCAGACTCAACTATTCTAATACTCTCCTAGCCGGTCTCCTATCTTCCATTAACTTGAGCTCATTCAAATCTATACTCACTTTATCCATCACCCCTGTGCTCACTGACTTACATTGGTTCTTGATCCCCCAATTTAAAATTCTGATCCTTGTGTTCAAATCCCTCTATGGTCTCATCCCTCCCTGTCTCTGCAACCTACTCAGGCCCTGCAACCACCCCGCCCCCCCGAGAACTCTGCATTCCTCCAACACTTAGATCTTACGCATCCTTCACACCCTTCACCCCACCATTGGCAGCTGTGCCTTCAGCAGTCTAGGCCCTAAGCACTGGAATTTCCTCCCAAAACCTCTCCTTCTTTAAGACCCTGCTTGAAACCCACTTCGTTGACCAAGCTTTTAGTCACCCCATCTAATCTCCTTTGACTCAGCGTCAATTTTTGTCTGATTTCGCTTCTGTGTAGCATCTTGGGTGTGTCCCTATGTTAAAGGCACTATAAAAATTCAAGTTGCTGTTGTTCAGAACTCACGCCATAATCCTGCCTTTGCATTACCCTATCTCACCACATACGTAGCATTTTCCCAGCTCTGATCCACCTCTACCCATGGTCTACTTGATCCCATTCCCAATGCCTCAACCCCCAAATCCACTCCTACCCCATCTCCACCTACTGCCTTACATGTGTCACCCCCTCAGTTTGAACTACAAGAAAACAGTCTTGGTGACAATCAAATGTGTGGCAGCTCATATACAAAGGATGCCGAAGCTGGAACATTAAATCTGTGGGTCAGGAGATTTATTTTGTAAATCAACCAACACTGTCAAAAGGTTCCTTTCAGTCATTGTACCTTTACTTTCTAAACACTCTGATCTGGATTATCCCAGTTGGAATTGTGAAGGGTGAATGTTGGGCCATTAAAACAGATTAGTCCCTTGTGATCAGTGTTATGAGCTTGGCTCTCAGCACATTCTAAATCTGGTTGAAGCCATTTCCTGCTCATAAAACCCAGTGGTCAGAGCTGAGTATATAGTCTGATGAGATGAGTTAAACACAAGATTCAATTTACAGCATCTCATCCAAAATGTTTACATTAATAAGTGTAAACTATGTGACTTCATCCACTGATAACATTTCCCTATAGTGGAGCCCCTTCTCCACCTGACCCAGCAAGATCAAGCTCTTATCACACGAGTTGTGGCACGGCCATGTCCATCATGGCATGCCACACTATTCCATGATTAGGACCATATATTTGTAATTTTTACAGCAACTTCAACATAAATCTCTTCTCTGGCAATAAAAATATAAGTACTCTGCTCACTATATCATTCAAGGGTTGGCTGCATTATAAGAAGTAAAAAAAAACTTGCCTTTCTATAGCGCCTTTCACGACTTCAGGTTGTCCCAAAGTGCTTTACAGCCAATTAAGTACTTTTTCAAGTGTAGTCACCGTAGGAATGTAGGAAGTACATAGTCTAATGGTGCTTCAGAGTTCACCCAGTATAAAGGGGGTGTGCGGGGAAGTTAAATGTAGCATTCAGAATGCTGACACCCTAGAATGAAAGCTTTCGTCCACTCACAGGAGTACAGGATTTCTTCGGTTCGGGATAGTTTGAGGTTCTATTTTTATAAACTGCATGAACTTTCTGATGAGCTCAGTGTTTCTAATGAGAGCTGGGTCTCAGTTCAAACTCTGCCAGCAGTTCTGTGAATATTTTTTTAACCAGTTACCACCGTGAAACCAGCTTCACTGGCATATACGCTAGTAACTGAAATGGTTTTTACAGGAGATGGGTAAAGCACATTATTCTGACACCTTATAAAGATCAAGTTTCAGGGCCACTATAATAGCCAAACACACTTCACAGATAAATCTGTACAGTAATCAGTTTGATCCTGTAAATATTCTGTTACAAACTTCATCACTGTAAAGTTCTAGTGATTCACAACAGACAGGCATTCGTGTGGAATCTGGTACATCCATCAACTTCCAAACTTATACTTAATCACATTAAGGGCTACACCCAGTAAACTGTAGTCAATATTGGTTAATTAGAGCAAGATTTTTACAATAGACTGTTTCATTTTCAAACAGACCAGACTGAAAGATTACTGCAATAAGCAGAGACTGTAAAGCTATGACAATCTACTACATTCTATCTACAGGCTGTATATATTCTATTCCATTTATATTAAACATTAGAATTAGGAGCAGGAGTAGGCCATTCGGCCCTTTGAGCCTGCTCCACCATTCAATAATATCATGGCTGATCTTCGACCTCAACTCCACTTTCACGCACTATCCCCATATCCCTTGATTCCCCTAGAGTCCAAAAATCTATCTATCTCAGCCTTGAATATGCTCAACGACTCCGCATCCACAGCCCTTTGGGGTAGAGAATTCCAAAGATTCACATCTCTCTAGCATTCACTAGTGGATGCATTGGTATTAATCTTCCAGAATTCCCTAGATTCTAGAACAGTCCCCAAGGATTGGAAGGTAGCAAACATAACCCCGCTATTTAAGAAAGGAGGAAGAGAAAAAACGGGAAACTATAGGCCAGTTAGCCGGACATCAGTCGTCGGGAAAATGCTAGATTCTATTATTAGGGACGTGGTAACAGGGTACTTAGAAAATCGTAATATGATTAGGCAAAGTCAACATGGTTTTATGAAAGGGAAATCGTGTTTGACAAATTTATTAGAGATTTTTGAAGATGTAACTCAGTGGATGAAGTGTATTTGAATTTTCAAAAAACATTCGATAAGGTGCCACACAAGAGGTTATTACACCAAATTAGGACTCATGGGATTGGGGGTAATATATTAGCATGGATTGAGGATTGGTTAATGGACAGAAAACAGAGAGTAGGAATAAACGGGACTTTTTTGGGTTGGCAGGCTGTAACTAGCAGGGTACCGCAAGGATCAGTGCTTGGGCCTCAGCTATTTACAATCTATATTAATGACTTAGATGAAGGGACTGAGTGTAACGTATCCAGGTTTGCTGATGATACAATGTTCGGTGGGAAAGTAAGCGGTGAGGAGGATACAAAGAGGCTGCAGAGAGATATAGACAGGTTGACTGAATGGGCAAGAACATGGCAAATGGAATACAATGTGGGGGAAGTGTGAAGTTATCCACTTTGGTAGGAAAAACAAAAAAGCAGAATATTTTTTGAATGGTGAGAGACTGGGAAATGTTCAGAGGGACCTGGGTGTCCTTGTACATGAATCACAGAAAATTAACATGCAGGTACAACAAGCAATTAAGAAAGCAAATGGTATATTAGCTTTTGTTACAAAGGGATTAGAGTATAAGAGTAAAGAAGTCTTACTACAATTATACAGGGCATTGGTGAGGCCACACCTGGAGTACTGTGTACAGTTCTGGTCTCCTTACCTAAGGAAAGACATACTTGCCTTAGAGGGAGTGCAACAAAGGTTCACTAGACTGGTTCCTGGGATGAGGGGATTGCCCTATGAGGAGAGATTGAGTAGACTAGGCCTATATTCCCTAGAGTTTAGAAGAATGAGAGGTGATCTAATTGAAACATATAAAATTCTTAAGGAGTTTGACAGGGTTAATGCTGGGAAAATGTTTCCCCTGGCTGGGGAATCTAGAACACGGGGTCACAGTCTCAGATAAGGGGTAGGTCATTTAGGACTGAGATGAGGAGAAATGTCTTCACTTAAAGGGTTGTTAATCTTTGGAATTCTCTACCCCAGAGAGCTGTGAATGCTCAGTCGTTGAATATATTCAAGACAGAGGTCGATAAATTTTTGGGAACGAAGGGAATTAAGGGATATGGGGATAGTGTGGGAAGGTGGAGTTGAGGTAGAAGATCAGCCATGATCTTGTTGAATGGCGGTGCAGGCTCGAAGGACCCAATGGCCTACTCCAGCTCCTATTTCTTATGTTCTTATGTTCTCTGAGTGAAGAAATTTCTCCTCATCTCAGTCTTAAAAGGCCGACCCCTTATCCTGAGACACTGCTCCCCTAGTTCTAGACTCTCCAGCCAGGGGAAACAGCCTCTCAGCATCTACACTGTCAAGCCCTCTAAGAATTTTATACATTTCAATGAGATCACGTCTACATTCTGTATATACTTCATTCATCTGTATTCTATATTCATAGAAATCATAGAAATTTACAGCACAGAAGGAGGTCATTCGGCCCACCTTGTCCGTGCTGGCCGACAAAGAGCTATCCACCCTAATCCCACTTTCCAGCACTTTGTCCGTAGCCTTGTAGGTTATGGCACTTCAAGTGCATATCCAAGTACTTTTTAAATGTGATGAAGGTCTCTGCCTCTACCACCCTTTCAGACAGTGAGTTCCAGACCCCCACCACCGTCTGGGTGCAAAGGTTTCTCCTCAAATCCCCTCTAAACCTCCGACCAATTACTTTAAATCTATGCCCCCTGCTTATTGACCCTTCTGCTAAGGGAAATAGGTCCTTCCTATCCACTCTATCTAGGCCCCTCATAATTTTATACACCTCAGTTAGGTCTCCCCTCAGCCTCCTCTATTCCAAAGAAAACAAACCCAGCCTATTCAATCTTTCCTCATAGCTAAAATTCCCCAGCCCTGGCAACATCCTCGTAAATCTCCTCTGCACCCCCTCTAGTGCAATCATATCCTTCCTGTAATGTGGTGACCAGAACTGCATGCAGTATTCCAGCTGCGGCCTAATTAGTGTTTTATACAGTTCAAGCATAACCTCCCTGCTCTTATATTCTATGCTTCGGCTAATAAAGGCATGTATCCCATATGCCTTCTTAACCACCTTATCTATCTATCCTGCTACCTTCAGGGATCTGTGGACATGCACTCCAAGGTCCCTCTGATCTTCTGCACTTCTCAGTGTCCTACCATTTATTGTGTATTCCCTTGCCTTGTTAGCCCTCCCCAAATGCATTACCTCACACTTCTCCAGATTGAATTCCAGTTGCCACTGTTCTGCCCACCTGACCAGTCCATTGATATCTTCCTGCAGTCTGCAGCTTTCTTCTTCATTATCAACCACACGGCCAATTTTAGTATCATCTGCAAACTTCTTAATCATACTTCCTACAGTCAAGTCCAAATCATTGATATATACCACAAAAAGCAAAGGACCCAGTACTGAGCCCTGCGGAACCCCACTGGAAACAGCCTTCCAGTCACAAAAACACCCTTTGACCATTACCCTTTGTTTCCTGACTCTGAGCCAATTTTGGATCCAACTTGCCACTTTGCCTTGGATCCCATGGGCTTTTACTTTCGTGACCAGTCTTCCATGCGGGACCTTATCAAAAGCCTTGCTAAAATCCATATAGACTACATCAAACGCGCTAACCTCATCAACCCTCCTTGTTACTTCCTCAAAAAATTCAATCAAGTTAGTCAGACACGACCTTCCCTTAACAAATCCATGCTGACTGTCCCTGATTATTCCGTGCCTTTCTAAATGAAGATTTATCCTGTCCCTCAGAATTTTTTCCAATAATTTTCCCACCACCGAGGTTAGGCTGACTGGCCTGTAATTACTCGGTCTATCCCTTTCTCCCTTTTTAAACAACGGTACAACGTTAGCAGTCCTCCAGTCCTCTGGCACCACACCTGTAGCCAGAGAGGATTGGAAAATGATGGTCAAAGCCTCGGCTATTTCCTCTCTTACTTCTCTTAACAGTCTGGGATACATTTCATCCAGGTCTGGGGATTTATCCACTTTCAAAGATGCTAAATCCCTTAATACTTCCTTTTTCACTATGTTTATTTCATCTAATATTTCACACTCCTCCGATTGCAATTTCTGCATCGTACCTCTCTTTTGTGAAAACAGACGCAAAGTATTCATTAAGAACCATACCCATGTCTTCCACTTCCTCACACAGGTTACCTTTATGATTCCTAATAGGCCCAATTCTTACTTTAATTATCCTCTTGCTCTTAATGTATTTATAAAACATCTTTGGGTTTTCCTTGATTTTACTTGCCAATATTTTTTCATGCCCTCTCTTTGCTTTCCTAATTTCCTTTTTAATTTCACCCCTGCACTTTCTATACTCCCCACGGCTTTCTGCAGTAATTGAGTCTTCGGTATCTGTCATAAGCTTTCCTTTTTTTCTTTATCCTACCCTGTATGCCCCTTGACATCCAGGGAGCTCTGGATTTGTTAGTCCCACCCTATGGGCTTTATGTACTAAATTCTATGTATACATCCTATATTTTATGGGCTGCATGTACATTTTATGTATATACTACTTTCTATCTATGTGCTGTATGTATTGCATTCTATGTATATGCTCCAGGTACTATATTCTATATACCATATGCATTATGTTCCACTTATTTGCTCTATGTACTATTTTATATGTAAATGCTGTATGTACTATATTCCAAGTTCAAGACACAGCAGAGATGAAGTGAGACAGAAGTTGAGTGAGTCAGACAGTTTTGATTCTTACGGGAATTTGGTGCTGAAGGGAGGTCAGGCTCCGCTGTCTGTACAGGTCAGATAAGAGATGGTTCAGTCACATTTAGAAAGGACCAGTAGACAGAAATAGCAGGGCTATAGGGACAGCTCGTGATGTGTGCAACATGCATGATGCGGGCCATCCTGGACCCATGAGGTATCCAGGGGAACATATTTACATGAAGTGTCAGAAGGCTGTGATTCTCAAGCTGAACATTACTGAGCCCAAGGAACAACTGTCCATACAATGCAAAAAATGGTATGGGAAGAGTTTTCTGTAACACATGTTTCAGATGATGGTCACCCCACTGATTGAGAGAATATCAGAATTGGATAGTGAAGCAAGAGAGGATAAATTAGTGCGAGCCCTACGACAGACAGAACAAAACAAAAGCTGAAAATGCAGGAGATCCCTGAGAGTCTAGAATTGTTTAACAGGTAAATGCATTTCGATACCTATAAAGTAGACAATGGCTGAAGGAAGAGTGGCGAGGTACAATGCCATGGCACTGTGGGAAGTAGAGGGAAAGTGAACAAGGGAATAGGAAGGCAGTAGTTGTAGGTGACTCTATAATTAGAGGCGTAGATAATCTTTTCTGTAGTCATGACCAGGAGTCCCGTATGGTATGCTATCTCCCATGTGTAAGGGGATAGGACATAATGGAGAACACTGAGAAACTTTTGGAAAGGGATGGTGAACAGCCAGAGGTTCTGATTCACATGGGAACCAACAACACACAATAGAGTCATAGAGTTATACAGCACAGAAAGAGGACCTTCGGCCCATCGTGTCCGCGCCGACCATCAAGCCCTGTCTATTCTAATCCCATTTTCCAGCACTTGGTCCGTAGCCTTGTATGCTATGGCGTTTCAAGTGCTCATCTAAATGCTTCTTGAATGTTGTGAGGGTTCCTGCCTTTACCACCCTTTCAGGCAGTGAGTTCCAGATTCCAACCACCTTCTGGGTGAAAAAGTTTTTCTTCAAATCCCCTCTAAACCTCCTGCCCCTTACCTTGAAACTATGCCCCCTGGTTATTGACCCCTCTACTAAGGGGAAAAGTTCCTTTCTATCTACCCTATCTATGCCCCTCATAATTTTGTACACCTCAATCAGGTCCCCCCTCAGCCTTCTCTGCTCTGAGGAAAACAACCCCAGCCTGTCCAGTCTCTCTTCATAGTTGAAGCGCTCCAGCCCAGGTAACATCCTGGTGAATCTCCTCTGCACCCTCTCCAATGCAATCACATCCTTCCTATATAGTGTGGCGTCCAGAACTGCACACAGTATTCCAGCTGTGGCCTAACTAGCGTTTTGTACAGCTCCATCATAACCTCCCTGCTCTTATATTCTATGCCTCAGCTAATGAAGGCAAGTATCCCATATGCCTTTTTAACCACCTTATCTACCTGTCCTGCTGCTTTCAGGGATCTATGTACATGCACACCAAGGTCCCTCTAATCCTCTGTCCTTCCTAGTGTCCTAACATTCATTGGGCCGGATATTCCGATCCCTACGGGTATGTACGCGCTGTATACCCACCCGTAGGGACATCGGAAATGCCGGTTTCAGGCATGCACTGCGCATGCGCTGGAAACCGGCATTTCCGATCTGTCAAGAAAGCTCTTGACAGATCCTCCGGCTGCCCGGGAGAAGGGCCTCTGCGGGCGGATAGTTCCGCTTTTTGGAGACCCTTCACCTGCAGAAAACCCTTATTATTCTTGAGCCTGGTAAAAGCAGGTGTAAGGCCTGCTTTTACCAGGATAAGAGTTGAAAAAAGTTTTTAAAAAAATTTCCACTGATTTATCATTTAAAAATACTTTAAAAAAAGGTAAGTTTATTTTTAGCCCTGTAAAAAACTTTAATTATTTTTTTCAAAAATTTAAAGTTTTGTTTAAAATAGTTAATTTATTTGTACTTTCAAGTCATTTTAAAAATGTGATTTTTTTTTTGTGATTTTTTAAAAAGTTTTACTATGTTTTGGTGGTGATCTCCATTCATATATTTCTTCCTGTCAAATGTATGAAGGGAGATTCCCTTCTTTGATTGGTCCCCATGACCCACGTGATCCCAGGGACGCTGTGAACTACCTGCGCCTCTGGGATACGTGGGCCCTGCGCACCGGCAGTTTGGAGAGGCCCAGCATCGGAACTGTGCGCGTCCCGGGAGCCCTCAGGTAAGGGCGCAGATTTTTCCAGATCGCAGTCCTCCGCCCGCGGGAGCCCTGCGATCGGAATATCTGGGCCACTGTGTATTCCCTTGCCTTGTTAGTCCTCCCAAAATGCATCACCTCACACCTCATCACCTCACAAAATAGCATGTTTGAGGTCTTGCAAGTTTCAGGGGCTAGGGAACAGATTAAAGCACAAAACCTTCAGGGTCGTAATATCAGGATTTCAAAACCAGTGGCCTAAAACATGGGAATTGTGCCTATAGCAGGGAAGAACTGCCAACTAGTGCTCAATGGTATTACATGACATGGGTTTGTGTTTGCAATTCTCCCTGGGTAAATTCCCTATCAGTAATTTCTTCTGTGCATAATTCATATGCATTAGATATAGTACAGATAGAACATAGAATATATACAGAACAGCCTAGATTTTGTGATAGAAATAACGGTGAGGCTATCAGCGCTCACTGTTATTATGGAGTAAATTGGACAACAACTTTCGGCGTCCGCACATGTGCAGTTAAACGTGGAAATCAGGAAGTTGCCGTCTGAGTTGCCCCGCTCCTCCAGGAGCTTCACTATACCTGTATCTCGCCAAGAGACTCGACATTCTGATATATGGAAGGGCATGAAGCTGTGGTACTTATCCACTAGAGACCCACTAAATGCGCCAGAAAAAGTTCGGCCTCGACAATTCACGTTAGTGAATTTATAACGGCGAGATAAGTCTTAAAATTTACTTCTAAAAGTGTGGAGTCTCATTCCTTCAGATTTTAATTATTGTAGGAGATTTAAAAAAATTAATTTTTTTAATTTTTTTCTTTGTCTCTTTTATCTCTCTCTCTCAATTCCATCTTTCTTTCCCTCTCTTTATTTTGCTGTCTGTACATGATTTGACATTGAATTCACTATTCTAACTTACACTTCCTGGTTTAGACTCTGCGTATCTCAGTAAGAACTCTTCAATCTGATTGGTTAAGGAGACACACCTTTGATTGCCTTGTTCACATAAACCCCAGAGCCCCTGTTGAGGGCGCCACGCCGAAATGGCTCTCTAATTACCGCAAGTCGCAGTGCAAAAGCCCACAGAAAGTCTGTGGGCAAGTGTAAGTGTGATGAATGGCTAGTGCCGTTCGTTCGCTGCTTTTGCAAAATCCGGGCCAATATACTACAGATAGAATGTAGTATATAGGTATCTGCCGTGACTCTGGTAGCTCTCTCACCTCTAAATCAGAAGGTTGTGATGGTGGGTTCAAGCCCCACTCTAGAGACTTCAGTGTAGTATTGAGCGAGTGCTGCACTGTTGGAGATGCCATCCTTTGGATGAGACATTAAACTGAATACACATCCTATGAATCTAGAAGATAGCCAAGCCACTGTCTCATTTCTCTGCACACAAATGATGCACAATGATGTGGAAATGCTGAAACACCCAGCAACGTCTGCTTTGAGCTGAGAACTGAGTGAGAACATTACAGGAGACATAGCTGCAGACTCCTTGAACTTAGAGGATAAATTTTGCAATGTTCTGCTTCTGGTGTGCAGTCTTGCTAGACAGGGGCACGGGTTGCAGATTGCGCCCTATGGTATTAAGTGACCTATTTGCAATCTGTGCTTCTGTCTAGTGGAGCTCCAGGCTAGGAGCCGAACCTTGCAGAACCATTAGATGTCATATTTGATCTCAGGAATCATATTTTTTATGAGCTTTCCTTGTGTTAGTTATTTAAATGTTAAGAATGTGTAAGAGGTAGTTTATCTTCCTGTATTTTCTGAAAGTCACATACAATTCAAAGTAACAGAAGGTGTAGATTTTCCAAAATCTTGTACATCAGACATTAGATTCCATATTAGTGGCTGTGCCCTTTGTTTTTGCTGCTGATTTTTCCTTCGTATTCATCATTTATTTCTCCCAAAACAGATTAAAAAGTTCCTTGTAAAATATTGACCAAAACAACAGCTTGTCTGGGGACAAATTGCAGATGTATTCAGGAAGTCCCCAGTTGGTTTCAGTTTTGTATTTGCATTCATGTCTGTTATTTGTGCATATTCAGGTCTCAAACCAATTGAGGATCACATCTGTAAGACACTTACAGCCAACCGTTATACTGGATGCAATTTCACCCCAGAGCCTTCAGCTGCACTCTTGGGTGTCTTTACATTAAATTTTCTGGCATATTCTTGTCACGTGCTATGACCTTATTTCTAGGTCCTGATCACTCTCTCTGGTTCCATCTTGGTTCTGATGGTTTCAGCTGTAGCACATTGCCACCGTTAAATTAAAATCACATTTTAAAACTTTTTCCTTTTGACAAATTGACAAATCATGATAGGACGGGAAATTTTCTGTGAACTAAGAATTGATGTTTTAGCTGTAGCTTCTCACTGAACCTCTCATCCACTGGTAAACAGATTGAGCAACAAACAGCAACAAGCAGAAAAGTATAAGTACAACTGAACCATTGTATGACCATCTGGATTGAATCAAGCTTCTTTTCTGAGGTATGTTCAGTAACGTTCCCCAAGCTTCTTTCCTTAATTAACGAGACAGTGCAGCAGGATTTATAGCACTAGAAAAGTTTCTCTTAGCATCCGCCAAATACCAGACTCTCAATTTTTTTTTGTGTAAAGTATAAACTGTGGAAAGGAAGTATTGACATTCAAAGTATAAACTATATTTTGTATTTAGAGTGAGCATATAAAGCTGCTGTGCCAAAGAATTTTCCTAACAATGAAAGTCTACTTTCAGCCTCTTAGTGTGCAACTAATGGATTGTGAGAATACAGTAATACTTCAAGCTGGTATCTTTAAATATTTGCAAGAATGATAAGTTGAATCACACTGACTCACATGATCAACTGGTAGATTACAGTTGCTCTGGACTCATTTTGAATGAATTTATTTTGCAGCCCTAAGGTGATTGGCTAAAACCTGTAGTTGGAACATTTTCAGCTGATAGTCTGTTCCCTTCAACAGATGCCTTATGGATCAAACTGAAGCGAATCGCCAACATTGCATTATTGTTTGGAATCTCCAAGAACAAATCGTGATTCCTGTGATATCTTCAGTAATGTTCCCCAAGCAATACTGGTTACACACAAATGCTCTAGTTCCCTCTTTAAATTGGAGAACTGGTGCACGAGCACAGGTACAAATGCAACAGACGATTCACTGAGTTCGTGCTTATTCCGAGTCCTGCTGAATGCTAAACATCCTCTGTGTAGCCAGTGTAGTTAGCCAGCAACTGGAACCTAGTAGCTTCAAGAACAGCAAGCAAGTGATGATTATTCCATCACATTCCTGACTTGAGCCTTGTAGAATGTGCAGAGGCTTTGAGGGATCAGAAGGTGAGCCACTTGTTGCAGAGCGCCCAGCCTGTGACCTGCTCTTGTAGCCTTGATGTTGGTACAGTTCAGCTTCAGGTCAATGGCGACCCTCAAGATGTTGTTGGTAGGGGAGGTGGTGATGGTGTTGGTAGGGGACTTGGTGATGGTGTTGGTAGGGGACTTGGTGATGGTGGTGGTAGGGGACTTGGTGATGGTGTTGGTAGGGGACTTGGTGATGGTGTTGGTAGGGGACTTGGTGATGGTGTTGGTAGGGGACTTGGTGATGGTGGTGGTAGGGGACTTGGTGATGGTGTTGGTAGGGGACTTGGTGATGGTGTTGGTAGGGGAGGTGGTGATGGTGTTGGTAGGGGACTTGGTGATGGTGTTGGTAGGGGACTTGGTGATGGTGTTGGTAGGGGACTTGGTGATGTTGTTGGTAGGGGACTTGGTGATGGTGTTGGTAGGGGACTTGGTGATGGTGTTGGTAGGGGACTTGGTGATGGTGGTACCATTGAAGGCGGCATGGGGGAGATGGCTGGACTTTTTTAATTCGAGATGGTCCGTGCCCGTCACTTATGCGGCGTGAATGTTACCTGTCACCCCAAACCTGGATGTAATCCATGTCCTCATATGTGCTGCAGTGATGTCCAGGGGATGCAATGATTAGCCTCTGACAATCACAACCATCTTCCTTTGTGTCAGCTATGTCTCCAGCCACTAAAGGGCGTTCCCTTTGGCCCTCCATTGACCTCAGTTTTGCTGAGGCTCCTTGATGCCATACTCGGGCAAATGCTGTCTTAATGTCAAGGGAAGCTACTTTCACCTCTCCTGTGGTATTCGGCTCTTGTGTCCATGTCTGGATCAAGGCTGTGATGAGGTCTGCAGCCAACTGGTTCTGGTAGAACCTGAACTGAGTGCCAGTGAGCAGGTTATTGGTGAGTTTATACAAGCTTTGAAGCTCAGCTCAGGGTCGAACAGGATACCAAGGTTGCATAAGGTTTTGTTGAGCTTGAGCGAGAGGCCAGGGAGGGAGATGGAGTCATTGTCAATAGGCTGGGGCATATTGACAAATGGGAGCAGCAATTGAGGGATGCATGGTACTCTAAAAATGGTACGAGAAAGGGAGCATGGTCCGATGGGGAATAAAGGAGTGCAGAATCCAGAATGCCTGGAAAAAGGAGAATGGGGAGACAGGACTCTTGGGTCTGAAGCAGGAGCCAAAGTGCATATGGGGGAGGACATGCAAAGCAATTAGATTAAAACAAACCAAGTTCTGGGCATGGTGGGGTAGGATAGTAAGGATAGGAATCAGTCCAACATTAAAGAAACAAAGACTTGCATTGATATAGTGCCTTTCATGTCCTCAGGATCTTCCAAAGCACTTTACAGCTAACAAGTTACATGTGAAGTGTTGTCACTGTTATTTTATAGACAAATACAGCAGCCAATTTGGACAAGGCAAGGTCTCGCAAACAGCAATGAGATATATGGCCAGTTAATCTGTGTTTGCAGTCTGATAGGAGAAAGTCCAGTAATTTGGTCCAGCGACTTATCGTAGAAGTGGGAATCAGGAGCAAGGCCTACTCTGAAAGAGTGGAGGAACACAGGAAACTGCCAAGCATGAAGGCGAGCCAAGTAAACCAGCAGAATAGTCAGAGAGTCAGTGGAACAAAACACTTTAATCCAGAAGCCAATGAAGCAAGAGTGGGATTTGTTTTCTTTTTGTTTCCCCTCTTCTGCTTGCCCTCTCTAGTCCCTCCTTTAGTTCTTTTCTCCCAGTCTTTTGTTATTCCTTTCTTTTGTCTGCAACTTCCGACGTGCTGCCCTAACTCGAACTTTCTGTCTTTTATTTCTTTTACTGCTCTTTCTTCTAGCCCCAATTGAGCTACCTCGTGAAGGGGTAGGGAGCATGCTGCCACAGGCCATGGGAGGGAGGGAGCGAGCTGCCACAGGCCATGGGAGGGAGGGAGCGAGCTGCCATAGCAGTTAGGGCCACAAAATGAACTTGACGGTGATTACAGGGTGCTTGGATCAGTAGCAAAGCCAGTAGCAAAGCTGGGACTTGCAACAGTGGTTAAGATTCTTCCCAAATTTTGGGTGCATGTCCATTGCTGAAACAGGAGAAAGCCAGGACATTTAATCTCATCCTCCAGAACACCTACCTCACCATCTTCCCATTACAGTATTTAGCTGTTTCTTAAATGAGCCAGCTGTCTTGGCCTCAACTGCTCTTCCTGGCAACTTGTTCGAGCTGTTGATCACCTTCTATCTAAAGAAATACTTCCTGGTGCTCTCTCAAACTATGAAGCTGTGCTTTCCCGTCCAGCAACCCTGAGGCTACACAGGCCCAGCTTATCAAGTCATTTTTCATAGCTCATTCCTTAGACACTAGGAGTCAGCTTCCTCGTTATTCTTTGCACTTTTTCCAGGGCCTGTATAGGTTCTTTATGTCCTGGCAACTGGAACTGTACACAACACTCCAAGTACAGCCAGACCAGAACACAGCACAGCTTTAGAATTACCTCTGGAGATTTGAACTCAACTGTTCTGGCACTGCAGCACAGTAACCTATTTGCTTTATTTATTGACACCTCACCCTGTTTGGACAAGGCATGCAACAAGCTAATGAACAGCTGTAGGTCTCTCAATTTCTCCCCTGGCAAGTTCACCTGTGGACGGATAAAAATTTTATTTGCATATTTAGCACTTTGCATTTGTCTGTATTGAATGTCATTTGCAACGAATCAGACCAGGTGCAAAGAGTGCCAAGCTTTCTTTGTGAAATATTAATTACTTTCTGAATCCGCAGTTCGCCAGTGATGTGATACGATCATTAGGCCTCTAAATGCTAGATGTGTGAACCCAGATCTCTCCGAGCGCAGGTTTGAATGCCTCTAACTCCCTCTATCTATTTTAGTTTGCACTTGTTTTTGGTAATTACACCTTAATCCTGTACATTATTCTTTGCCTATTTCTTCCTTATTTTCTGGACACAAAATTCAACAAATGCAAACACTGTTCCACCTCAACAAGCAGATTCCTATCTCAAACACCCCCACACCCTCCGAGCATGGGACAGTTACAGCGATGCTGATGACATCCCAACTGGAACATGGTGATTTACCCAGCCTAATTGTGACTCAGTAGCAAACCTTTACTGACAGGAAGCAACAATTGGACAGACCCGTCCATATGATCAGCCTCCTGATGGTTTCCACCTATAACTGACCTCTACTTTGTTTGGATACCTTGAACAGTAACACAAACAGGCTGAAGTAGGTTTTAACTTTCTCTTCCATGATATCAGGTTTTAACTTTCTCTTCCATGATATCCACCCCAGTCCAACACCGGCATCTCCGCATCATGATATTAGCTGACGTATTAACAACTCTCCTGCCACTGCTCACCTTTTTATGTTGTTATATTGCTCCACCATTTTCGCTGTTCTTTTTAAATCTATTTCACCACCTCCTCATCTTTAAATAGTGACGTAATAAAGACTCACTACGCACTTGAACATAAAGCAAGGCTTTAATCAACTTGTAACAAAACATGGCGGTCTAGTTAGCAGTCACTAGCTTCCTGTTTCCAGATTGTCTCTGCCCAAGGTGGGCCCATGCCTGAGTATTTATACTCCCTGGACGGCGCCCCAGCTGGCCGCCCAGTAGTACTTCCTGAGTTGTTACTTGCGATTTATGACATTCTTCCTCCCTAAAAGGTTTGGAAGTCCAGTCTTCCTTTAACGGACTAGGCGGACCAGAAATAGCCGTAGACGTTTAGCTCTCTGCTTGTGACCGGAAGGCACGTCTCCCCGGACCGTGTCCTGGTCCCTGGGTCGCTTGGCCCGTACCGGTAAGTCAGTAGAGTCCGCGTCATCTTGATCATTCTGTGGAGGACTGGGAATATCATGACTCCGGGTGCGGGTCCCCACAGGTGCTGAGCTGGCCTCATCCCAGGTCGTGGCTGGAGATTGTCCGGCGTCCTGGTTTCGGGTGGCCATCCTACGGGGAGCGTCCAGCTCCCTGAGTTGATCCGGTAGCGTTGCCGGCAGATCCCCCGATGTCCCAAGCGGGGCGTCATTTTCATAGGGGTGCGGAGTGTTGATATCATTGTCGGGGGATCCTTCATCATTCGGGCCCGTGTGACCGGTTGGGCAGGGAGCCAGATCTCGGAGCGAGACGGTGGTCTCCCGGCCATCAGGGTACCGTACGTGCGCATACGTGGGGTTTACCTCCGTTAACTCCACCTCATCAACGAGAGGGTCGTTTTTGGCAGACCGGACGAACCTCCGGAGTAGCACCGGGCCTGGAGCCACCAACCATGATGGTAGAGACGTCCCATGTGTAGAGCGACGCCGGAATTTGAAGAATCGCTCATGAGGCGTGACATTAGTAGACGTGGAGAGAAGAGACCTGATAGAGTGTAACACGTCGGGGAGCACCGTTTCCCACTGCTGGTCCGGTAGGTTGCGTGACCTTAGTGCCAGACGGACAGCGTTCCAGATGATGGCATTGTATCGTTCAACCTGTCCGTTACCGATTGGGTGATATGGTGTCGTCCTACTTGAGGCGATTCCCCGTTGGGAGAGATAACTTTTAAGTTCACTCGACATAAAGGAGGGACCCCGATCAGTGTGGATAAAATTGGCCGTCCCGCAAAGGGAAAAGACCTGATCGAGGCATTTAATTACCGTAGAGGTAAGCATATTAGGGCAGGGGAAGGCGAAGGGAAAGCGTGAATACTCGTCCACCATCGTAAGTAGGTAGGTGTTCCTTGTCGACGAAGGCAATGGCCCTTTAAAGTCTATGCTGAGCCTCTGCATAGGCTGCATTGCATGTATGAGTAAGCCATCTGATGGGCGAAAGAATTGTGGTTTCAATTCTGCACAAATCCTACAGGAGGAGCATGTTTTCTTTACGTCCTCGGTTGAAAATGGTAGATTTTTGGAGCGCACAAAGTGCAACATGCGGGTCACACCAGGATGGCATAAGTCCATATGCAAATCCGCCAGAGTCGACGTTGACATTGAGGAGCAAAATGCCCGTGTGAAGGTATCTGGGGCCACGTTCTGTTTGCCGGGTCGGTAACAGATAGTATATCCAAAGGCAGCCAGCTCCATCCTCCAGAGTTGAATTTTATTATTTTTGATTTTCGTGCGCCTCCGGTTATCCAACATGAAGGCCACAGAGCGCTGGTCAGTTATAAGCGTAAAATGACGCCGAGCAAGAAAGAGACCCCATTGGCGTACAGCCTCGATGATGGCCGTAGCCTCCTTCTCGACGGGGGGGTAATGGAGCTCGCTACCCTGCAAGGTTCTGGATAGGAATGCCACGGGTCGGCCACCTTGATTCAAGGTAGCGGAGATCGCCACCTCCGATGCATCGCATTCGACCACAAAAGGAAGATTTTCGTCAATGGAGCGAAGCGTGGCTTTCTCCAGCTGTCGTTTGAGGAGGTTGAAGGCAGAAATAGCCGTAGCTTCCAATGGAAAATACTTCGCATGGAGCAGGGGCTGTATTTTATCGGAGAAGTGTGGTATCCATTTTGCGTAATAAGCAAACATGCCAAGTGCCCGACGAAGAGAGCCGAGGTTCGTCGGGGGAGGGAGCTCCTGAAGTGGACGAAGTCGCTCTGGGTCCGGTTTAATAACACCGTTGCCCACCCAGTAGCCAAGAATGTTCACCGATGGCACCGACTTCACCGATTTGGATTCGTTTAACGTTAAGTGGCGACGGCGGAGTACGTCAAAAAATCTCTGAAGATTGGCGTCATGCTCCTTTTGATCATGGCCGGCAATAGTGATATTGTCTAAATACGGAAAGGTATCCGTCAAGTTCTCTTGCCGGACTAGGCCATCCATGGCCCGTTGGAGACGGCCACCCCATTGGTGACCCCGAATGGAAGGCGGCGAAACTGGAAAAGCCGACCATTGGCCTCAAAGGCCGTATACTTCTTGTCGGAGTCTTGCAGTGGCACCTGATGGTACGCGCTTTTTAAATCGAAGGTCGAGAATACCTTGTATTTGGCAAGGTTGTTGACCATGTCATCTATGCGTGGCAGCGGGTAGGCATCCAGATCGGTATATTGATTAATAGTCTGCGAATAATCGATACACAGACGTTTTTTATGTTGTTTTAAGGGATTCCTCACGATGACGACCTGAGCCCGCCAGGGAGATGCACATGGCTCGATAATACCGTCGACTAAAAGGCGAGAGATTTCCGCCTCAATAAACGCTCGATCGTCTTGGCTAAAGCGCCGCAATTTGGTGGCTATGGGTTTACAGCGGGGGGGAAGATTGGCAAACAGGGAGGGTTCACCGAGTAAGGCCGCCGAGAGTGCACAAAACGGCACCTTAGAAATGGTAAGCTCCGGCCTTGACCCTCCAAACTCAAAAATGATCTTCTTGTGCTGCTTCTGGAAGTCCTGTCCCAGAAGCACATCGCTGCATAAGTTTGTGAGTACTCCGAGCCGGGTGGAGAGATACGTGCGGCCGTTGAGGATGAGGTTGACAAGACAGAAGCCAGAAGAATTGGTGGTCAGAGTCGTCAGAGCCATTGCAATCTCCCTGTCCGAGGGATAAATGTGCAGTTTTAACCGGTTGACAGCCCGCTTACTAATGAAGCTGTCAGAGCTGCAGGAGTCGATTAGCGCGCTTAGAGTGTGCCCATTTACTGAAACCTTCGTGGCTGCATGGGACAAACTTTGGGGAAAAACAGCCGTGATGGGAGGAGGGGCAATTTTCCCTTCGGCAACTGTAGCCTTAACAGTAGTTCTTGGGGGAGGAGCAGCTCCATAGATAGCAGCTGTGAAGCTAACAGGAGCTCTCGACCGGTATACTTTAGAGGAGCGGCCTTTCTTGTTAGCAAAGGCCCGTGACTGGCATACCTTGGAAAAGTGTCCTTTCTTGCTGCAATGATTGCAGGTCACATTACGAGCCGGGCAAAATTTTCTGTGATGGCACACCCCTCCACAAAAGAAACACTTTCTTCCTGATTGCCAGGATGCTGCTAGGGCGGGGTCATCATCAGCGAAGGCCTCTAGGGTAGGGTCGTCGTCCGTTAGAGTAGAGTCAACATCAGTGGGGGCATCCGCCCGAGACCTACCGAAAGACTCATTAAAGGAGATAGCCGCCGCCCGTGCACGTGGTGGGAGATAAGTGTCTGCATTTTTCTTGGCCAAGTCCAAGGAACACGCCTGGTCATAAGCAGCCCGTAAATTGAGGGTTTTATTTTCCAGCAGGCGCTGACGTATAAAAGGGGACGCGATTCCATTGATAAAGGAATCACGGATTAGTTCCTCTTGATACTGTTCAGCTGTAACTGCTTTAAGGTTACAATCCTTGCTGAGCCTGCGAAGTTTCTGGAGAAATTCATCGAGTGATTCCCCAGGCTGCTGCCGAGTTGTGGCTAGTAGGTGTCGAGCAAATATTTCATTTGGGGACTTGACATATAGCTGCTGTAAGATTTCGATAGCAGTGTCATAGACTATACAGTCCTCAATATAATCATACACATGAGGAGACACGTAGTTGATAAGCATTCGTAACTTATTAGGGACATCCGCCCCACATTCTTCAAGAAAGTTGCTAAAGGTACGAAACCAATGCTTCCATACCTTCGCTGCCGCAGGTGCATTCGGGTCCAGGTCGAGACGAGCGGGTCTAAGGAGTTTTTCCATGATGGATCAGTTTCTTGCCCTAGTTCCCTTCTGTGGTTCGAGTTGCAGCTGGTTGTTCCGAATCACCCAAAGCGTGGAGACGATATCAAGTTGATTAAATTGACGTAATAAAGACTCACTACGCACTTGAACATAAAGCAAGGCTTTAATCAACTTGTAACAAAACTTGGAGGTCTAGTTAGCAGTCACTAGCTTCCTGTTTCCAGATTGTCTCTGCCCAAGGTGGGCCCATGCCTAAGTATTTATACTCCCTGGACGGCGCCCCAGCTGGCCGCCCAGTAGTACTTCCTGAGTTGTTACTTGCGATTTATGACAAATAGCATTTCATTTTTTGTCATTATAAGTTTCTAGGTCACTGCTTTTTGGCATCAGGACAATTGCTGGCTGCATGGCTGGCCCAGCACAGCCTCACCTTTACCACCCAAGGATCTCAGGATGTTCAGGTATTAGCAGCCTCAGAGAGCAGCCTCTCCCCATGCATTCTACTTATGTGAAATCCATGTTCATTATGAGAATTTTGAGAACAGTCTGGGTGGTAAATAAATTAAACAGGTCAAGCAATAGCTGGGAAATTGAACTGCTACTGGACTAGTGAAAAGATGTCATCTCAGTACGACCCAAAATGGGAGTTAGTGCAATTCACAAGAATTATCACAAAAGTTGTCTTCTCTCCATCTCTGGGAAGGTTTCTGACATTATTCCAGATATAAGAGAAACAGCAGACAATCCTTCAATAACCAGGCCTCTGTGAATCTTCAAGGATTCAATAAATGTCTTCAACCCACACATCCAGCAATTATTGGTCCATTCACTTCTGACCCACACTCATTCTATTCCTCTTGAGTCAATATGAAAGATATGGAGGGAGTGCAGGATGCCTGGTGAAAACTCTTCTTCACAAGCTATGTCAGGGTGAATGAGAAGCTGACCACATGTTTTCAAAGAAACGGTATTGTGAAACTGGAATCATATCTGGACAGTGCAATAACATTGTGACATAGTTCCAAGCTTCTAGATAATTGAAAATGTTCAAGTGCTTTTACTTGTAGACCTGGGCTGTCTGCTTATCCTGCTTGCCTTGTTCAGCTTTCACTTTCTCCTCCAGGGCATTAATCAGGACTCCTTTGTGAATTATAAAGTTGTGTAGCATACAACAAACGATACACTGGCTAGACCCACGGTATTGTGTTCAGTGGGGTCCTAGAGAAACAAACTGGAGCCATCAGCTACAGCTTCAGAGGATTGTTCTCATCTCTGATCAGCTATCCAGTGGTGGTATGGTAGATTGTCTTAAAATAAAAGAATCATACCAGCTCCTTTGATAGCAAGCACTCACATTCATTATCAAAAAGGTTTCATCACACACCAGGTGTACAGTGATAGAGCAAATTCCTGTCTCATTAAGAAAGTTGAAACAGACACATATGGTGACGTGGTTGATTACACCTTGCACATGGGAAAATCCTGGCACTCTAATAAAAACTTGACTGTCTTCACATGTGTTAGGTCCACAGGAAAGGTTATGAGCTGGGCCGCTCGTGCAAACAATCCACTGGTGGACAGCCAATTCATGGATGTTACATAGTTCCCTTGATATGGCCTGAAAATAGCCAATGACACAGAATTTAAGTGGTGCTGATTTTTATTGAGACGAGCAATCAGTGCCCCAGGTAGAGGTAGGTTCCGGGTCTGGGACAAGCAGGTGGCACAACTCCTGCATTGCACCACAAGAGAAATGCAGTTTTCCTAAGCCTCGACAGAGGCATGGGCGCTTGTAGGTAGGTGCTGTACACCTCTTATTGTGCTTGATCAGCCTGGCCTCCCTGTGTTGCTACTCCTAGTCTCATCACAGCAGAGGTAAAAACGGATCCCTAAGGGAAACACCATTGTCTCCAATGGTGAGTACTAAAGGTGGAAAAAAATTAAAGGACCATAGCACCAAGAGAAAAGCTGAAACCCATCAGCAAGGCCGAGAATAGATAAAACACACAAAAAAGTTTTTAAGCAGCAAAGTAGAAACTAATACAGAATCTTCAGAAGGTGGGCCTTATATCCACTTCTGCTTGTCTGCGACTACCTAGCAATCTTTTATACTGGTATTTATTTAGGAGGTGGGCTACAGGCAGTAAGAGAAGGAAATTCAATGTGGGACATGAAAGGACCATACAAATGTCTTGGATGTGGTGGCCAGTGTTGCTGCCCATGACATAACATTTGGAGGAGGTGGTCATGAGTCAGGATTCAGCACTGTGCTTCCTCAATCTATTTTCCTCTTCCAGCCATGCTACATCCACCTGAAATGTTTGGAAAACACAAGAAGAATCTAGGCCCTAGTGTTAGTACCAAGCATTCCCAGATCAGGTAAGAAAGAAAGAAGAAAGAACTTGCACTTCTATAGCGCCTTTCACAATACTCAGGACATCCCAAAGCACTTTACAGCCAATGAAGTACTTTTGAAGTGTAGTCACTGTTGCAATGTAGGGAAATGCAACAGCCAATTTGCACAAAGCAAGCTCCCACAAACAGCAAGGTGATAATGACCAGATAATCTATTTTTATGGTGTTGATTGAGGGATAAATATTCACCAGGACACCGGGAGAACTCGCCTGCTCTTCTCGAATAGTGCCGTGGGATCTTTTATGCTCACCAGAGAGGGCAGATGGGGCCTCAGTTTTACATCTCATCCGAAAGACGGCATCTCCAACAGTGCAGCACTCCCTCAGTACCACACTGGGAATATCAGCCCGTATTTTGTGCTGAAGTCTCTGTGGTGGGACTTGAACCCATGACATCTGACTCAGAGATGAGAGTGCTACCACTGAGCAACGGCTGACACTTACAGCACAGCTTCCTTTACATTGCCCCATTAAGCACTTCGGGGAGGTACAACATGGGTTACATGTAGAATAAAGCTGAACCTTTTTACAAATTGCTAAAATTTCTAGTGCATATGAACTGATCGTTTAACTATACCATCGTATATGTTAACTCTTACTTGATTTCTCCCAGCAATGAAAGCAACCGAGGCTGGGGGAGATCTGAGGCAGCCACACGTGCCAAAATTCCAAAGAGTCGCTCACCCATTACTATATCCATGGGAGTTACCTGTTACAGATTAAAAGAAAATATTGTGCTTTAACCCAAGTATATTAAGGACATTGGCAACAAATACTTTCACATCATATTGGTACAAGATGCTGATGAAGGTCCCAATGAAATCAATGGGAAGAAATGTGTTGCTTTAATGCAGAAGCAGACAGTTGTAAACATTTCAGTCATCTTTCCACCCAAACTAGGGATAAGCAATGTTTATACAAACACATGAAAATACTTTATCTTTTGCATGTACTCTATAACATCAAATTGTTAACCAAAGATTCGATACAACTCTAGAACATAGGGATGTTATAGGGGATGGTGAAAAAGTTAAATTGATTTGTTAGAGTTCAGGAATTAACAGGGAACTGTTATTCCACTGGGAGTATATTTTGACCACCAAACAGTGGCGAGGAGACAGAAAGAGATATCGAGACAAAGGAGAAAAAATCTAGGAACAATAAGCCAAAATAATGGGTGACTAATTATCTAAAGATAGATGCTTAAAAATAATGCATGGGGCAAAAAAAGAGGAAGAGTTTATACAATGTCTATAAGATTGCTTTCTAAATCAGTATACCTTTAGTCCAATAAGGAAAGAAGCAGTGCTTGATCCAGTTCTAGGAGTGGGTAAAGTAGGTAATGCAAGGGTCGGGGAACATCTGGTAAATAGTGATCATAACATAACTAGGTTTGATATACAAGCTGAAAAGTGATTTGACTAGAAAAAAGTTAATTTCAATCAGGTAAAAAGAGAACCAGTCCAGATAATCTGGAAATAAAAATTACCAAATAAAAAACTGCTCTGGGAAACATTCAATAAACAGATGAGTAGTGTAAAGACTTGGGGGGGGGGGGGGGGGGGGGTGGTGGCCAGCTTTTTGGGTGGGAGTTTGGGCAAAGACTGTTGAACGAACTTAAAAGATCGGGCGGATATTTCAGCGTAATGCAGTTATGGGTGTAACTCACACTTAAAATTCTGCAATCTTGTGTGCTATTTGATTTGGTTCCGCCCAGATCATTGATCAAATAGCACACAGGATTGCAGAAACTCCAGGCCATTCATTTCAGAATTCTTATCCTAGACTATAAATCCCTCCATGGCCTTGGCCAACCTTATCTCTGCAATCTGCCACAACAACAACAACAACTTGTATTTATATAGCACCTTTAACGTAGTAAAACGTCCCAAGGTGCTTCACAGGAGTGTTATAAGGCAAAAAATTGACACCGAGCCACATAAGAAATTAGGGCAGGTGACCAAAAGCTTGGTCAAAGAGGTAGGATTTAAGGAGCGTCTTAAAGGAGGAAAGAGAGGTAGAGAGGCGGAGAGGTTTAGGCAGGGAATTCCAGAGCTTAGGGCCTAGGCAGCTGAAGGCACGGCCACCGATGGTTGAGCGATTATAATCAGGGATGCTCAAGAGGGCAGAATTAGAGGAGCGCAGATATCTCGGGGTGTTGTGGGGCTGGAGGAGATTACAGAGATAGGGTGGGGCAAAGCCATGGAGGGATTCAAAAACAAGGATGAGAGTCCTATATCTCATCCCGATTGCTCCATTCCACCCTTTGCCGCACCATTGGTGATGGCGCCTACCGCTGCCGTGGTCTCATTCTTTGAAACTCCCTCCCTAACTCTCTCTGCCTTGCCACCTCTCTTTAAAAATTTCGAGACCCAAGCTTTTGGTCTACCTTCTAACCGTTCTCTTCCTGGCTTGGCACCTGCTTTTCTTACACCTATTTGTGAAGCGCCTTGTTTTTTTAAAAAACATTAAAAGTACATAAATGCAAGCTGCTGTTGTTGTCAGAAAGCACTTCTTTGTACAAAGAGTGATTAATACTTGGAATAATCTCTGGGTAGGATAGAGGAAGCAAAAACTTTGGAATGATTCAAAAAGCAGTTAAATACTGTGATGGGGACCCCCTGTTTTCTGTGGATGTTGGAGCTCAATGGGCTGAGAAACCTCACTTATCTGTCCTTATATCTGTGGGGTTTATACACCTATTTGAAGTTCACCAAACATTGTAGGTAAGAATGACTGTCTTAAGCAATAAAAGATAAAGGGGGCGAAATTCCCCTCATTTGCGCCTCTGGTGGGAGGCGTTAACAGGGCGCAAATGGCTTTTCGCCCCCCCCCGAGGCAATAACTGTGCCTCCCGTGAAATTCCGTGGGAGGTTAACGGCGGCGCTACCGGGTATCGCCCCGATCTTCTGCGCCAGGAGATCATGACGTCATCTCCAGGTGGAGCGCCCCGGTAGAAAAATTCCCCCTCGCACTCCGCAGCAGCGCCGGGCAATGTTACCAACTGCTGCAGGGGTCGCGAACAGTGAGGCCGGCCGCTCGCAGGGTGCCATTTAAAGGAGTGGTGGCCGGCTGACATGAAAGTAATCGCCGATTTTAAAAAAAAAATTCTGAGCACCAGACGTGGGCTGAGTGCCGCGATCGGCCAGCCCGGCACGCAGCTGATTGCGCAGCACTCACGCACCCCAGTGCTCCAGCAGATGCCAAAAAAAATACAGAGCTCGCAGCGGGGAGCCCTTCCCTTTAATTGAGGGAAGAGCCCCTGCAGCACGGCTGCTGAGCACATCGCTCTGAATCAGGACATTCCCCGCCTCTTGCTCTCCAAGAGGCAAGTGGAACGCTTGATTTAGTGCTCCACTTCCCTCTTGGAGCAAAAAATGGGAATTTCCCAAATGTTTGAAAAGGTTAGCGCCTGACGCTAACTTTTCAAACATTTTGACTTAGCGCCCCAAATTCCCCTCTAGGGGAATTTCTCCACCAAAAACTTTTAATGGTCTAAAAAGCTTTAAAACCACTCATCGAAAAACTACACATCCAACAGAACAGCACTCCCTCAGTACTGCCCCTCCGACAGTGCAGCGCTCCCTCAGTGATGCCCCTCCGACAGTGCAGCGCTCCCTCAGTACTTAAACTTAAATAAAGCCAATTACATAGGTATGAGGGGCGAGTTGGCTAAGGTAGATTGGAAAAATAGATTAAAATATATGGCATAAAAACAGAAAATGCTGGAAATACTCAGCCGGTCAGGCAGCATCTGTGGAGAGAGAAACAGAGTTAACGTTTCAGGTCGATGACCCTTTGTCAGAACTGGAAAAAGCTGGAGATCGAACAGGTTTTTAAGCAAGTGTAGGGGCAGGGAAAGGGGGGAGGGGAAGAAAGAACAAAAGGGAAGGTCTGTGATAGGATGGAAGGCAGGAGAGATTAAGAGACATTATGATGGTGCAAGGCAAAAGGAGATGGTAATGGGACAAGTTAAGAAACAAAAGATGGCTCTAGATGAAGTGTAAATGGCAGAATGAAAGACAGCTGCCATGTGGGAGAGAGAGAAAATAAAAATAAATAATAAATAAAATAAATGGAAAAAAAAGAATAGGTGCAGAGGTTATGGTCTGAAATTGTTGAACTCTATGTTGAGTCCAGAAGGCTGTAAAGTGCCTAATCGAAAAATGAGGTGCTGTTCCTCGAGCTTACGTTGAGCTTCATTGGAACAGTGTAAGAGCCCGAGGTCGGTGAGGTCTGAGTGGGAGTGGAGCGGAGAATTAAAGTGACAGGCGACCGAAAGCTCGGGGTTACCCTCACTGAACGGAGGTGTTCCGCAAAGCGGTCACCCAATCTGCATTTGGTCTCCCCAATGCATCGTGAGCAGCGAATACAGTATACTAAATTGCAAGAAGTACAAGTAAATCGCTGTTTCACCTGGAAGGAGTGTTTGGGGCCCTGGACAGTGGGAAGGATGGAGGTAAATGGGCATGTGTTGCATCTCCTGCGCTTGCACGGGAAGCTGCCGGGCGAAGGGGAAGGGGTGTTGGGGGTGATAGAGGAGTGGACCAGGGTGTCGCGGAGGGAGTGGTCCCTTCGGAATGCTGAAAGGGGAGGTGAGGGGAAGATGTGTTTGGTGGTGGGATCACGCTGGAGGTGACGGAAATGGCGGAGGATGATCCGTTGAATGTGGAGGCTGGTGGGGTGAAAGGTGAGGACAAGGGGAACCTTATCGTGGTTCCGGGAGGGAGGGGAAGGGGTGAGAGCAGAAGTGCGGGAAATAGAACGGACACGGTCAAGGGCCATGTCAACCACAGTAGAGGGGATTCCTCAGTTGAGGAAAAAGGAAGACATGTCGGAAGCATTGGTATGGAAGGTGGCATCGTCAGAGCAGATGCGGCGGAGATGGAGAAACTGGGAGAATGGAATAGAGTCCTTACAGGAAGCGGGGTGGGAGGAAGTGTAGTCCAGGTAGTTGTGGGAGTCAGTGGGCTTGTAGTGAATGTTTGTCAATAGCCTATCCCCAGAGATGGAGACAGAGAAGTCGAGGAAGGGAAGGGAAGAGTCGGAGATGGACCATGTGAAGGTGAGGGAAGGGTAGAAATTGGAAGCAAAGTGAATGAAATTTTCTAGTTCAGGGCGAGAGCAGGAAATGGCACCGATACAGTCATCAATGTACCGGAAAAAAGAGGTGAGGGAGGGGACCTGAGTAGGACTGGAACAAAGAATGTTCCACATATCCCATGAAAAGGCAGGCATAGCTGGGACCCATGCGGGTTCCCATAGCAACACCTTTAATTTGGAGGAAGTGAGTGGAGTCAAAGGAGAAGTTGTTCAATGTGAGAACAAGTTCAGCCAGGCGGAGGAGAGTGATGGTGGATGGGGACTGGTTGGGCCTCTGTTCAAGGAAGGAGCAGAGCGCCCTCAGGCCATCCTGGTGGGGGATGGAGGTGTAGAGGGATTGGATGTCCATAGTGAAAAGGAGACGGTTGGGGCCAGGGCGTCGGAAGAGTCACGGATGTAGGTGGGAAGAGACTGGGCAAGGGGAGAAAAAATAGAGTCGAGATAGGAAGAGATAAGTTCCGTGGGGCAAGAACAGGCTAAAACGATGGATCTACCGGGGCAGTCCTGTTTGTGGATCTTGGGAAGGAGGTAGAAGCGGGCTGTGCGGGGTTTGGGAATTATGAGGTTGGCGGCCGTGGAGGGAAGATCTCCAGAGAAGATGAGGTCAGTAACGGTCTTGGAAACGGTGGCTTGATGTTCAGTAGTGGGGTCAAGGTATATGGCGGTAGATAAGCAGTGGCTAGCATTTAAAGAAATATTTCATAATTCTCAACAAATATACATTCCATTGAGAAACAAAAACTCTACGGGAAAAGTGATCCAACTGTGACTAACTAAAGAAGTTAAGGATAGCATTAGATTGAAAGAAGAAGCTTATAATGTTGCAAAGAATAATAATAAGCCTGAGGATTGGGAGTTTCAGAAACCAGCAAAGGTTGACCAAAAAATTGATAAAAAGGAAAAAAATAGAATATGAGAGAAAACTAGCAAGAAATATAAAAGCAGATTGTAAGAGTTTCTACAAGTATGTAAAAAGGAAAAGAGTAGCAAAAGTAAATGTTGGTCCCTTAGAGGCTGAGACAGGAGAAATTATTATGGGGAATAAGGAAATGGCAGAAACGTTAAACAAATATTTTGTATCTGTCTTCACAGTAGAAGACACAAAAAGCATACCAAAAATGGTGGGGAACCAAGGGTCTAATGAGGGTGAGGAACTTAACGCAATTAATATAAGTAGAGAAAAAGTATTAGAGAAACTAATGGGACTAAAAGCCGACAAATCCCCTGGACCTGACGGCCTACATCCTAGGGTTCTAAAAGAGGTGGCTGAAGAGATAGTGGATGCACTGGTTTTGATCTTCCAAAATTCCCTAGATTCTAGAATGGTCCCAGTGGATTGGAAGGTCGCAAATGTAACACCGCCACTCAAGAAAGGAGGGAGAGAAAAAACAGGGAACTACAGGCCAGTTAGCCTGACATCAGTCGTTGGGAAAATGCTGAAATCCATTGTTAAGGAAGTGGTATCAAGTCACTTAGAAAATCATAACATGCTTGGCCATGGTCAACATGGTTTTATGAAAGGGAAATCGTGTTTGACAAATTTATTCGAGTTTTTTGAGGATGTAACTAGCAGGGTAGATAAAGGGGAACCAGTGGATGTAGTATATTTGGATTTCCAAAAGGCATTCGATATGGTGCCACATAAAAGGTTATTACACAAGATTAGGGCCCATGGGGTTAGGGGTAATATAGTAACATGGATAGAGGATTGGTTAACGGACAGAAAACAGAGAGGGATAAACGGATCTTTTTCAGGTTGGCAGGCTGTAACTAGTGGGGTGCCGCAAGGATCAATGTTGGGGCCTCAGCTATTTACAATCTATATTAATGACCTAGATGAAGGGACCGAGTGTAATGTATCCAAGTTTGCTGATGATTCAAAGCTAGGTGGGACAGTAAGCTGTGAGGAGAACACAAAGAGTCTGCAAAGGGATATAGATAGACTAAGTGAGTGGGTAGGAAGGTGGCAGATGGAGGATAATATAGGGAAATGTGAGGTTATTCACTTTGGTAAGAAGAATAGAAAAACAGAATGAGAGGTGATCTCATTGAAACATACAAGATTCTGAAGGGGATTGTGAGGGTAGATGCTGAGAGGTTGTTGTTTCCCCTGGCTGGAGTGTCTAGAACTAGGCGGTAAAGTCTCAGGATAAGGGGTAGGCCATTTAAGACTGAGATGAGGAGGAACTTAATTCACTCAGAGGGTGGTGAATCTTTGGAATTCTCTGCCTCAGAGGGCTGTGAATGCTGAGTCTTTGAGTATATTCAATGCTGAGATAGATAGACTTTTGGACTCATGGGGAATCAAGGAATATGGAGATCGGGCGGGAAAGTGGAGTTGAGGTCGATGATCAGCCATGATCTTATTGAATGGCGGAGCAGGCTAAAGGGGCCGTATGGCCTACTCCTGCTCTTATTTCTTATATTCTTATGTTCTTAGTACTGGCCCCCGACAGTGCAGCACTCCCTCAGTACTGCCCCTCCGAGAGTGCAGCGCACCCTCAGTACTGACCCTCTGACAGTACAGCGCTCCCTCAGTAATGACCCTGACAGTGCAGCATTCTCTCAGTACTGTCCCTCTGACATTGCAGCACTCCCTCAGTACTGCCTCTCCGACAGCGCTCCCTCTGTACTGCACTGAAGTGTCGGCCGGTATTTTTGTGCTCAAGTCTCTGGAGTGGAACTTGAACCCACAACCTTCTGACTCGGAGGCGAGAGTGCTGCCCACTGAGCCACGGCTGACACTTGTTCCAAACTGCAACTGATCCAAAATAGCGTGTGCTGTTTATTATCTGACCGAATTACAAAGATTTTATTGTTCTCTGGCGAATGAATTAGAGAATGCATGCCACAGAATTCCACACTTTCCTGCTGCACGTTCTCAACAGGACTGAGCACATTGAGTGCAACGGTGCTGATTTAATTGGTATACATGTATTTTTAGAATAGAATTCTAGTTTGTTAAGTAAAATGATTATTGGACCTCTGACTAACCACATCCCATGATGATCGTTATTTCTCCTGCAAGTGTTGTAAAATATCTCGGGCAAGCACATTATACAAATAATTATTCACTATTTTTACAACCAAAAATGTGTTTTTTTTTTAAATAGTAAACTGACTCTACTCAATTTTTTTATGACATATGATCACTTACAATGTAAATCTTTTGGGACAGTTATTAAAATATGTATTAGTTTACAGGGTCATGGAGGAAAGTATTGAGGGAATTTGTGATTAGAGTACACCGTGATATATAATTAGTTCTAATAAGCTGACAATAAAATGTAACTGCTTAGAAATTCAGACTTTATTGCTGGATTGTTGCCCACCCGAGGGAGACCTGAAATCTGTGCACTGCAGGTGCAGGGTATACAGCCCCACACTCCTGTGGTAACTCGGCCCCATTTCCAGAGTCTAGTTTCTTGAATATTTCATTTTCTTCTTTGTGTTGAGTCAACACTTGTTAAAATTTCAGACGTGACGGGCATATTGTGGTCGCGATGCACACACCCCACTCATTCACACATTTTCCCAAACAACTTTAAGATCGCAGTGCATAAGTTGGCAGCCAGAATGTTCAGATATTCAGTGTCTGGCAGGGCAAGTTTTGGAATAGAACATAAAACAAACCAACTCTTTCTTAAAGTGCTGTCTGGGTTTCTGTAACAGTGATTTTTTCCTACAATACCATTTAACCTGTTGGCCTACTGAATCTGCTTCAGAGCAAGGCAGCATGTAAATCCAATTTCATTATTTTATATCTAACCAAAATAAAATACTTGACACAATTTAAAATGTTGAAACTTAAATAGTGGGAGACTGAGAAATATAAATTACAGGCTGATCCTATCCCAGCCACAATGGTACAAACACAATTTGTGACAGCATAAGAAGTTTATTCAGCCAGTGTTGCATCAGGCTTCAATCTTAGTGCCATTCGAGGAATCTAATACGACAGCTTGGACGGTGGGGAGGGTGAGCACAATAACCATGGGTTGGGTTGGCACCTCAAGTGCTCTGGCATATTTATTTAGTTACTGTGGGAAATAGAAATATGGCAGAGATAAGAGTAGCAGAAGATGATCTTATCACCACTCAAATGGAATTTTATAAAATTAAAATTAAAAATGGACTGATTAGTTATCAGATTGCAGACTGTCTTAGGGCAGGAGTGCTGACAGGGTGCCCAGAGGTTTCTTTTCAAATCTATTTATGAAAGCAAAAATAAAATTAGAAAATAAACACAACTCTCTGATGCATACCAATCTGTACACAAAAGCAAACAAAGAACACTGTAACCATAAAATACTGTATAGAGGCTGCAGAGGTGCAAAAGCCAGCCATACAATTTTACCACGGCCCACAGTATCAATTCACGTCACATCCCCAGGTTTACAAGCCCTGAATGTGTGATGCTTCCTCTGGGGTCTGTGGTAAATAATGATACCACATACATCTTTAGGCACACACTAATTTCAAGAAAAGTATAATTTTATGATAAAGAGCAATTTCTATTACTTTCCACCAGTGTTGGTGACAGTCAGAGTGACACAAAAATCAATGGCCAGGCTGATATTTAATAAGTATTCTCACAAACTACCTGAACATGTTTGAAGTTACATTGTGGTAAAGGCAGAAAAAATATAACTTTGTGGCGGGATCTATACAAGTTGGATGGGTTGCACCTGAACAGGGCTGGGACTAATGTCCTCACGGGGAGGTTAACTTGTGCTGTTGGGGAGGGTTTAAACTTATTTGGCAGGGGGAAGGGAACTAGGATGAAGCATCAGAGAGTATAAACAAGGTGCATAGAGGACAAACAGCATTAGAATAAAGAGTCGTCCAGGAAGAGGAGAAATGCAAAGCTGACTAAGATGGGTTTAGAGTGCGTGTGCGTAAATGCACGGAGCGCAATAAATAAGGTTGGTAAGCTGCAGGCACAAGTTACCACATGGGGTTATGATATAGTAGCAATAACGGAGACCTGGCTCAAAGAAGGGCAGGAATGGGAACTTAACATTCCTGGCTACAATGTATTCAGGAGGAATAGGGAAGGAAAAAAAAGGAGGGGGTGGCAGTATTGATTAAATATACTGCTTCCGCACCAGAAAGAGATAACGTGCTTGAGGATTCAAAGACAGAATCTATTGGATAGAATTAAAGAGCAGAAGAGGAGCTATTACACTGCTGGGTGTATACTATAGATCACCAAATAGTGGGAAGGAGATAGAGGAGCAAATCTGCAAGCAAATTTCAGAAAGATGTAAAAACAACAGAGTAGTGATAGAGGGACTTCAATTATCCTAATATAGACTGGAGGAAAACAGTGTAAAGAGCAAAGAGGAATTCTTGAAATGTGTACAGGAGAATTTTCTTGATCAGTGTGTTTCCAGCCCAACAAGGAAGGAAGCAGCGCTGGATCCAGCTCTGGGGAATGAAGTGGGGCAAGTGGAGCATGTTTCAGTGGGAGTATTTGGGAAACAGCAGTCACAATATCATTAGGTTTAGGGAAGTTATGGAAAGAGACAAGGAACAATCAAAGGTGAAGCTACTCAACTAGAAGAGGGCTAACTTCAGTGAGTTGAAAAGCGATCTGGCCCAGGTGGATTAGAAACAAAGATTGGTAGGTAAAACAGTAAATGAACAATGGGAGGCCTTCAAAGAGGAGATGGTTCGGGTACCAACTGTCGTAAGAATGAGTCTTACGCGTGGTAAACTTAATGTAAGCTTTAATCAACTTAAAACGGTGCTGCATACAAAAGAGGTCTTACCCTATGCCTCTTCCAGAGCTAACTGATCAGTCCAGTATTTATCCTGGACTGATTACAGGAAGTGATGTCATACAGGAAGCTGAAAAGTGTTACCACATTCTCCCCCCCCAAAAGATTAGGAGGCCGGAATGCTCCCTCCATTTCGTAGCCGTTGGATGAGGGAGAGCCGCACCCGTTTGGGTTCTCGTAGCGGTAGAGGGCCCCTAGCCCGTTTACCCGCTGCGGGCCATGGACCAGAGTCCGAGTGCTCCAGCCCGCTCTGTGAGGGGTCAGAACGATCCTGACTGTGTACTGGTACCCGAATGGGTGTCGGGCAGGGCTGTGGCAGATCCGTTTCTGAGCGTACGGTACAGGGTTGATCGTGGCTGCGCGTGCGAGCCCCGACGGGCTCATAGTCAGTCTGCCCCAGGTCGGCACGCTGGAGTGAGGTACCAGCCGGCGTCAGATCCCGATCATGATGAGAGGCACCTGGCAAGCCCAGAGATGTGCCTGGTACAATATCATCCCCTGGTGTCCCTCTATGTTTCGGCGGGCAGGGAGCCAGATCCCGCAATGACACGGTAGATTCCCGACCGTCAGGATACCGAATATAGGCGTAGGTAGGGTTGACGTCAGTGAGCTCAACCTCATCTACCAGGGGGTCATTCTTAGACGCCCGGACATATCTTCGGAGTAGCACTGGTCCCGGTGCAGTCAGCCACGACGGGAGAGATGTCCCATAAGATGAGCGACGCTGAAATCGGAAGAACCGTTCATGAGGCGTCGTATTTGTGGCGGTCGAAAGGAGGGACCGTGTGGAGTGTAATGCGTCTGGAAGTACTGCTTCCCAATGCTGGTTGGGTAGGCCCCGAGATCTCAAAGCCAGACGTACCGCATTCCAGATGATAGCGTTAAAACGCTCGACTTGCCCATTCCCAACCGGATGATAAGGCGTCGTTTTGCTGGCAGCAATACCCCGTTCCGAGAGATAGGCCTTGAGTTCTCCCGACATAAAAGAAGGGCCCCGATCTGAATGAACATAGGATGCCATGCCACAGAAAGCAAATACCTGTTCAAGGCAGCTGATAACCGTGGTTGTCAGCATATTGGGGCAGGGAAAGGCAAACGGAAAACGAGAATACTCATCAACCATTGTTAATAGATAAGTGTTGCGAGTCGAAGAGGGCAACGGCCCCTTAAAATCGATGCTAAGCCTTTGCATTGGCTGGGTCGCATGTATGAGTATACCACCCGAGGGGCGGAAAAACCGAGGTTTCAATTCCGCACAGACTCTGCAGTCCGAGCACATCTTCTTTACATCCCCGGTAGAGAATGGGAGATTTCGGGACCGCACGAAGTGCAGCATGCGAGTAACGCCTGGATGACACAACCCATCATGGATGTCTACGAGCGTAGAGGGTGCCATGGCGGAGCAGAATGCTCGTGTGAGGGTATCCGGAGCCACATTCTCCTTGCCAGGTCGATAGTGGATGGTGTAACCAAAAGAGGCCAATTCCAGCCGCCAAAGCTGGATTTTATTATTTTTAATTTTGGTCCGTTTTCGATTATCGAGCATGAAGGCGACCGATCGCTGGTCCGTGATTAAGGTAAAGTGCTGGCGAGCCAGGAGATGACTCCACTTCCGTACTGCCTCTATGATGGCTGTAGCTTCTTTCTCGACTGGAGGATAATGTAGCTCAGCCCCTTGAAAAGTCCTGGACAAAAATGCCACCGGACGACCTTCCTGATTCAGAGTGGCTGAGATTGCCACCTCCGAGGCATCACACTCAACCACGAAAGGAAGACTCTCATCGATGGAGTGAAGAGCCGCTTTCTCCAACTGCTTTTTCAGGAGGTTAAAGGCTGCAACAGCCGTTGTGTCTAGTGGGAATGTGCTGGCCTTCAGTAGAGGTTGGATTCGGTCCGAGAAGTTAGGAATCCATTTTGCATAGTATGCAAACAGGCCGAGGGCCCGGCGCAAGGAGGCCGGATTCTTAGGTGGCGGGAGTTCTTGGAGTGGGCGAAGCCTTTCAGGGTCAGGTTTAATGATGCCATTGCCCACACAATAGCCAAGGATGTTGATAGTTGGTTGTGACTCAATGGATTTAGCCGCATTCAATGTCAAATTACGGTGCTGGAGTGCATCCCAAAATCGTTGGAGATTGGCGTCATGTTCCTGCTGATTGCGACCTGCGACAGTAATATTGTCCAGATAAGGAAACGTATCCTTCAAGTCTTCCTGTTTGACCAGGTCATCCATTGCTCGCTGGAAGACAGCCACTCCATTAGTGACCCCAAAGGGGAGGCGACGAAATTGATACAGCCGCCCATTGGCTTCAAAGGCTGTATACTGCTTGTCTGAGACCTTCAAGGGTACCTGATGATAGGCGCTTTTCAGATCATAAGTCGAGAACACCGTGTACTCAGCCAATTTATTAACCATATCATCGATGCGCGGCAATGGGTATGCGTCCAAGTCCGTATACTGATTGATGGTCTGTGAATAGTCAATGCACAGCCGTTTCTTGTGAGGTTGTAGAGGGTTCTTAACAATAACGACCTGGGCGCGCCATGGCGACGAACAAGGCTCGATGATATCCTCTGCTAAAAGCCGAGAAATCTCAGCCGCAATAAAAGACTGGTCTTCCTGACTGAAACGGCGTGACTTTGTTATAATCGGTTTGCATCGAGGAGGGATACTGGCAAACAGTGAGGGTTCATCCAGTGAAGCTGCTGACAAGGCACAGAACGGTAATCGAGGTCGTATATTAGAAATAGTGAGTTCAGGTTTGGATCCGCCGAACTCAATGGTAAGCTTCTTATGCTGCTTTTGAAAATCCAGCCCTAAGATAAGATCACTACATAAGTCCTTGAGCACCGAAAGCCGGGTGGAGGGATACCTGTGACCTTTAAGCATTATTTCAACTACACAGAAGCCAGAAATTCTGGTATTAAGTGATGACTGAGCCATCGCAACTGCCTGGTCCGATGGAAAAACATGTAGCTTTAACTGTGCAACAGTCTGTTCCCTAATGAAACTATCAGTGCTACCTGAGTCAATTAAGGCATCTAAAGTATGTCCATTAATTGATGCTTTTGTAGCTGCATGGAATAGATTCTGAGGACAAGCAGCTGTAATTGGTGTCGTTGCACAAAGAGTGGCTGAAATTCTAGGTGTGTTTCTTCGAGAAAAAACCCGAGAGGAAGCACGATAGTTTTTAGTTGGAACATCCTGATAGGCCCTTACTGGGGCAGTTCGGTAGGACTTAGCTTGATAAGCCCTCGTAGAGGCTCTTGATAGGCAAACCTTTACAAAATGACCCTTTTTGTTGCAATGACTGCAAAACGCATTGCGAGCAGGGCAGAATCTCCGAGGGTGAAACTCATCACCACAAAAAAAGCATTTCTTAGATTGCCAAGAGGCTGCCACAGTGGGGTCATCATCCTCTTCATCAGTGAAGTCATCAGATCGATCGTCAGGGATAAAGTCCTCCCTAATAGAGTTCACCTGTGGCCTCTTAAATTGCCTGACTGTAGTTAAGGCAGCAGACCGAGGTCTGGGCACTGTAAAAAGGTCTGCATTTCTTTTTGCCAGATCTAGAGAGCAAGCCAGGTCATAAGCTCTCTGCAGCTCAAGTGTCTTACTTTCCAGTAGACGCTGGCGTATAAATGGGGAGGCAAGCCCGCAGATGAACGCATCACGGATCATTTCTTCGCGGTATAGCTCAGCTGAGGCTGCCCGAAAGTTACAGTCCATACTAAGTCTGCGAAGCTCTTGGAGGAATTTATCAATGGATTCCTCCGGCCCTTGTTGGGCTGTAGCTAGTAGATGTCTAGCATAGACCTCATTCGGTGTCTTAGTATATAGTCTCTTAAGCGTCTGAATTGCCTCCTCATAACTGTCCCAGTCTTCCACATATTGAAATACATTCGGGGTGACACAGTTGATGAGTATCCGCAACTTTGAGTTATCATCAGCTTTGCAATACTCAAGAAAGTTCTCAAACGTGCGATACCAGTGTTTCCACACCTTACCGGCTGCTGGGGTGTTTGGGTCCAAGTCAAGACGCGATGGTTTAAGGATGTTTTCCATGATGGGTGATTCCCTGGATCCTTAGCTCCGAGTTCGTCCAAAAAGTTTGAGTGCGAAGTTTTTCAAAAGTTGATTAAATTGTCGTAAGAATGAGCCTTACGCGTGGTAAACTTAATGTAAGCTTTAATCAACTTAAAACGGTGCTGCATACAAAAGAGGTCTTACCCTATGCCTCTTCCAGAGCTAACTGATCAGTCCAGTATTTATCCTGGACTGATTACAGGAAGTGATGTCATACAGGAAGCTGAAAAGTGTTACCACACCAACTAGACACATGCCTATGAGGGGGAAAGGAAGGGCATCCAAAGCTAGAGCTCCCTGGATGACTAAAGATATGGATATGGAAATGAAATAGAAAATGGAGGCTTATGAAAAATGTCAGATTCATAATACAGTAGAGAATCAAACAGAATACAGAAATTGTAGAGGAGAACTGAAAAAAGAAATAAGAGGGGCAAAGAGATCATATGAGAATAGATTAGCGGGTTACATAAAAGGGAACACTAAAATCTTTTATAAACATATAAAGAATAAAAGAATAGTCAAAAAAAGGGTGGGACCAAAGAGGAGATCTTCTTGTGGAGGCAGAGGGCATGGCTGAGGTACTAAATGAGTACTTTACATCTGTCTTCACAAAACAAGAGGATGTTGCCAATGTCACAGTAAAGGAGGAGGCAGTAGAGAAATTGTATAGGATAAAAATAGATAAAGGCCATGATTTTATCAATGGATGTGGGTTGGGAGCGGGTCAGGTGGTTTCTGGCTTCCAGTCCCGCCCCCAACTGCATCCGGCCCACGGACGTGATTTTACGTTGATTGACCTTGTTAAGCCCGCCCTGCGGGCTTGCTGGACAATTAAGAGGAAGCCGGTAAGATGACGTCATTTGATGACGCGTCATCTGCCGGTTTTCTTAAAGGGACCACGCACAATTTTTTTTGACAGCTGATTTCTCAGTGTTTGACAGCATTGAGGTGCTGTAAACACTGACAATCACTGTACAAAGGTGAGCTTTTGCACCCAGGCTCTCCAGTGACTCCCTCCATAGGCTGGAATAGATGGCAGCTGCAGGTGAGGTGACAGAAGCGATCTGTCACTGGTGAGAGAGGTTCTCCCAATGAGGTGGCACTAGACATCGATTTCAAAACTTGTTACCTAAAGAAATGTGTAAATGCATTAAAAATGAATTTCCCAACATTTTCTTTCCTCTGAAACTCACCAGTGTACCATTGGATCTTTCACACCACTTCTGCAGCTGTCATCAATCCAGAAACATTACAGCAGACTCACAACACGCCACACTTACCTGGCGTAGTGTCCGGACGTCGGGATACCCGAGGCAGAAGCGGCAAAATTTAAAAATAGCCTGTCAACTACTATCAACTACCTGTTAACAGGCAGGTAATTGGCTTTAATCCTCTTCCCGCTGCTAGGTATCGGGTCCATGTGCAAATTGGGGACCCGACACTTGGGAAAATTGTTTGGAGGTGGGTTGACAGTGGGATCGGAACCCGCCGTCAATCAAAACGATTTTAACCTTTGACCTGCCTTCAAACCCGCCCTCTCAGTGCCGATAAAATCGTGGTCAAAGAGGAGGTACTTGAAAGGTTGGCAGTGCTCAAAGTAGAAAAGTCACCCAGTCCGGATGGGATGCATCCTATGTTGCTGAGGGAAATAAGGATGGAAATAGTGGAGGGTCTGGCCACAATCTTCTAATCCTCCTCAGATATGGGAGTGGTGCCAGAGGACTGCACGACTGCAAATATTACAACCTTGTTCAAAAAAGGGGATAGGGATAAACCCGGTAACTATAGGTCAGTGAGCCTCACGTTGGTCGTTGGGAAACTTTTAGAGACAATAGTCTGGAACAAAATTAGTTGTTACTTGGAAAGACACGAGTTGATAAATGACAGCTAACACGGATTTGTTAAAAGGGTCAGTAACCAGAGGACACAGATTTAAGGCAATTGGAAAAGAACCAGAGGGGAGATGAGAATTTTTTTTACGCAGCGAGATTTAGTGATCAGGAATGCACTGCCTGAAAGGGCGGTGGAAGCAGATTCAATAGTAACTTTCAAAAGGGAATTGGATAAATACATGAAAAGGAAAACAATTGCAGAGCTATGGGGAAAGAGCAGGGGAGTGGCACTAACTGGATAGCTCTTTCAAAGAGCCGGCACAGGCACGATCGTCCAAATGGCCTCCTTCTGTGCTGTATGATTCTAAAGTCAATAAGAATTAAGATACTAATGTATTAAAGCAGAATTGTATGATGCACAACATGCACTTTGGATGCAGGACAGGGCATGATTATTTGATAAGTATCCAAACATAAACTATATAGGTATGTGTGGTATCTAGCAAAGTAACAAAAGCAAATTTCAATCCATTAAATGAAATTCCTGAGATTGACATGCTTACCTCCACATCATTTATTTTTTGGAGACAGAAATGGTTGAGCCTGAAGAGGACATAGTATTTCCAGAGGCTGAAGTTCACCACTGGGTTCCCCTGAGAACTAACAGTGAGCTGGTCTAACCGGCGGCCCAGTGCCAGAGCATTAAACTGCTGCAATTTGTGAAGATTCGTATCACGGAACTTGAAGTGCTGTCAAAACAATTATAAAACAAGTATGCTGGATGCAAATCTAGGCACAAGATCACTAAGCCCAACTTTTTCATCAAGGTAATTGTCATTACAAAGAAAATGCATTAACGTTGAAGGATCAGTATTAAGCAAGACACCCATTCCCAGCAAAATCTGTACCAAAAATTGAGTGATATAATTAACAAGTTATCACAGGAAAAAATTGTTAAAAACTAATAAGCAACCAGTGACAACTTTTTGAAGGAATCCTACAGTTTTGATTATGTGTTATTTCAAACTGATTGATTGACATGGTACTGTGTGTCACAGCATGGTAAGAGCCATAGATCATCAGGAGGTGAGACTGAACTCACCATCTCCCAAAGCTGACTTGTAGTGAAATTAAAAATTAAAATGCTGGAAACACTCAGCAGATCAGGCAGCATCTGTGGCGGAAGGAAAAAGGTTAATGTTTCAGGTCTTGTGACAACTAGTTCTGACCAAGGGTCACAAGACCTGAAACGTTAACCTTTTTACAATCACCACAGATACCGCCTGATCTGCTGAGTGTTTCCAGCATTTTTGATTATTAATTCAGATTTTCAGCGTCTGCAGTTTTTTGCTTTTTAACTTGTAGCGTATGGGGTCCGGAGAGAGGCCAGTACTTGTCCAGAGAAGCCAGTGCTTGCCCCCAGAGAGAGGCCAGTGCTTGCCCCCAGAGAAGCCAGTGCTTGTCCTCAGAGAGGTGTTAAAATGGAGAAATCGCCCTGAGCTATTCTCCTGTCAAGAGGCCTGACTCTTCTCAATGAGACCATTTCAGTGCCACTCTGAGCTACTCTCATTTAGACCCACGCCCACAAGCACTCTTTAGGGGCCATCTGAGGTGCTGCCCTGACAGACCCCTAGCGCCTACCTCCTTGAGATGTCAGCCTGAGCCACTATCAGGGGGAGCAGCTTCTAACTACTCTCCCAGAGACCAGTTAATTGCAGTTAGGCTACTAAAAGTTACTTTAAAACCAACTGTAATCTCACAGGATTATATAACAAACTGTACAATGTGAGTCCAAGCTCTAACATGTGTTAGGGTTTGGAAGACAGAATAAACCATCAAAAGTGAGTATGTCGCATTACTGAGCGCATTCCCAGGTACTGTTTTGGTTACTACACAGTGCACAGATACTTTTCCCCATTTAGGTTAGCTGTTGAAGTCTGCATCTTCTGTCATCACTGTTAACTTTTCCTTACTGATACAATTGTGCCATTAAGGTTTGCCAGTGCCCTGGCACTTTTCCCGACACCACTAAAAAAAATCAGATTATCTGGTCATTATCACATTGCTGTTTGTGGGATCTTGCTGTGTGCAAATTGTATGCCGCCATTTCCTACATTACCAGAGTGACTACACTTCAAAAAAAAAAGTACTTCATTGGCTGTAAAACGCTTTGGGATGTCAGGAGGTCGTGAAAGGTGCCATATAAATGCAAGTCTTTCTTTCTCTATAGGGAAGTGATTTGACTTCTGTTTTGCTAAGGTGTGCGATTTAAGCAGCTGTGGGTTTACTCCCAATGCAGGTTTCCTAAACAAGATGCAACAATGGAGAAGCTGAACAGCCTCAGGAATGTTTATTATAAATGAGAGTTCTTTTGATAACTTAAGCCATATGAAGAATCCATTTGCTCAATCTAAGAAGTATTCTGCTGAATAAGCAGAAAGCTGCATTTATTAAACTGAGGTTAAAAAAATCAGCAGCTACAAAAGAAGATTCCATTAAAGTGTCAGAGCCCCATGTTTCACTCTCTATTAGGAAGTGCTTTGTGTCAGTAAAGTACGTAATACTGACTGGGATCAGGAACTCACGTGGGAGTGAAGAGGAAAGTGCCTCCCTTCCTAGTGGTGTACTGCACCATTCTAGTACACTTCACCCCTCCTCCATGCAAAGTCGCCACTGTACTGTTTAGTAAATATAATTTCTGATTTCTTCAGCTCACCTCTATGGCTGCCTGCTTGGAATCTGGCTCAGTCCAGAATCTTTGATTTATACTTTAACCAGCAGAAATGAGAAAAATATATAGCCACCTGTGGGTACATTCAAAGCGGAACTTAACCATCAAACTCTAACTGCTGGATATTTCAAATTTAAAACATGGGTACTCCATTGCCAGGTTCAAGGATTAGATGGTATGGGCTAGCATCCCACTTTGTCACAACAATATGCCACTCTCATTCATTAACCTTTCCCTTATACCAAGCTGGAAAATGGGTAAGGAGCTATAAATTCCATGGTCCTACTCCTGTCAGTCAGGATACACACACACTGCATTTTTCAGATGATCTGGCCTCCTCCAAACTCTGGATCAGAAGTGGGGTACGTACAATATTAATTAATAGTGCATACCACATCCAATAATGGAACACTGCTTACTGAGTCAAGGGCTGGACTTATGGTGGGAGGTAGTTATAGGATGGGTTTAGACACATGTCATGGTGCACAATGAATTCTCAGGTGGCGTGTCAGCCTTTGCTGAGAGTGACCACAACACTAAAAAACCCCACTGCTGAGAGTGACCACAACACTGAGTGACCCCACTGCTGAGAGTGACCACAACACTGAGTGACCCCAATACTGAGAGTGACCCCACTGCTGAGAGTGACCCCACTGCTGAGAGTGACCACAACACTAAAAAACCCCACTGCTGAGAGTGACCACAACACTGAGTGACCCCAATACTGAGAGTGACCACAACACTGAGTGACCCCACTGCTGAGAGTGACCACAACACTGAGTGACCCCACTGCTGAGAGTGACCACAACACTGAGTGACCCCACTGCTGAGAGTGACCACAACACTGAGTGACCCCACTGCTGAGAGTGACCACAACACTGAGTGACCCCACTGCTGAGAGTGACCACAACACTGAGTGACCCCACTGCTGAGAGTGACCACAACACTGAGTGACCCCACTGCTGAGAGTGACCACAACACTGAGTGACCCCACTGCTGAGAGTGACCACAACACTGAGTGACCCCACTGCTGAGAGTGACCACAACACTGAGTGACCCCACTGCTGAGAGTGACCACAACACTGAGTGACCCCACTGCTGAGAGTGACCACAACACTGAGTGACCCCACTGCTGAGAGTGACCACAACACTGAGTGACCCCACTGCTGAGAGTGACCACAACACTGAGTGACCCCACTGCTGAGAGTGACCACAACACTGAGTGACCCCACTGCTGAGAGTGACCACAACACTGAGTGACCCCACTGCTGAGAGTGACCACAACACTGAGTGACCCCACTGCTGAGAGTGACCACAACACTGAGTGACCCCACTGCTGAGAGTGACCACAACACTGAGTGACCCCACTGCTGAGAGTGACCACAACACTGAGTGACCCCACTGCTGAGAGTGACCACAACACTGAGTGACCCCACTGCTGAGAGTGACCACAACACTGAGTGACCCCACTGCTGAGAGTGACCACAACACTGAGTGACCCCACTGCTGAGAGTGACCACAACACTGAGTGACCCCACTGCTGAGAGTGACCACAACACTAAAAAACCCCACTGCTGAGAGTGACCACAACACTGAGTGACCCCAATACTGAGAGTGACCCCACAGCTGAGAGTGACCACAACACTGAGTGACCCCACAGCTGAGAGTGACCACAACACTGAGTGACCCCAATACTGAGAGTGACCCCACTGCTGAGAGTGACCCCACTGCTGAGAGTGACCAATATTAGTCCAAGAACATCTTTTTTCACAATCTAAATTCTAATTCTAAAACCTAATAATTCACCAGGAACCAAGACATCAGTAAAACAAATGTGGAATATTCTTACCAAAATATTTGGAAATTTAATCCTTAATCGTGGTAACACTGTGACAATCTCATCAAAGTCTATGAACATGAAAGAGACAGTTGTGACGGCCCCAGCTGTCTGAACACCCCAGCTGCGGTCCAGGGATTCGAGTGCACCAAACCCGTACAAGTGCAGTGTGTCCCCTTCCAGCTCGGCCAGGTGAGATTCTGCGATGGACAGTCCTTGCACTGCGGAGGTCAGCATCCCGTCAGGAGACCTGCAGACACACACACAACTCCAATTTCATTATTATTTTCACTTTTATCAATGATTTTTTTTCTCTGAGCTGTGCAAAGGCTTTTTATAAAATGACACCGAGACTTTAGGATCTGTAAAGTTCAGACCTTTGCATTACCACTGTCGTTCATTAATGCAAGCAGTGAACATTATTTTATCTTCATATAAGATGAAAGCTCAATATTAACTGAATAAAAGCAGAATAACTGGAAAAGCACTGTCAGCATCCATGGGGCAGTTTAAGGCACAGCCTCACAGCTTGGTGTAATATAAAATTTACTGATGACAAGTACCATCAACCCAGTACAGGGTCTCCGCCAGGGGACCCAGAACAGTCTCTCCTAGTCTCCGACAGGGGGACCCAGAACAGTCTCTCCTAGTCTCCAACAGGGGGACCCAGAACAGTCTCTCCTAGTCTCCAACAGGGGGACCCAGAACAGTCTCTCCTGCTCTCTGCCAGGGGACCCAGAACGCCACGGGACCCAGAACAGTCTCTCCTAGTCTCCGACAGGGGGACCCAGAACAGTCTCTCCTAGTCTCAGACAGGGGACCCAGAACAGTCTCTCCTAGTCTCCGACAGGAGACCCAGAACAGTCTCCTGCTCTCCGACAGGGGGACCCAAAACAGTCTCTCCTGCTTTCCGCCAGGGGACCCAGAACAGTCTCTCCTAGTCTCCGTCAGGGGGGCCCAGAACAGTCTCTCGTGCTCTCCGACAGGGGGACCCAGAACAGTCTCCTGCTCTCCGACAGGGGACCCAGAACAGTCTCTCCTAGTCTCCGACAGGGGGACCCAGAACATAAGAAATAGGAGCAGGAGCAGGCCATTCGGCCCTTCGAGCCTGCTCCGCCATTCAATGAGATCATGGCTGATCTTCTGCCTCAACTCCATTCACCGGCCCTATTGCCATATCCCTTGATGTCCTTACTAGTCAGAAATCTATCGACTTCTGTTTTGAATATACCCAATGACTGAGCCTCCACAACCCTCTGGGGTAGAGAATTCCAAAGATTCTGTGTGAAGAAATTTAGTCTCATCTCAGTCCTGAATGGCCTACCCTTTATCTTGAGGCTGTGGCCCCTGGTTCTAGACTCCCCAGACAAGGGAAACATTCTCCCAGCATCCACCCCATCAAGCCCTGTAATAATTTTGTATGCTTCAATGAGATCCCCTCTCATTCTTCCGAATTCAAGAGAATACAGGCCTAGTTTACTCAATCTCTTCTCATACGACAGTCCCGCCATCCCAGGAATCAATCTCGTGAACCTTCGTTGCACTCCCTCTATGGCAAGTATATCCTTCCTTAGGTAAGGAGACCAAAATTGTACACAGTACTCCAGGTGTGGTCTCACCAAGGCCCTATATAATTGGAGTAAGACTTCTTTACTCCTGTACTCAAATCCTCTTGTAATGAAGGCCAGCATACCATTTGCCTTCCTAATGGCTTGCTGCACCTGCACATTCACTTTCAGTGACTCATGTACAAGGACACCCAGGTCCCTTTGAGCATCTGCATTCTCCAATCTTTCACCATTTAGGAAATACTCTGCCTTTCTGTTTTTTCTACCAAAGTGGATAACTTCACATTTATCCACATTATATTCCATCTGCCATGTTCTCGCCCACTCACTGAGCCTGTCGAGATCCCCTTGAAGCCTCTTCACATCCTCTTCGCAACTGACACTGCCACCTAGCTTTGTATCATCAGCAAATTTGGAAATGTTACATTAAGTCCCCTCATCCAAATCATTGATATAGATTGTGAATAGCTGGGACCCAGAACAGTCTCTCCTAGTCTCCAACAGGGGGACCCCGAACAGTCTCTCCTAGTCTCCGCCAGGGGGACCCAGAACAGTCTCTCCTGCTCTCCGACAGGGGGATCCAGAACAGTCTCTCCTAGTCTCCGACAGGGGGACCCAGAACAGTCTCTCCTAGTCTCCGACAGGGGACCCAGAACAGTCTCTCCTAGTCTCCGACAGGGGGACCCAGAACAGTCTCTCCTAGTCTCCGCCAGGGGACCCAGAACAGTCTCTCCTGCTCCCCGCCAGGGGACCCAGAACAGTCTCTCCTAGTCTCCGCCAGGGGACCCAGAACAGTCTCTCCTGCTCCCCGCCAGGGGACCCAGAACAGTCTATCCTAGTCTCCGACAAAGGGACCCAGAACAGTCTCTCCTAGTCTCCGACAGGGGGACCCAGAACAGTCTATCCTAGTCTCCGACAAAGGGACCCAGAACAGTCTCTCCTGCTCTCCGACAGGGGACCCAGAACAGTCTCTCCTAGTCTCCGACAAGGGGACCCAAAACAGTCTCTCCTGCTCTCCGACAAGGGGACCTAGAACAGTCTCTCCTGCTCTCCGACAGGGGATCCAGAACAGTCTCTCCTAGTCTCTGCCAGGCAACCCAGAACAGTGTCTCCTAGTCACCGCCAGGGGACCCAGAACAGTCTCTCCTAGTCTCCGACAGGGAACCCAGAACAGTCTCTCCTAGTCACCGCCAGGGGACCCAGAACAGTCTCTCCTGCTCTCCGCCAAGGGACCCAGAACAGTCTCCTGTGGAATTCCCCAATCACTGCCTCCATTCAGAGCATTCTTTTCTATATCACATTCTGCTTCCTATCCCAAGCTTTAAATATAAAATTAAATGTTATCATATTCAATACTTCGAAGGCTTTTCTGGGGCTACACCAAATCCTTATAGCTTCCAAATGAAAAACGTGGGAGAGCTGCCAGCATGGTCTTTGTTTTGTTCATGATTAAATTATTTCTATTGTTTTGTTTAATGGCGCTCACCGTTATTAGTGCGTAAATCGTCCAGCAACTTGTGGTGAGAAAGAGATACCCCGTGAATTGCTGTTAGCCTTGCGAAAACGGCATCACGCACTAACCCTCGCCGTGAGTTTCATGAATTTGCTATATATGCAAATTAATTGCTTATTAAACTTGCTGCAGAAAGTTAGGGCTACTACTTAGCAGCGTTAAGTACCCTTTTAATTATGAGATTTATGTTCCTGCAATGCCAATCAACTTCATCAGCCCAGAAAGGGAAAAATTTAATCCGTGGAGTCTCATTCCTACAGGTAGTAAATTGTTGTTAGAGATTTTCTAAATTAATTTTTTTTTAAATGTCTTTACTTTTTCTTTGACTCTTTTTTTCACTCTTTTAATCCAATCTTTCTTTCCCGCTCTTTACTTTTATTTCCGTACCTGATTTGACTCCAATTCACCCTACTTCTCTGTTATTCCTGTTTATTTCTCAATCCTTAAATCTCATTGGTTAAGGAGATAGACTGTTGGTGCTGTCGTTCAGCAAGGTCCCAGATACCCCGTTGCTCTCGCCACACCGTTATCAGCTCGCATTTCCAGAAATTTACAGGGCAAAGCTTAAGGGTGATGGAAAGTCTAACAGGACATGCCACAAGATGCCCCACTCCATCTTGGCACATTTTTCTACGTTAAAGGCGCGACATAAATGCAAGTTATTGTTATCACTGCCAGTAATAGGCTAAGGACAGATCAGATTACAAATTAACTGCAGACACTGCAAGCCCAGGATGTACCATAATTCTTCTCTACCTTCAATATTCCAATAGATTTTCCTTTAATGTGATTTTCAGGTGGCCAGCTCCAGAATGTGCAATGCAGCACTGGATCTAACCCCAGAGCGTACAGTGCAGCACTGGACCTAACCCTAGAGCGTACAGTGCAGCACTGGATTGGACTCCAGAACATGCAGTGCTGCACTGCATTGGAACCCAGAACGTGCAGTGCAGCACCTGATCCAAGTCCAGAACAAATCAATTTTCTTTTTACACTAAGGGCCAAAACAAAATGATCTGAGTTTCTTGAGAGGCTGGAATTTGTCACTCCTTACTGTGCTGAGAAGCAGCTGCTGTAGTGATAGATTTACATTTAATATCAATTCGTACAACTCCTGAGTGGATGAACTATTACACTTGGCAGTTCCTACTCCAAGTCTCTCAATTTCTGTTCATTTTTTAAACTGTTTCTATTTTCACACGACGAATAGTGCGAAAAGGTTTAACATAAAAAAAGAATGTATATTTGAAACACAAAGCAAAAAATGGTGGATGCTGGTAACACTCAGCAGGTAGGTCAGCATCTACAGAATTAACAGATAATTGAAATCTGTTGCAGAAATTTATTACGCACCCACCTGTACCCATTACTGCACCCACCTGTGCCCATCACCCCACCGCAGTGACCCACCTGTACCTATATCTGCAACCACTGCACTCACTTGGAGAAGTATAGAATCATAGAATGGTTACAGAACTGAAGGAGGTCATTCAGCCTGTCGAACCCGTGCCGACTCACTGAAAAAGCACTTCAGCTAGTCCCACTCCCCCGCCCTTTCCCCGTAGCCCTGCAATTTTTTTCTTTCAGGTACTTATCCAATTCCCTTTTGAAAGCCACGATTGAATCTGCCTCCACCATCCTTTCAGGCAGTGCATTCCAGATCCTAACTACTCGCTGCGTAAAAGAGTTTTTCCTCATGTCGCATTTGGTTCTTTTGCCAATCACCTTGAATCTGTGTCCTCTGGTTCTCGACCCTTCCGCCAATGGGAACAGTTTCTCTCTACTCTGTCTAGACCCCTCATGATTTTGAACACCTCTATCAAATCTCCTCTCAACCTTCTCTGCTCTAAGGAGAACAACCCCAGCTTCTCTAGTCTATCCACGTAACTGAAGTCCCTCATCCCTGGAATCATTCTCATAAATATTTTCTGCACCCTCTCTAAGGCCTTCACATCCTTCCTAAAGTGCGGTGCCCAGAATTGGACACAATACTCCAGTCGAGGCCGGACCAGTGTTTTATAAAGGCTCATCATAACTTCCTTGCTTTTGTACTCTATGCCTCTATTTATGAAGCCCAGTATCCTGCATGCTTTTTTAACCGCTTTCTCAACCTGCCCTGCCACCTTCAATGATTTATGTACATAAGACCCCCAAGTCTCCCTGTTCATGCACCCCCATTAGGATTGTACCCTTTAGTTTATATTGCCTCTCCTCATTCTTCCTACCAAAATGTATCACTTCGCACTTTTCTGCGTTAAATTTCATCTGCCACGTGTCTGCCCATTTCACCAGCCTGTCTATGTCCTCTTGAAGTCTATCACTATCCTCCTCACTGTTCACTATATTTCCAAGTTTTGTGTCACCTGCAAATTTTGAAATTATGCTCTGTACACCCAAGTCCAAGTGATTGATATATATCAAGAAAAGCAGTGGTACTAGTACCGACCCCTGGGGAACACCACTGTATACCTTCCTCCAGTCCAAAAAACAACCGTTTCCTGTCACTTAGCCAATTTCGTATCCATGCTGCCACTGTCCCTTTTATTCCATGGGCTTCAACTTTGCTGGCAAGCCTATTATGTGGCACTTTATCAAATGCCTTTTGGAAGTCCATATACACCACGTCAACCGTATTGCCTTCATCAACCCTCTCTGTTACCTCATCAAAAAACTCGAAAGCCGTGCTGGCTTTCCTTAATTAATCCACACTTGTCCAAGTGACTGTTAACTTTGTCCCTGATTATCGTTTCCTAAAGCTTCCCCACTACTGAGGTTAAACTGATTGGCTTGTAGTTGCTGGGTTTATCCTTACACCCTTTTTTGAACAAGGGTGTAACATTTGCAATTCTCCAGTCCTCTGGCACCACCCCCGTATCTAAGGAGGATTGGAAGATTATGCCAAGTACCTCAGTGATTTCCTCCTTAACCTCCCTCAGCGTCCTAGGATGCATCCCATCCGGTGGGTGACTTATCAACTTTAAGTTCAGACAGCTTTTCTAGTACCTCCTCTTTGTCAATTTTTATCTCATCCAGTATCTCCACTACCTCCTTTTTCACTATGACTTTGGCAGCATCTTCTTCCTTGGTGAAGTCAGATGCAAAGTACTCATTTAGTACCTCAGCCATGCCCTCTGCCTCCATGCGTAGGTCTCCTTTTTGGTCCCTAATCAGTCCCACCCCTCCTCTTACTACTTATTTATATGCCTATAGAAGACTTTTGAACTCCCTTTTACGTTAGCTGCCAATCTATTCTCATACTCTCTCTTTGCTCTTATTTTCTTTTTCACTTCCCCTCTGAACTTTCTATATTCAGCCTGATTCTCACTTGTATTCTCAACCTGATATCTTCATACCCGCTCTTTTTCTGCTTCATCTTACTCTGTATCGCTTTCGTCATCCAGGGAGATCTGGCTTTAGTTGCCCTACCTTTCCCCCTCGTGGGAATGTACCTTGATTACAGTTCTGCCTGCCAATCTTTGATTCCAATTTACCCGGGCCAGATCCGTTCTCAGCCCACTGAAATTTGCCTTCCTCCAATTAAGTATTTTTACTCTAGATTGCTCTCTGTCCTTTTCCATAGCTAACCTAAACTTTATGATACTATGATCACTGTTCCCTAAATGTTCCCCTACTGACACTTGCTCCACTTGACCTACCTCATTCCCCAGAATCAGATCCAGCAATGTCTCCTTCCTCGTTGGGCCAGAAACGTACTGATCAAGAAAGTTCTCCTGAACACACTTCAGAAATTCTTTCCCATCTCTTCCCTTTACACTATTATTATCCCAGTCTGTATTAGGATAATTGAAGTCCCCCGTTATGACTACTCTATAGTTCTTGCACCTCTGTAACTTCCCTGCAAATTTGCTCCTCTATATCTTTCCCACTAGTTGGTGGCCTATAGAATACACCTAGTAGTGTAATGGCACCTCTATTATTTCTTAACTCTAACCATATAGATTCTGTCCTTGACCCCTCCAGGATATGCTCTCTCTCCAGCACTGCAACATTCTCCTTAACCAATACTGCCACCCCACCTCCTTTCTTTCCTTCCCTATCTTTCCTGAACACTTTATATCCAGGAATATTTAAAACCCAATCCTGCCCTTTTTTTTGAGCCAGATCTCCGTTATCGCCACAACATCATATTCCCATGTGGCTATTTGCACCTGCAGCTCACCAAACTTATTTACCACGCTTCGTGCATTTACACACATGCACTGTAAACCTGTCTTAGACCTTCTTGTATTCTCTCTGACTATGACCCCACCTAATACCTTACTATTTCTTACTCTAGTGCTATCTATCTCTCCCTATCCTTTGTGCATTTTGTTTCTTCTTTCTAATGCTATGTCCTGGTGCCAATCCCCCAGCCAAATTAGTTTAAACTCTCCCCAACAGTAGTAGCAAACCCCCCCCCCCCCCCGCAAGGACATTGGTTCCGGCTCTGTTGAGGTGCAATCCATCCGGCCTGTACAGGTCCCACCTCCCCCAGAATTGGTCCCAGTGTCCCAGGAATCTGAAGCCCTCCCTCCTGCACCATCTCTCCAGCCACGCATTCATCTACTCTATCTTCCTATTTCTATACTCACTAGCTCGTGGCACAGGGAGTAATCCAGAGATTACTACCTTTGAAATCCTGCTTTTTAATCTCTTTCCAAGCACCCTAAAATCTGCCTGCAGGACCTCATCCCTCTTTCTACCTATGTCGTTGGTACCACTATGGACCATGACCTCCCCCCTCAGAATGTTCTGCAGCCGCTCAGTGACATCTTTGACCCTGGCACGAGGGAGGCAACATACCATCCTGGAATCACATCTGCGGCCGCAGAAACGCCTGTCTGTTCCCCTAACTATCGAATCCCCTACCCCTATTGCCTTCCCGATCTTCTTCCTCCCCCCCTGAACAGCTGAGCCACCCGTGGTGCCATGGACTTGGCTCTGGCTGTACTCCCCAGAGGAACCATTGCCCTCACCACTATTCAGTAGCGAATACTGGTTAGAGAGTGAGATGCACTCAGAGGACTCCTGCACTACCTGCCTGGTCCTCCTTGTCTGTCTGACGGTCACCCATTCCCTCTCTGCCTGCACACTCTTAGGCTGCGGGGTGACCACATCCTGAAACGTGCTATCCATGTAGCTCTCAGCCTCACGGATGCACTGCAGTGACGCCAGCTGCTGCTCAAGCGCCGAAACCCGGAGCTCAAGCTCCTCCAGCCGATGATACTTCCTGCACATCTGGTTGTCCAGAACACGGGAAGCGTGGGTTAATAAGGGACAGCCAGTACGATTTGTTAACATCAAACCGTGTCTGAGTAACCTGATTGAGTTCTTCGATGAAGTAACAGGGAGGGTTGATTAAGTGCAGTAGATCTTGAATATATGCATTTTCAAAAGGCATTTGGTAAGGTGTTGCATCTCCTGCGCTTGCATGGGAAGGTGCCGGGCGAAGGGGAAGGGGTGTTGGAGTGATAGAGGAGTGGACCAGGGTGTCGCGGAGGGAGCGGTCCCTTCGGAATGCTGAAAGGAGGGGGAGGGGAAGATGTGTTTGATGCTGGAGGTGGCGGAAATGGCACAGGATGATCTGTTGAATGTGGAGGCTGGTGGGGTAAAAGGGGAGGGCAAGGGGAACCCTATTGTGGTTCTGGGAGAGAGGGGAAGGGGTGAGAGCAGAAGTGCAGGAAGTGGAATGGACACGGTCGAGGGCCATATCAACCACGGTAGAGGGGAATCCTCTACATGTGATGAATGGATGTTTTTCTGACTGGAGAGAAGTATGCAGTGGGGTCCCCCAGGGGTCGGTATTTGGACCATTGCTTTTCTTGTTATATATAAATGACCTGGACTTGGGTATAGGAAGTACAATTTCAAAGTTTGTGGATGATACTATTTACTACATTGCCAAGTTTTGTAAGCAGGATAGTAGCAGACTTCAGAAGGACAGACAGACTGGTGAAATAGGAAGACACATGGCAGATGCAATTTAATGCGGATAAGTGTGAAGTGATGCACTTTGGGAGGAACAACATGGAGAGGCAGTATAATCTAAATGGCACTATTTTGAGGGGGTGCGAGAACAGAGGGATCTGCTCCTTTTATATTTTTTGTAATTTTGTTACTTTAATGTAAGTTGTCAATTATGTGAAAATCAATTTATGTGAAAATTTTGGACCACTCAGAATGCAACATACCAACACCAACTCAGTATTAATACTCTGCTGCACAATTATCCAGCCTGCAGGGATATAATCAGGCCATATTTGGAAAAGGGGAATCCATGCACTGGCATGTAGGAGGTTGCAGAGGTAGGGAAGGGCGAGGCCATGCAGAGAACTGTAGATGCCATTGAGGATTTTGAATTCAATATGTTGGGGATGAGAAACCAACAGAGGCTGGTGAGAACAGAGAGATAGGAGAGCAGGACGAACTGCCAGTTAGGATATGGGTGGTGGAATTTTTGAACAAATTGCAGTTTATTTAGGTTGGAACTTGGGAGGCTGGTGAGAAAAGTGTAGGAGTAGTTGAGCCTGGAGGTGACAAAACCATGGCGAGTCTCACAGCACTTGCCTTTTGTGCAATCAAGAGTCAGATCACCAACTTTATTCCAGAATTATACCACTGATTTTACACACCCAAAACTGCTACACATTAAAGCAAAATTGGAATAATATAGTAACAATTGTAAAAACACATACATTGGCAGAAAATAAAAATGTCATTTATATTTGAAAAGGCCAACAGACAATGCGTAAAGTTAGTGCAAAATTAGAGGCTATGCATTACAGAGTGCAATCACTTATCAAAATGAGAATGGTTCCCATCTGTTGCAGAAGTTAGCTCATCTGTCACTCATATTTAGGGAATTTTTTTTAAGTATTTTTTAGGCTAAGACACAACATCAGTAGCACAAGTGGGTAGTAAATCAGCTCCAAGTGCTAAAGAAATCCAATACACCTGGGAGACTAAATCTGAGAATTATTACGTACAAAAATTATGTTTTTTTGATTAGTTGTGTAGCCCCACTGCCAGAACACTACAATTTGTTCTTCTTGTCAGAAATGTGTAACATTACTCCAAACTTGCTGCCATTTCACAATGAAAGTGGTTAGATTAATGAATCATTTCCACTTGTTCTGATTGATAGAAGTTGAATGCCCTGGGAGTTGCTTAATTTTACTGGTCTACAGGAAACATGCAAAACAGAGAAGGAAACAGGTTTGTTAAAAAAAATTGTGTGTCTCAACTAACCATTTTCTCCAGTTGAGCTGAAACAAATGTTAAAAGAAATACAGAACAAAGTAGGTCTTAAACATTTCTGTTTTTAACACTGTAGTGCAAAAGATATTGGCTGGAATTTTCCAGGGGGTCAGCGGGCGGGATCGCTGGTGGGTCGGGTGGGAAATTTGATTTTAACAGCGGTCATCCTGCCGCAACGCGCCTTTCCCAATGGTGCACGTGTAATCTCGGACCGGACCTGACCTGCAGAGGCGGGCAACCCAATTGAAGCAATTATTGGCTTGTTGACAGAGCCTTAATAATGGTTTTAACCTTACCTTTTAACTTTAACTGCTCGCCCATGGGGTCCACGCTGGTCGTGGACCACGTCTGTTAACCTGAGGTGGGAGTTGAATGGCCACTGATTAGTTGACAGCTTGAAATGTACTATAAAAGCTCCCACCTCACAGCTGTTCACTTTCCAAGTGCAGAAGCTGTTGTTTACTCCATTTGGAACACAGATTGAGCTTTATGCAGGCTGTAAGTGTTTGGAGCAAACTCTCCATCCAGTGTCACCTCATTGGAACAACCTCTCTCACCACTGACAGATTGCTTCTGTCATCTCAACTTCACATGCCATCTAATCCACCAGCATGGGTAACCGTTTATACTGTTTCACCTTGGTCCTCAGAATCGGACCACGACGAGCCCGAACACCAGCAGCACCAGGCACACCAGCAGCACCAACAACAACACCAAACTTCTCCGCAATCACCTGATGCTGCACAGGACAGAGGGCATCAGCACCCAACCACATTGTTGCCCGGGAGGCCAGGGATGGCCTCAGCATGGCAAGATTTACTTCACTTGACGCTGTACACCCTGGCTGCCACATGATGCGCCAGGTTGGCACCACCCCACACCAACACCATAAAGCATCCCCTACAATGTCCAAGCCATTCCTTTCACATTCATCACCATTGCGGGGGGTACCGTTATGTCTCACCATTCACTGCAACTCACCAAGCCACATCTGAAGGTGCACACAAATCTGTCCAAGAACGCAAAGTGTTGAAAATAAAGCTTTCAATGTTTGACACCACATTAACAGAAACTTTACATGAACATTGGATAAAACACCCAAGTGCCTATCCTTGTGTGTTGTTAGTTGGTATGATTGCACTAGAATGAGGGTGAGTGTGAGGGATGGCTAGTGAGATAGGGATGTGATAATGTAGATAGAGAGAGAGGGATGGATGGAAGTGCAAGGTAAGTTGGTGTGAGTAAGAAGGTGCAGGAGTAGGGTAGGGAAAGCAGAGTCATGGGGATGTGATGAGAGGCACAGCAGGATGAAGGTGAGTATGGCTTTGTACTCACGTTTCCTGATCTAATGAGATAATTGAAAGGTTTGTGCCACTGCACCCAGGTCCTCCTAACGACATCCCTGCTTGTGACCTCCTCTGCAATGTGCAACCAGGCTGTCCTGGTCTCCGGGGGAGGTCTCTTCCGCCCAGCGGAAGGGATGTGGACCTCCCTGCATGCTGTGACTCCCTCCATAAACATATGGAGGGAGTCATGGGAGAACCTGGGTGCAGCCCTGCACCTCTGTGCAGTGCTTGTCAGTGTTTGCAGCACCTCAATGCTGTAGAACACTGACAGCACAAACGTCAAAAGCAAAGTGGCCATGGTTCCGTTAAGGAAACCGGCTCAAGATGCGTCATGAATGACATCATCAGACCCGCTCCATCTAATTGGGTCGGGAAACACGCTGGGCAGGCTTAACAAGCCCCATTGAGGTAAGTTCATTTTAGGCAGTGGGATGGAGCCAGCAGCAGGGCCGTGACCCGCCAATGACACCGGCTGCAATGGACCCGCCAAGGTGAGCAAAATCTCGGCTACTGTTGCTGCAAGACTATAACAAAGTTCTAAAGTTATCTGAACAACCCAAAGGCCGTGATTTCACTGACAGAGGCGGGTCTGGGGTGGCCGGGGTCGGTAGCGCGGTCCCAGCCCGCTGCCTGCTCCAGCCCGTATTCTCCAAGTGATTTTACGTTGATTGGGCTTGTTAAGCCCGCCCAGCGAGGTTCCCGGCCAATTAAAAAGAAGCGGGTCTGATGACATCATTTGATGACGCGTCATCAACCGGTTTCCTTGAAGGGGCCATGTCCAAATTGATTTTGACAGTTGTGCTGTCAGTGTTCTACAGCATTGAAGTGCTGCAAACACTGACAAGCACTGCACAAAGGTGCACGGCTGCACCCAGGCTCTCCCATGACTCCCTCCATATGCTTATGCAGGGAGTGACAGCACGCAGGGAGGTTCTTTTCCCTTCCAATGGGCGGAAGAGACCTCCCCAGGAGACCAACGCAGCCTGGTTGCACATTGCACAGGAGGGCACAAGCAGGGATGTCGTCAGAAGGACCAAGCTGCAGTGGCGCAAACCTTTCAATGATCTCAGTAAATCACGAAACGTTACTGCCAAGCCACACTCAACCTCATCCTAAGAACATGAGAAATAGGAGCAGGAGTAGGCCATACGGCCCCTCGAGCCCGCTCCGCCATTCAATAAGATCATGGCTGATCATCGACCTCAACTCCACTTTCCTGCCCAATCTCCATATCCCTTGATTCCCCTAGAGTCCAAAAATCCAGCTATCTCAGCCTTGAATATACTCAAAGACTCAACATTCACAGCCCTCTGGGTAACAGAATTCCAAAGATTCACAACCCTCTGAGTGAAAAAATTCCTCCTCATCTCGGTCTTAAATGGCCTACCCCTTACCCTCAGACTATGCCCCCTAGTTCTAGACACTCCAACCAGGGTAAACAACCTCTCAGCATCTATCCTCTCACTCCCCTTCAGAATCTTGTATGTTTCAATGACATCACCTCTCATTCTTCCCAACTCCAGAGAGTATAGGCCCATTCTACACAATCTCTCATCATAGGACAGCCCTCTCATCCCAGGAATCAATCTAGTGAACCTTCGTTGCACCGCCTCCAAGGCAAGTATATCCTTCCTTAGATAAGGAGACCAAAACTGTGCATAGTACTCCAGGTGTGGCCTCACCAAGGCCCTATATAACTGTAGCAAGACTTCCTTACTCTTATACTCCAACCCCCTTGCAATAAAGGCCAACATGCCATTTGCCTTCCTTATTGCTTGCTGTACCTGCATGCTAGCTTTCGGTGTTTCTTGCACGAGGACACCCAAATCTCTCCGAACACCAACATTTGAAAGTTTCTCACTTTTTAAAAATTATTCTGTTTTTCTATTCTTTCTACCAAAGTGAATAACCTCACATTTCCCTACATTATACTCCATCTGCCACCTTACTGCCCACTCACTTAGTCTATCTATATCCCTTTGCAGACTCTTTGGGCTGGATTTTGTCAATGGGAAGCTTTTGGAGGCGGGACTGCTGCTTGCCGGCTTTCAATCCCGCCTCCATCTGCTTCTGGCCAACCAGCGGGATTTTCCCCTGATTGACCTTGTTAAGCCCGTCCAGCGGGCTCAGCAGGCCAATTAGGGGGAAGTCACTGACAGAGCACGTCAACGTCTGACATGCCATCTGTCAAGATTTCTTGAAAGAAGAAATGTCAGCGTTTGACAGCTCTGTGAAGCTGTCAAACACTGACATTCTGTGTAATTTGATGAGTCCTTGTGTTCAGGACTCATCAAAGCTTTCAACTTTGCAGAAATCACCTGGCTGTTGGTTCGGAGGATCCAACAGCCAGTCTGTGAAATCTACAATGAAGATGTCGGGACTCCGGATCCACAGTGGCTGAAGGCTGTAGGCAGAAACAAAGGTAAGTGAACATTTTATAACACTTAACACTCACCTTACATACTTACCACTCCACACTTGCATCCATCGCTCACCTCTACATCTCACTTTCAGACCCCTCCAACCCCCGCAGACCTCCTTCTTGTCTCCTACACCCTGGCGGGGTTCTCTGAGGTCGGGAAGCCTGTACCTCGGAGCTAAAAATAGGGATAATCCTATTTTCTGCCTGTTAACTACCTGTTAACAGGCAGTTAATAGACTTTAATCCCTTTCCCGCCTCGAGGAGACGGGACCCGGGCAGGACGGCTTCCCACCTCCTGGCAACAGGGCACGGAGGCGGGTTGGGGGCGGGTTTGCCAGCCGCCCCCAAATCCTGCAACTTTACCAGCAGTCCCGCCTCCATGGGGCTGACAAAATCCAGCCCTTTGTGTTCTCCTCACAGCTTACTGTCAAACCTAACTTTGTATCATCAGCAAACCTGGATACATTACACTCGGTCCCTTCATCTAGGTCATTAATATAGATTGTAAATAGCTGAGGCCCCAACACTGATCCTTGCGGCACCCCACTAGTTACAGCCTGCTGTGTCACTCATCACATCCCCCCTACTCCTGCACATCTTTCCTCACACCAACCTACCTTGCACCTCCACCCATTCCTCTCTATCTACATTATCATTTCCCCATTTTACTAGCCACCCCTCACAGAAGTAAATTTGGCATTGCTGAGGCCATCCCTGGCATCCCAGGCAGCAATGTGGTCGGGTGTTGATGCCCTGTGTCCTGTGCAGCATCAGTTGATTGCGGAGAAGGTTGGTGTTGATGTTGGTACTGCTGGTGTGCCCGGTGACACTGGTGTTGGGGCTGATCGTGGTGGGATTCTGAGGACCAAGGTGAGATTTTTTTAAGGACACCGATGCTGATGGAATAGATGGCAGGTGAGGTTGAGATGAGAGAGGGAGCTTTTATAGACCATTTGCAGCTATCAAGTTAGTAAATCATCACATGCTGACACAACACCCGACCTCCTTACCTGACGTGATCCCCGAGCAGCGGGGAAGCCGTTGGCGAACTCTAAAAATCTAAAAGAACAACAGAAAGTGCTGGAAACACTCAGCAGGTCAGGCAGCATCGAGGAGAGAGAAACAGGGGTCAACGTTTTGGGTCGAACCCTTCGTCAGAACTGGAAAAGGTTAGGGCAGAGAGATTTTTAAGCCGGGGCAGGGAGGAGGAGAGGAAAGAACAAAGGGAAGGTCTGTGATAGGATGGAAGGCAGGAGAGATTGAATGACAAAAGGGATGATGGTGCAAGGCAAAAGGAGAGGTAATGGGACAGGTTAAGAAACAAAAGATGGCTCGAGATGGTGTGTGGATGATGATGGCAGCAACATTAACAGCTACCATGTGAGGAAACAAGAGAAAAAAAAATACAAGGAACCTATCACAGAATCTAAAAATCTAAAGGTGAGCTTAAAATAAGACTTAATTGCCTCTTAACAATGCATTTAATGATCTAAATTGTCTCCCCCGCTACTTGGTGTCGAGTCTGTTCAGCGCTGACAGACCCGACACCTGGGAGACTTGCGTGGAGGCGGCTTGACAGCGGGTTACAACCGGTGCATATAAGGTGCTTATGTATATAACTGAGAGGTTATAACTATCAGGAAGGACTAAATAGGCTGGGGCTCTTGTGTTTAGAAAAAAAAAGGCTGACGGGTGACCTAATAGAGGTCTTTAAAATTATGAAGGGGTTTGATAGGGCCGATACAGAGATGTTTCCACTCATGGGGAAATCCAAAACTAGAGGCCATAAATACAAGATAGTCACTAATAAATCCAAGAAAGAATTCAGGTGAAACTTCTTTACCCAGAGAGTGGTTAGAATGTGGAACTTGCTATCACAAGGAGTAGTTGAGGCGAATAGTATAGATGCCTTTAAGGGAAGCTAGATAAGTACATGAGGGAGAAAGGAATAGAAGGATATGCTGATGGGGTGAGATGAAGTAGGATGGGAGAAGGCTCGTGTGGAGCATAAACACCAGCATAGACCAGCTGGGCCGAATGGCCTGTTTCTGCGCTGTAAGTATGTAATTCTAGAAACAGCACCTCACTGCTCTGAAGCAGCTTAATAATACTATTAAGTATGGTGTTAGAAGCATGATATTAATCATCACTTAGAATAGTTTTAAGATTCTTTACTGAAAGAGAAACATGTTTGGAATAATCTACCAAGCAAAGCAAACATTGGGGTTATTTAAAATACAATTATACGCCCTGCTGGGAGAATTAATACACTCAGAATGACCCAAACATCCTGCTATTATCTGAAGGTTCGTAATGAGCCCCACACACCTCCTGTCAGCTCTTATAGTGGGTAGTATTTAAGGTGCAATCTAACTATGCAGGAGATAAAGTAGGATGAATTTTATCTTGCAGAGAGCCGTCACGGGCTCAGCGGGCCGAATGGCCTTCTTTTGTGTTGTAACCATTCTATGATTTCACTTTACAGTTTCAAACAAGTTAACAAAGGAAGCTTTACCCTGGAGACTGATAATGTAGAGGTGGGCCGACTACTGTGAATTTCATGAGCAAATGTATCGAGTACAATCCAAGCAGCTGACTGTACCCAATGGCATTGCGAGTGTTCCCTCTGACTTTCCGTATGGAATACATTTCCAGCATTGTTCCCTTCAGAGGAAACCTTCTATTCAGTAACTGGAGCAGCAGTGTCAAAATTGGTAAGATTTCTGCTCCATTGCATAAAACTCTATTTTGAAAATGAGAAGTTTACAAAATCCAACAAAGAGCGAGGTAGTGTTTCTTTAAGGACTGCTTTACGTGCCTCAGACGGTCTGTCTTCATGTCCCCATCCTTGGATCACTTCCCACTGGGTGGTAAACACAACCATGCAGGTCTGGGCTTGCTGCTTCCCAGAAATAGCTGAATGGCTTGCTTTTTACTCACACTGCTGCTGAATATTTATTCATGTCTCCCGCAAACCTCAGATTTTACTTACCAGATAACATTCTTTATTGATAACAAATTGTAAAGGGTGTGTATCAAATGCTAGTGATAATCATCTCCATTATTCAGATGCCTCACATCATCTCAATATAGGTAGTAGCATGGGCCAACTCCTCCCTGTATATCGACAAGGAAGGAGGCCCCAGTCATATCACAGTGGCAGAGCTGACCCACTTTCCTGCCCTGCCTGTTGTTACCTGTTGGTATTCTCAAAGCACTTCAGGGCAAAATAATGTGACAATCAGATACCAAATGGAAGGACAGCACATCAGAAGCATGGTGATTCATTGATTATTAATACCGATACAGAAAAACATTAGGGGTGTAGTAATTAATTGCATAATCAAACAGAAATGTGATGATTAATCAATTATTTAAAACTGCTTCAGTAGCACATTAAGGGCGTAGGGATTAATTGATGATAAATACTGCTACAGAGGTTATTGGGGACGTTAATGAGTTATAAGCTGCCTTCGTTTGAGCTGATTTCTAGAGTCCTCTTAAGGCAAAAATAACCTCAAATAGAATAAAGCCTCCACATATAATTCAGACAGTACAAGGTATGAATAAGAAGACACCAACAAGTGATCTAAAGGCGATAATCCAATATCACGGTTCAGATTGTGGTTATAAATCTGTCATTATCATTTTATAGTTTCTCTGTTGATTAGATTAAGTTTTCAATCACTACCAGATATTTGTTACTGCTTATCCATCTGATAAGTTTTTAGATCTTTTACCCTAGATTGCTTCAGCTTTCCTGTCTTAGATCACTTTCACAGGTGAGTGCCACTTTCCAGAGTCTCGCTCCTTGCTTCAAATCTAGGTAAGCTTTTGGAAACATGCTTGAGTAAAGAAATATCAGACTTTGTTTGGCAATTGCTTTTAGATGCTGGAGTACCTTATGCTTCCATAAGTTCCCATGTCAGTCTTCAAAAACAGTAGAGCATCATAACAGACCTTGTATAAAGTTTAAAATATGAAGTGAATTTACTGCACAGTAATGAACAAGTAAATAATTTAACAGATATAGGGGTAAAATACATCCGGGCCCGTTGTGTAGGTAGCGTGTGTCCCATTAAAAATTTCAATATTTAAGCAAAATGCCAGCGCCTGTCGTGCCTCCATAGCAACTTACCCATCTCCAAAAACTAATATTGGATCAGTTGCCTCGCCGGAGCGGCCCAGGTAAGAGCCGGGAGGAGGGAGTGAGGACAGCGGGAAGAAGGTCTATCGTGGTCACAGCGGGAGGAGGGTCTATTGTGGCCGACAGCAGCCCTTAAGAGTTTTTTGGGCGCTAACTGGCCTACTGAGCCCCCTCCGGCTAGATGTACGCTGCCCGCCATATTGGGATAGGGAAAGAATAGGCGTCCTTAACCCATGCCTGAAGCAGGTATTAGGCCCTTTGCATTTGCCCCCACTGCAAGATCGGTTTGCTGAGGCCTGGGGGTCGCCTGCGATCTACAAGCTAAGTTTATCACATTTACTTACCTGAATGTGCAGCTGGGAGGAGCAGGAGTGGTCCAACCAGATCCACATTTAACAAAAGCTCACCGCCACTGGCGATCGCCCCTCCCACCCCGCCACCTCTCCTGACCGCCGCACTCCTCAGCCCCCACGATTCCTGGACTCAATCCTCGACATCAGACCTAACCCCAGACACACTTACCTGAAAACTGTGGCCCGATCTTGCATTCCTCTTCGCCAGCTGGCTGTTGCGCTATGCTGACTCAATTAATGAGGACTGAGGCCCAATATCGGGCAGGGGGTGGGGTGGGCGGACAGGGTATGTTCCACGTGCTCCCTCCCTACCCACCCCCCCATGCCCAAACTTCTAGGCCAATGAGTTTTAAAGAGAAATCAGAATTTTTGTCCCATTACTATAAACAAACGCCAACTCATTAGAACGCTACTACCTGCATCCTATTACATGGAAAATCCTCAACAGAAAACGCTGGAAAAACTCAGCAGGCCAGGCAGCATCCGTGGAGAGAGAAAGAGAGTTAACGTTTCAGGTCGATGACCTTTCATCAGAACTGGGAAGAGCCGGAAATCAAATAGATTTAAGGCCAGGGTAAAGCTGGGAAAAGGGGGAGGGGATAAAGGAACAAAGGGGGAGATGAAGAGACATTAAGAGATATGCAAGGCTAGAGGTGGTGTTAATGTGACAGATTAAGGCTGAAAGAAGTGTGAAATCCACTGGCAGAATGAAGGACAGCTGCCAGCTTCTAGGAGGAGAAAAAAAAAAGGTTTATTTTATCCACCCTTTTATTTGTCCCGCCCCCCACCTTTTTTTTTCTCCTCCTAGAAGCTGGCAGCTGTCCTTCATTCTGCCAGTGGATTTCACACTTCTTTCAGCCTTAATCTGTCACATTAACACCACCTCTAGCCTTGCATATCTCTTAATGTCTCTTCATCTCCCCCTTTGTTCCTTTATCCCCTCCCCCTTTTCCCAGCTTTACCCTGGCCTTAAATCTATTTGATTTCCGGCTCTTCCCAGTTCTGATGAAAGGTCATCGACCTGAAACGTTAACTCTCTTTCTCTCTCCACGGATGCTGCCTGGCCTGCTGAGTTTTTCCAGCGTTTTCTGTTGTTATTTCGGATTTCCAGCATCCGCAGTATTTTGCTATCGTACATGGAAAATCCTGTTCACCAATCACCCCAGTTCTCACAACCTTCACTGGCTCTCTGTCGTCAACATATCAATTTTAAAATCCAGGTCCTCCCACACAAATCTCTCAACCTAGCACAACTCTACCGTTGCAACCTCCTCCAAGCTTGTGTCTCAAACTGCATCCTCCGCTATTCCTATTACAGCCAACAACACATTCCCCTTCCTGCACAACAACAACGTGGACAGTCTTAAGCCATCACCCCCTACATGCTGGAATTCACTTCCTAAACTCACCATGATATATCTCTCCGCACCTTTACAAGCCTCCTTAAAACCTCTTTACCTGCACCGGCTCAATGTCTGACCCCCCACTTTGTGAAGATATTTGGGACATTTTGCCACATTATTGCAAATTGTTTGTAATCACCCCATTCAGATATAAATATAACTGTAACATTCACTGGGACATTCAGGTACTTGTTATATTGTAGGTATCAATTTAAGACCTGTATCTCCCGAGAGTGATGCAGGGCCAATAGATGTGTCTCAAGAAGCTCCGTGTCTTTGGCCAGGCACAATGGAGTTCATCAGCTGCACGGTTAGAGAATCAGAGACCTCCATCCACTCTCTGCTAACATTAATACAATCAAAATGGAGTTTAAAAAAAGTCCCCAAGTGGTGAACAGTTTAAAGTTTTGCTCTGGTTTCTGTTACAATGCAGTAATTTTAAAACTAAAGCAGTGTGAGACTGCCTCCTCCAGGTCACAGTTATACTGCAGCCAGTGGGAGATTGCCTCCTCCAGGTCACAGTTAAACTGCAGCCAGTGGGACACTGCCTCCTCCAGGTCACAGTTAAACTGCAGCCAGTGGGAGACTGCCTCCTCCAGGTCACAGTTAAACTGCAGCCAGTGGGAGACTGCCTCCTCCAGGTCACAGTTATACTGCAGCCAGTGGGAGACTGCCTCCTCCAGGTCACAGTTATACTGCAGCCAGTGGGAGACTGCCTCCTCCAGGTCACAGTTATACTGCAGCCAGTGGGAGACTGCCTCCTCCAGGTCACAGTTAGACTGCAGCCAGTGGGAGACTGCCTCCTCCAGGTCACAGTTATACTGCAGCCAGTGGGAGACTGCCTCCTCCAGGTCACAGTTAGACTGCAGCCAGTGGGAGACTGCCTCCTCCAGGTCACAGTTAGACTGCAGCCAGTGGGAGACTGCCTCCTCCAGGTCACAGTTAGACTGCAGCCAGTGGGAGACTGCCTCCTCCAGGTCACAGTTAGACTGCAGCCAGTGGGAGACTGCCTCCTCCAGGTCACAGTTAGACTGCAGCCAGTGGGAGACTGCCTCCTCCAGGTCACAGTTAGACTGCAGCCAGTGGGAGACTGCCTCCTCCAGGTCACAGTTAGACTGCAGCCAGTGGGAGACTGCCTCCTCCAGGTCACAGTTAGACTGCAGCCAGTGGGAGACTGCCTCCTCCAGGTCACAGTTATACTGCAGCCAGTGGGAGACTGCCTCCTCCAGGTCACAGTTATACTGCAGCCAGTGGGAGACTGCCTCCTCCAGGTCACAGTTATACTGCAGCCAGTGGGAGACTGCCTCCTCCAGGTCACAGTTATACTGCAGCCAGTGGGAGACTGCCTCCTCCAGGTCACAGTTATACTGCAGTCAGTGGGAGACTGCCTCCTCCAGGTCACAGTTAGACTGCAGCCAGTGGGAGACTGCCTCCTCCAGGTCACAGTTAGACTGCAGCCAGTGGGAGACTGCCTCCTCCAGGTCACAGTTAGACTGCAGCCAGTGGGAGACTGCCTCCTCCAGGTCACAGTTAGACTGCAGCCAGTGGGAGACTGCCTCCTCCAGGTCACAGTTATACTGCAGCCAGTGGGAGACTGCCTCCTCCAGGTCACAGTTAAACTGCAGCCAGTGGGAGACTGCCTCCTCCAGGTCACAGTTAGACTGCAGCCAGTGGGAGACTGCCTCCTCCAGGTCACAGTTAGACTGCAGCCAGTGGGAGACTGCCTCCTCCAGGTCACAGTTAGACTGCAGCCAGTGCGAGACTGCCTCCTCCAGGTCACAGTTATACTGCAGCCAGTGGGAGACTGCCTCCTCCAGGTCACAGTTATACTGCAGCCAGTGGGAGACTGCCTCCTCCAGGTCACAGTTATACTGCAGCCAGTGGGAGACTGCCTCCTCCAGGTCACAGTTAGACTGCAGCCAGTGGGAGACTGCCTCCTCCAGGTCACAGTTAGACTGCAGCCAGTGGGAGACTGCCTCCTCCAGGTCACAGTTAGACTGCAGCCAGTGGGAGACTGCCTCCTCCAGGTCACAGTTATACTGCAGCCAGTGGGAGATTGCCTCCTCCAGGTCACAGTTAGACTGCAGCCAGTGGGAGATTGCCTCCTCCAGGTCACAGTTATACTGCAGCCAGTGGGAGATTGCCTCCTCCAGGTCACAGTTATACTGCAGCCAGTGGGAGACTGCCTCCTCCAGGTCACAGTTATACTGCAGCCAGTGGGAGACTGCCTCCTCCAGGTCACAGTTAAACTGCAGCCAGTGGGAGATTGCCTCCTCCAGGTCACAGTTAGACTGCAGCCAGTGGGAGACTGCCTCCTCCAGGTCACAGTTAGACTGCAGCCAGTGGGAGATTGCCTCCTCCAGGTCACAGTTATACTGCAGCCAGTGGGAGACTGCCTCCTCCAGGTCACAGTTAGACTGCAGCCAGTGGGAGATTGCCTCCTCCAGGTCACAGTTATACTGCAGCCAGTGGGAGATTGCCTCCTCCAGGTCACAGTTAGACTGCAGCCAGTGGGAGACTGCCTCCTCCAGGTCACAGTTAGACTGCAGCCAGTGGGAGATTGCCTCCTCCAGGTCACAGTTATACTGCAGCCAGTGGGAGACTACCTCCTCCAGGTCACAGTTATACTGCAGCAACTGTGAGACTGCCTCCTCCTTATGTGGTCTCACATAATTCACCCATTCATTTTGAGGGGCTTCACTCCCAAATTACATTGCAGTGTGAAGTTAAAACTGCTTCTCATTGGCACAAACTATCAGTATGACTGAGCTATCAGATTCAGGAAATGAATGAAACTGTTCCAGTAACACAGCCTTAAATGTGTTTTTGGGCTTTCATTTATTAGTTGGAGAATGAATACAGTATAGGTATTGGCACAAGAAACGCAATCTGAATAATGTCATGTTAACACATTGCTGTGCAGACTGGAGTCCTGTACAGACCATCCCAACCAGAATTCCACTGGCCCCAGTTGTCCATGACAGGAAGTTGTACTGTTTTTAAAACTGTTTAATGGATTGAATATTAAGTAACTAATTTCAATAATTCATAGAATCACTGACTAAAATAAAGTACTTGGCAGTAGATCCATCGTAAAGTTGCCAAAACTACACAAATAAAATGGAACGCTAGATCATAATTTGTAAATATGTCACTTGTGAGAGTTTTGGACTTTCAGTGCAGAACTAGAGAATATGAGTGTAAAATTAATGATTAAGACTTGAATTTGGAAAGATTTATTTAGCATAACTGGAATGGACTCCCAGGGAAATCTGTTAAGTCTGTCAGCCAACATCTTTCATAAAAGAGCTGGGTGAATATTTGGTCTCAATGGGACTGAGGGAGAAGTTCATTTAGGATGTGAAAATTAAAGTAAGAACAGATACTAGGAAAAACGCCTTTACTGAAAGAGTGATACACGCTTGGAATAATCTATTAAGCAAGGTAACTGAAGGAAAAATACTGGAGTTATTCAAAATACAATTAGATGCCGTGATGGAAAAGATGGTGTACGAGAGGAATGAGCTTTGATGGACCAAATGGCCCTTTCTCATCCCTGACTTTTATTAAGTATTGATGGTGAAAGTCAAGTGCTGTGTGGAACAAGAAGATTGCTGAACTACTAGAACCATGACAAAAAATGCAATTGATCGTAGACGGAGATGGTGGCTCTTTGAAAGGGCTGTCCACTTAGTCCCATTTCCCTGCCCTTTCTCCATAGCTTTTCAATTTTTTCTTTTTCAAATAATTATCCACTTCCTTTTTTAAACTATTATAGATTCCACCACTGTTTCCAATAAGGCTTTCCATGTCCTAAGAACCCTCCAAGTATAAACCCTCGTCCTTTGTTCTTCTGACTATGACCATAAACCTATCTAATTACCAACTTGGCCAGTGGAAATAGTTTTTCCCTATGTACCTCATCAAAACCCCTCATAGTTTTGAGCATCAAAGATAGGGGGATGTAAAATCAAACACAGCTAAAGAAAGAAGGACTTGCATTTATACAGCGCATTGCATGACCCCAGGACATTCCAAAGCGCTTTACAGCCAATGAAGTACAGTCACTGTTGTAATGTAGGAACCACGGATGCCAATTTGTGGACAGCAATTTGATAGTGACCAGATAATCTGTTTTAGTGATGTTGGTTGAGGGATAAATATTGGCCGGGAGAGCTCCCCTGCTCTTCAAAATAATGCCATCATTTTCACCCATCTGAGAGGGCAGACGGGGCTTTGGTTTAACATCTCATTTGAAAGACGGCACCTCTGACAATGCAGCATTTCCTCAGTACTGTTCTTGAGTGTCAGCCTAGATTTTGTGCTCAAGTCTCTAGAGTGGGACTGGAACCCACGAACATTTGACTCAGAGGTGAGAGTGCTGCTACTGAGTTATGGTTGACAAATATTCAGTATTTTTACTGGACTTACTTTTAGGATAGCAGGGAGGAACACTGCAGAACCTTTCCACAAGAGGTGAAATTGATTGGGTAGAGTCCATTATAGAGTGAGCTTGATGGTATAAATGGTCTTTTCTTGTTGCATGGTTTCTTACACCTTTAAATGGGAAAATTCCAGCCAAGTAACTGTCTTAACTAGGAAAGAATTGCAAATCCATGGTGGACTAGTCTTCGGTCTCTACTGACAACTCTCTGTTGCTTCTGCCTCTTGTGCCTTCCTATAACCGCCTCAATACCGCTATCTTTTATTGTCATATAAACTGGCTCTTCATAACCATCTCCCATTGGTAGCAATCCTACCATAATGTAAAGAGAAGGCTGAAGTTCCTAGTCCATTCCAAGTTACAAAGCTCAAGAGGGAGACCAAATCAGACTGGGAAGAGAGGTTGAGGGAGACACATTCCACACCCAGACAGAGAGACAGGGACTCACTGACTCACTAACATGGAGTGGAGAATTCATTAGACAATGTGAGGGAGTAGGCTAACAGGGGTGAGGGCAACTGCAAGGCACAGGCATCAGAGAAAGCCAACAATCATTAAAAACAGACGATGTTTTAGCAAAAGACCATTAAGCCCAACAAAATCTATCCTTTTCTGCCTATGCACCATATCTCTCAAACTCTCTTCATCATAGTTCTGAATCCCTTCACTCCAAAAACATATCTAATTGTGTCTTAGCAGGTCTCATGGACTGAAGCATAGTTAGTGGTTGGGATGCACAAATAGGAGAATGATAAATATAATTAATAAACTATAAATAAATAATAGAACTTTGACAAATTGTAACTGTGCCCCATTTAATGTCAAAGGAATTTTTGTATTATATATATTTTTTACTATGTTGAAAGAAAAAAAATTGACAATCCCATGTCTGGCTGGAGATTGACAGTTTCAGGTCTCAATCACCTGCTGAGAAAGCTGAGTGGTTCAAACTATACAAGCAAATGACTCTGAAAGATTCTCAATGGATGTTGACATTCCCAGGCCAGGAAGCTGCTGTTTCAAAACTTGTTTCTAGAGAGTGAGCTAACTGTTGTACCATCAAGGGAGATTAGTATTTTGTTAACAGATATTCCAGCCAGCCAGGTGACACTGTATCCTTTGTTTGAGGAGTGGCAATCTCAAATACCTGCAAAACTTGAATTTAAGTTAACATTTCTCATGATGGAGAATATAGCAGGTGTCTCTAGGACATGGGTTCATGAACAGGTAAAGAAATACATTCGGAAGCCCTCGGCTAGTTCAGCAGTTCTTTCTGAGCTAGTACTGCAGCCTGTGTTGAGGTGAGCACATGAAGGCTCCATGGGTTGACTCAACTTCATATTGGGCCGAAAATTGATCCCGGGACGCGAGAGTACGCACTGCGTACTCTCGCGTATTCCCACTCCAATTGCCGGTTTTCTGCATGCCCTGCGCATGCGCTGAAAACCGGCAATTGCTCTTCTGAAAAGGGGGCGGGGCCTGGGTGCATCGCGTGCGCGCTACAGGCTGCGCGCACGCTGTGCACTTCATGCTTTGGACGCGCAGGTAAGTAGGGAAGAATTTTGAAATGTAAAAAGGAGGAGTAAGACCCGCTTTTAAGAAGGTAAGTAGTGAATTAAGTATTTTTTTGAATTTTTTTTTACAGGTATATCTTTTTTAGAGACGTTAAAGACAGGTAAGTTTATTTTTATAACTTTTTAAAAGATTTTAAATTTTTTCAAAAATTTAATTTTTTATTTAAAATGGTTAATTTAATTAACTATACTTATTTTATTAATGTGATGGGGTTTTTTTTAAATTTAATTGAGGTTTAGCTGTTATTTTGGGGGGGTGTAAGATTCATAGATTTCACAGCCATGCTGTGAGACTTATGAATGGAAGATGGTGTGCTGCCATTGGCTCTAACTGAGTCACGTGATCCCACAGCTCGCACGAATTCACTACGCCGCTAGGATACGCAAGCCCAGCACAGCTGATGTCTGGAACATCAAGTTCGTGCGAGCTGGATCTGAAAAAGCATAAGCGAGGTGAGACATCGCGGGGAAGGCTTACCCCCGCGGGAACAGAGCGAGATCAATTTCTGGGCCAATGAATCATGTTATTAGGAGCGTTAGTGAAGCATAATGCCTTATATACTGAACTGAGGAATAAAAGGTTGCAAGTAAAGGGTTGTAATCCAGTGGAACCTCCTGTGTTGATCTTTTGCTACTATATAATTTTTACTTTTAACATCCCTGATCTGTAGATTAAAGTCTAAACCACTCAGTCTGACAGAATGATTATTCATAGGTTACCCAAAGTGCTGAGGGAACGCGATGGTTTGTGCTACTTCCAGAGAACAATTTACAGTAACTGGGCAATGCTACATTGCCAGGAATTGTGCGTCTTAAGGCGACACTTCGATAAATAGGGAGCAAGAGGTCACTTACAGGAGTGATCCTTGGTGCTGAGTATGAAAGTATCATCGGACATAACCCCAAAACCTAACAAAAACCCGCAATTTTTCAAGTCTTTCTTCATATCCGTATTTCCTCATACGAGGCAGTTTCCTGGTGAATCTGCACCGTCCCCTCTCTATTGCCTCAAGATGCTTCCTAAGGCTTTATATAGATTCACCATTACATCTCAGCTCTTATATTCTGTACCGCTTGCCATAAAACCAAGTATTCCTTTAGCTTTTTCTGGCCTTATCCACTTGAGGTGCTGCTTTAAATGCCTTGTGAACTTTAAACCCCAAACACCTCTGTGAACATAAGACGTAGGAGCAGGAGTAGGTCATTCGGCCCCTCGAGCCTGCTCTGCCATTCAATAAGATCATGGCTGATCTGATCTTGGCCTCAACTTCACTTCCCTGCCCGCTCCCCATAACCCTTGACTCCCTTACCTTTCAAAAATCTGTCTATCTCCACCTTAAATATATTCAATGACCCAGCCTCCACAGCTCTCTGGGGCAGAGAATTCCAAAGATTCACGACCCTCTGAGAGAAGATATTCCTCCACATTTCCGATTTAAAAGGGTGCCCCCTTATTCTAAAATTATGCCCCCTAGTTCTAGATTCCCCACGAGGGGAAACATCCTCTCTGCACCTACCCTGTCAAGCCCCTTCAGAATCTTATATGTTTCAATAAGATCCCCTCTCATTCTTCTAAACTCCAATGAGTATAGGCCCAACCTGCTCAACCTTTCTTCATAAGACAACCCCTTCATCTCCGGAATCAACCTCGTGAACCTTCTCTGAACTGCCTCCGATGCAAGTATATCCTTCCTTAAATAAGGAGACCAAAACTGTACGCAGTACTCCAGGTGTGGTCTCACCAACGCCCTGTACAGTTTTAACAGGACTTCCCTACTTTTATACTCCATTCCCTTTGCAATAAAGGCCAACATCCATTTGCCTTCCTAATTACTTGCTGTACCTGCATGCTAACTTTGTGATTCATGTACAAGGACCCCCAGATCCCTCTGTACCTCAGCATTTTGTAGTGTCTCCTCATTTAAATAATAATGTGCTTACACATCAAAAAACTTCCCCTATTCAAAGTATAATTATAACTTTTATCTTTACCAAACTTTATCATCTTACATGCTCCAGCCCTCTGACACACATCCACTCTCAACAGAATCCAAAAAATAATTAAATAGTGCCTCTACTATTTCTTTCCGAATTTCCCCCATTTCCCTCAGGATGCTTGGATGTATCCGGTCAGGTCCTGGCACCTTGTCCACTTTTAGCTTAGCTAACTTCTCTGATACCTTCCTTTGATTTATTATATCTCTCATCTCACTTTTAACCAATTCAGGATTCTCCTCAATATCTTTCTCTATTGTAAACACTGAAGTGAATTACTTGTTAAGTATCTTTGCTAATTTCCATTTATTCTCAACTAACTCACTACTCTGTCCTCTGGGGTCCTACCTCACAATTAACAATTCTCTTTTTACTGTTATATTTGGAGAATACTTCACTGTTCTTTTTAATATTATTTGAGATTCTTTCCTCATACTCCACTTTTTGACAAAACCGTGACCCGAGGGAACAAATTTTAAATAATCACACTAGAATTAAAGGAGAGTTTAGAAAAAATATTCTTTCCACAGAGAGTGGTTAGAATGTGGAATTCTCTACCACAACTGTTGTTGAAGCAAAGTCCATGAATTACTTTGAAATGGTATCAGATAGTTGCTGAGAAAAAAAAAGTAATATTAAAAAGTTTGGCAAGTGAGCAGAACAGTGGGATTAAACTAGGCGACCCATGTAGACAAGCTTGATAGTCTAAATGGCCTGTTTCTGTGCTGTAGAAATGTAATATTTTATTTGCCTCACAGAAAAGGGGTACTGCTGATGAACAATAATGTTCAGATCCCCAAATGGCTCAGTTGGTAAAAAAATCAGCATACAAGTAAGCCTTACAGACCAGAATATCCCAGGTTCTGATCCTTGGCATGTGTTGAGTTATGTGATTTCTGCTAGGTAGCAGTTTAAATGCTAGAAATGGTCTCAGTGCCTTCTAGACTAGGGAGGGAAAATGAACTACAGTTCCTTCTCCTGACTATTATCCAGTGCTCCTTGCTGGATGTCGGTGAGGCTAGATTGGATTTAGGTGCAATCTCCTTCCTTCTCTGTGCTCTCTGTTGAAAAATGGCCACTGCCATTGCCTAGTGCCTATGGAACGGTAAAGCTTGCCGGGAGTATTTTTTTATTCATTCCTGTGATGTGGGCGTCGCTGGCAAGGCCAGCTTTTATTGCCCATCCCTAATTGCCCTTGAGAAGGTGGTGGTGAGCTGCCTTCTTGAACCGCTGCAGTCCGTGTGGTGAAGGTACTCCCACAGTGCTGCTAGGGAGGGAGTTCCAGGATTTTGACCCAGCGACGATGAAGGATCGGTGATATACTTCTAAGTCAGGATGGTGTGTGACTTGGAGGGGAACTTGCAGGTGATGGTATTCCCATGCGCCTGCTGCCCGTGTCCTTCTAGGTGGTAGAGGTCGCAGGTTTGGGAGGTGCTGCCGAAGAAGCCTTAGCGAGTTGCTGCAGTGCATCTTGTAGATGATACACACTGCAGACACGGAGCGCCAGTGGTAGAGAGAGTGAATGTTTAAGGTGGTGGATGGGGTGCCAATCAAGCGGGCTGCTTTGTCCTGGATGGTGTCGAGCTTCTTGAGTGTTGTTCGAACTACACTCATCCAGGCAAGTGGATAGTAATAGATAATAGAATAGAAACATATTCCATCACACTCCTGACTTGTGCCTTGTAGATGGTGGAAAGGCTTTGGGGAGTCAGGAGGTGAGACACTCGTCACAGAATACCCAGCCTCTGACCTGCTCTTGTAGCCACAGTATTTATGTGGCTGGTATAGTTAAGTTTCTGCTCAATGGTGACCTCCAGGATGTTGATGGTGGCGGATTGGGCGATGGTAATCCTGTTGAATGTCAAGGGGTGGTGGGTAGACTCTAGTTCTTGCTGCATTCGGGCACGGACTACTTCATTATCTGAGGAGTTGCAAATGGAACTGAACACCGTGCAATCATAAGCGAACATCCCCACGTCTGACCTTATGATGGAGGGAAGGTCATTGATGGAGCAGCTGGAGATGGTTGGGCCTCGGACACTGCCCTGAGGAACTCCTGCAGCGATGCCCTGGGGCTGAGATGATAGTCCTCCAACAACTACAACCATCTTCCTTTGTGCTAGGTATGACTCCAGCCAGTGGAGAGTTTTCCCCCTGATTCCCATTGACTTCAATTTTACGAGGGCTCCTTGATGCCACACTCAGTCGAATGCCGCCTTAATGTCAAGGGCAGTCACTCTCGTCTCACCTCTGGAATTAGCGCCTTCAGGAGAGGTGGAAGGAAAACACAAGTTTACTTTTATTTTGCTTCGTTATTGCTCTAAACTGGATTACCACAGAATGGATTCATATTCCATTTTGGGAAGAGTACAAAGTTTTGTTAGTGATATCATTGCCTCAGTCAATCTTTGATTGAAACACCTAGCTGAAATGCCATGGCCCATAGTACACAACACTAACAAGAGCAGGAGGGAAACAAGGTAATCAAGATGTACTGAGAAGGTGTCGCCAGGCTTTGACATTGAAATCTGAAGATTATAGGAAGAAGGAAGGACTGAGTGAGGCAAGTAGTTCCACATTTCTGAGTTCCTGGAAAAGAGTGAGTTTGAGTATGAAAGCCTAAACCTCAAAAGGAAGCAGCTCACTCTCACCTTCAGCCTTCCCAGAACAGAGACAAAAATCAGCAACGTGTTGTTCTGTGTTACCGAGGAGACCTCTAGAAATAGACCACTAGAAAGTTACTTCACCTTCACTCCCAGCACAGCTTGTAATGGTTATATACTGGATAGAGTTTGAGAATGAAATTTAATACAATGCACCACAGGGAGTTAGGTACTGCAGGGTTTCATAAATTGATCGCAAAGTAATGATTTATGTTAAATCAGTTTTGATTACCATACTGATATATATTTAACAAAATGAATGCATTTTTGGCAAATAATACTGTTGTAGTTCTCATAAATAAAATTTATAAAATCCATTTATAGCCAGAGGTGTACAAACTTTTTCTAGAGGACGGGAGGGTAGCAAGGGGCTGAATTAATGAGCATGAAATGACAGAGCAGTTTACTCTTCTCTATTAATAACAGCCCCATAAATTACCTATAGCAATATTGAACCCAGATGTGAGGCTGTAATTAATTCAATGTTCATTTTTATTGCAGTGTGCGTTACACCACTGTATCTTCAATTGGTTGGCACACACAGTCACATATGACCAAGAATGCTGGTAATATTTTCCCTAATGAGATTCAAATTTGAAACTTATTCAGACTCTGTTGGATTTGCTGGGCTGCTCTCACTCACCTCAAACTGGGAGCAATCTCTGCCATAAACTCACCCATTAAGATTCATTCCCCAACACTCCTCTGTATTTACTTGAATCCCTAAAATTACTCATGGAATGTAGATCATCACATTAAAGTTGGTGATCTTTTATTAAATAGCATGGAATATACTAATTTGCATATAAACTTTGCTTGTAGATATTTATAGAAGGGCAGTTCAAAGTTCCTATACAGATTCATGGTTGTAATGTGGAGGTCACACAACACCAGGTTATAGTCCAACAGTTTTATTTGAAATCACAAGCTTTCGGAGCTATCGATTGCCCCTTCCTCAGGTGAAGTAAATAGATACAGAATCGCCAAAGCATATATAGATAGAGAACAAAGCATGTGTACCTTACAATTGCAGACAACTAAATTAAATCATCCTGACTATCTGCCGAGGTGTGATAAAGTTAATCAGGTCAGCCAGGAAGGTACCACATCAAAGACATAGTAAGATACAACTGAGACAATGAGGTGGAGTCGCAGGGGGTCTAACGTGTCAAAAGCTGCCGTCTGTATGTAAAACGAAAAGCTTTAAAATTTTTACTTTTTTACTGGGAAAATTTTTACTTTTTTTACTTGGAATCACATCTGTGAACAAGCCAACGACGACTCGAGTCCGGATCACGTCATGTATCGTGACATGAACCCAAGATCCCGGTTGAGACCGTCTTCATGAGTGCGGAACTTGGCTATCAGTTTCTGCTCGATGATTTTGCGTTGTCGTGTGTTTCTAAGGTTGCCTTGGAGAACGCTTACCCGCAGATCCGAGGCTGAATGTCCTTGACTGCTGAAGTGTTCCCCGACTGGGAGGTAACAATCCTGCCTGGCGATTGTTGCGCGGTGCTCGTTCATACGTTGTCTCAGTGTCTGCATGGTCTCGCCGATGTACCATGCCGCGGTGCATTCTTTCCTGCAACGTATGAGGTAGACAACGTTGGCCGAGTCACATGAGTATGTACCATGTACCTGGTGGGTAGTGTCCTCACGTGTGATGGTGGTATCTGTGTTGATGATCTGGCATGTCTTGCAGAGTTTGCCGTGGCAGGGTTGTGTGGTGTCGTGGTCGCTGTTATCCTGAAAGCTGGGTAATTTGCTGCGAACGATGGTACTTCTGAGGTTAGGCGGCTGTTTGAAGGCAAGTAGTGGAGGCGTGGGGATGGCCTTAGCGAGGTGTTTGTCGTCATCGATGACATGTTGAAGGCTGCGAAGAACATGGCGTAGTTTCTCCGCTCCGGGGAAGTACTGGACGACGTAGGGTACCCTGTTGGTTGTGTCCCGTGTTTGCCTTCTGAGGAGGTCTATGCGATTTTTCGCTGTGGCCCGTCGGAACTGTCGATCGATGAGTCGAGCGTCATATCCCGTTCTTACGAGGGCGTTTTTCAGCGTCCGTAGGTGTCCATCGCGTTCCTCCTCGTCTGAGCAGATCCTGTGTATTCGCAGGGCTTGTCCATAGGGGATGGCTTCTTTAACGTGGTTAGGGTGGAAGCTGGAGAAGTGGAGCATCGTGAGGTTGTCCGTGGGCTTGCGGTAGAGTGAAGTGCTGAGGTGTCCGTCTTTGATGGAGATTCGTGTGTCCAGGAATGAAACCGATTCTGAGGAGTAGTCCATGGTGAGTTTGATGGTGGGATGGAACTTGTTTATGTTCATGCAGGCTCATTTTCTGAATGGCAGGCAGTAACAAGTGGGGTACCACAGGGATCTGTCCTGGGTCCCCAGCTGTTCACAATTTATATTAATGACCTGGATCAGGGAGTCGAATGCAGCATTTCCAAATTTGCAGACGACACTAAACTAGGAGGGGGGGTGGGCTCAGAGGAGGAGACCAGGAAGCTCCAGAGCGATTTGGACAGACTGGGTGATTGGGCGGATAAATGGCAGATGCACTATAATGTGGACAAGTGCGAAGTTATCCACCTTGGGTGCAGGAACGGGAGGGCAAATTATTATTTAAATGGCAATAAATTGGGAGAGGGGGAAGTACAGAGAGACCTGGGTGTTCTTGTACACCAGTCACTGAAGGCGAGCATGCAGGTGCAACAGGCGGTCAAGAAGGCAAACGGTATGCTGGCCTTCATAGCAAAAGGGTTGGAATACAGGAACAGGGATACCTTGCTGCAGCTGTACAGGGCACTGGTGAGACCACACCTCGAGTACTGTGTACAGTTTTGGTCGCCTCATCTGAGGAAAGATGTTCTTGCCATGGAGGGGGTGCAGCGGCGATTCACCAGGCTGATACCAGGAATGGCGGGATTGACCTATGAGGAGAGACTATGTAGTTTAGGGATGTACACACTGGAGTTTAGAAGATTGAGAGGGGACCTCATAGAAGTGTATAAAATTCTGACAGGTCTAGACAGATTAGATGCAGAAGGAATGTTTCCCTTGGCGGGTGAGAACAGAACTAGAGGACATAATTTAAGGATAAGGGCTAAACCATTTAGGACAGAAATGAGGGGGAATTTCTTCACTCAGAGAGTGGTGAACCTGTGGAACTCATTGCCACAGAGGGCAGTGTACGCCAGCTCATTAAATATATTTAAGAGGGAATTAGATATATTTCTACAGGCAAAAGGGGTTAAGGGTTACGGAGAGAAGGCGGGGACGGGATACTGAATTGAAGGATCAGCCATGATCTCATTAAATGGCGGAGCAGGCTCGAAGGGCCGGATGGCCTACTCCTGCTCCTATCTTCTATGTATCTATGTATCTATGTATGTTATCGTGTAGTCTTTTCAGTGATCCTTCGCCATGGGTCCAAAGGAAGAAAATGTCGTCGATGTATCTGGTGTACAGCGTTGGCTGGAGGTCCTGTGCAGCGAAGAAGTCTTGCTCGAACTTGTGCATGAAGATGTTGGCGTATTGGGGTGCGAATTTGGTCCCCGTGGCTGTTCCGTGTGTTTGGGTAAAAAAATGGTTGTCGAAGGTGAAGACATTGTGGTCAAGGATGAAGTGGATGAGTTGTAGGATGGCGTCTGGAGATTGGCTGTTGTTGGTGTTGAGTACTGAGGCTGTCGCAGCGATGCCGTCATCGTGGGGGATACTGGTGTAGAGTGCCGATACGTCCATCGTGGCGAGGAGTGTTCCTGGTTCAACTGGTCCGTGGGTGCTGAGTTTCTGTAAGAAGTCTGTAGTGTCGTGACAGAAGCTGGGGGTTCCCTGTACGATGGGTTTCAGAATGCCCTCGACGTATCCAGAGAGGTTCTCACACAGGGTTCCGTTGCCTGATACGATAGGACGTCCGGGTATGTTGGCTTTGTGTATCTTTGGGAGGCAGTAGAAGTCTCCCACGCGGGGAGTACGTGGGATGAGAGCGCGTAGGATGTTTTGAAGGTCTGGATCGAAGGTCTTGATCAGTCTATTGAGTTGGCGGGTGTGTTCTTTGGTCGGATCTGCAGGTAGCTGTCTGTAGTGTTCCTGGTTGTCCAGTTGTCGGTATGCTTCTTTACAATAGTCCGTTCTGTTCTGTATGACGATGGCTCCTCCTTTGTCCGCTGGTTTGATGACAATGTTGCGGTTGGTCTTGAGAGCGTGGATGGCGTTGCGTTGTGCTCGGGTGACATTCTGGACTGTCTTGTGAGTGCGGCTGATGAATCTGGCGTTGATGCATCTCCTGACAGCTTGAGCATACATGTCAAGCTTGGGGCAGCGACCCAGGGACTCGCAGTGCAGCAACCGAAGAAAAAAGAGTCAAACTGGACCCCTCCGGAGGGTCGCTGCCCCAAGCTTGACATGTATGCTCAAGCTGTCAGGAGATGCATCAACGCCAGATTCATCAGCCGCACTCACAAGACAGTCCAGAATGTCACCCGAGCACAACGCAACGCCATCCACGCTCTCAAGACCAACCGCAACATTGTCATCAAACCAGCGGACAAAGGAGGAGCCATCGTCATACAGAACAGAACGGACTATTGTAAAGAAGCATACCGACAACTGGACAACCAGGAACACTACAGACAGCTACCCGCAGATCCGACCAAAGAACACACCCGCCAACTCAATAGACTGATCAAGACCTTCGATCCAGACCTTCAAAACATCCTACGCGCTCTCATCCCACGTACTCCCCGCGTGGGAGACTTCTACTGCCTCCCAAAGATACACAAAGCCAACACACCCGGACGTCCTATCGTATCAGGCAACGGAACCCTGTGTGAGAACCTCTCTGGATACGTCGAGGGCATTCTGAAACCCATCGTACAGGGAACCCCCAGCTTCTGTCGCGACACTACAGACTTCTTACAGAAACTCAGCACCCACGGACCAGTTGAACCAGGAACACTCCTCGCCACGATGGACGTATCGGCACTCTACACCAGTATCCCCCACGATGACGGCATCGCTGCGACAGCCTCAGTACTCAACACCAACAACAGCCAATCTCCAGACGCCATCCTACAACTCATCCACTTCATCCTTGACCACAATGTCTTCACCTTCGACAACCATTTTTTTACCCAAACACACGGAACAGCCACGGGGACCAAATTCGCACCCCAATACGCCAACATCTTCATGCACAAGTTCGAGCAAGACTTCTTCGCTGCACAGGACCTCCAGCCAACGCTGTACACCAGATACATCGACGACATTTTCTTCCTTTGGACCCATGGCGAAGGATCACTGAAAAGACTACACGATAACATAAACAAGTTCCATCCCACCATCAAACTCACCATGGACTACTCCTCAGAATCGGTTTCATTCCTGGACACACGAATCTCCATCAAAGACGGACACCTCAGCACTTCACTCTACCGCAAGCCCACGGACAACCTCACGATGCTCCACTTCTCCAGCTTCCACCCTAACCACGTTAAAGAAGCCATCCCCTATGGACAAGCCCTGCGAATACACAGGATCTGCTCAGACGAGGAGGAACGCGATGGACACCTACGGACGCTGAAAAACGCCCTCGTAAGAACGGGATATGACGCTCGACTCATCGATCGACAGTTCCGACGGGCCACAGCGAAAAATCGCATAGACCTCCTCAGAAGGCAAACACGGGACACAACCAACAGGGTACCCTACGTCGTCCAGTACTTCCCCGGAGCGGAGAAACTACGCCATGTTCTTCGCAGCCTTCAACATGTCATCGATGACGACAAACACCTCGCTAAGGCCATCCCCACGCCTCCACTACTTGTCTTCAAACAGCCGCCTAACCTCAAAAGTACCATCGTTCGCAGCAAATTACCCAGCTTTCAGGATAACAGCGACCACGACACCACACAACCCTGCCACGGCAAACTCTGCAAGACATGCCAGATCATCAACACAGATACCACCATCACACGTGAGGACACTACCCACCAGGTACATGGTACATACTCATGTGACTCGGCCAACGTTGTCTACCTCATACGTTGCAGGAAAGAATGCACCGCGGCATGGTACATCGGCGAGACCATGCAGACACTGAGACAACGTATGAACGAGCACCGCGCAACAATCGCCAGGCAGGATTGTTACCTCCCAGTCGGGGAACACTTCAGCAGTCAAGGACATTCAGCCTCGGATCTGCGGGTAAGCGTTCTCCAAGGCAACCTTAGAAACACACGACAACGCAAAATCATCGAGCAGAAACTGATAGCCAAGTTCCGCACTCATGAAGACGGTCTCAACCGGGATCTTGGGTTCATGTCACGATACATGACGTGATCCGGACTCGAGTCGTCGTTGGCTTGTTCACAGATGTGATTCCAAGTAAAAAAAGTAAAAATTTTCCCAGTAAAAAAGTAAAAATTTTAAAGCTTTTCGTTTTACATACAGACGGCAGCTTTTGACACGTTAGACCCCCTGCGACTCCACCTCATTGTCTCAGTTGTATCTTACTATGTCTTTGATGTGGTACCTTCCTGGCTGACCTGATTAACTTTATCACACCTCGGCAGATAGTCAGGATGATTTAATTTAGTTGTCTGCAATTGTAAGGTACACATGCTTTGTTCTCTATCTATATATGCTTTGGCGATTCTGTATCTATTTACTTCACCTGAGGAAGGGGCAATCGATAGCTCCGAAAGCTTGTGATTTCAAATAAAACTGTTGGACTATAACCTGGTGTTGTGCGACCTCTCAATTTTGTAATATGGAAACAGACTACATTAGAAACATTCCAATCTTTAAAAATATAATTGTTTCACATAGGAAAAAGTGTAGTAAACATTACAGGCCAATAAAACATTACCTCACATTACCACAGGTCAAATGCTGGACAGTTCTGAGAGGCTCCATGAAGAACTAACTCGGAGTTATGGAAATATGCATTTTTTACATCAAATTTATAAAGATGACACATTCTTGCACAGGATTTGCACTTGGTAATCATAAAGCTTAGGTTCAAATCTCAAAATCAACAAATATAAATTGTCAATTGTATAGTTCCAGAAATTGATCAAAAATAACTGAAACACAGGAAAGCACATCTCAGAACTGATTAATAAAATAAAAACAATGTAAAACTAAGAAACGTTAGTGAAGTATCAAAGCATAGGTTGCCATCAAGTTGGGAAAAGATGAGATAAGACAAGGTAAATCTTTTAAGTACAGGTTAGATTAAGCCGAGCATGGGTTTTAGAAACCTGCAGATTGTAACTGTTATGGTTTGGGTTTTTACACTAGAAATTCCTTAGGTTCAGTATCAACGACCACTCCTCTAAGAGGGCCTCACATCCCCTATCAACCAGAGTGGTCCTTTATCTGTCCAATATTTAGGCAAATGTAGTGAGACATCAGAATTTGAACAGAGAAACTTTGCCACTATATTCCAAATTAAACCAGACAACTTTATTTAACACTAAACTGTTAAAGGAACAGTATTTGGTAAAAAGTGCATTTACATTCATTAAAACTTTACTATTCTCCTTAAAATGACAAAATAAAAACGATGGTTCTCCTAGGTTCATCTTAAAACTGATCCTGGAAACACTCTTGCTCACTTTCTAAGTGGGAAACACTTCTACAGTGACTGATTTACCCTAGAGTCTCTCTACTAGTTTCAAATTGTCTGACTGTTGACTGGCATAAAGTCAGTCACACATATATCAATTAAATCCTTTAACGATATACTTAAACAAAGAACATTAAGACTGTATATCTCCCAAGGACACAGTGTCAATTACAATGGCGATTTGAAATGAATGGAGTCGCTTTATTCATTGAACTGTGTCAAATATTTGAATGACCTGTTAGAGAAATCCCATAAAATGCAATGAGAACAATTAAACCATGCAGACCAGGCTCATCTCTACCTTGCCCTCCAGTGTGAAAATTAGCCAGACTGTATTGTGTATTCAATACAACCTTCAGAAATAGCTAGCAGTTACTGCCCTTCAAACTTGCGTGTGTTGTGACCAACAAGATAGAATCAAACGAGAAATCTGACAAAGACATTTTTGTCACAGAGAAGACAGAGGTAGAAAGGAATTCCATAATTTTGAGGTCCAAAGAAAGTATGAGTTTGAGTAAGAAATAGGGTGATGCATTCAGCACAGAGGAAATGCATTTAGAGGGATCATTCATCGGATGAGCTTATTTTGTATCTTGCACATGAGTGTGAGAGAGGTGTTAGAAGAGCTTCCCAGATATTGCGGGGGGAGGGGGGGGGAGAGAGGGGAAGGGCGCAGAGGGAGGGGAGGGCAGTATTCAAGATTTGAACTGGCTTTAGCATTATGGAAAGTTAAGAGTTGTTAATAGAAAATAAATGTTTAACAGGAAAGAGGAAACCAAGGTCCAGCTTTAGCAACAGAGGGGATGTGAGAGTTCCACATGTGATCGGGGAAACAGTTGTTCAAAGTGCAGCATCTCTTAAAGAACAAAGATAATTAGAGTAACTCCGTGTTGAACTAAATGGCCCAAAAATTAGTGAGGGAGCCTTCGTGCGGGGGTAAGGCTTCCCCGCGATATCTCACTGCGCGCCGGCTTTTTCATTCCCAGCTCGCACGAACTTGATGTTCTAGACAGCAGCTGGGCAGTGCTTGCGTATCTCACAGGCGCAGTTAATTCGTGCGAGCTGTGGGATCACGTGATTCAGTTAGAGCCAATGGCAGCACACCATCTTTCATTCATAGTTTTCACAATCAAGTGCTGTGAAAGCTATGAATCTATACCCCCCCAAAAGAACAGCTAAACCTCAATTAAATTTTTTTTAAAAACCATCACATTAATAAAATAAGTATAGTTAAATAAATTAACCACTTTAAACAAAAAATTAAATTTTTGAAAAAATTTAAAATCTTTTAAAAAGTTATAAAAATAAACTTACCTTTCTTTAAAGTCTCTAAAAAAGATATACCTGTTGAAAAAAATTCAAAATAATACTTAATTAACTACTTACCTTGTTAAAAGAGGGTCTTATGCCTCCTTTCTTTATGTGCAAAATCTTCCATGCTTACCTGCGCGTTCAAAGCACTAAGTGCACTGCGTGCGCGCAGCCTGTAGCTAGGAACCGCCCCCTTTTGAAATCACCAAGTGCCGGTTTTCAGCGCATGCGCAGTGCATGCAGAAAACCGGCAATTGGAGACAGAATACGCGAGAGTACACAGTGCGTACTCTCGCGTAGAGGCACTAATTTTTGGGCCAATATCTCAGAGAATATCTTAAAATGAGGTGACCAATGATGATGGCAATTGATGGAAACACAATCTGCACCAACCGATTGTGTTGTAGTATCTCACCCACCCAAGATTTTTGTTGAAGGTGTGGACATCTCATAATAATTGTCGTTCCATTTCATTTTGTGTGCCTCACTGTTCCTGGTTTTATGTCTGCTTCCTTTCTGCTACAGTTACTTCAGATCATTAGCATGCTTATAAAAAGCAAATGCTCACAATAAATTATGATCAACGTTAAAATTTTTTGTGTCTGCTTCTGTTTGTAACTAGAGGAATTACTGTGTCCAACTGTAAGACGAGGCTAAGATAATATCACAGGTACAATTGGAGCACTTCATGGTTCCTGGACTTTCAGTGTGTGCGTTAATTGTAGCTGTATCGAGGAAGGGGCTGGATAGTGCACTGTCTTTCACCTCTGGAACCTGGGTGAAGTCCTGCTTTGCTGGCTGTATGAATCCTCTTGTAAAATGAGTTTGAATGATCTCACCCCACCCAACTCCTGGTGGGGAGAATTCCACAGTGTAAACTGCCCATTATTTCCCACTGATTGTACTTCAGCCACAGGAAGGGTGGCTGGGAAATGAAATGTCTCACTGGTGCAGTATGAGGTGCTCTTCTGAGGATGAGTGTAAAATAGGAAGACATAAAGGAGCAGAGAAAATAATTCAAATCTTAGAACGAAGGCCAAATTTAAACAAACAGACAGTTTAAAACAAAATGTTTATTTCTAGTGTGGGAACAAAACACTGCTTGAAATTAATAAAACCATGGTTATATAAGCTGACAGAAATTGAATCCCTGTGATGGCAAATATGCTGATCTTGAGGCAGTTGAACAATTTTTAGGTTTGGGAAGCTGGCTGAGAGTACGCTTATCGTACGTTTCAGGCTGTACATTGGGTGTTGGTGTGTTGTGCATCTGGAGTGAATCAGATTGAACGTATGCATCTCAGTGACTAGTTGTCAGTCACCACGAACAATGCCAACACAGAAAAGAAACCACAGATAGGACTCTTCAACCTTTACAAAGCACACAACCAGAAGACAGTAACAGTCACTTCCACGCATGTCGAAAATAAAACATTACCTCATGTTATTGGGCTTTTCGGATTTTTTGAAGTCTTGTTTGTTGCTTTCTGCTGCTTCCTTTTCGATGCTGTTGTTAGGACTCAATTGGCTGTAAAGAAATATGATAAAATACAGTCCGGCCCCCAGCACTTTCAACATTAGTAGTGTTACATAAAAGTAAAGAAACAATGAAAATTTGTTCTGTTTAGAGGAATAGTCCAATCTATCAACGGGTATTTAATGTACCATGTACGTGTCAGCTAATGAATTCTTCCACGTATTCAAGATCTGCCTGAAGCTAAGTTCTCCTGCACCACGATTACCCAAACATTCAGGACCTTTACCAGGATTACAATCAATTCAGATTACTTAATTCCTATGGCTCCCAACAGAGATGCATCTGGATGTTTGGGTTGGCCAATGAATTGACCACTTTTTTTTGTACTGCACCATCAGGCGTACTACCCCCTAGGCTGCCCAGATCCAGATGATATCAAAAACAAACCAGTTCTCTGTGCGTCTGAATGAAGAAAATCCAACAATCACAATTTTTTTTGCGGAACTATTTGAGGACATGACAAGATGTAACTGGAGGCAACTTTAACAAGCACAAATCTCACCCTTGTGGCTGCTGGAATGACAAAAGGACCAGAATAAACTGGACTGGATACCAAAGAATACGTCACAGATTTCACATAGTCTAGTGATCCTGGAATCCTCCAAACTCTATTCCTGGAATGGTGTGAATGGTGGTATGCAAGAGCTTTTGGATCTCCTCCAGAGAACTCAGGGGACAGGCAACAAAACTAAAAGAATAGGCTTACTCAAATGCAAGGAAAAGTGGAAATCCTGCAGACTGCAGCGATTAAAAGCAACAAAGGGAGACAAAGAAAGTAATAGCAGGTGCAAAAAGAGAATATGAAAATAAACTTGCAAGGGATATCAAAGCTAAGAGCAAATGTTTTTATAAATATATTAAAAGAAAGAGAGTTGTATAGGGGAATGTGGGCCATAAAGATGGATGCAGGGAAGACTATAATGGACAATAAAAAAATGGCAGACTTGTTAAATGAATACTTTGTATCTGTTTTCAAAGTGCAGGAAGAGGACAAAATATCAGCAATTAATGGATTTAATATGTAAATGATGGCAATGGAGAAAACAATGAGACTTTAGATGACAAATCTCCAGGAACAGCTTCTACTCCAGGGTATTAAAGTAAATAGGTGAGGAAATTGCAGATGCATTAGTCATTATTTTACAAAGCTTTGTAGATTCAGGAATTGTGCCTTTGTATTGGAAAAATATAAATATCATTCCATTATGTAGGAAAGGCGGGAGAGAGAAACTAGGGGCTGGATTTTGTCAGCCCCGAGGAGGCAGGTATGGAGGCGGGACTGCCGGTAAAGTTGCAGGATTTGGGGGCAGGTGGCAAACCCGCCCCCATCCCTCCTCCGTGCCCTTTTGCCAGGAGGCGGGAAGCCGTCCTGCCCCGGGTCCCGTTTCCTCGAGGCGGGAAAGGGATTAAATCCTATTAACTGCCTGTTAACAGATAGTTAACAGGCAGAAAAAAGGATTATCCCTATTTTTAGCACCGAAGTGCAGGCTTCCCGACCTCGGAGAACCCCGCCAGGGTGTAGGAGACAAGAAGGAGGTCTGCGGGGTCTGAAAGTGAGATATAGAGGTGAGTGATGGGTGCAAGTGTGGAGTGGTAAGTATGTGAGGTGAGTGTTAAGTGTTATAAAATGTTCACTTACCTTTGTTTCTGCCTACAGCCTTCAGCCGCTGTGGATCCGGAGTCCCGACATCTTCATTGTAGATTTCACAGACTGGCTGTTGGATCCTCCGAACCAACAGCCAGGTGATTTCTGCAAAGTTGAAAGGTTTGATGAGTCCTGAACACAAGGACTCATCAAACTACACAGAATGTCAGTGTTTGACAGCTTCACAGAGCTCTCATCTCTCACCTCTCATTCTTCTAAATTCCAATGAGTATAGTCTCAACCTGCTCAACCTTTCTTCATAAGTCAACCCCCTCATCTCTGGAATTAACCTAGTGAATCGTCTCTGAACTGCCTCCAATGCAAGTATATCCTTCCTTAAATAAGGAGACCAAAACTGTACGCAGTACTCAAGGTGTGGTCTCACCAATACCTTGTACAGTTGTAGCAGGACTTCCCTGCTTTTATACTCCAACCCCCTTGAAATAAAGGCCAACATTCCATTTGTCTTTTTGATTACTTGCTGTACCTGCATGCTAACTTTTATGTTTCATGCACAAGGACCCCCAGGTCCCTCTGAACTGTAGCATTTTGTAATCTCTCTCCATTTAAATAATAGTTTGCTTTTTTATTTTTCCTGCCAAAGTGGATAACCTTGCACTTTCCCACATTATACTCCATCTGCCAAATGTTTGCCCACTCACCTAGCCTGTCTATATCCCTTCCTGCAGTGCAAAACCAAATTCTTTTAAAGTTGAGAAACATTAGCACCTGGCGCTAATTTCGCGGGAGGCGTAAAGGTACCGAATTTCTCCACCAGAGAGTTGTATATCCAAGGATTTGAGAAAGACAAGTCAGAATATTTTTTAATACTGAGAGACTAGGTGCAATAGAGAACAAAGGGATTTAGGTGTCTATGCACACAAATCACTAAAAGCTACTGCACAGATACAAAAAGTAATCAAAATGGCTATTGGAATGTTAGCCTTTATCTCAAGGGGGTTGAAATTCAAAAGTGAGGAAGTGATGCTTTAGTGGTACAGAGCCTTGGTCAGACCCCATCTGGAGTATTGCAATACTGCAAAACTTCATTTTTGGGCACAGCACCTCAGGAAAGATATACTGCCCTTGGAACGGGTACAGCGCAGATTCAACAGAATGATACCAGAACTTATATTATGAGGACAGGATGCATAAACCTGGCTTGTATTCCTTTGAGGGCTGATCAATTGAGGCATTTAAAATGATTAATTGATTCAATAGGGCAGATACAGAGAAACTATTTCCTCTGGTGGGAGAATCCAGAATGAGGGAAAATATAAAATTACCGCTGGCCATTTAGGAGTGAAATCAGGAAGCACTTTTTCACACAAAAGGTAGTGGAAATCTGGAACTCTCCCCCCAAAAGGCTGTGGATGCTAAGGGTCAATTGAAATTTTCAATATTAACATCGATAGAATTTTGTTAGGTAGGAGTATCAAGGGATATGGAGCAAAGGCGGGTAACTGGAGTTGAGATACAGATCAGCCATGATCTATTTGAATTGCAGAACAGGCTCGAAGGGCTGAATGGTCTCCTCCTGTTCCTATGTAACAGATCCTGGGGACGTACTTTTCCCTTCTTTCCTGAAGAGGTGCTGGCGACACACCCCACTCCTCCAAAAGTAAAACCAGAATTCTTTCTATATCTGACCCTGAAACCCTTTCCTCATTGCTTCAGTGATACGCCTGACCACACAGCACCTAATGACACCTTTCTTCCTGGGAAATAAGTCAGTGCCTGCTTGTTATTTGAAATCATATGATTTGCTCTCCAATAACACTCAATTGCTCTATCCCTCATTAGTCTGCCATGTTATTTGCTGGTTTAACTATGATTATTCAAAGCAGGAAAATTATAGGTGCTTCTATGTTTGAACAGAATACTGTATGAACAGGCTTGCTGGTTTTCCAGGCTAAACTTAGGAAAAATAAACAATGAAACTGGAAAAATTAAACACTGAATCCTGGAAAACATAACTATCAAAACCAAAAAAAGAACTGAATAAACCCACATTAAAACCAGAAAAAATAAGACCTGAAGTAGGAAATAAAAAACAGCAACTGAATCAAAGCTTTTCACAAATCAGCCAAGATCTCATGAATGGCAGAATAGGCTTGAGGGGCTGAAAAGGCCTAGTCCTGTTCCTATGTAAGTTTTGTTAAATCGGAGAAGCTTAGAACACTTTGGGGTAAAAATTGAGTCGCGCCCCATTTGGGGCGCTAACCTCGCCGGGGCGCGACTTTTAGCGCCCCGAAAAAATTAGCGGCCCCGCGCCGGAACTTCAGTGGTTGCGCCCCAAGAGGGAAGCGGGGCGCCACTGGAAGCACCCCGCATCCCTCTTGGGGCGCTGCGAGTGAATATCCTGGCGCTACGTGCCGCAGCGCCACGCGCTGCGGCACATCGCGCCGCGGTATTGCAGGCCTTCCTCCCCTTCTTAAAGGGGAGGGACCCTGCGCAGCGCGAACCGGGGCCCAGCTGGGCCCCCAGGGATCGGGAGTGCCGGCAAAAGAGCCCGGCACTCAAGAGAAGTGCCGGGCTCTTGGAGCGCAGCCGGCACTTCACGGTGGGGGGGCTTCACGGGGGCCGGGGACAGCAACGGGAGCAGGTGCTGGCAGGCGGCCAGCAACAAAAATGGCCGCCTGCCACCTCCCCTTTAAATATCGGCGCCCCGGCCGCACGTACGCCTCCCTGAACCCGTCGGACATAGCGTCTGGCGGTAAATCAGGGGGCGCGACTGAAGATCACGGCCGGGGCGCGAGCGGGGTGCTGCGTACGGCGATGACGTCATCGCCGGCGGCGCAGCGCCACAGGGCGCTACCGGCTGCCGCCGCCGCTAACCTCCCACTAAATTTTTCGGGAGGCGTGGGCGGCGCTGCGCCCGGGCGTTAGCTGCTTTACGCCCCATTAGCGCCCTCTTAAGGCGCTAACGGGAGGCGCAAGCAGCTGAATTTTTCCCCCTTTGTATTTAACCAAAGCTTTGGAAGATTTGTTGAAGACTTATAGAGTTGAAGAGGTATAGTTGTAAATGTAAGTGTTACAAAGAAAGTGTAAAGCAGATATCAAAAACACACAGGATGTACACATAGGACTCATCACACTGTCTCCTACACTAACTCATTCTTACTCAGGTCTTAAAGCTGTGAATCTCCCACACTCTACAAAGCTTGGAGTCACCTAATCAATACTTGTTAATTTATGTCATCTTCTCTCCCACTCACCTTTTCTCCGTCTCACTGATGTCCTGCACTATAGGTACTGGCCCTTCATCAAAGTTTCTCAATCAAAAAAACATGTACCTTGACTCATTAGGCCATAGTTCATGTTCACGCTCATTGATGTGACATGGCTTATGAATACTGATGTTATTGGCTGTGCTGAGAGATTTCACTTGTGCTTGCTGGGCATCCTTGATGGTGGCAACTTTCTGCTGGATCTCCCACTGTCTGGCAGCATTACTGATAGCCAAACGCCGCTTCTCCTGTAAAAAAAAACAAGATATATATTTAGCAAAACATTTTTCAGGCAACAAAAGTGATACGAATGAAAGAACATTGTAAAGATAAACCTATACCACTTGTTTTTGTTGATAATCAAACCCATTCTCTTCTGTGGAAGAACCCTATAGCACAGAAGGAGTCCATCTGTTATGTCTGACCTCAGAAAGGTGCTTTACAGCCAATTAAATACTGTTTGAAGTGTAGTCACTGTTGTAATGTAAAAAAAATTGCCAGCCAATTTGCGCACAGCAAGCTCCCACAAACAACAACGAGATAAATTACCAGATCATCTGTTTTATTGATGTTGGTTGAGGGATTAATGCTAGCCAGGACACCAGGAAAACGCCCTTGCTCTTCTTCGAATTGTGCCATGGTATCCTTTACGACCACGAGAGGGCAGACAGGCCCTCGGTTTAACGTCTCATCCGAAAGACGGTATCTCTGACAGTGCAGCACTCCCTCATAGATGGTTACCCACTTCCCTTCCTCACTAATTCGCTCTGCCTATGAATGGCCATATCCTGGAATGTGCATTCTAGGAACTCCAGTTTTCCATATGTGACTGAGTGGTCCCCAGTTTTCCAGTACAGAAACCTTGAGCTCAAACACTGGCTTTAGGAGATATTTCCCGAACATGTAGTCATCTTGGATACATGATGCATTCAGAACCTCTTGCATTGCACAGGTGCCATTCTTCATGGGCTTCAGCTAGCCCCCCATACTAAACTAAATGTTTTCTTATAACAATGATTTAACCCTTCAAGCATAATTTTAGGCCAATTTCAAGGCTGCACTTTTGCTGAGGCTAAACTCCACACTCTCCTGGCCTTCTGCACCCCATTCATCTCTTGATCCTCAAGACTAACGACTCCATCGAAACACGTAACACACAAGTCATGGTCATGCAGAACATATCTCAAAACAATTCTTTTATAGATGCATAGCAGGTCTGGGATAGAATTTAAAAAGCTTTCAACTGGTTGAATCTCTGGGCACTTTGGCTTCTCTGCTCCCAGGAATTCCTGGCCGTACCAACTAAGCTCTATCAAGTTGGTGTTTTCCAGACAATAGGGGAATAGCTAGCTGGTTTAAACTGACGTGGAGTTGGCCAGCAGGCTGCTTTAGGATTCTCTGTTATTTACCTGACTGGGAATATAGAACAGGCAACCTCTAGGTTTCACAGTAGCATTAGGGGCCCTTAAATGATTTTATGAAACCTTAGAGGAACACAGCCCCTATTCCAGAGAGGGAATAAAGAATTCTTACGGGAAAATGGAGGTTGGCAGGAATAAATGTGGTCTCAAACATAGATCGGAGGGCAATATAATTCTTCTTGCTTATTACAGTATTTATACGATTAGCACTTTAAAAAAAAATTAATACACAGGATGTGGGTGTTACTCGCAAGGGTGGCATTTACTGCCCATCCCTAGTTACCCGAGAAAGTATGACATCACTGAGTGGCTTGCTAGGCCACTTCAGAGGGCAGTTAAGAGTCAACCACGTTGGTGTGGGACTGTAGTCACATATATGCTAGACCAGGTAAGAACAGCAGATTCCTTGCCTAAGGACATTTGAGTTTACAACAACCTGAAGCTTCATAGTCACTTTTTCTGAAACCAGCCTGTTATTTCCAGATATTTTTAACTGAATTCTCAAACTGCCATGGTGGGATATGAATTCACGTTAGCTGGATTATTAGAACAGGCCTTTGGACTACTAGTCCAGTAATGTAATCAATACACTACCATCCCCTGGATAATGTGCATGTATTCAAGTTAGGTTGGTACTGTTCAATAAATTTTGGAAGAATCCCCCCTAATTTGGCTACTTTCCCCCCCCCCCCCCAAAAGTATTTTCTAGAACTGATTAAAGAGCACATCAATTTCATTAAAATTCTTGGATAGACACACTGCGGGGGGATTTTAATGCCTCCTCCCCCACCCCGCTCCCTCCCCGTAAATATCGGGGCCACTGACAGTGTTTCCTCTGAGCCTAAATCCTCAACAGTCCTGAACAGATTTTATGTTTCTCCTGCTAGACTAAATAGAGTGGGTATAAATTCTCATCTATACTGCTGAAGATCTGAGGAAAAGGAGGCTTTTGAAATGTGATAGGATCTCATTTCTGGAGAGTGGTGACTAAACTTCTGTCCAAACCACAACAAATCTGAGCAGTTCTGAAGCTGAGGCTGTGTCTCAGGAGACCCAGCCTTCTGTGTGGCCCTGTATGTTTTGTACTTTGTCATTTTTTGGTATAATTTCAATAAAGTTAGAAAGTATCACAGCACTCAGACAATCTCATTATCATCCCATCTGTATTAAAGCTGCAGTCTGAGCACATTATTTCATCTGGATCCACCAGCTAGAGTTGGGGGTTAAATTTAAGTGACAGTTTTTGTCGAAATTGAAGTTGGAATCAACACAATATTAGTGCTTTTGCTGGGGGTTTACTCCGCATATCCATGACATTGTGGGAAAGACATTCCTTCTAATATTAATTCGTGTTTAAGACTTGTTAATGTGATACTTGTGTCTCTAGTTGTGTGCTCAAGAGCCAAGTTGAATAGCTTGCTTACACCTACATTATCAAACTCTCTCGCAGTATTTTAAATCTAGATCACATCACTTCTCAGTCTTCTTTTCTCAAATGGTCAGAAGTTCAACTTTGCGAGGCTCTCTTCCCTAACATTGAGTTGAGTCCCAGAATCACCCTCAATGTTCTTCTGTGAACTCTCTGCAATGCATTAATATCCCTTTGAAGGTGCCTCAAGTTGCACACACTATTCCAAATATGGCCTCACCAGTGATCTGTATAATGTTAGAATAACCTGCTTTGACAGTCAAATAACCTTATGATGTATCCCAGTACATGATTAGAATTGCTTATAGCAGCTTCACACTGACTGGATACTTTCAGAAATATTCACAAATCACACCCATTTTCACATTTGTTAATGGATATACTTTCATGTATATGCTTCCTGCTTCCTGTCCCATTGCACATTAGCCTACATTTCTCCACATTAAGTCCATCTGCCATCCCTTAATCCATCCCCTCAGCTGTTCCAGATCCCTTAGAAGCTCTCTATTACTAGTCACCTGGCCACACAGCTTGATGTCAGCATAACATTACAAGAAATTCCTTCTCCTTATCAGTTATGTGAAGTATGAATAGCAGGGTACACTGAACAAACCGGGAAAACTCACTTGGTGCTGCAGTTTATTGACGTTTCATGTGTGAAGGCAGGCTGGTGACAGAGACTGTATTCTGCTGGTGACAGAGACTGTATTCTGCTGGTGACAGAGACTGTATTCTGCTGGTGGCAGTGACTGTATTCTGCTGGTGATAGAGACTGTATTCTGCTGGTGGCAGTGACTGTATTCTGCTGGTGACAGAGACTGTATTCTGCTGGTGGCAGTGACTGTATTCTGCTGGTGGCAGTGACTGTATTCTGCTGGTGATAGAGACTGTATTCTGCTGGTGGCAGCGACTGTATACTGCTGGTGATAGAGACTGTATTCTGCTGGTGATAGAGACTGTATTCTGCTGGTGGCAGCGACTGTATTCTGCTGGTGGCAGTGACTGTATACTGCTGGTGATAGAGACTGTATTCTGCTGGTGGCAGTGACTGTATTCTGCTGGTGACGGACCGTATTCTGCTGGTGGCAGTGACTGTATTCTGCTGGTGGCAGTGACCGTATTCTTCTGGTGGCGGACCGTATTCTGCTGGTGGCAGTGACTGTATTCTGCTGGTGGCAGTGACTGTATTCTGCTGGTGGCAGTGACTGTATTCTGCTGGTGGCAGTGACTGTATTCTGCTGGTGGCAGTGACTGTATTCTGCTGGTGGCACTGACTGTATTCTGCTAGTGGCAGTGACTGTATTCTGCTGGTGGCAGTGACTGTGTTCTGCTGGTGGCAGTGACTGTATTCTGCTGGTGGCAGTGACTGTATTCTGCTGGTGGCAGTGACTGTGTTCTGCTGGTGGCAGTGACTGTATTCTGCTGGTGGCGGACCGTATTCTGCTGGTGGCAGTGACTGTATTCTGCTGGTGGCAGTGACTGTTATCTGCTGGTGGCAGGGACTGTATTCTGCTGGTGGCAGTGACTGTATTCTGCTAGTGGCAGTGACTGTATTCTGCTGGTGGCAGTGACTGTGTTCTGCTGGTGGCAGTGACTGTATTCTGCTGGTGGCAGTGACTGTATTCTGCTGGTGGCAGTGACTGTATTCTGCTGGTGGCAGTGACTGTATTCTGCTGGTGGCAGTGACTGTATTCTGCTGGTGGCAGTGACTGTATTCTGCTGGTGGCAGTGACTGTATTCTGCTGGTGGCGGACCGTATTCTGCTGGTGGCAGTGACTGTATTCTGCTGGTGGCAGTGACTGTATTCTGCTAGTGGCAGTGACCGTATTCTTCTGGTGGCAGTGACTGTATTCTGCTGGTGGCAGTGACTGTATTCTGCTGGTGGCAGTGACCGTATTCTTCTGGTGGCAGTGACTGTGTTCTGCTGGTGGCAGTGACTGTATTCTGCTGGTGGCAGTGACTGTATTCTGCTAGTGGCAGTGACCGTATTCTTCTGGTGGCAGTGACTGTGTTCTGCTGGTGGCAGTGACTGTATTCTTCTGGTGGCAGTGACTGTATTCTGCTGGTGGCAGTGACTGTATTTTGCTGGTGAGAGGAACCTTACTGCCCTGTGCACCTCATGTCCTCATCCTGTATTTATGCAGCTTAAATTTTTTTCTGCATTTCACTTTTTCTGTTTATGCCTGGTTTCTAGGGTAATCATGTTGTCTACTTTAAGTTACAGAGACTTAAAAACAGTTTTAGATGAGGAAAGGGAAACAAGAGAATTAAATTAAAGAGCTGAACAAATGGAGTTAAATATTAAGTGTGCATTTAGTCAGTTTTTAGACCTTTCAGTACCTCACTGAAACATGTTAGTCCCCTGATCTAATTGGATGTCCAAGGTGTAGAAAGGAAGGATACAAGCTTTACCTTCAACTCTGAAGTGAGGCCTCGGCCAATATTTATTGGTGCTAGTATCATCAGGACCTAGTTGGATGGATTATCCACATATACTGACTAACCTATGACATTAAACAACATTTGTTTACATCTGATAATGCAAAAATATAAAAATATAATAAACTAGTATTTTAAAATAGAAACTCTATGCAGGCTTACTGGGTAAAAATTCTTTGGAAACAAAACTATTAGTAACTGATATTTTCCAGGCTAGTCCAACCCTTTATGGGCACTTTGGAGATTTCTAGAATCACTGACCTGTGCAATTTCCAGATACAAGTTCCTTGATCTGCAGTGTCTTATACACACTACTAATGGGAGAGCATAACTGCACTGTGACATTTTATACTACAATTCCAAACTTTAGACATTGTCTCAGACCTCTAAGTGCTAATTCCCTTCATCCACTCTGAGCTCTACTGTGTAAAAACAAGTGAAACACAAGAAAGTCCAAGAGAAAAATAGAAAATGAGAATCATTTATGAGTTTATTAAAACTATTCAACATCTTTAAAACTCTTCACATTTTGCATCATGCCCTTCATATGTGATTAATCATTCTATGCAAGTAATACAAACAGATCTGTCTACACAGTGCTGACTTCAAAGACCCCAAATTTGGTAATTTCTCAAAGTTATGACTGCAATTAAAGAAATTTTCAATATTTTCCTCTGATCAAATCAGTCAAGACATTTAAGTAAAAGAAATACTATTTATGGAAACAGTATATCACAAGTAAACATTATAGATATAAAATAAAGAGAGAAATGTTTGCTGAAAGCACTTTCCTTCACTAAAGATACTGATTGTGGCTAACATCTGGATGGATTTATAGTCTGTTACTGTATGATACATCATGTACTCAACAGATATTTCTCTCCCCCCTCCCCCCCCCCTACTATTGCTGTCACCATGCTCCCTCCTTCAGCAGGGAGGAAGGAACCAATCCAAGCTGTAAATACCTCTTCTGTAAGAAGGAAAAACGTACAGATGAACACACAATAATTGAAAAAACATTTACTGGAATGTATCTTGCTGCATGATTTAAAAAATATATGAAACCATATGTGGCATTTTATTTCCTTTCTGTTATGATAGATTATTTTTGGCAGAAATTCTACCTCAACGAAACTGCAGAACAAACAGCACATAAACATATACGAACTGCACAAGAAGCAGTGCCACATCTCTAATCTTCTACAGTGTACCCATTGGCAACCGTATCCCTCCCCTCCTTCCCCACCTCACACACTTATTAAAAGGCTCTCTTATTTTTATCGCTTTCTATAGAAATACAGACTTGAATGTTGTTGTTGAAATGGTGAGACTTTAAAACATTGGTTTTCCTTTTACTGGTTATATACTTGTCTCTTTAATACCACACAGTACTCTTCCAAGTCAACGTTTTTCAATGTGATGAAAATCGGGCTAGACTCAAAAAAGCGTACAAAGACATCAGGCTAATTTGTAGAACAGCTAAACAGGTAACAAGCTAACAGCCTGTCAGATTCAATGGACTAACTATGCAGATAGTGGTCAGGAAGTTATCATGCTTCTAGTGAGGAATCAATGTGAATGACTTTGCAGTTAAAAAGTACTAGCCTATTAAGGCCATCATATCTCACTGCAGCAATCTGTAAATGAGGTGTCTATTAAGACCCATAAACAGGTTTTAATAAAGGAAAAGCTCAAACTGTGTTATTTTAATGAGAACCTATTTTAATTCTGAAACTACAGTAAGCAGAAATACACTATGATCAAAATACTCAATTTTTGTCACAATGGTCAAAGCCCAAGTTAACTAATTCCCTGTGAGCTGGAGGATGCAAGCAGAAAACTAACTAGCCTCAGTTAAGATTTGACATTAGAAAGATTTAGCCCCCCGCTCTCAGAGTAGTGGATGTGAAACAGAGTACCAATTCGCCCCTTTAAAGAGGAGCTGGATAAATATCAGGTTAGGATTGGAATTAGGGTAATGAGAAGTCTGGTTGGAGATGATTAATTCTTCTATGGAATATACATAAGATATACAGCACAGAAACAGGCCATTCCGCTCAACCAGTCCATGCTGGGGTTTATGCTCCACTCGAGCCTCCTAACATAGAAGATAGGAGCAGGAGTAGGCCATTCGGCCCCTCTAGCCTGCTCCGCCATTCAATGCGATCATGGTTGATCATCCAAATTCAGAACCCTGTCCCTGCTTTCTCCCCATATCCCTTGATCCCTTTAGCCTTAAGAAATATAGCCAACTCCTTCTTGAATATATTTAATGAATTGGCCTCTACTGCCTTCTGTGGTAGAGAATTCCACAGGTTCACCACTCTCTGGGTGAAGAAATTCCTCCTCATTTCTGTCCTAAATGGCTTACCCCTTATCCTTAGACTGTGACCCCTGGTTCTGGACTCCCCGACCATCGGGAACATCCTTCCTGCATCTAGTCTGTCTAGTCCTGTCAGAATTTTATAAGTTTCAATGAGATCCCCTCTCATTCTTCTAAACTCCAGCGACCCAATCTCTCCTCATACGTCATTCCTGCCATCCCAGGTATCAGCCTGGTGAATCTTCGCTGAACTCCTTCCATGGCAAGAACCTCCTGTCTTTCCTCATCTAACTCTATCAGCATAACCCTCTATTCCCTTCTCCCTCATATGCTTATCTAGTCTCCCCTTAAATGGTCCCAGCAGTGATCCTTGTGGGACACCACTTTCCACCTTCTACCACTCTGAATAGCTACCCTTGATCCCTACTCTCTGCTTTCTGTCTTGAAGCCAGCTAGCTATCCATTCTGCTACTTGTCCCTGACTCCGCATTCTCTGACTTTATTCATTAGTCTATTATGTGGTACCTTCTCAAAGGCCTTTTGGAAATCTAGATAAATTACATCTACTGCATTACCCTCGTCTACTCTCTCTATTACCTCTTCAAAGAATTCAATGAGGTTGGTCAAGCAAGACTTTACCTTTTGAAATCCATGCTGACTATTCATTATTATCTTTTTGGTTTCTAGATGTTCTATCTTTTCCTTTAGTAGGGATTCCATTATTGTTCCTACCACTGATGTTAAGCTGACTAGTCTATAGTACCCTGGACATTTTTTTTTGTTCTATCTCCCTTCTTAAATATAGGTATTACGTTAGCTATCTGCCAGTCCTCTGGCACTACACCTTTTTCTAGTGAATTATTAAATATGTGTAATAGTGCCTCTGAACATAAGAACATAAGAAATAGGAGCTGGAGTAGGCTATTTGGCCCTTCGAGCCTGCTCTGTCATTCAACAAGATCATGGCTGATCTTCTACCTCAACTCCACGTTCCCACACTATCCCCATATCCCTCAATTCCCTTCGTTCCCAAAAATTTATCGACCTCTGTCTTGAATATATTCAACGACTGAGCATCCACAGCTCTCTGGGGCAGAGAATTCCAAAGATTCACAATCCTTTAAGTGAAGAAATTTCTCCTCATCTAGTCCTAAATGGCCGACCCCTTATTCTGAGACTGTGACCCTGTGTTCTAAATTCCCCAGCCAGGGGAAACATTTTCCCAGCATTAACCCTGTCAAGTCCCTTAAGAATTTTATATGTTTCAATTAGATCATCTCTCATTCTTATAAACTCTCGGGAATATGGGCCTAGTCAACTCAATCTCTCCTCATAGGGCAATCCCCTCATCCCAGGAACCAGTCTAGTGAACCTTTGTTGCACTCCCTCTAAGGCAAGTATGTCTTTCCTTAAGTAAGGAGACAGAACTGTACACAGTACTCCAGGTGTGGCCTCACCAATGCCCTGTATAATTGTAGTAAGACTTCTTTGAAATGCCATAGCATACAAGGCTACGGACCAAATGCTGGAATATGGGATTAGATTAGACAGGGCTTGATGGCCGGCGCAGACACGATGGGCCGAAGGGCCTCTATCCGTGCTGTATAACTCTATGACTCTTTACTCTTATACTCTAATCCCTTTGTAACAAAAGCTAACATACCATTTGCTTTCCTAATTGCTTGCTGTACCTGCATATTAGCTTTCTGTGATTCATGGACAAGGACACCCAGGTCCCTCTGAATGTAAACATTTCCCAGTCTCTCACCATTCAAAAAAATTCTGCTTTTTTTGTTTTTCCTACCAAAGTAGATAACTTCACACTTCCCCACATTGTATTCCATTTGCCATGTTCTTGCCCACTCAGTCAACCTGTCTATATCTCCCTGCAGCCTCTTTGCATCCTCCTCACAGCTTACTTTCCCGCCTAACTTTGTATCATCAGAAAACTTGGAGACATTACACTCAGTCCCTTCATCTAAGTCATTAATATAGATTGTAAATAGCTGAGTCCCAAGCACTGATCCTTGCGGTACCCCGCTAGTTACAGCCTGCCAACCTGAAAAAGTCCCATTTATTCCTACTCTCTGTTTTCTGTCCATTAACCAAGCCTCAATCCATGCTAATATATTACCCCCAATCCCATGAGTCCTAATTTTGTGTAATAACCTCTTGTGTGGCACCTTATCGAATGCTTTTGAAAATTCAAATACGCTACATCCACTGGTTCCCCCTTATCCATACTACTAGTTATATCTTCAAAAATCTCTAATAAATTATTTAATATTTCTGTCATTTCGCTATCACTGCCTATCCCTATTCCCATCCTGACTTTCCTTTTTTTATTATGTGCCTGTAGAATATTTTACGTTCCTTGATAATTTAATTTCATAGTTCCTCTTTGCCTTCCTAATTGTTCTTTTGACTTCTCTCCTAATCTCTTTGTATTCTCTTTTGTCATGCTCTCCCCTGCTGTCCGTGTACTCAGTTGCTGTCCATGTACTTAGTGGAATATGATGAGATGCTAGCACCACAGAACTTTCATGCCAAGGAATGCAACCAGCCAACTGTGAATAACGTTGGGTGTGAAATTAGATAATTAATCGGGGAGTTTTTGGGTGACAGAGAAAAATTCTGCAGATGAAATGGTTGGTAGAATTGATGATAGAGTGGATTCCACACAGTCTGTGGAGGAACACTTGAAGTCCTTATGATACAGAAAGAAATTATTACAGAAAGCACACTGAACTGGAGCGAAGCCACATTCTCCTTAAGCTGCGGATGGAACAGTCACTGGACCCTCCCCAAATTAATCTTCTGGGATTTTACTTTACTGCCGCACCCAATGCATTCCTTCCAGTGGTAGCAGCTTGAAGGGTGGTGGCTACAGCTCCTTCAGCTGGTTGTCATGCCAGTAATAAGTGTGTACTGACTATTTGCAGAGGAGATTTCCTCACAGGTTGGCCCCATTTTCTGATTATTGTTAGGAAGAGCTACCCAGGGTTTGCTTACACAGTATTCAGTCAGATGTCTAGACTTTCATGCTATGGATTTGGACTAGGTACTACTCCAAAACCAACTTTTTACAGAATGGGTCCATGGAAATAGGCAAAAGTGGCTAACAGAAAAAGCCTTTGATTGTGTCTGCGGACCAAGAGATGGGCTGATGCTTAGTCCAGATACTATCGGACTGATACACAAGCGGAGAGGAAGGTGGGAGAGTCACTTTCTGCAATTACTAGAGCTATGCTTTGATCTTTAACAGACTGCATATTTAAACCAGAAGATTTGTTATGCAATCAATCTTTATTGGTCTCTGGCTCCTGTAACAAGTTCTAGACATCTATCACCATTGTGTGTTTATACTGATAATCTACTTTCAATGTACTCACTTAGTCTTATCTGAAAATGAAAAAAGGATTTTATTTTAGCTCAAGGTAATTTAAAAAGCAATTCTCTCCGATCATTGAGGCAGTATAGAGGGTGCTTTATTAACCCGTGCTGTACCTGCCCAGGGAGTGTTTAATAGAGCAGTGTTGAGGACCTTCACTCTACATCTAATCCATGCTGTACCTGCCCTGGGAGTGTTTGAAGGGACAGTGTAGAGGGAGTTTTAATCTGGATCTAACCTGTGCTATACTTGACCTGCAAATGCTTGTGAATGGACTCAGTTAGAGCAACAGTGCTTCAAAACTTCCATAGAATCTTACAGCTCAGAAGGAGGCCATTTGTCCCATTGTGCCTGTGCCTCTTTGAAAGAGCTAATTATTCACACTTACCTGCTCTTCCCCCATAGCCCTGCAATTTTTTCCATTTCAACTATTTATCCAATTCCCTTTTGAAAGTTACCAGGCCCTAAGCTCTGGAATTCCCTGCCTAAACCTGTCCGCCTCGCTACCTCTCTTTCCTCCTTTAAGACGTTTCTTAAAACCTACCTCTTTGACCAAGCTTTTGGTCACCTGCCCTAATTTATCCTTATGTGGATCGGTGTCAAATTTTTTGTCTTAAAGTACTCCTGTGCAGCGCCTTGGGCCGTTTTACTACGTTAAAGGCGCTATATAAGTACAAGTTGTTGTTACTGAATCTGCTTCCACCACCAGCCGCCTAACCTCAAAAGTACCATCGTTCGCAGCAGATTACCCATCTTTCAGGAGAACAGCAACCAAGACACCACGCAACCCTGCCACGGCAACCTCTGCAAGACATGCCAAATCATGGACACAGATACCATCATCACACGTGAGGACACTACCCACCAGGTACACGGTACATACTCATGTGACTCGGCCAACGTTGTCTACCTGATACGTTGCAGTAAAGGATGCTCCAGAGCATGGTACATCGGCGAGACCATGTAGACACTGAGACAACGTATGAACGGACACCGCGCAACAATCGCCAGGCAGGAGGGTTCCCTCCCAGTCGGGGAACACTTCAGCAGCCAGGGGCATTCAGCCTCGGATCTGCGGGTAAGCGTTCTCCAGGGCGGCCTTCGGGATACACGACAGCGCAAAATTATAGAGCAGAAACTGATAGCCAAGTTCCGCACTCATGAGGATGGCCTCAATCGCGATATCGGGTTCATGTCACGATACAGAACGTGACTTGACATCATGGCCGGTCTTCCCAGGTGTTTTTTTTTTTAAAAAGACTAGCACAAGAACCAACACAAATTGACAGGATATGCAGCCAGCAGGTGGTTTGACACGTTGGACCCCCTGGGACACATCTCATTGTCTTGGCTGTACTCTTAGTGTGTCTTTGATGTAGGGAAATATTTGAATAGATTTTGTCTGTGTTTAAATTGTGAATTCTGGGAGATTCTCTCACTGCTAACTTACCTGAGGAAGGAGCGACAGCTCCGAAAGCTTGTAAAATTAAATAAATCTGTTGGACTATAACCTGGTGTTGTGCGACTTCTCATTTTTGTCCACCCCAGTCCAACGCCGGCATCTCCACATCATGACCACCCTTTCAGGCAGTGCATTCCAGATTATAACAATTCACTATGTAAAAAAATTCTAATTTTCCCCCCGATTCATTTTCCAATTATCTTAAATCTGGGCCCTCTGGTCACCCTGCTCCCACTGGAATCAGTTTCTCCCTATCTACTTTTGCAAAACCCTTTGTAATTTTCAACACCTCTATTAAATCTCCCCATAACGTTCTCTGCTCTAAGGAGAACGATCTCAGCATCTCCAGTCTCTCCACGTAACTGAAGTCCCTCATCACTGGCCTTTCCAAGGCCTTGACATCCTTCCTAAAGTGTGGTGCCTAGAATTGGACGCAATACTACAGCTGAGGCCTCCCCAGTGACTTATAAAAGTTTAGCATAAATCCCTTGCTATTGTACTCTATTCTGCTGTTAATAAAGCCAAGGATCCTGTATGCTTTTTAAACAGTCTTATCCTGCCACCTCTAATCTATTCTGTCATACAGGAATAGGCTATTGATGGTTAGACCATTTTCTAATCAAGAGCACATTATGGGCGTAAGTAGAGGATCCCAGAATTCCATATCACTCAAAATTGTTTTCATAATATTTACCTTCGCTTTTAAGTGTTTCAGTTTAGTTGAATTTTTGAGAGAGGGGCTAGGAACTGTTACATATTCAGCAATTAAGTTGTGAAGGAGGTTCACACTGATATCTCTGTTCTAGCAGGTAATATAACAGAAGTATGACTGTACAGGCAACCATCCATCATTTTCTTGACCTCTCATACTTTAGTTAACAGAACCACACGTGGGAATGCAGTGTTTATCACCAATTCTGTGACTTGAGAGCAGAACCTTAGCTGCAACAGGCTAACTGAGCAGCAGTAATATACTGTGTTTACATTTTTATCAAGTGAATTTGTAATGTAGGTGCTACAGGCACAGGTACACGGGTGCTACAGGCACAGGTGCTACAGGCACAGGTATGCAGGTGCTACAGGCACAGGTACGCAGGTGCTACACATAGAAGTATTAATCACAGGTACATAGATAATACAGACACTTGGATACTACAAGCACAGTAAGTAGGTAATACAGTCACAGCTACTCATGTGCAACACACAGGTATGTAGGTACTACACATGTAGTAGGAGAAAGCAGAACGTGTTGTATGCAATACATGCCATTCTGCATGGTCCAAGATAAATAGAAATCCGGAATTAAAAACAACTCTGAAAAACAGATAAGGCGACATGAGGATAACAAGCCTGATCATCTTCTTAAAACCTGAATCACTTTTTACATAGCAAATTCATTACAGGTTCTATTCAGCAGAGGCACAGGATGTTGGGTTTTAGGATAATCCTTATCCTTCTCTTATATCATAGGCACATGTAGACTCAAGAGATAGAGAGACATCTGATTAATTATATTTACTAATGAACAAACTAATACAACCCATTATATGCAGTATTCATGAGACCAGTACCATCAATACTCACGGACATGGAACTCATCGGGAACAGTAAGCCATGTCACCTTGACTGCTCATGCTAGTCCTATACAAGACTAGGTAAAGTTTATAAAGTGCCCTGGTGTGCAGTATCTTTGTGCAGTTAACTACGTCACTTAAGCATGAGGTTAATATGCAGGTGCATTCTCAGTACATGCAGTTAGTGCGCAAGTACGTTCACTGATACATCATCTCGTTGTCCAATTCCTTCCCCCCATAAACACTAATATATCTGTTTATTGTTCTCCAAACATTCTCCATCCATGAGTGACCACATCTATTCCCAAGGGCTTTCACATCCTTATCTCCTTTAGATATTTATTACAGAGAAACCCATTATTCTTTCACACTCTACCTGTTTTCCAGACACCCTGGCTCCAGTCCATTTATTAAGATTCCCTTTCTCGCATCTTCCCACACCTCAATGCTAGACTCTGTACCTTTGTGTTCAGAGACTAATTGAATGGTGGAAACAGGCTTGAGGGGCTGATTGGCCTCCTCCTGTTCCTATGTGGACAACACCCACTCATAGAAGTGCTCAATGACAGGTATCAGAGGGCAGATTTCATAGTCTTCACTACATGAATCAGTCCAACTGGACACAATAGTCTCCTTCATCCCCACTTGCCAATAAAGAGATATTCCCTCAAACCACTACCCACCTTACCACGTGATAACATAGGAGCCTTCTTTGGCCTGACATCATTTTGCCAATAATCATCACCTGAGTGAATAAGTCAGCACCAAATGAGTGCTCCCTGCCCTGTATCATTGTAATTTTCATGAACAAAGTATAGATAAATGCACATTCAGCTTCAGTACAATAATGGCTAAGTGCAAACAGTCACCCTAATCTTTCCTAACACCGTACTTCCCCTTGGTGCCCAGATGTACCTTTCAGCTCCTATTCTAATGCCACTTCTAAGTTGATTGAATAGGTGGGGGCTCTTTTCTCTCGAAAAAAGGCTGAGGGGTGACCTGATAGAAGTCTAAGATTACAAAAGGGTTTGATAGGGTAGACGTAGAGGAGATGTTTCCACTTGTGGAGGAGACCAGAACTAGGGGCCATCAATATAAGATAGTCAGTCACTCATAAATCCAATAGGGAATTCAGGAGAAACCTCTTTACCCAGAAAGTGGTTAGAATGTGGAACTCGCTACCACAGGGAGTAGTTGAGGCGAATAGTATAGATTCATTTAGAGGAAGCTAGATAAGTACATGAGGGAGAAAGGAATGGAAGGATGTGTTGATCGGGCGAGATGAAGAGGGGTGGGAGGAGGCTCCTGTGGAGGAGGCTCCTGTGGAGCATAAACACCGCATGGACCAGCTGGGCTGAATGGCCTGTTTCAGTGCTGTACATTCTATGTAATTTCACCCAAGGACCATGATTTTGAAAGATAGATGGCTCCTCATGCTGTACAGAAGGGTCATAGGATGGAGGTGGCCTTCAACATGGCAGCTAGCTCCTGGCATGGAGCCGCTGCTGGCTGCATTTCTGGAGGGTGTTCCTGGGCAGCCTGGTCTCAACTCCTATGTTCCACAGTCCTCTGAGGGGAAGTCCCTATATATGCTGCAGTCCTGAGAGATGACAGCATCAGAAGACTTGTGCTCCAGAACTAGTCGCGCCTTTAGCCAAGGTGTTCCAGTATGGCTATAACATTGATTTCTACCCAACAAAGTGAAAAATTGCTGAGGTATGTCCTGTCAACAAAAAGCAGGACAAATCCAATCCGACCAATTACCGCCCCATCAGTCTACTCTCAATTATCAGCAAAGTGATGGAAGAGGTCATCGACAGTGCTATCAAACGGCATTTACTCACCAATAACCTGCTCACCAATGCTCAGTTCAGGTTCCTCCAGGACCACTCGGCTCTAGACCTCATTACAGCCTTGGTCCAAGTATGGACAAAAGAGCTGAATTCCAGAGGTGAGGTGAGAGTGGCTGCCCTTGACATTAAGGCAACATTTGACCAAGTGTGACAACAAGGAGCACTAGTAAAATTGAAGTCAATGGGAATCAGGGGAAAAACTCTCCACTCATCATACCTCGCACAAAGGAAGATGGTGTGGTTGTTGGAGGCCAATCATCTCAGCCCTAGGACAGTGCTGTAGGAGTTCCTCAGGGCAATGTCCTAGCCCAACCATCTTCAGCTGCTTCATCAATAACCTTCCCTCCATCATAAGGTCAGAAGTGGAGATGTTTGCTGATGATTGCACAGTCTTCAGTTTCATTCGCAACTCCTCAGATAATGAAGCAGTCCGTGTACCATCTACAAGATGCACTGCAGCAACTCGCCAAGGCTTCTTTGACAGCACCTCCCAAACCCACGACCTCTACCACCTGGAAGGACAAGGGCAGCAGGCGCATGGGAACACCACCGCCTCCAAGTTCCCCTCCAAGTCACACACCATCCTGACTTGGAAATATATTGCCGTTCTTTCATCTTCGTTGGGTCAAAATCCTGGAACTCCCTACCTAACAGCACTGTGGGAGTACCTTCACCACACAAACTGTAGCGGCTCAAGAAGGCAGCTCACCACCACCTTTTCAAGGGCAATTAGGGATGGGCAATAAATGCTGGCCTTGCCAGCGACGCCGACATCCCAAGAATGAATTAAAAAATTCCAGCCGTCACCATTCCACTGGGCCCTGGATCTGTGGCCTCACTGCTCAGTGGAATGGCTGGTCTAATTTAACTTTTAGATCCTGAAAGTCCTGAGACACAGCAGTGGCCACAGTCTGGAAGTCACAGTCCATGCTACACTCCAATCTGTCCCCAATTACCTCCAGAAATTCAGTATGTGCTTCCATGGAGTTGGAAGCCCCAACTGATCCCTGGCTGCCTGATATCTGGGGACTTGCTGCAATTTTACTGATTCATTTTGCTCCTGAAACTTTCCAATGCATGTTAAAAAAAAAAGTGCCTCAAGACAAATGAGAATGAACGGTGTACTGAGAACAAAAAAGTACTAGTACCCAGATTAAGTCTACTTCAGGAAGAAACCAGGTGGAGCGCATTCTTTAGAAAAGACAAGCCCCTGCAATCTGCTTAGTTACACCACCGTTACTGCACTCGTAGTGTACTTTTACCAAACCCACAGTGGGACTAGAGCTATTGGCCCAGAAATTCGGCCGAATACGGGAGAGTACGCACTGTGTACTCTCGCGTATTTGGTCCCGAAGTGCCGGTTTCCTGCATGCACTGCGCATGCGCGGGAAACCGGCACTTCCGATATTGCGAAGGGGGCGGTTCCTAAGTGAACCGCGTGCGCACTACAGGCTGTGCGCACGCAGCACACTTAGTTTTTTTTTCAGGTTTCAACGCGAGGGTAAGTATTGGATATTTTACACATGAAAAAAGCAGGCGTAAGACCCCCTTTTAACAAGGTAAGTAGTTAATTAAGTATTATTTTAAATTTTTTTCAACGGGTTTATCTTTTTTAGAGACTTTAAAGAAAGGTAAGTTTATTTTTATAACTTTTAAAAAGAATTTAAATTTTTTCAAAAATTTAAATTTTTGTTTAAAGTGGTTAATTTATTTAACTATAGTTATTTTATTAATGTGATGGGTTTTTTAAAAAATTTAATTGAGGTTTAGCTGTTCTTTTGGGGGCAAGTTGTATTCATAGTTTTGACAGGTCTCATGTCAAAAGTTTGAATGAAAGATGGTGTGCTGCCATTGGCTCTAACTGGCCCACGTGATCCCAGAGGTCGCATCGAACTAACTGCGCTTCTGGGACACGCACACACTGCGCGCCGGCACCAGGGAGAGGCCCAGGAACTGAAGTTCGTGTGGGCCAAAGCCATAAAGGCAGGCGCGGAGTGCGATATCGCAGGGGATCCTTACCCCCGCGGCAACCATCGAAGTCCAATTTCTGGGCCAATATTCAGTGTGGTTTGCCTCTCAGTGCTGTCAATTCAATAGTTTTCCTTTGTCATATTAACAGGATACGGTAACACTGATTTGCTGCTGGTCCTATTTGCAATTAATATCCCACTTAAATAGGGATTTCAAGAGTTGATTTATTAACTTGGTTTAAATTGTCTCAGTTACTGACAAATTGCACAAACTGTTAGTCCAAGATTTAACAGCAAAATATCCACATCAGTAAATACAATCATCTTTTTACGAGTTTTGTGGGTTGAAATTTCACTGTGGTATTTAGTAACAAGTGCATTAATGGAGTTGTGTGATATTCTATTTTAACAAAGTCGTTAGCCCATTTATTTAATGTGTTTATTAGTGCACCTGTAACTTCAACCCCTAGTTTGTTGTTTACTGACCTTGTGAGGTGCTTTATGACGGTCAGCACAATAAAACTAAAGGCAAATTGTCACTTTTAAAGTACCATAATCTTGGAGTCATTCATAACATTGTTGAATTTTTGTGCAATTTTTTTTCGTTTGTGTTTTTAGAATAACTAGTTTCCATGGGATGCAATTTTAAATATGTTCTCTGGGGACTGCTTGCATCCCCTAAACAGCTTGCAGCCTTCTGTTACTAAGCAGCACTAAACCGCGGACAGAGCTATTCCGTTTACTGATGAACTCAAACACAAAGACGTCGATGGGATCTATCTCTATAACCTACTACCAGGGCTCTTAATGTATGAGCAAGGACTCAAAAGGAATTTAGCACAGACTCAGCAGTACAAAGTGGAGAGACACCTTACACTGCACTTATGTACAGGATAGCACAAAGACTGCACTGTGATACAAGAGATAAACAAAGAGCGGGTTGAGCAGCAATGACCAGCAGTAGCTTGGCAGTATTACAGGGTTTTGTAAGCTTACTGATACCATACGGTTGGCTTGTAAAACCCAACACTGAAACGCTGTATTAGTCAGGAGGGGAAACTTAACCACAAATCCACAAATACTAGAATTTTGAAATAAAAAATTAAAGGCATCAGAATAGTCAAAAGCAGGCTGGAGGAGCTCCTTTATAGGACTGACTAAAATTTGTAATCTGCTAGCTTGAAGATAAGCATTTATTTTCCGTGTGCCAGTCATATCAGCACTGACCTTACCTGCTAACAGCCAACTGACTACAGCATAATTTCAGGGTGGCTCTGACCTGTGTTTGAACCAAGACTTTAACCTCCCACCACATAAGTATAAAATGTCACCAAGTTATGCACACAATGAATTATAAATAAACATGCTAAACTGACTCTGAAGGAACAATAAATAGGAATACTGGCCATATGTTTTTATAGGCCCATTAATAAGAGCTGGATAATCCTTTAAAATCATTATTGCATAAACATGTCAGCAAAAGAACTTAAAACGCATTGAACTCGATACATGAGTGATCCACGAGTATAAATATAAAGTTTATACTGTACTGCAATCAGAATTCACAATACAAAATACTTTCAGACTGTATATACGTGCTTGTCAACCTGATGCTGACCTTTTTAGTGAAAAAGTAGTCTAGGTAGAGTTAAGTACAATAATGTAACTTTTTCAGGGAAACTTATCAAAGGAAAGCCTATTTTTATACCAAACTAATGCTCATTATTTGAAACAAACATTTTCTGGGAAGCTATATCATAAATAATGTTGCAGCAACACAGTGCATGACATACAAACATCCCACACAACAGTGCTGGAGGGAGCTTCATGCTCCACATTCACTGAGCTCCTGTGCCATGGAGGTATTGCATGGAGCTGATGTGCAACCAAGCGTGTCACCTTTTCCTCCCTCTCACCCAGGCAATATCACAAAGCACACGGAGGGATCCAACGAAGGAGAGAAATACTAAACTAAAGAAACAAAAATCCAAACTTTAACTGTTCAACTAGAATTATTCTCACTGCTCGTTAGAAATCCCATGTCTGTGTTTATCCTCAAGGCTGTTTTCTTAGTTTTGCTCTCTGCACGTCATTTGAAAGAATGCAATAAGTCAGTGAGAAACTGGTATTGCGCTTCTCGGACAAGCTGCTGACACCCAGCTCAGCAATTAGCTCTTCTCAAACTCTTTTCAACGCTAATGGTGTCTTGCACTGTGGCCCCTCGCCCTGTTGGTGCCCTGCACTATGGCCCTTGACTGTGGAATCTCAATTGAGAAAACAATTTATAGATAGGAGCTGCCAATTATCGTGCAAATAATAGGGAATGAGGCAATTAACTAATTTTATCTAATTTTAACCTTTGGAGGGCAGTACATCCAGTAAAGCTTCAATTATTGGCAGTCCCAAAGCAGATGATCTTACACAATAACACCATCTCCATTTTATCGCAACCAACTAATGTGAAGAAAGAGATTTTCAATGTTACACACACAATTAAAAAATCGTGTGTTACTTCAAAATGGCTGACTTGTACTGCAACTAGCTGTTGTTTATTTGGGAGCTCTCATGGATTGGGGTGGATTACTATCTGTAGATTCGAAGGTCTCACAGGGGCCTGTTGTGCCTGAATGATGGCCACTGCACCTACAGGTAGTGTCTTCATAATGTCAAAAACCTGTGCATTTACTTACACAGAAAGCATGAGATTGCTTCAAGGTGGTTGCAATAGTGCCTGTGTCTCTACTGGAAATCAAGTCATCATGAAGACTCCTGACCTCCACAGGTAGAGCATTCTGGCCTTCCACAAGGTTTTTCAACCCCTCACTCAAGGTTCTCTCCGTAATACCTGCACATTCCCTGGTCCCAGTGGTTGTTACCTTAAGAAGAATGGACTGTAATGCCATGCTAGGAACACTGGAATGGTCCCCAAGACTTTCTCATGGTTCACATGTGACTTGAGGCACTGTCTACTGCATCTCACAGTGAAAGGCATGATGGTCTCAATTGTAGAGCGCATCAGAGAAACCTGCTTCATTTTAATGAAACAAAGTGAGGCGGTAGACACTGCCACACTATCTTGATCTCCTTCCAATATACTCCCATGGAATTGTACATTTATTCTCCTGCAAAAGCTACATTTTGCACTGTGAAAGAAAAAAAAGAAAGAAAATCTTGTATTATACAGTGCCTTTCACAATCTCAGGATATCCCAAAGCGCTTTACAGCCAATTAAGTAATTTTGAAGTGTAGTCAATGTAGGAATGTGTTCCCAAGAGCTCAGCAATTTCTGGTGTACCTCTGAAGCACCTTAAAATTATAATCCATCCCAAAGATGACATTCTTTCAGAGCATAAATCTGTAAACTAATCTCCTGGGAAACAATGAGTGTAAGCAAGCAGGAAGAGAAGCCATTGGAGTTGTGCTGGCTACTGTCGGATATGCAGGAGTGGAATCACAAAAGGGTAGTCCCATGGAGCTGGACAACAGACTATGACATAAGCACCTCTGCTTTTTGTAGTGTATGGACCCTTTTTTTAAATGAAGTAAGGTATCTGGGAACTAGGTACCCTTATGGTTAATGTTCAGTTAGTGCTGATACTGTATCTATCTCATCATTTGTTTTGTTTGTATGTGTTAAGTGAATGTTATGTCCAGGTAACATGGATAGATGTTGATCCACTATTGTTCTCTTTGCTTCAGCACACAACCATCACTAAAGCAACAAATTTCTAGTAACCTTGCTGATAACCCTCTCAATTCCTCCTCTCCTTTCATTTCACCTTGTGTTCCTTTGATTCTTCCAATCTTATGAGGAGTGACACTATCCATCATGTCAGCTACAGGTTCCTAGGGCACTACAGCATTCCCAATGTCGATCAATTATGGTCACAATTAATTTCTATAATGTCATGGTCAAAACATCTCACGTCAGTAGGAGCTGGACTCTGCTCCCAAATTAACCTTTGTGGCTGCGATTGCTTTAACGCTTTGCAGCTGAAATCTACATGGATCGCTCCTCTGCTACCTGAACATATGAATACACCATCTCAGCCTAACAGGGCTAAGGTATTTGTTAATGAAAGGGGCTTAGAATATTTTGATTTTTTTTTTTTTAATTTGTTCTTGGGATGTGGGCAACTTTGGCAAGACAGTATTTACTGCCCACCCCAGTTGCCTTGAGGGCATTAATTGTAAACCATATAGTGTGGACTGGAGTTACATGTAGGGCAGACCAGGTAAGATTGGCAGGATCCCTTCCCTGGAAGATATTTTACAACAGTCTGCTTTCATGGTCATTGTTTTTTTTGGTGCTAGCCCATAGATGACCAGCTTTATTGAATTCAATTTCACAACTTGCTATAGTGTGATTTGAATGCAGGACTCAAGGGTTGCTAGTACAGTACCATAACCATTGTACTACTGCACCCAACGTCACGTGATCCAGGAAAAATATCACAATTTTTGTAGGGAAAAACCCCTCAGCTGGGAAAGGATTAAAAACTGTACAACACAATTGTTCTTCATATGAAGATGGAAAATAATTTCTATAATGTTAAAGTTATTTTCTTCTTATAAAAGTAAACAGTTCAGCAGAGCACAGAGCAGTCTGCACAGAGCGGAATTAAATGGAGTGCACTTAAACAGAGTGTTTCATTTGGGAATTTGGAAAGAGTGGGAATTTCTGGTAAGTACTGGGTAAGTAGTTGCTGTAAATAGTGAAATTTAGTTTTAACATTTTGATTTAAACCTAGAACTTTAAAAACTGCAGTTAACAGAAGCTGCCTGCCAGTGGCAGTTAACTGTCAGTCAGCTGTAAGTGTTTGTCTTGAATAGGTGCTAATCACAGGGAGCAGGGGAGCTGAGTCAACACTTGTAAATTGGGTGAGGCTCCTAGAGTATAAAAGTAAACAGTTCTGCAGAGCACAGAGCGATCTGCAGAGCGGAATTAAACAGAGTGCACTTAAACAGAGTGTTTCATTTGGGAATTTGGAAAGAGTGGCAATTTGGCGAAGAGGGGGAAGGAGTAGCTGCTTTTTGCCTACACTACTTGTAGTGCTTTGTGTTACAGGTAAATATTTAATTTCATTACCCATAACTTAATCTAGATCTATTAAGTAGTCAAGAAACTAAACTGTAAACTAAGTTACTAAAATACAAATTTAATTAAATAGAACAAGGTCATATAGGGATGGCAATGCAGGTGGTGTGCCTCAACTGCAGCAGGTGGGAGTTTGTGGAGAGCACTGTGATCCCAGACAGCCACATTTGCAGTAAGTGCCTGCATCTTGAAGAACTTCAGCTCAGAGTTGTTGAGCTGGAGTCTGAGGTGCAGACACTGCGGGGCATCAGGGAGGGGGAGAGTTACCTGGACACTTTGATCCAGGAGGCAGTCACACCCCTTAGGTTAGGTAGTGGTACAGGTCTGGTGAGTGGTCAGGGACAGGAGGGTGTGACTGCAACTCAGGCAGGTAAGGGGACCAAAGGTGAAGTGCTGGAGGAGCCTCGGCATTTGTCCTTATCCAACAGGTATGAGGTTCTTGCTGCCTGTGTGGATGAGGGAAAAGCCTGCAGGATGGATGAGCAAGCTGACCATGGCGCAGGGGGCCATTCAAGTGGGGGGAGTGAAAGGGAATGTAGTTGTGGTAGGGGACAGTATAGTCAGAAGGATAGATACTGTTCTCTGCAGCCGCGACTGGGAGTTACGAAGATTGTGTTGCCTGCCCGGTGCCAGGGTTAAAGACATTTCCTCACGGCTGGAGAAGAACTTGGAGTGGGAAGGGGAGGATCCAGTTGTCATGGTCCACGTAGGAACCAACGACATAGGTAGAACTAGGAATCAGGTTCTGTTGAGAGAGTTTGAGGAGTTGGGGTCCAAATTAAAAAGCAGAACCTCAAAGTTAATAATCTCTGGATTGTTACCTGAGCCACGCACCAATTGGCATAGGGATAAGCAGATTAGAAGGTTAAATGCGTGGCTCAAAGAGTGGTGTGGGAGGCAGGGGTTTTGCTTCATGGGGCACTGGCACCAGTACTGGGGAAAGAGGGAGCTGTTCCGTTGGGAAGGGCTCCACTTAAACTGGGCTGAAACCAGTGCCCTAGCGAACCGAATAACTAGGGCAGTAGACAGGACTTTAAACTAATGAATGGGGGGTGAGAGAATTCAGGAAAGAGTAAATTTAAAAGCAGCAAGAGAAATGTCAAGGCTCTAGAGCAGAGCAGAATTGGGTAAAAATAAGCAGAGTGGGTCAGGAAGGGACAGAAAGAGTAACAAAGGTAATAGGGCATCAGTGAATAAGGTGACATCAGGGAAAAATAGAAAAAAGTCAAAGCTAAAAGCATTATATCTGAATGCGCAAAGCATTCGCAACAAAACAGATGAATTAATAGCGGAGGTAGAAATTAATCGGTTTGATCTAATAGCCATTATGGAGACGTGATCGCAAAGTGACCAAGGTTGGGAACTAAATATTCCAAGATACTTAATTTTTAGAAGAGATAGGCAAAATGGAAAAGGAGGAGGGGTAGCCCTGATAATAAAGGATGGGATAAAGACAGTAGAGAAAAAGGATCTCAGCTCCGAAAATCAAGAAGTAGAATTAGTTTGGGTGGAGCTAAGAAACAGCAAGGGGCAGAAAACATTGGTGGGAGTTGTTTATAGGTCCCCAAACAGTCGTTGTAATGTAGGGCAGAGTATAAATCAGGAAATTAGAGGCGCCTGTAACAAGGGTAATACAGTGATCATGGGCGACTTTAATCTACATATAGACTGGGCAAACCAAATTTGCAGTAATAGTGTGGAGGACAAATTCATGGAATGTATACAAGATAGTTTTCTAGATCAGTATGTTGAGGAACCAACGAGGGAACAGGCTATTTTAGATCTAGTATTGTGCAATGAGAAAGGGTTAATTAATAACCTTGTAGTAAAGGGGCCCTTAGGGAAGAGTGACCATAATATGATAGAATTTTATATTAAGTTTGAAAGTGATTTAGTTAAATCCAAAACTAGAGTTTTAAATCTAAACAAAGCAAACTACGTAGCTATGAGGGGCGAGTTGGCTAAGGTAGATTGGGAAACTACGTTAAAAGTTATGACGGTAGACAAGCAATGGCTAGCATTTAAAGAATTAATACATAATTTACAACAAATATACATTTCTTTAAGGCACAAAAACCCCACAGGAAAAGTAGTCCAACTGTGGCTAACAAGAGAAGTTAAAGATAGTATTAGTTCAAAGGACGAGGCTTATAATGTTGCCAAAAAGAGTAGTAAGCCTGAGGATCGGGAGGATTTTAGAATTCAGCAAAGGAGGACCAAGAAATTGATAAAGAAACGGAAAATAGAATATGAGAGTAAACTAGCGAGAAACATAAAAACAGACTGTAAAAGCTTCTATAGGTATGTAAAAAGGAAAAGATTAGCGAAATTAAATGTGGGTCCCTTACAAGCTGAGACAGGATAAATTATAATGGGGAATAAGGAAATGGCAGAGAAATTAAACAAATACTTTGGCCACGATTTTTCCAGCGCTCAGAGGGTGGGTTTGGAGGCGGGTCAGAGGTTAAATTTGTTTTGATTGACGGCGGGTTCCGATCCCGCTGTCAACCCACCTCCAAACAGCTTTCCCAAGTGTCGGGTCCCCGATTTGTGAATGGACCCGACACCTTAAGGCGATTTCCTGCCTATTAACAGGTACTTGCCAGTAGTTTTCAGCCTGTTTTTGGATTTTCCTGCTCTGGGTCGGGTTTCCCGACGTCTGGACACCACGCCAGATTAATGTGGCGTGTTGTGAGTCTGCTGTAATGTTTGTGGAATGATGACAGCTGCAGAAGTGGTGTGAAGGATCCAATGTTGCACATGGTGAGTTTCAGAGCAAAGAAAATGTTGGTTACTGCATTTTTAATACAATTACAGATTTCTTTAGCTTACAAGTTTTTAAATCCATGTCCAGTGCCATCTCATTGGGAGAACCTCTCTCACCACTAACAGATCGCTTCTGTCACCTCACCTGCAGCTGCCATCTATTCCAGCCTATGGAGGGAATCACTGGATAGCCTGGGTGCAAGAGGTCACCTTTGTGCAGTGATTGTCAGTGTTTTCAGCATCTCAATGCTGTCAAACACTGAGAAATCAACTGTCAAAATAAAATTGTGCGTGGTCCCTTTAAGGAAACTGGCAGATGACGCGTCATCAAATGACGTCATCAGACCCACTTCCTGTTAATTGGCCGGCAAACCTGCAGGGCGGGCTTAACAAGGTCAATCAAGGCAAAATCACATCTGTGGAGCGGAAACAGCTGGGGGCGGGACTGGAAGCTGGAAACCACCTGACCCGCACCCAACCCGCCTCCATTAATAAAATCGCGGCCATTGAGTGTCTCCACTTCCACCACTTCCGTCAGCAGCGAATTCCAGGTCATCACCACTTGCTGTGTAAAAAAAGTTTTTCCTCACATCCCCCCTGTATCTCTTGCCTAAAACCTTAAATCTGTGTTCCCTAGTCCTTGTACCATCTGTGGAGCAGATGCAGCTGAGGGCGGGACTGGAAACCGGAAACCAGCTGTCCTGCACTCAACCCACCTCCATTAATAAAATCGCGGCCTTTGTGTCTGTCTTCATGGAAGAAGACGCTAAAAACCTCCCGGAAATAGTGGAGAACCAAGGATCTAGCGAGAATGAGGAACTGAAAGAAATTAGAATTAGTAAAAAAATAGTTCTGGAGAAATTAATGGGACTGAAAGCCGATAAATCCCCTGGACCTAATGGCTTACATCCTAGGATTTTGAAAGAGGTGGCTATAGAGATAGTGGATGCACTGGTTGTCATCTTCCTTGTACACGATTCACTGAAAGTTAACATGCAGGTACAGCAAGCAATTAGGAAAGCAAATGGTACGTTGGCCTTTATTACAAGAGGATTTGAGTATAAGAGTAAAGATGTCTTACTGCAATTATATAGGGCCCTGGTGAGACCACACCTGGAGTATTGTGTACAGCTTTGCTCTCCTTACCTAAGGAAGGATATACTTGCCATAGAGGGAGTGCAACGAAGACTCACCAGACTGATTCCTGGGATGGGGGGTTTGTCCTATGAGGAGAGATTGAATAGACTAGGCCTATATTCTCTGGAGTTTAGAAGAATGAGAGGTGATCTCATTGAAACATACAAAATTCTTACAGGGCTTGACAGGGTAGTTGCAGGGAGGATGTTTCCCCTGGCTGGGTAGTCTAGAACCAGGGGTCACAGACTCAGAATAAGGGGTCAGCCATTTAGGACTGAGATGAGGAGAAATTTCTTCACTCAGAGGGTGGTGAATCTTTGGAATTCTCTACCCCAGAGGGCTGTGGAGGCTCAGTCGTTGAGTATATTCAAGACAGAGATCAATAGATTTTTGGATATTAAGGGAATCAAGGGATATGGGAATAGTGCAGGAAAGTAGAGTTGAGGTAGAAGATCAGCCATGATCTTATTGAATGGTGGAGCAGGCTCAAGGGGCTGAATGGCTTACTCCTGCTCCTATTTCTTATGTTCTTATGTTAAAATGGCCCTCTCCATTTAGGGCTTTCCCCTTCTTCATCAACCAGAAAACATGGGAAAACTGCAGTGTCAGGATCATTCTGCTTTGGCAATTAGCTTCGGAATCATAGGAACAAAGGAATCATTAGACGAAAAAAGACCACGGTCCATCTAGTTCGCCTTCTACCATCCTGGTAGTCGCATGATACAACGATAATGGAGATGTTGACTAATCACAGCAATAAATCTTTATCAATTAGTCTACAACAAACCCATATATGAGGAAACCCCAGTGGTGGAGGGTTTTGTGAACCATAGGACCAAAGTCACCTGCTCCTCCCTACCACGGTACAATTACAACATGTCATATCTCAAATTATTCAAATACATCCCAAAATATTATTTTCGGAAAGAAAGCTATCTAATTTGCATTTAAATTAATCAATACTAACTGCTTCCACTGTCTCCCTACGGAGCCTGTTCCATAGATTGACCATTAGCGCACTGATAATGTTTCTGCTGATAGTTTTTAATTTACCCCCCTTCAAACGCAGGCCGTGTCCTCTGGTTCTACTGTTCTGGACAAGGTGAAATAGCTTGTCATAGTCAATATTATCTAGTCTTTAAAATCCTAAATACAACAATCATATAATTTCTCAACCTTCTCTTTTCCAGTGAGAACATATCCAATTTATATAATCGCTCCTCGTAATCCAATCCCTCTATCCTGTAAATCATTCTGGTTGCTCTCTTCTGTATCCTTTAAATAGCTGCAATATCCTTTTTTTACTGTTGCGATCGAAACTGTACACAGTATTCTAAGTGTGGTCACACCAATGATTTGTAAACTGGCAGATTTACTTCACTATTTTGACTCAATTTTGACCTTTAAATACATCCCAGCATCTGGTTTGTTTTACTCACTGCCACCGAGCATTGTTGTGATAGCTTCAATTATTGTCTATCAGGACCCCCAGATCTCTTTCAATTTCCATGCACATTATTTTATTTCCATTTAAATAATTGTCACATCCTGGATTTTTTGTTCCCATGTGAAGCACTTTGTATTTCTCTACATTGAATTTCATCTGCCACCAGTCTGTCCAATTCCCAAGTATATTCAAATCCTCCTGTAGCTTATCCTGTTCAGCTTTGCAGTCCACCACCTTCATTAGCTTTGTATCAACTGCAAATTTAGCCGCTTTGCTTGTGACGCCTACCTCCAGATCATTTATGAAGACGTTAAACAAAAGAGATCCCATAACAGAGCCCTGTGGGACACCACTGGTAACATTCTCCCAGGCTGATGACAATCCCTGTTCCACCACCCTCTGGGTTCTATCAGGCAACAAATTACGTATCCATTGTAAAATATTTCCACTGGTTCCCAATTTACTTATTTTTATTACCAGCCTTTCCAGAGGAACTGTATCAAAGGTCTTACTAAAATCCCAATATACAGCATCCACTACCTTACCCTATCAAGCTGCTTTGTCACGCTCTCAAAGAAAACCAGTTGATTTTATTGACAAGATCTCCAGTATTCAGTGATTTCTGGAAGATTTGTGCCAGAGTTCCTGCAATTTCCTGCCTTCGCTCCTTAAGGATCCTCGGATGCGTCTTATCTGGCCCGAGATTTATTCACCTTAGGTTTGTACAACTGCTCAGCATCCATGCTGGTACTAACATGAATAGTGTCACAACTCCTCTCTGCAACACCCTCTAGTTCCCTTTTCAGATCAAATAGGTTTCCTGTCTCCTCCTTGGTAAAAACTGAGGTAAAAAACATATTCAGCACTTTTTGCAGGCTGTGTAGCATCAGTTGTCACGCACTCTGCCCATCGCACTTTCAGTGGCCCCACTCATTCCCTCGTTTCTTTTTCTCTTAATATAACTAAAAAACGTATTATTGTCCTTCATTTCTCTTGCCATATTCAAACTGAATTTTTTCATTGCTATTTTAATGCACTTTTTACACTCCAGGCATGCCATCTTGTATTGAATCTGTCTTAATTCTGTGCCATTTTCCTTCATGGCCTTAAATGCCTTTTTTCTTCTTAATGAGTTGCTTGGCAGTCCCGTTCAATCAGACAAGAGTGCCTTTAAGCCTGGCAAGTTTGCTTTGCATTGGTAAACAGTGGTCCATTGCACAGAGGAATGTGCTATTACAAAACAACATTGATAAAAAAGGAAATCATTTAATAAGTCAGAAAATAATCAATCTAACAAATCAATTTTTTGATAATCACTCAGCAATTGTGAGTCTATCAGTGTATTTTGAATGACGATGCTGAAATTGAATGCTGGGAAAATTGGGAAATCTCGAGATAAGGAGCATGATTCAAATACTAGATGGAATGCTGAACACTAATGGGCTTTCCTGTTCTTTACAAGGTATACTGGACTCAAGTATCAAATGATTCTTATATTGACACTCACAAACATAGACTCTCGTGTCAACTGAAATTTTAAGTGTAACAGCACTAAAAAAAAATTCCAAGTTGCATCGAGTAGTCTGGCAACATGCCCAAATATGCTTCAAAACTTATAATGGGGAAGGGTTAGCGTGACAAGTTAGAAGCCTCCATAGAATTGGATCCTCCTTGTGAATAAAGCTAAACTAAATGAACCAAGAAATATGTCATTGCACGGTTGTCTGACATGGATGGGTATAAATGCAGGGAAATCACAAAATGCACAACTTCCATCCTACTGATTATCAGCTTACCTTCTGAACTGTTAGTAACTAATCGTAAATTCAAGGACATAACTGGTTACACCCTTCAACAAATAATAATGGCCAACCATGGGGTACAATGATTTATCAATGATCCCTCAAGCAAAATGAAACTGTGTATCCATTCAGGAGGTGGTTCCGACAGTATCTGCTTCAGGAAACTCCTCAGTGAGCGTTGACCCTTTCACCGAGAATTCGAGTATCACAGAAACCATTAGACACAACAGTCAACAGCAGGGAAATGTTAGGAGTGAGACTAATGATCAAAAACAATAAGACAAATCACAAACTCATTTAACACACAGAGGTGGGTTTATTTTCAAAAGAGATGCATCAAAATAAGTGATATTTTTAAACCCAAGAGCACGAGTCTGACTCCAAACAAGTGAGAGTTGACAAATCTATAATTAACTCTAGTCTTCAGATTACAGCATTACAGTCAAGCAATCACTGAACAAGTCTCAACCAGACACTGATGTACTTTGGTGGGGCAGTTACAAATATCAGCTGTTAATATGAATAATAAATCACTACAGTTTATTTTCTTACTTTATTATTGAGGGAGGAACCTAGTAGAAGCTAAATTCCTTCCCAAATAGAGGGGAAGCAATGTGAAAAGACGGGTTACATTCCAGCCTGTTACAGAGAAGAAACACTCTTTATAAAGCTAGGTGTAAGGCGCAGGAGACAAATACCCAACAAACATCCCCTGAACTGCACCTTCCAGTGAAGGGAACTTTAACACTTGCCAACTATTGTGAAGCAATGGTTGCGATGTCGCTAGAGTTTTCCAAAAACTCTGTTGAGCTGTTTCTTCACGCTGAAACCCGACGCTTGCCTTGGAGTTATTTTTTGCACCAACAATAGTAACTATGGCAGTGACAGACTATGGCTCAGTAGTAACACATTGACCTCTAAGTCACAATAACGTGTGTTCAAGCCCCATTCCAGAGACAAGCATATAATCCAGGGTGACACTTCAGTACAGTACTGAGGGAGTGCTGCACTGTCAGAGGTGCTGTCTTTCGGATGAGTGAAACTGAGCCCCCCATCTTTCCTCTTAGATCCTGTGAAACTATTCGTAGAAGAGCAGGGAATTTCTCCCTGGTGTCCTGGCCAATATTTATCCATCAAGCAACATCACTAAAATGGGTTACTGGTCATTTATCTCATTGCTGTTTGTGGGATTGTGCTTAGCTGTCGAGTTTCCATACATTACAACAGTAACAACACGTCAAAAGTATTTAATGAGCTATGAAGCACTTTGGGACATTCTAAGGATGTGAAAGGTGCTGTATAAATGCAAGTCTGTGTTTCATTAGTGATTTTTGTCTGAGGTGGCAGTGGCATTCCTACACTGGTTAATTTTCGAGATGATATTCAAAACAGCCTTTGTGGTCTGCTGTTTCTTTGGTAACTTGTGAACACATGTGTTGAGCACATTGCTAGTGATACAGAATAACATACCATTCCAGGTCATAAAACGTTTTAGAATAAAATATTTATGAAAGATGCTATTCTGTGTCACAGGAATCACGATATCCTGACTTATTCTGCACCAAACACACCATTGAAGCAATGCAGCAGCACACTTGACACAGAGTTAAAGCTAATTCATTTTGATTAAATTAATTACATGGAATATACAGCACAGAAACAGGCCATTCGGTCCAACCAGTCCATGCCGGCATTTATTCTCCACTCGAGCTTCCTCCCATCCTTTCTCATCTAACTCTATCAGCATAACCCTCAATTCCCTTCTCCCTCATATGCTCATCTAGCTTCCCCTTAAATGCATCTATACTATTCGCCTCAACCACACCCTCCGGTAGCGAGTTCCACATTCTAACCACTCTCTGGGTAAAGAAGTTTCTTCTGAATTTCCTATTTGATTTCTTGATGACTATCTCATATTGATTACCTTAGTTTTGCTCTTCCCCACAACTAGAAACACTCTCTCTACTCTATCAAAACCTTTCATAATTTTAAAGACCTGTTAGGTCACCCCTCAGCCTCTTTTCAAGAGCCTGTTCATCCTTTCCCGATAGGTATAATCTCTCAGTTCTGGTATCATCCTTGTAAATCTTTTTTGCACCCTCTCCAGTGCCTCTCTATCTTTTATAATATGTCGACCAGAATTGCACACAGTACTCCATGTGTGGTCTAACCAAGGTTCGATACGTTTAGCATAACTTCTCTGCTTTTCAATTCTATCCCTCTAGAAATAAACCTTAGTGCTTGGTTTGCTTTTTTTATGGCCTTATTAACCTGCGTTGCTACTTTTAATGATTTGGGTATTTGTACTCCCAGATCCCTTTGCTCCTCTACTGGCCTCCGAACAGTAGCAATACTGTTGGACAGAGTATAAATCAACAAATAATGGAGGCCTGTAAAAAAGGTACGGTAATAATCATGGGTGATTTTAATCTCCATATTGATTGGACAAATCAAATTGGCCATGGTAGCCTTGAGGAGGAGTTCATAGAGTGCATCCGGGATGGTTTCCTAGAACAGTATGTAATGGAACCAACCAGGGAGCAGGCTATCTTGGATCTGGTACTGTGTAATGAGAGAATTAATAAATGATCTCATAGTAAAGGATCCTCTAGGAAAGAGTGATCATAGCATGGTTGAATTTCAAATTCAGTTGGAGGGTGAGAAAGTTGTATCTCAAACCAGTGTCCTGATCTTAAACAAAGGCAATTACAATGGCATGAGGGCAGAACTGGCTAAAGTGGACTGGAAAAATAAATTAAAGGGTAAGACAGTTGAAATGCAGCGGCGGACATTTAAGGAGATATTTCATAACTCTCCAGTGAGAAAGATTTTAAGAGAAGGGAGCACCATCCGTGGCTAACTAAGGAAGTAAAGGATGGTATCAAATTGAAAACGAAGGCATACAATGTTGCCAAGATTAGTGGGAGACCAGAGGATTGGGAAATTTTTAAAAACCAGCAAAGGATGACTAAAAAAATAATAAAGAGAGAGATGATGAATTATGAGAGTAAACTGGCAAGAAACATTAAAACAGATAGTAAGAGCTTCTACAGGTATATAAAAAGAGGGTAGCTAAAGTAAACGTTGGTCCCTTAGAGGATGAGACTGGGGAATTAATCATGGGGAACGGGGAAATGGCAGAGACTCTGAACAAATATTTTGTATCTGTCTTCACGGTAGAAGACACTAACAACATCCCAATAATGGATTATCAAGGGGCCACAGGGAGGGGGGAACTAAAGACAATCACTATCACTAAGGAAATAGTACTTGGTAAAATAATGGGACTAAAAGATGACAAGTCCCCTGGACCAGATGGCCTGCATCCCAGGGTCTTAAAAGAAGTGGCTGCAGAGATAGTGGATGCATTGGTTGCAATATACCAAAATTCTCTGGACTCTGGAGAGGTCCCAGCGGATTGGAAAACCGCAAATGTAACACCCCTATTTAAGAAAGGAGGGAGACAGAAAGCAGGAAACTATAGACCAGTTAGCTGAACATCTGTCGTTGGGAAAATGCTGGAGTCCTTCATTAAGGAAGCAATAGCAGGGCATTTGGAAAATCATAATGCAGTCAGGCAGAGTCAGCATAGTTTTATGAAAGGGAAATCATGTTTAACAAATTTGCTGGAGTTCTTTGAGGTGGTAACGAGCAGGGTGGACAAAGGTAAACCAGTGGATATGGTGTATTTGGATTTCCAGAAGGCATTTGATAAGTACCCACATAAAAGGTTGCTGCATATGATAAGAGCTCACGGAATTGGGGGTAATATATTAGCATGGATAGAGAATTGGCTAACTAACAGAAAGCAGAGAGTCGGGATAAATGGGTCATTTTCCAGTTGGCAAACGGTAACTAGTGGGATGCCACAAGGATCGGTGCTGGGGCCTCAACTATTTACAATCTACATTAATGACTTGGACGAAGGGACCGAGTGTAATGTAGCCAAGTTTGCAGATGATACAAAGATGGGTGGGAAAGCAAGTTGTGCAGAGGACTCAAAGAACCTGCAAAGGGATATAGACAGGCTAAGTGAGTGGGCAAACATTTGGCAGATGGAGTATAATGTGGGAAAGTGCAAGGTTATACACTTTGGCGGGAAAAATAAAAAATAAAATTATTATTTAAATGGAGAGAGATTACAAAATGCTACAGTTCAGAGGGACCTGGGGGTCCTTGTGCATGAAACACAAAACGTTAGCAATCAAAAAGGTAAATGGAATGTTGGCCTTTATTTCAAAGGGGTTGGAGTATAAAAGCAGGGAAGTCCTGCTACAACTGTACAGGGTATTGGTGAGACCACACCTTGAGTACTGCGTACAGTTTTGGTCTCCTTATTTAAGAAAGGATATACTTGTATTAGAGGGAGTTCAGAGACGATTCACTAGGTTAATTCCAGAGATGAGGGGGTTGACTTATGAGGAAAGGTTGAGCAGGCTGGGCCTATACTCATTGGAATTTAGAAGAATGAGAGGTGATCTTATTGAAACATATAAGATACTGAGGGGGCTTGACAAGGTAGATGCAGAGAGGATGTTTCCCCTCGTGGGGAAATCTAGAATGCGGGGGCACAGTCTTAGAATAAAGGGTCGCCCTTTTAGAACTGAGATGAGGAGGAATTTCTTCTCTCAGAGGGTCGTAAATCTGTGGAATTCTCTGCCCCAGAGAGCTGTGGAGGCTGGGTCATTAAATACGTTTAAGGTGGAGATAGACAGATTTTTGCAAGATAAGGTTATAGGGAGCGGGCGGGGAAGTGGCTTTGAGCCCAAGATTAGCCATGATCTTATTGAATGGCGGAGCAGGCTCGAGGGACCAAGTGGCCTATTCCTGCTCCTATTTCTTATGTATTTGTTCTTATTTAGATTCTTATTTTTCAAGTAATATGTGACTTCCTTATTTTTCTTACCATAATGTAATACCTCACACTGTTGAAATTCATTTGCCAATTATATGCCCATTCTGCAAGTTTATTAATCTTTCCGCACTTTGGAGCAAACTTTCAGTGGCACAGATATCAGACAGCTTGCACGTGGATTCAAAGGAAGGGGCAGAGACCCAGGAAGTGGTTCTAACTTGCATTTTTCACTCACAAATCTTACTTCATGCTGATGAGGGACAGCAAAATCAAATTTAATCTGCTGAATGTAGTGAATATCAGCTAGGAATCTAAATGAGGAAACATGTTTTACCCAAATTGTGGGAGTAAGGGAGCCAAATCCAAGCATCTTTCTGCAATACAAGAAACCCAGAGCTGTCAACACTGACCAAATCCTTGGTGAGAGAATTTTAGTAACGAGTCAGCCACATACATAGATAAAGGAAAGGGCAGGAAATGGATTAGAGTAGACTGTAAATAATGGAAGAGCTGGCAGCAGCATAGACCCAATGGGCCAAATGCAATTTTGATTTTGTCTAAGGCATCATCTTGCTCCAGAAACAAACATGTTTATAGTCAACAAGCTGTGTTCAGCACACAGAAATCAGCTGGCAAAGGTATCCTACACTGGGAAAGATGGGAATTGTTCTTCTATAAATGGAGCTGGTGTGAAGCCCTGGCTATGAAGCTAAGCTTTCAAATGGAAAGCAAGCTCTGGTACCCATTGCACCAATCTACAGTGCAGAAAGTGACTAGATTTTTTTGCCCTACTTGCAAATTTTCGCTCCCTCCACATCTGCTGGCAGTGATACGTTGCTGGTTATAGCTCCAGTGTTGAGAAGGCTGTCAATCACCTTATAGTAACTTACTCAAGTGGCCATTCTTCATATGTGAATGTCAGCAAGCTATTCAACTACAGGCACATCACAGCAAAGTCAAATTAAGTTCTCATCTGACAGTCAAATACTCACATCACAGCACAAGTCACTGGGTAGCGATCAGGAGCAGGAACCGTGGCTGATTTTCCTTCTCTAGATACTGAAGTCAATAGTGGCACATCTACCACCACTCTGGCTACCATAGTTCAGCAATCAAACCTGACACCTTCCCGGTCTATATGGTTCAGCTATTCATTTCTCATCCATTATGGGATCTGTTTTATTTCTTCAGTAAGATGTCTCTTACTGAGATATGTGGGCGGTTCCCGGGATGGGGAGAACTCAAGTTAGAGGCAGCACCGTGCAATATTACTAAGTGAATTTCTCCTTTGTATGCAAGTGATGTAAAATTGAACCAAATAATTTTCTGTTTTAATATTTATGAAATAAAAATTAGAAAACACATAATACCCCAGAACTTTGTGTCAAAAGATGAAATATTAACAAAAGGACTCCGAACAAATTTTTATTATACCAGTTTATCTGCTATGGCTTTGCAAATAGTGAGTCAAGACCAAGTGCAGCTGTCAGGTCAAGTAGGGTTAGAGCAGGGGGAAGGGGGTGGTCATTAAATTGGACCAAGAAAGGGAAGGTGAGAAGAGGAAGACGAGAGGGGGGAAGGAAGGGTATAGGGAGGGGGAGAGACGTGGGGAGGCAGAAGAAGAATGGAAACGAATGGCGGTTGGGATAAGGAGAAGGAGGGGGAGGAATTGGGAAGAAGAGGGAGCGGGAGAGACAACTGGGCAAGGATGGAAGGAGAGTGAAGAAAGAGCAGGGGAGAGAAGGGAAGGGAACAAGGAAAGGATAAGGGTGGGGGCGGAGAGAAGGGATGGAGCAGAGGGAGGGAAGAATGGAGTCGGGACGGGAGAAGGGAAAGAATATAAGGGAGATGATGAGGAGGATGGAGATGGGGAAAGGAGGGGTGCTCCAATCACCTAACATGCTTAGTCGAGGGGGCTGGGATCTGGTTATCAAGTGGGCAGATGTGGTTTATCTAACCGTTGTAGATTCCAATCACCTATTGGCTAAGGGGTTACGGTAGTGTAGTGGTTATGTTACTGAACTAGTAATCCAGAGAACGTGAGTTCAAAACCCACCATGGCAGTTTGAAAATTTGAATAGAAATAAAAGCAGCAGTTTAAGGAAGGAAACCTGTTGTCATTACCTGGTCTAGCTTATATGTGACTCCAGTCCCACACGAACGTGGTTGCCACTTAACTGCACTCTGAAGTGACCTAGCAAGCTGCTATAGCGGTACAAGAAGGCCGCCCACCACAACATTCTCAGAGCAACTAGGGATCATAGAATCAGACAGCACAGAAGGAGGCCATTCAGCTCATCATGCCTGGGCTGGTTCTTTTAGAGAGCTAGCCAATTAGCCCCACTTTCCTGCTTTTTCCCCATAGCCCTGCAAATTTATATAGATGCTCCACTTCTCCAGCTTCCACCCTAACCACGTTAAAGAAGCCATCCCCTATGGACAAGCCCTGCGAATACACAGGATCTGCTCAGACGAGGAGGAACGCGATGGACACCTACGGACGCTGAAAAACGCCCTCCTAAGAACGGGATATGACGCTCGACTCATCGATCGACAGTTCCGGCGGGCCACAGCGAAAAATCGCATAGACCTCCTCAGAAGGCAAACACGGGACACAACCAACAGGGTACCCTACGTCGTCCAGTACTTCCCCGGAGCGGAGAAACTACGCCATGTTCTTCGCAGCCTTCAACATGTCATCGATGACGACGAACACCTCGCTAAGGCCATCCCCACGCCTCCACTACTTGCCTTCAAACAGCCGCCTAACCTCAGAAGTACCATCGTTCGCAGCAAATTACCCAGCTTTCAGGATAACAGCGACCACGACACCACACAACCCTGCCACGGCAACCTCTGCAAGACATGCCAGATCATCAACACAGATACCATCATCACACGTGAGGACACTACCCACCAGGTACATGGTACATACTCATGTGACTCAGCCAATGTTGTCTACCTGATACGTTGCAGGAAAGGATGCCCCAGAGCATGGTACAGCGGCGAGACCATGCAGACACTGAGACAACGTATGAACGGACACCGCGCAACAATCGCCAGGCAGGAGTGTTCCCTCCCAGTCGGGGAACACTTCAGCAGTCAAGGACATTCAGCCTCGGATCTGCGGGTAAGCGTTCTCCTAGGCGGCCTTAGAGACACACGACAACGCAAAATCATCGAGCAGAAACTGATAGCCAAGTTCCGCACTCATGAGGACGGCCTCAACCGGGATCTTGGGTTCATGTCACGATACATGACGTAGAGTCATCCAGACGCAAGTCGTCGTTGGCTTGTTCACAGATGTGATTTCCAGTAAAAAAAAGTAAAAATTTTAAAGTTTAGCGTTTTCCATACAGACTGCAGCTTTTGACACATTAGACCCCCTGTAACCCCACCTCATTGTCTCAGTTGTATCTTGCTATGTCTTTGATGTGGTGCCTTCCTGGCTGACCTGATTGTTTATCTGCCGAGGTGTGACAAAAGGCAGTCAGGAGGATTAAATGTAGTCGTCTGCCATTGTACGCTACACATGCATTGTTCTCTATCTATATATGCTTTGTCGATTTGTATTCCTTTACTTCACCTGACGAAGGAGCAGCGCTCCGAAAGCTTGTGATTTCAAATAAAACTGTTGGGACTATAACCTGGTGTTGTGCGACTTCTCACTTCTGCAAATTTAAAGGCAGCGCATTCCAGATCATAACAACTCACTGCGTAAAACAAATTCTCCTCATCTGCCCCTGGTTCTTCTGCCAATCACCTTAAATCTGTGTCCTTTGGTTACCAACCCACCTGCCAATGAAAACAGTTTCTCCCTATCTACTCTATCAAAACCCTTCATGATTTTGAACACCTCTATCAAATCTCCCCTTAACCTTCTCTGCTCGAAGGACAACAACCCCAGTTTCTCTAGTCTCTCCATGTAACTGAAGTCCCTCATCCCTGGAATCATTTTAGTAAATCTCCTCTGCACCCTCTCTAAGGCCTTGACATTCTTCCTAAAGTGTGGTTCCCAGAACTGGACACAAAACTCCAGCTGGGGCCTAACCAGTGATTTCTAAGGTTTAGCATAACTTCCTTGCCTTTGTACTCTATGCCTGTTATAAAGCCCAGGATCCCGTACGCTTTTTTAATAGCCAACATGAAAATTAAATTCTTACAACCCCTCCTCACTGACCTCTGAGGTGGCATTCAAGATTCAATTGTAACATTCAAAATGTTGGATAAAATTGGATAAATACTTGAAGGGGAGACATTTTTAGGGCTACGGGGAAAGCACGGGGAATGGGATTAATTGGATAGCTCTTTCAAAGAGACGGCACAGGCACAATGGGGTGAATGGCCTCCTTCTGTTCTGTATGATTCTTTGATTTGGCTGGGGGAACAACCGCAATGCACAACTGCTTATGATTTCCGGTTACTGTCGACCAATTGAGTCAGGCATTGAAACTTTTCTTTCTGTGAAACAGTCCAGTTACACTTTGGCCCTATGGCCCAATGGATCACGTTCACCGTAGCTAACTGAGACGCTACTTGGTGCTTTCCCGCTTTTGATTTCATTGGTACATCATCTCAGTGGTTCACAAAAGCTGTCGGGCGACATTATTCTTTTCAGTCATCTATTCTTGGGGGCGGTGGGGGGTATCTTGGTCTATTTTTTAGCCTGTAGAGTGTGGTACATGGTTTTCTAATGTTATTTGCACTTTAAGGAACATGAGAGAATTTACATTTATTTAGCTTTACCAGTATGTCTGCCCATTCCCCAAGGAAAGGAGTGCTGCAGTGCCGTCCAGTGGACGAAGTTAGGTTTTGCACCAAGATTTCATAGGAGGGGCTTAAGATCAGTCAGGGGTGGAGGAGGGAAGTTAGATGCCACTTAAATTCATGTCACATAACGTTACTCTGACAGTTTTATCTATAGGCACAATACCATTAGAATGTTGCAACTGTACACAGCTTTTATTAAATAGTAGATATATGTATGCACACTAAAACAAAGTTCACTCCATAATGGTATTGATGCAGCATAAATTCAGCTACATCATAAAATCTAACCCTTTTAAGAATGAAATACTTGTGTAAATGCGTGAGACTTCTTTTTGATTCAACCAACATTATATATTTATATTCATTCAGAAGGTGCTGTTTGAGTCTTTCTTAGGTTTTCTCAGCCAGTATTATACTAAACTAACATGAAATCTGGGAGTACAAAGTCCATTTACTTTCAACTTAAAAAGCACAAAAAATTACACAAAACTGGATTTCTTGTTTGCTTGGTTGGTTTCACTGAAGGCTTTGCAAAGTATGAATTACAGTCCACACATACACACCAGGAAATAACTATTCAAATCTCTAGGAACAGCAAAAAAAAAGTTTATCAAAAAACAAAAACCATTAACAAATGAAGCAGAACAAGAGCCCAATAAAATTCTTAGCTGAACTCCGATTAATACCAATGGATGTTTTCATTTTTAATATTTTCTCAGGTAAAATGAGTATCACATGCATCCTGATTCAGTATGTCTCTGTTGCTCTGCTTATCATACTGCTAGTTTAGAGCTGCTGGCTAACACAAAGGTTTTTTAAATACTGTAATGACCAAATGATCAATATAAGCAACATATGAAACAAACACGTTTCCCCCCTCCCTCCTCCACCCCAGAATAATACACATTTATGGCTAATTAAGCAACAATCGCCAGTCTTCTGTTGTATGACCCCAGGGAAGGCAAACTGCAATGATTTATACTAGGCTGCCATTACCTTCACTCACTAGCTAATAAACTTTGCACAAAATGCTAAGCAAAATCATTTAAGTAAGACAGAATTCTTGTGATTTACAAGAACATTTTAAAAGAAACAGTACATTTATATTGTACCTGATTGTGACTTTTAGAAATGTCTCAAAATGCTTCACATACAATAAATTTTCCTATAAATACCGAATTTTTGTATGATATTCTGGCAGGTGTGGGGCAAAAGTTCCACTTTGAGCCCTGCTGCATTTTCTGGTGTGCAGAACCAGCAGGCAGGCACTTGATTCGAATATTAATTTGAGGGCTTGTTCATCCTGGCAGCCATATTCTGGAATGCTGGAAAACCTAGGCTAATGAATTATTTGGACTCAACATGTAGGCAAATGACAAAGCCATTTTGTGCATAGAAAGTACTACTGCCCTAGTCGAGCTGAGATATTACTGATATCTTTAGGTCTCACAAAGATTGCAAAATTCAGTTACATGGATTTGTCCTGACGTAGCTCCTCCTTGGACTTTCAGACATGTACATGCATATCCTGCCATTAGGGACATAGGAACAGGAGGAGGTCATTCAGCCCCTCGAGCCTGTTCCGACCTTCAACGAGATCATGGCTGATCTGTATCCTAACTCCATCCAACTGCCTTGGCTCTATATCCCTTAATACCCTTGGCTAGCAAAAATCTATCGATCTCAGATTTAGAACTATTGGGCCGAAAATTGATCCCGGGACGCGAGAGTACGCACTGCGTACTCTCGCGTATTCCCACTCCAATTGCCGGTTTTCTGCATGCCCTGCGCATGTGCTGAAAACCGGCAATTGCTCTTCCGAAAAGGGGGCGGGGCTTGAGTGCATCGCGTGCGCGCTACAGGCTGCGCGCACGCTGTGCACTTCATGCTTTGGACGCGCAGGTAAGTAGGGAAGATTTTGGAAATGTAAAAAGGAGGAGTAAGACCCGCTTTTAAGAAGGTAAGTAGTGAATTAAGTATTTTTTTGAATTTTTTTTTACAGGTATATCTTTTTTATAGACTTTAAAGACAGGTAAGTTTATTTTTATAACTTTTTAAAAGATTTTAAATTTTTTCAAAAATTTAATTTTTTATTTAAAATGGTTAATTTAATTAACTATACTTATTTTATTAATGTGATGGTTTTTTTTTTTAATTTAATTGAGGTTTAGCTGTTATTTTGGGGGGGTGTAAGATTCATAAGTCTCAGCCATGCTGTGAGACTTATGAATGGAAGATGGTGTGCTGCCATTGGCTCTAACTGAGTCACGTGATCCCACAGCTCGCACGAATTAACTACGCCGCTGGGATACGCAAGCCCAGCACAGCTGATGTCTGGAACATCAATTTCGTGCGAGCTGGATCAGAAAAAGCATAAGCGAGGTGAGACATCGCGGGGAAGGCTTACCCACGCGGGAACAGAGCGAGATCAATTTCTGGGCCATTAATTGAGCTAGCATCTACTGCATCTTTTGTGGGAGAGAGTTCTACATTTCCACACTTCCTAACTTCTCTCCTGAATGGCCTGGCTCTGATTTTAAGGTTATGACTCCTTGACCTAGACTCGCCCACCAGTGAAAAAGGTTTCTCTCTATCTACCCTATCAATTCCTTTCAAAATCCTAAAAACCTCAACCAAATCACCCCTTAACTTTCTATATTCCAGGGAATGAATAAACTTTACATACATTTCTCAATATAGAATTAACAAAAGCTTCTTTTATCACATCTTCAGTACTCTTTCTCATTACATTTTCTCATAATTCTACAAAATATCCTTTGACCAGGAATACATGATCATTCCAACATGCTGCTCCCTGACAACATCACTTGAAGATATCGAGTCAGCTTCCACAGGTACCCTAACGACATCCAGCTACCTCTCTCAACTCCTCTACTGCCTGTGTGCTGTCAGCCTGCTTTGTCTGACATTCAGTCTCGGATGAGCTGTAATTTTCTCCAACCAAAGCCATAGTCTTCCACCCCTGCTACAGATTCCATACTCTCTCCATCCACGTCCCAGGCTACTGTCTCAGGATGAACCCGACTATTCACAACAGCGGCATCCTATGCGACTCCAAGCTGAGTATGCGACCCAAATATGCTGTCCATCACAAAGAACGTCTATTTCCACCCCCGTAACATCGCCGACCCTTGCCCCATCTCAGCTCATCCAGGCCTTTGTCACCACCAGATTAATTTATCCCAATGCTCTCCTGGCCAGCCTCCCATTCTCTACCTCTATAAACTTCAGCCCATCCAAAACTCTGCTGCCCATGTCCTATCCCACACCAACTCCCACTCACCCATCACCTACATTGGCTCCGGCTCCCCGAGGCCTCAAATTTAAAATTCTCATGCTTGTGTTGAAATCCCTTCATGGCCTCACCCCTCCCTTTCTCTGTAACCTCCCCCCTCAAACTTCCCACTCCTTAGGATCCATCCCCACCATTGGCAGCGTGCATTCAGCTCTTTAGATCCAACACTCTGGAATTCCCTCCCTAAATCTCTACGCCTCACTCTCCTCCTTTAAGGCCCTACTTAAACCCCACCTCTTCAACAAACCTTATGGTCACCCCTCCTAATATCTCATTCTTTGGCTCGGCGTCCATTTGTTTGATTATGTCTCTGTGAAGCATCATAGGACATTTTTATATGCTAAAGGAGCTTTATAAATGCAAGTTGTTGCTGAACCTGGACAGTGATTACAGCTCGTGAATAGTTGGACCTGTTGTACTGATATTTGCAAATTACTATACGAAAATCCACACAATGCTTCTCTCAGTGCCGTGTCCATTCCAGATTACTATAAAGTACAAGGACGACACTTTAACATAGCTGTTTCAGCTGGATTTATCTAACACTCACTATGCCCACAATATCTATTAGATATTCACTTACATTTTTCAGTAAAACAGTTGGATTTAATGAATTGTCCTATGTGCTATGTTACATGCATTATTTTCACAAGAGACAGAACCAGCTTGTTGTCCATTTAACTCTGAGTCTTGGCTGGATTTTACTCACTGAGACGCGTTGGGGGCGGGACTGCTGCCTTCCGAGTTCTGGTCCCGCCCCCAGCGACGTCCGACACACAGACGCTATTTACCCCTGATTGGCCTTGTTAAGCCCGCCCTGCAGGCTTGCTGGCCAATTAAGGGAAAGCTGGTGTCAGATGACATCAGTTGATGATGCTTCATCTGCCGGTTTTCTTAAAGGCACATGAACCATATATTTTTGACAGATGATTTGACAGTGTTTGACAGTATTGAGGTGCTGTCAAACACTGACAATCACTGTTCACAGGTGAGTCCTTGTATCCAGGCTCTCCAGTGACTCTCTCCTTAGGATGAAACAGATGGCAGCTGCAGGTGAGGGTGCGGAAGCGATCTGTCACTTCTCCCATTGAGGTGAGGCCACACAAACGCTTCAAAGCTTGTCACCTACAGAAAAATCTAAACACATTAAAAATAACTTTCCCAACATTTCCTTACCTCTGATACTCACCAGTGTCCCATTGCATCCTTCACACCACTTCTGCAGCTGTCATCTAAACACCAACATAACAACAGACCTACAGCACGCCTCACTTACCCTGGCGGGGTTCCCTGACGTCGGGAAGCCCGCAGCAGAAGTCTAAAAATTGGAAAAAGCCTCTTAACTGCCTGTTAACTACCTGTTAACAGGCAGTTAAGTGGCTATAATCCTCTTCCTGCCGCTAGGAGTCGGGTCCCTGCGCAAATCGGGGACCCGACTCCCGGGAAGATTGGTTGGAGGCGGGTTGGGAGCGGGTTCAGGACCCGCTGCCATTATTTTTGACTTTCCCAGCGGTCCCGCCTCCAAACCCACCTCCTCAGGGCTGGTAAAATCCAGCCCATTGAGTCAAGCTTCCAATGTTTGACAAATCCTAAAGCCAGAAATAATTTTTCTTTTGTTAACTTTTTAAATATACTGCACGTCAGGTCTAATTGATTAGCTATACTTGTCTTCCTCTTGACCAGATTACACCCAAGATTGAAGCACTCCATATGAAACATCCCAGCCAACCGTTACCTATTCTAACAGGACTAACATTTAGTCTTTACCTTCAGGATAGCCTGCTTGTGGATTTCACGTTTTTTATCGTCTTCTTTTCTGGCCATGACTGATGCCATTCGCCTCTCTTCCTCCTAAGAAGAAATAAAACGACTTTATAAATGGAAATCATAGAATGGTTGAAGGGATAATTACAAGTCCTAGCCCTTTTCGGGCTACCCCAGATCAGGCGTATTCCCCAGACATTCACCTTCAACTAAAGTTAAAGATAGCCGAATTCTATAAGACGCTTAATTGGGTCTAAAGGTCAGACTACCTCTCCCTAAAGGAAAGGAACGACGTGAAGATGTTACCGTCTTCCGGATAGCACTTTTAACAAGTTTAACTAGACTGTAACCTTCCGGATATTATGAGGGTCCTGAAAACCCCTCAGAATTCTGCAACTCCTTTGAGTGTACAGAAATTGAGTTCACGAGTTTATACAGAAATACTCTTGTGAGACAATTCTAAAAATATATAGATTTATTAAAGAACCGACATTTAGTTAACAGCTGTTATGGCAATCGCAACTTTAACCGTTCAAAATACAAATAGCTTACATTTCTTATCAGAGATCCTTAATCTCAAATCTTAACTTCGTTACATTTCCACACTTCTACTTATTTCTTAATCCAGAATATCCACCAAAATCAAATACCTTGATTGCCCGAGACTCAGAGTTGTAAACTTACGGCAGGTATTTCTTTTACTTGATGTCATTTTTTCAAAGGCACTTGTTTTTTTTTAATGTTCTGTGCACCTGTTCGACGTGTTATATTTTGACACTTTACTTGGGTCATTCCATTGTGTTGGTTCCAATGTTCAGACATAGAGGAACCTCCAGCCTGCTGTTTCAATAGGGCCATGTCTTTGTATTTACAAACATTTCCCATTTCAAAGCTTGTGGTGTTTTACAGCTTTGTGTTAACAAACCATCTTATTCCAAGAAGCCTGTATTCCTGTTTTACGGCTTGTGTCGTTGAGGCTTTTAGATTTTTAACCCCAGTTTGTCATGTTTTAATATAATCAAATCTGTTTATTGGATGATGTATTTCTTGGAATATGGCTATTTCCTTCACATGGTTACAGCACAGAAGGAGGCCATTTGGCCCGTCGAGCCTGTGCCGGGTCTCTGCAAGTGCACTTTAGCTAGTCCCACTCCCCTGCCCTTTCCCTGTAGCCCTGCAAATTTTTTTCCTTCAGGTACTTATCCAATTCTCTTTTGAAAGCCACTATTGAATCTGCCTCCACTACCCTTTCTGGCAGTGCATTCCAGATCATAACTACTCGCTGCGTAAAAAAGATTTTCCTCATGTCACATTTGGTTCTTCTGCCAATCACCCTAAGTCTGTGTCCTCTGGTTCTCGACCCTTCCGCCAATGGGAACAGTTTCTCTCTATCTACTCTGTCTAGACCCCTCATGATTTTGAACACCTCTATCAAATCTCCTCTCAACCTTCTCTGCTCTAAGGAGAACAACCCCAGCTTCTCCAGTCTATCCACGTAACTGACGCCCCTCATCCCTGGAACCATGCTTGTAAATCTTTTCTGCACCCTCTCTAAAGCCTTCATATCCTTCCTAAAGTGTGGTGCCCAGAATTGGACACAATACTCCAGTTGAGGCCGAACCAGTGTTTTATAAAGGTTCATCATAACTTCCTTGCTTTTGTACTCGATGCCTCTATTTATGAAGCCCAGGATCCTGTATGCTTTTTTAACCGCTTTCTCAACCTGCCCTGCCACCTTCAACGATATGTGCACATATACCCCCAGGTTTCTCTGTTCATGCACCCCCATTAGAATTGTACCCTTTAGTTTATATTGCCTCTCCTCGTTCTTTCTACCAAAATGTATCACTTCACACTTTTCTGCGTTAAATTTCATCTGCCATGTGTCCGCCCAGTCCACCAGCCTGTCTATGTCTTCTTGAAGTCTAAAGGAACAACCCAGGAACAAATTTTTTAAAAAGTACCTCAGTTTGACCCCAGTGTCACAAGTTGACCCCTGGGGGACGGCAGTACCCCAATTTGACCCCGGGACCTGTATTTGATCCCAGTTCCTCAGTTTGACCCCAGATCCCCAGTTTGACCCCAGTACCTTAGATTGAAACCAGTTCGACCTCAGTTTGACCCCCAGATCCCCAGGATGACCCCAGTTCCACAGTTTGACCCCTATATCCCAGTTTATGTATACATTATCTTTAAAACAATCAGTGACTACTCACTATAAACAGCAGTAACTCAGTGAGCTGTGTAGAGGATACAATAACAGGTGGCCACAAATATTTTCGCAACACCAGTGTAATTAGACCTAAAATGATGGCTAAAACATTCAAATCTGAATTATTCAATACTAGATCCTCTTTTAATGAAAGTCGAATTTAATAAAGGCAAAGGCTAGGGGAATGGAGCAATTTCCATCTTAAGCATCATGCCTCATCACCAAGAACTCACCGGTCAGGTACAGCGAGGTTTAGATGTAAAGTTCCCTGTACACTGCCCCATCAAATACGCCCAGGTCAGATACAGCACAGTTAGATACAGATTTGAAGTTCCCTCTAACACATACAACTCACTTTACACTGTCAACAAGCATTCTCAGGTCAGGTACAGATTAGAGGTACATCAAATGTACATCAGTCCAGATTCCTAAAAGGGGTGCAATTGTAGCATCTTAATCCTACAGCATCTGTCAGCAGCCTAAATGCAAGGAAAGTTGTTAAAATCCTGAGATGGCTCACAAGCCCATAAATAAGGTGCCAATCTGCCTTCATGGCTGGTCGTCACCAACCATGTAATATTTTCTGACAAGCAATAGAAAATACTATCATTTCAGTGGGAAGTTTGACAATTTGTGACTTTGGCCCATTTGGACTTGCCCCTTACTGCACATCCTGTAGATACTAAAGCCCATTGACACACTACACTGCGAACACAATTAAAGCACACCATTCTGTGACAGGCTAGTAGAATTCTACAAATTGAAACACCAAGAAAAGCTGAACCCAAACCCAAAGAAATGTTAATTGGTTAACATTTTCCAGCATGTCGCTAAAGTAACAAATCATGATGCTACGTGTCATTCTTACCCATTCTCCTCAACCACTGAATTGCATGTGGGGGCCTTAGATTGGATTCAGTTTTGAAGATGATCAATAGTTTCATGTTTTAAGTACAATGCGAGCAGCTGGGAAATACCAGGACATAGAAAAACATAGCAGAGAGATTGCAAATGGGTCCTTTCATTCAGCTAATATCATTTTCTTTGTAAAAATGGAATATGTGCTGATTGTTTTCCTGCTGCAAGAAAATTTTTTATATTCAACTCACCTCTCACTGGATAGTGCTAGCTTTATAACGGAGATAGCACACACGGGAATCTTGTTATTGTGATCTTTTGAATTTACTGATACAATCAGCCCCTTTGCTTCCTTTGGCAGTCCATTCCACACATTCACTTTCTTCTGCATAAATCTATACTATCGTTTCACTCTCCCATTTCTAAGTTTGAGGCTTTGCCCCCTCTTTGCAGAATCTGTTTTTCTCATAATATGGTGGCCAGAATTGTACACAGTAGTCCAAGTGGGGCTGGGCCAGTGCTCTGTACAAACTCAGGATCACTCCTGAGATTTATGCTGTATTCTGGCTACACGGCCCACAATCTTATTTATTCTCCTTATTGCTGCTACAAACCGTGCTAATATCATCAGCAATCTATCCACCAGTACGCCGAAGTCCTTCTCCTGTGTCATGATATGCAGATTAATACCATTTAGCTTATACTGCTTCTGTTCATTATCTTTTCCCAATCTCATTACTTTTCATTTGTTCAAATTAAATGACAATTGCAGCTCATAAACTCAGTTCCCCAATCTATCCATCTCCTTCTGTATTTAATCAGTCTGTTACCAATTGTTTGTAGTGTGATATTATCTGCAAATTTGTCCGTAAGGTTTGTTATCTCCTTTAATGTAGGAGCATCACAAGGGTTTCACAGATAAGCATAGGAAATGATGCCAGTCCAGGAACAAAAACAATTTGACGGGGTAATGGAAAGCTTGAAGAAATACGTTTTGAGATTCCCTGCCTAAACCTCTCCGCCTCGCTACCTCTCTTTCCTCCTTTAAGACGCTCCTGAAAACCTACCTCTTTGACCAAGCTTTTGGTCACCTGCCCTAATTTATCCTTATGTGGCTCGGTGTCCAATTTTTTTTTTGTCTTACAATACTCCTGTGCAGCGCCATGGGACATTTTACTACGTTAAAGGCGCTATATAAATACAAGTTGTTGAGATGATGGGGTGAATAGAAGGCCTAAACAAAGTAACAGAGTATTCAGGAGGGGCTATAGGGCTGGCACAATAACAGGGTTAGAATGGGACAAGCAATGGAGAGATTTCCAGATGCGAACCAGGATTTTAAATTGAATATATTGGGAACCAGTGAAGGTCAGCGAGAACAGGAGCAATATACAAATGGGACAATGCCGTCCAGGACACAAATGGAAGAGTTTTGGACAAGTTGGAGTTTGGAGGGAGGAGGATGGGAGACTAACGAGGAATATGTTAGAATAGTCAAGTCCGAAAGTGACAAATGCGGGTGTAAGAGTTTCAACGGTGTACTTCCTACTCACAATTCCTACTAAATAAAATGTTATTTTCACTTTTGTTCCAAACCTGCTAAATTACACAGAATATAAAGCAAAGGCTCCTTTTGTTGTACAAGAAGTTTTTCCACAATTCATAAGAAACAAGAAGGGTCTTTTAGGCAAAACAAATTTTCTAATTCTAGGGTGGAATAGTTAGGTTCCTTCCTGAAAATTATATGAACAGATGCAGCTGCCTACTGCAGTGTTTCGCAAACAACACAACACAATTATATTTTGCTGGTTTAACAGGACAGGTCAGCTCACCAGTTAACAACCAGAGGAGCTACATTTAATAGTGAAGGACTTTAATCACATGCAAACAGTGATGTGCTGAATGGATCACTTATGCTTTTAATCAGCAAAACACAGAAAGCTATCCATGACACCAACCCAAAACACAATTTATTGACCTCAGTCATCACTGAATTTTGACTTAAATACCATGCCGTTACTCGAGAACTGAGCAACACACTAATCAACGTGTTTGCTATATTTTAAAAAGCTATTAAACTGATCCATGTGGGATTCAACCCTGTACCAAACTACAACAATAATTTGCATTCATATAGGCCCTACAATATCCTAAAGCACTTTACAAAGACAGAAAAATATATAAAATGAATTAAGGAAGTTGAGCCATGGTGAGAGAGTTAGGAGAGATGATCTAAAGCTTGCTCAAAAATATGGATAATGAGAATGTTTTTAAAAGTGGAAGGAGAAATGGAACGGCAGAGGGGGTTAGGGAGTTTCAGAGTAGTGTTGAGGCAGCTGAAGGCTCCACCAATGGAAAGGCTACAGAGAGGATGCACAAAAGGTCAGAGTTGAAGAACTGGAGGATGCAAGGCTGGAATAGAATACAGAGAGTAAGCCAGGGTGAAGCCATGGAGGGATTTGAAGAGGACAAGAATTTTAAATTTAATACGTTGGGGAACAGGAAGCTTGGTTAGCAAAGGTGAGCTTAAGGGTTCAGCAGCAGCAGAATGAGGTAGGAGCAGAGGCGGGTGAAATGCGGAGTTAGAAGTGCTGTCTTGGTGATGGCTAGGATGTGGGTATTGACCCACAGTTCTGGGTCTAACAGCATGCCGAGGTTCACCCTGGGTAGTTGCCTGGGCAGAAGGATGGAGTCAGTAGAAAGTGAACAGAGTTTAAAGTGAGGGCCAACAATGGTAGTTTTGGTTTACCAAATTTCCAGTTGGAGGAAATTTTGACTCATTCACGACTTGATGTCTGACAGCACAGAGGTGCTTGTGGAGTCAAGGGACATGCTAGAGAGGCAGAGCTGCCTATCATCAGCATATAAAACACAACCAGTGCCTGCAGATGATGCCACTGATGGTGGAATGTAGATGAGGAAGAGGAGAGGGCCAATCCTTGGGGGAATTCAGAGGTTATGCTGCAGAGCAGGAAGAGAAGCTTTGTGCTGGCTATGTGTCCAGCAATGCCTTCTCTTTTGACTCCCACCTCTAATAATACTTCACTCAAAACCTCTCTAAGCTGTATCATTATTGATTCTCGGATGACATACAATCTGCACTGTGCTACAAGAAACTAACTGATTTGATATCACTTTCTGCTCTTATAGCTGAGATGAGAGACAAGTTCCTATAACCAAATAAGGTAAGAAATGATATTGGCTGGCTCCCTGTCCAACTGTACCACTTAGCATGGTAGTGCGCCTTACAGAACATAAAAGTCTGTTCTATATTAGTCGTTGTCAGCTGGGGGGCAGGTGTGGAGAAACTGCAATTGACCTCAGCACCAGTGATGCTAAAGAAGTAAAAATCTGTCAGTGTTCTCTCTCCTGACCATGCTATCCAGTGACACTGCTGCATGTTCACAATGGAACTTGGCTAGAATGCCTCTATAACAGAATAATTCCCAGACCCTTAATTTCCAGGCTTACAACTGATCACTTGGCTGAGGTACCAGAAGGTATTGGCACCTGTAACATTGCATCCCAGTGTGGTAAACACCTCCTGAAGAGAAGGTGACAAATGAAGGGAAAACTGGAGGAGACAACGCTAAAAATTGTCCCGTATTGGTTCTGCAGCAAGTGTTGGCAAGAAATAAGAGTGTGAAATGAACCCAGAATCAAGCTGTTACCTGGGAATGGAGCCAAAGCAGCAGCAGAAATAGAGAACTGCAGCTTTTACTAAGTATTACTTTGGACTGACCATCCAATGGATGGAATACTGACCTACCACACTCCCGTTAATCATTTTCTTCTTGCTGTCCAATAGGAAGCATCCAAATACTAGTGATGTAGCGATGCCGTTGCATCTGATGGCAGGGCGATTCCTCGGGGGAGGGAAAGTCTGTATGCATCTCCTAAGTGTTTTAGACAATGTGTTTGAACAAGGAAACTGCATTCAGTCACCAATGGGATGAATCTAGGTATCCAGCCATCTTTAACATTGTAGCATGAGGTGAGGTGTAAAAGAATGGATCTGTGCTGCTTAATTGTTGAGCTCATCTAGAGTCTTGGATGGCAGATTTAACATCACTAACCTCTGGAATTCTGAAACCACAGTTCCCTACATTAAAGCTGCTAAAGGTCAGTGTAATTGCTGTGGTGTGGATTCTGGATCTTGGTAACACATGTGCAAATGTTCAATGGATCATTTTCCTCACTTTTAATTTACATAAAGATCCCAGCAATCAGAACAAATGAGCAGTTGCAGCCTGCGAGTCTATGCTGTGGTTGCCAAGACAAAACCAAAGTAATTCCCACATGGAGTAGCACTCCCTGCTGGGGATCCAACACACTAACATAAACATATCATTAATGAAAGAAAATGCAGGGAAAGCCATAATAATTCTAGTGCAACCTATAAATCAGGAAAGCTGAGTCACAGTACAAAGTGTTAGAAGGTACTGAAAACAAAAACAAAGCCCCGGGGTCAAACCAGGCTCTCTCACTTTACAGCCTTGCAGCTTTGGTTTCAGTACTGCTGTCTCTTGAATCTCTTTTGTAGGCAGGATATCCCACAAGCACTTTGAAGAATTACTGCTTGCTGGAGTGATTACCATGGCAGAAGAATGTACTCTGCTGCTGATAGATTGAATAATATGCCAATAGATCACGAAGGTTAGTCTTCTTATGAAAAGTTGCATGTTGTACAATGGAAGCATTGTACAGATTGAAGAGTCAAGCCTGGGGAGTACCTAGGCCAGCATCAAGGGTAACAGGTAGTCTACTCTGGGGAGGAAGAGAGGGAATCCTTCTAGCCTTGCATGATGCTTACTAACTTTCATCTGTGTGTTCTTCTTTGACTGTCACAGCCTGAGTTAAACAGCCTTTTAACACTGCAATATTATTGCTTCATATTATTAATCCTACATAAACTTGTGCTCATCCAAAACTCTGCTGCCCGTATCTTAACTCGCACCAAGTGTCGTTCACCCATCACTCCCGGTCCGACAATGCCATCCATGGCCTCGCCCCTCCCTAGCTCTGTAACCTTCAGCCTGACAACTCTCTGCGATCTCTGCACTCCTCCAATTCTGGCCTCTTGCGCATCCCCGATTTTAATCGCTCCTCCCATTGGTGGCCGTGTCTTCAGCTACCTAGGCCCTAAGCTCTGGAATTCCCTCACTAAACCTCTCTGCCTCGCCAACCGTCACTCCTCTGTAAAACGCTCCTTAAAACCTACCTCTTTGACCAAGCTTTTGGCCGTAAATTCTGGAATTCCCTCCCTAAATCTCTCCGCCTCTCTACCTCTCTCCTCCTTTAGGATGCTCCTTGAAACCTACCTCTTTGACCAAGCTTTTGGTCTCCTGTCCTAATATCTCATGTGGCTCGGTGTCAATTTTGTTTGATAACGCTCCTGTGAAGCGCCTTGGGACGTTTTACTATGTTAAAGGCGCTATATAAATGCAAGTTGTTGTTGTGTCTCAATGGCCAGTACTCAATGTGTGGTCTGACCAGAGCATGAAGCAGTTTGAGAATGATTTCTACTGACTTGTACTCTACTGTTTGGCTATGGATTTCGGCATTCTATTTGCTGCTTTGATCCACAGTGATTGGGCAGGTTGAGTGGAGTTCTTATCTATCAACCATTTTTTATTCCTATATGCAGTACTTCAAACGTGTCTGTATTAAACTGGATCTGTCATTATTCCACCCATTAAGATATTTTGTCTTAAGTTACCTCCTTACATTCAGCTGTGTCTTCTGGTTTGGCATGATGTGTGAGTTTTACCAGTTTGCATTGAGCTTCTGAATCCAAGTTATTAATGCAAATTAGAAACAGTCGGGTTCCCAACAATGATCCCTGGGGTACCCCATTCAGGCTTTTGTCTGACTCGCTAACAAGTATCTGTTGTTTCCTACCCATCAGACAATTTTTATGCATTCCCAAAGTTTTAGCCTGAATCTCCACTACTTCGAGTTTAATAGTAGTCCTTTCTGTGGAACTGTGTCAAATCCTGTTTTGGAAATCAAGATACACCATGTTGTAAGGCTTTCTACTTCACTTGGGATATAACTTGGTCAAAAAAGACAAGATGGTCGGTTAGACAGGATCTTCCCCTTTTTCTGTTTACTAGATCATCATTATGCAGGTATTCCTCAAGTTTACTACCTGATCATCAATTCCATTATTTTACCAGGTATTTATACTAAAGACTAAAGAGCTTGTAGTTGCCTGGGTCTGTTTCGTCACCCTTTCTGAAAATGGGCACCACGTTAGCCTGTTTCCAAACTACTATGAGCTCCACATTCACTCTTAATGACCATCACAAATCTCCTTTCTTGTCTCTTTCAGTACACAGGGATCAATATCATCCCCTAGTGAATATCTGAAGAAAGTAATAACTTACTAAATTTACTAGAGATTAAGAGACGATAAAAGTCAACATGGATTTATGAAAGGGAAATCGTGTTTGACAATCCTACTGGAGTTTTTTGAGGATGTAACTGGTAGAATAGATAAGGGAGAACCAGTGGATGTGGTGTATTTGGATTTTCAGAAGGCCTTTGATAAAATCCCACACAAGAGGTTAATGTGCAAAATTAAAGCACATGGGATTGGGGGTAATATACTGGCATGGATTGAAAATTGGTTAACAGACAGGAAACAGAGAGTAGGAATAAATGGGTCTTTTTCGGGGTGGCAGGCAGTGACTAGTGGGGTACCGCAGAGATCAGTGCTTAGGCCCCAGCTATTCACAATATATATCAATGATTTGGATGAGGGAACCAAATGTAATATTTCCAAGTTTGCTGATGACACGAAACTAGGTGGGATTGTGAGTTGTGAGGAGGATGCAAAGAGGCTTCAAGGCGATTTAGACAAGTTGAGTGAGTGGGCAAATACATGGCAGATGCAGTATAACGTGGATAAATGTGAAGTTATCCACTTCGGTCGGAAAAACAGAAAGGCAGAGTATTATTTAAATGGTGATAGATTGGGAAATGTTGATGTACAAAGGGACCTGGGTGTCCTTGCACACCAGTCACTGAAAGCAAATATGCAGGTGCAGCAAGCAGTTAGGAAGGCAAATGGTATGTTGGCCTTCATTGCAAGAGGATTTGAGTACAGGAGCAAGGATGTCTTACTGCAGTTGTACAGGGCCTTGGTCAGACCACACCTGGAGTACTGTGTGCAGTTTTGGTCTCCTTACCCAAGAAAGGATATACTTGTCATAGAGGGAGTGCAGCGAAGGTTCACCAGACTGATTCCTGGGATGGCAGGACTGTCGTATGAGGAGAGATTGGGTCAACTAGGCCTGTATTCACTAGAGTTTAGAAGAATGAGAGGGGATCTCATTGAAACGTATAAAATTCTGACAGGGCTAGACAAACTGGATGCAGGGAGGATGTTTCCCCTGGCTGGTGGGTCTAGAATGAGGGGTCACAGTCTCAGGATACGGGGTAGGACATTTAGGACTGAAATGAGGAGAAATTTCTTCACTCAGAGGGTGGTGAACCTGTGGAATTCTCTACCACAGAAGGCTGTGGAGGCCAAGTCACTGAATATATTTAAGAAGGAGATAGATAGATTTCTAGACGCAAAAGGCGTCAAGGGGTATGGGGAGAGAGCAGGAATATGGTATTGAGATAGAGGATCAGCCATGATCATATTGAATGACGGAGCAGGTTCGAAGGGCCGAATGGCCTACTCCTGCTCCTATTTTTCTATGTTTCTAAATTGCAATTAAATGTAATTCAAATGCCTTCAGCATCCATACCCTAATATCACAAACAGCAATTTCCATCCTTTAACCCATTTTTTCAGCAATAGTTCCAATACCAATTTGTTCAAGCATATTCTTCAATGTTATCATCCACTGCCAATCAATTTTGTTCATATGCCTGAAACCAGTGATATTCTACAACAACTTGGCTACGACAAGCAAATATTAATTTTGATCTTTTACTGAAGTGCAGCTGTGAACAACTTATATCTGATACATGTTTTCACCCAAGGTGAATATATCCCAGAAATGTCTCTTCTCAGCACAGTATTACAGCACGAATGGGTTAATATAAACTAGTTCATTTACTGTGTTTTTAATTTTCATGTTATTACTTAAAACTGTTGCTTCAGCTGTGCGCTGAATAATGTAATTCAGGTGGTCCCAAGTTCCCAACACAGAACCTCTACCTCTATAATAAGCACTTGCTGCCTAAATTATCACTGCTTCAGGCAAATTTACAACAGCAAAATTCATGAATATTCACAGCCTTTAGTTTATGAAAAGTCTGCAAAAAGCACAAGTCCAAGGGGGAAAAATTCAGCTGCTTGCGCCTCCCGTTAGCGCCTTAAGAGGGCGCTAATGGGGCGTAAAGCAGCTAACGCCCGGGCGCAGCGCCGCCCACGCCTCCCGAAAAATTTAGTGGGAGGTTAGCGGCGGCGGCAGCCGGTAGCGCCCTGTGGCGCTGCGCCGCCGGCGATGACGTCATCGCCGTGCGCAGCACCCCGCTCGCGCCCCGGCCGTGATCTTCAGTCGCGCCCCCTGATTTACCGCCAGACGCTATGTCCGACGGGTTCAGGGAGGCGTACGTGCGGCCGGGGCGGCGATATTTAAAGGGGAGGTGGCAGGCGGCCATTTTTGTTGCTGGCCGCCTGCCAGCACCTGCCCCCGTTGCTGTCCCCGGCCCCCGTGAAGCCCCCCCACCGTGAAGTGCCGGCTGCGCTCCAAGAGCCCGGCACTTCTCTTGAGTGCCGGGCTCTTTTGCCGGCACTCCCGATCCCTGGGGGCCCAGCTGGGCCCCGGTTCGCGCTGCGCAGGGTCCCTCCCCTTTAAGAAGGGGAGGAAGGCCTGCAATACCGCGGCACGTAGCGCCAGGATATTCACTCGCAGCGCCCCAAGAGGGATGCGGGGTGCTTCCAGTGGCGCCCCGCTTCCCTCTTGGGGCGCAACCACTGAAGTTCCGGCGCGGGGCCGCTAATTTTTTCGGGGCGCTAAAAGTCGCGCCCCGGCGAGGTTAGCGCCCCAAATGGGGCGCGACTCAATTTTTACCCCCAAGTCTTTAATGTGTTACGTCAGTTGCTGTAACCTTCATACCAACAGAATACAAAGCCCAACTCTAGTTAGGACATTCATTCAACAGCTGTTGTTTCGGGTTCAAAGTTGTGGAAGCTGCCTAGTAAATGACATGAGATGTAGAATTCATATTCTACCCCCTACCCCATTACACTGCACGTTTCCAAGCTACTTTCCAAAACCTGCAGCAAAGCAAGTTGTTGTATCCCATTCATGGCAGTAATTCCAAATGAGGTTCCCTCCAATTCCTGGGCTTGCAGCAGTATCAAGATTTGTTGGCCGCACTGCAACTACCCTACAGACTACTTCTGCAGTATGAGCAACTGTGGTGCATAAACTCAGGGCAGAAATTATTCTATCATTCAGTCAAGAATCCAGGCATAGGAATAAAGTTTGATGTATACTAGGGAACTGATGGAGTGTCATAGCCTCTAATGTCACAAGTCAATGTTTGACATTCTGAGTGCACATGTTCAGATTTGTCCTGGTATTGGTGTTAGCAGTCAGTGTAACTGGTCCAGCTTACAAATACATGCTTCTGTAGCAGCACTGCCTGAAGCTGGTGTGGAAGAAGCATCAAAGAATAACAGCAGCACTGAAGCAGGGAAAGAACAACAAGGAGAGATCATTCATTCTAGTACCAAGCAGAGCTTCCACTGGCTCCAATCAGAGCACGGGCTAGTTGTCGGAAACCACAAAAGATTCTTCAGTAGTTTACAACTGCAGGAGAGTACAGTTCTCAGGACAAAGATGGGCAAGGGCTGTTGAAGTCAGAAAAATGAAAGCAGGAGTTAACAATCTAAAGCATATACGTTACATTTATCATTTCCGGTCTTGATTTACGAGCAATTTTCCTGTTCAGTGAAGAAATAGTGGGAATAAAACAGTAGTCAACTGTACACCTTTGACTGAAGACTTCACTTTACCAGGCGGCTGATACTCATCTATCCAGTGATAGAATAAAAGCATTTACAAATAAGCAATAAGTACGCTCTGTCCAGAGCCGTGCCTTCACTTAAGCCACGTGGGGCGGTTGCCACTTAAAGAAACAACAAATTGTCAAAAACATAGAACAATGACGGGTGATGGATGGGTATATATTTACATCTTTCGATTATCCCCAGGCCTTTGCAGTGAATGAAAATTTAGTGTTGTACAGAGACACTTTTGTATTATTTAATTATTTCCCTATTGGATTAGCTAAAGAAATAGTGAGCTTCAGCTTTGCTGATAATGGAACAATCACGTTTTTCAGCAGCCCTGGGACCAGCTCAGTCCAAGATTAGATCCAGCTTGTTGCCTGGAAATTTGTTTTACTGCCAAACTAGCAGATTTAATTTCTCTGTGTCACATTTTTAAAACAAAATTATAGAACGCTTGTCAAATTTGTTCAATAATTCTTTGTCCTTTATTACATATCCTTAGACAATGACTTTATGATTTAAAGATGTTCTTTGTAAACATGAGAGAGATCTGGAAAGTTTTACACATATCATATATGATATTTTGACACATCTGGCAGAATGGGATATTGGATTGCAAGTCTTTTCTACAAAATGCCTTAAATTCTGAAGGGAAAGAAAACTAGAACTCTGCATTTTTTTTAATCAGTTTTCAGCTGCATGTTGCCGCAGCCACTACCTTGCGACGTGTTGGGTGAGAGCACTGCTAGCCAGGTGAAACAACCCACAACCCCCCTGGTCCACAGAGTGCTGTGCATGAACAGACTCCATGCACTGTAAAACAGGCTTTATATATTTAATCTAACCGGAAGTATGTGAATTAAATTCACATACCTTCACCCTCTTTGTCCGTGCTCCCCAATACATGCTGGCAGCACAATCAGCGGAATGTAATAGAAATTATGCAATAGTAATCAGACTTACTGGAAGATATGGCACTATATGTTGGTTACCGTCACATCTCACTTTAAATCTTAGTTTAGTAATAAACTTTTTAAAAAGCAAATGAACGACAATAGATTGGGAAAAGGGGAAGTGCAACGAGATCTGGGAGTCCTTGTGCACCAGTCGCTGAAGGTAAGCATGCAGGTGCAGCAGGCAGTTAAGAAGGCAAATGGTATGTTGGCCTTCATAGCGAGAGAAACATAGAAACATAGAAGATAGGAGCAGGAGTAGGCCATTCGGCCCCTCGAGCCTGCTCCGCCATTTAATGAGATCATGGCTGATCATCCAAATTCAGTACCCTGTCCCTGCTTTCTCCCCATATCCCTTGATCCCTTTAGCCTTAAGAGGATTCGAGTACAGGAGCAAGGATGTCTTGCTGCAGTTGTACAAGGCCTTGGTGAGACCACACCTTGAGTATTGTGTGCAGTTTTGGTCGCCTTATCTGAGGAAGGATGGTCTTGCCATGGAGGGAGTGCAGCGAAGATTTACCAGACTGATACCTGGGATGGCAGGAATGACGTATGAAGAGAGATTGGGTCGATTAGGCTTATATTCGCTAGAGTTTAGAAGAATGAGAGGGGATCTCATTGAAACTTATAAAATTCTAACAGGACTAGACAGACTAGATGCAGGAAGGATGTTCCCGATGGCAGGGGAGTCCAGAATCAGAGGTCACAGTCTAAGGATAAGGGGTAAGCCATTTAGGAGTGAGATGAGGAGGAATTTCTTCACCCAGAAAGTGGTGAACCTGTGGAATTCTCTACCACAGAAGGCAGTTGAGGCCAATTCATTAAATATATTCAAGAAGGAGATAGATATATTTCTTAAGGCTAAAGGGATCAAGGGATATGGGGAGAAAGCAGGGACAGGGTACTGAATTTGGATGATCAGCCATGATCTCATTAAATGGCGGAGCAGGCTCGAGGGGCCGAATGGCCTACTCCTGCTCCTATCTTCTATGCTTCTAAACAGCATTTATCAGACAACCTGCTTTTGTTGTTCCCTTCTGTTTGTGTAAAGGATACATGATAATGAAACAAAGGGCACAATTCAACTCCCATAAATTGTGTTAACCTAGTAAGAACAAGCAATGTTTGTTATCAGTGATTGGATCAGATTATTACAGCACAGAAACAGATCATTCAGCCTATCAAATTCGACACTGGTGTTTTTCTCTACGTGAGTTACCTAGTTTAATCCCACTCTCCCATTCGCTCCCCATACCTTTAATATTCTTCTTTTACAAGAAACTATAAAATTTCCTTCTGGCCTTAACATTAAGTTTAACAACTTTACATAGAAACATAGAAGATAGGAGCAGGCGTAGGCCATTCGGCCCCTCGAGCCTGTTCCGCCATTTAATGAGATCATGGCTGAACAGGCTCGAGGGGCCTTTAGATCTTAATCACTGCTCCCACCTCCTCTCAGACATTCTGCAACCATTTATACATCTTCTAGACCCACCCTTTGTCCCATTATCACCTATTTTTGCCTTGCACCATTATCCTTTTTTTCCATTTAATCACTCCTGCCCTCCACCCCATCTCAGAGCTTCCCTTCTGTTCTTTTCTAGTCTCCCATTTGCTTAAAAGGTGTTCATCTCTTTCCAGTTCTGATGAAAGGTCAGCAACCTGAAATGTTAACTCTGGTTTTCTCTCCACAGATGCTGCCTGACCTGCTGAGTGTTTCCAGCATTTTCTGTTTTTATTTCAGATTTCCAGCATCCACAGTATTTTGCTTTAGTAACTATAAAATTTATTTTCTTTAAAATGTATGAACTCTGCTTCAGCAATAGTTTGTGGCAGGGAACTCCACATTTTAACCACTCTCTGCATATTTTTCTAACTCCTTTTAATTCTTTTTGTGATTATCTTACATTTATACCCTCTCATTAGCAGCTTGATAAACAGTAGAAACAATCTATCACTATATATCTTATTATTTTGAAGACCTCTACCAGTCACCATTAACAATCTTAGCTATAGTCGAAAGTCATAACTCCTCAAATCTCTCTTCATAACTGTAACCGCCTCATCACTGATAACATCCTAATTAATTGTAGCCTTCGCTGTGTCCAGTGTACTCAGCCATTCCTTGATATCACGTGGAGTGAATCGAATTGGCTGAAGACCGACATCTGTGATGATGGGGACCTCAGGAGAAAGCAGAGATGGGTCATCCACTCGGCACTTCTGGCTGAAGATGGTTGCAAATGCTTCAGCCTGGTCTTTTGCACTCACGTGCTGGGCTCCGCCATCATTGAGGATGGGGATGTTCATGGAGCCTCCTCCTCCCGTTGGTTGCTTAATTGTCCACCACCATTTGCAACTGGATGTGGCAGGACTGCATAGTTTTGATCTGATCTGTTGGTTGTGGGATCGCTTAGCTCTTTCTATAGCATGCTGCTTCCGCTGTTTAGCATGCATATAAATCCTGTTTTGTAGCTTTACCAGGTTGGCACCTCATTTTCAGGTACGCCTGGTGCTGCTCCCGGCATGCTCTCCTACACTTCTCATTGAACCAGGGTTGGTCATCTGGGTTAATAGTGATGGAGGAGTGAGGGATATGCCAGGCCATGAGGTTGCAGATTGTGTGGAATACAATTCTGCTGTTGCTGATGGGCCACAGCACCTCATGGATGCCCAGTTTTGAGCTGCTAGATCTGTTCTTAATCTAACCCACTTAGCACAGTAGTAGTGCCACACAACACAATGGAGGGTGAGCACAGGACTTAGTCTCCACAAGGACTGTGCGGTGGTCACGCCTATCAATACTATCATGAACAGATGTATCTGAGACAGGTAGGTTATTCTCTTGCGTTGATTCTCTCACCACCTGCTGCAGCCCCAGTCTGGCAACTATGTCCTTCAGGACTTGGCAAGCTCGGTCAGTGGTGGTACTACCAAGCCACTCTTGGTGATGGACACTGATGTCCTTGCTACCCTCAGTGCTTCCTCCAAGTGGTGTTCAACATGGAGGAGTACTGATTCATCAGCTGAGGGAGGGAGGTAGGTGGTGATCACAAGGATGTTTCCTTCCTAAGCTTTCCTCGGGATCCTCAGATATATTAACTATCAGGTCCTGGTAATTAAACTAAGACAGCACTAGAAGCAACAGGATTAAGGCTAGCTTTTCCTGTGTTTACGTTATATACAGAAGAAGGTCAAATGGTAACAGAATATAAAGCAGATATAAAGAAATCTCTGATAATCATCCAAAACAGAAATGTAAATACAATTACGAACAAGAGCTAAACCCAGGAAACAATCAGTGGCCAATTCCTCTCCTTATTGAGAGCAGATTATATACTTTCAAACACACTAATTCCCTGGTTAAACATACGAAAGAATGCACTTGAACAACTGTCTCTGCTTAAAGTAACTTGAAACGTGTGCAGTCCTCACTCAAACCCATCAAGAAATTTGCTGATATGTCATGGAATCATTTAAAAAGCATTCAGATTCAGATTAAAGCCTGTGAGAAAAGCCTCGCATTGAAATCCAAAGATCCTCATCCTTTCTTTTAAAATCTCTGTATGGCCTTACTGCAGCTATATGTCCCTGCATGCACTCTCCATTTTGCAGACAATGAATTATTTCTTGGTACCCACTCCATCATCATGAGACATTATGCTTCAAACTCTCTGGAAATCCCTCTCTAAATCCCTCTGTCCTAACTCCTTTCTCTCTGCTTTCAAAAGCATCTGACAAGTAGGACATCAGATATCATGAGGCTGATGGAACTATACAAAATGTGATGGAGCACACTACAGGTATTCTGAAGTCTCGTTTTAGGTCCCTAGAGTAATCTGGTGGACCATTGTAGCTTGCTGCATTACATAGCATCGCAATAAAGAATGGCTTGCTGATTCTGGAAGCTTAAGGGGTTGATGATGAAGACAGGGCAGGGGAGCACCCATACCCTGAGCAGGGTGCACAGGAAGGAGAGGACAAGAACAGGACAGCCAGCAGACATAATGTATTTATTCATTCAGGGGATGTGGGTGTCGCTGGCAAGGCCAGCATTTATTGCCCATCTCTAATTTCCCTCGAGAAGGTGGTGGAGAGCCACCTTCTTACTTCTTAGCGGTTTTGTACAACTGAGTGGCTTGCTAGGCCATTACAGAGGGGCAGTTAAGAGTCAACCACATTGCTGTGGGTCTGGAGTCTGGAGTCACATATAGGCCAGACCAGGTAAGGATGGCAGATTTCCTTCCCTAAAGGACATCAGTGAGCCAGATGGATTTTTACGACAATCCGATAATTTCATGGTTACCATTACTGATACTAGCTTTTACAGCGGCGGACCTGGGCGAGAAGTGAATGGAGCAGTGAGGCTATAAAAGCCTGCGGTATCCAGGTAGGCCCCTCTTTTACAGCGGCGGACCTGGGCGAGAAGTGAGTGGAGCAGCGAGGCTATAAAGCTATACAGGGTGATTGCTTTAATATTGCGGGTCGCAGTGGTTGCTGGGTAAGTTTTTTTTTAACCTGTATATAAGTTGGCGGTTTCTAAACCTGAGACACTACACTTGTAGTGTCCCCCACCCTTCCACCTCCTCTAACCTAAAGGGGGTGAGTGTATATCAGGAGGCCCGGTGAGTATCTAAACTCACTTTCGCGGGCTTTTGTTTGCAGAGGCTGGTCGGGAGCGGAGAGAGCTGAGGCCCGGTGAGTATCTAAACTCACTTTCGCGGGCTTTTGTTTGTAGAGGCTGGTCGGGAGCCGAGAGAGCCGAGGCCCGGTGAGTATCTAAACTCACTTTCGCGGGCTTTTGTTTGCAGAGGCTGGTCGGGAGCGGAGAGAGCCGAGGCCCGGTGAGTATCTAAACTCACTTTCGCGGGCTTTTGTTTGTAGAGGCTGGTCGGGAGCGGAGAGAGCCGAGGCCCGGTGAGTATCTAAACTCACTTTCGCGGGCTTTTGTTTGCAGAGGTTTACCAATCTCAGACCAGCGGTGGCGTTCCAGAGCCACGTTACGATTCAAAACGTGACGTGGGCAGGAGGGAGCGGCTGATTGGGTGAGTACGGCAGGTTAGTATTTATACTACTTTATAGTTTGATAGTTAAGGTTCATAGTTTATAAAGTTTCGAAGTTCTTAATTTTGTGATTATAATTTCTAGTGCTAGTAACCAAGGGCCCTTGAGTAATTCATTTAATTGAGTGAAATTGGTGGTATTGATTTGATTTAATTAAAGTTCAATTAATTAAAGGGTAAGTCATGGCAGGACAGCCCAGCCCCGTGTTGTGCTCCTCCTGCTCTATGTGGGAAATCAGGGACCCTTCCGGTGTCCCTGACGACCATGTGTGCGGGAAGTGTATCCAGCTGCAGCTACTGACAGCCCGCATTGTGGCGCTGGAGCTGCGGCTGGATGCATATTGGAGCATTCGCGATGCTGAGAACCTCGTGTATAGCACGTTTAGTGAGTTGGTCACACCGCAGGTGAAGGGTGTACAGGCAGGAAGGGAATGGGTGACCACCAGGCAGAGTAGGAGGTGCAGGCAGGTAGTGCAGGGGTCCCCTGTGGCCATCCCCCTCTCAAACAGATATACCGCTTTGGATACTGTTGGGGGGGATGACTTAGGGGAAGGCAGCAGCAGCCAACTTCCTGGCACCATGGGCGGCTCTGCTGCACAGGCTGGGAGGAAAAAGAGTGGAAGAGCTATAGTGATAGGGGACTCAATTGTAAGGGGATAGATAGGCGTTTCTGCGGCCGCAACCGAGACTCCAGGATGGTGTGTTGCCTCCCTGGTGCAAGGGTCAAGGACGTCTCGGAGCGGCTACAGAACATTTTGGAGGGGGAGGGCGAACAGCCAGCTGTCGTGGTGCACATAGGCACCAACGATATAGGTAAAAAAGGGGATGAGGTCCTAAAAGCAGAATATAGGGAGTTAGGAGGTAAATTAAAAAAGAGGACCTCAAAGGTAGTAATCTCAGGATTGCTACGTGCCACGTGCTAGTCAGAGTAGAAATAGGAGGATATTTCAAATGAATACGTGGCTAGAGGAATGGTGCAAGGGGGAGGGATTCAAATTCCTGGGACATTGGAACCGGTTCTGGGAGAGGTGGGACCAGCACAAACCGGACGGTCTGCACCTGGGCAGGGCCGGGACCGCTGTCCTAGGGGGAGTGTTTGCTAGTGCTGTTGGGGAGGATTTAAACGAATGTGGCAGGGGGTTGGGAACCTGAGCAGGGAGACAGAGGAAAGCATGTCAGGAAGGGACAGAAGGTATGGAGTAAAAGGTAAAGTGTTAAATAAGGAAAAAGCAGGAAGTAAGTGTCGCAAAACACATTTGAAAGTTCTTTATCTGAATGCACGTAGCATTCGTAACAAAATTGACGAGTTAACGGCACAAATAACTATGTATGGGTATGATCTTGTGGCCATTACAGAAACATGGCTGCAGGGTGACAACGTCTGGGAATTAAATATGCCAGGATATTTAACAATCAGGAAGGACAGGCAGGAAGGAAGGGGAGGGGGAGGTGGCTATGTTAATAAAGGAAGGAATCACTGTAATACTGAGAAATGATATTGGGTCAAAAGATCAGGATAATGAAACAGTTTGGGTAGAGATAAGGAATAATAAGGGGAAAAAAACACTGGTGGGCGTAGTATATAGGCCTCCTAATAGTTGCAACTCTGTTGGAAGAAGTATTAATCAGGAAATAGTTGGGGCATATAATAAGGGAACAGCTATAATTATGGGGGATTTTAACTATCATATTAACTGGACAAATCAAATTGGGCAGGGCAGCCTTGAGGAAGAGTTTATTGAGTGTATTAGGGATGGATTTCTTGAGCAGTATGTAACTGATCCTACAAGGGGGCAAACAACCTTGGACCTGGTACTGTGTAATGAGTCAGGATTAATTAATAATGTCCTAGTTAAGGATCCCCTTGGAATGAGTGACCATAACATGGTTGAATTCCATATCCAATTAGAGGGTGAGAAGGTTGGTTCTCAAACAAGCATACTGAGCTTGAATAAAGGAGACTATGATGGTATGAGAGCAGAATTGATTAAAGTGGACTGGAAAAATAGATTAAAGGGTAAGACGGTACATGAGCAGTGGTGTTCATTCAAGGAGTTATTTTACAACTTTCAAAATAAATATATTCCACTGAGGAAAAAAGGGTGTAAAAGAAATGACAGCCATCCATGGCTAAGTAAAGAAATTAAAGAAAGTATCCAACTAAAAACAAGGACATATAAGGTAGCCAAAGTTAGTGGGAGGATAGAAGATTGGGAAGTCTTCAAAAGACAACAAAAAGTAACTAAAGGATTGATTAAGAAAGGGAAAATAGACTATGAAAATAAATTAGCAAAAAATATAAAAACAGATAGCAAGAGTTTCTATAGTTATATAAAAAGAAAAAGGGTGGCTAAGGCAAACGTAGGTCCCTTAGAGGATGAGACCGGGAAATTAATGGTGGGAAACATGGAGATGGCAAAAATGCTGAACAAATATTTTGTTTCAGTCTTTACGGTAGAGGACACTAAGAATATCCCAACACTGGACAAACAGGGGGCTCTAGCGGGGGAGGAGCTAAATACGATTAAAATCACTAAGGAATTGGTACTCAGTAAAATAATGGGACTCAAGGCGGATAAATCCCCTGGACCTGATGGCTTACATCCTAGGGTCTTGAGGGAAGTGGCAGTAGGAATTGTGGATGCTTTGGTAATAATTTTCCAAAACTCCCTGAACTCAGCAAAGGTCCCGGCAGATTGGAAAACTGCTAATGTAACACCCTTATTTAAAAAGGGTTGTAGGCAGAAGGCTGGAAATTATAGACCAGTTAGCCTAACATCTGTGGTGGGTAAAATTTTGGAGTCTATTATTAAGGAGACAGTAACGGAACATTTAGATATATATAATTTAATAGGACAAAGTCAGCATGGCTTTATGAAGGGGAAGTCATGTCTGACAAATTTGCTCGAGTTCTTTGAGGACATAACGTACAGGGTGGATAAAGGGGAACCAGTGGATGTAGTGTATTTAGACTTCCAGAAGGCATTCGACAAGGTGCCACATAAAAGATTATTACTCAAGATAAAAAAATCACTGGATTGTGGGTAATATTCTGGCATGGGTGGAGGATTGGTTATCTAACAGGAAGCAGAGAGTTGGGATAAATGGTTCATTCTCGGACTGGCAACCAGTAGCCAGTGGTGTTCCGCAGGGGTCTGTGCTGGGTCCCCAACTCTTTACAATCTATATTAACGATTTGGAGGAGGGGACCGAGTGTAACATATCAAAGTTTGCAGATGATACAAAGATGGGAGGGAAAGTAGAGAGTGAGGAGGACATAAAAAACCTACAAGGGGATATAGACAGGCTGGGTGAGTGGGCAGAGATTTGGCAGATGCAATACAATATTGGAAAATGTGAGGTTATGCACTTTGGCAGGAAAAATCAGAGAGCAAGTTATTATCTTAATGGCGAGAAACTGGAAAGTACTGCAGTACAAAGGGATCTGGGGGTCTTGGTGCAAGAAAATCAAAAAGTTAGTATGCAGGTGCAGCAGGTGATCAAGAAAGCCAATGGAATGTTGGCTTTTATTGCTAGGGGGATAGAATATAAAAACAGGGAGGTATTGCTGCAGTTGTATAGGGTATTGGTGAGACCGCACCTGGAGTACTGCATACAGTTTTGGTGTCCATACTTAAGAAAAGACATACTTGCTCTCGAGGCAGTACAAAGAAGGTTCACTCGGTTAATTCCGGGGATGAGGGGGTGGACATACGAGGAGAGGTTGAGTAGATTGGGACTCTACTCATTGGAGTTCAGAAGAATGAGAGGCGATCTTATTGAAACATATAAGATTGTGAAGGGGCTTGATCGGGTGGACGCGGTGAGGATGTTCCCAATGATGGGTGAAACTAGAACTAGGGGACATAATCTTAGAATAAGGGGCTGCTCTTTCAAAACTGAGATGAGGAGAAACTTTTTCACTCAGAGGGCAGTGGGTCTGTGGAATTTGCTGCCCCAGGAAGCTGTGGAAGCTACTTCATTAAATAAATTTAAAACAGAAATAGACCGTTTCCTAGAAGTAAAGGGAATTAGGGGTTACGGGGAGCGGGCTGGAAATTGGACATGAGGCTGAGTTCGGATCGGTCAAGGCCCTGTGGGTGGCGGAGCGGGCCCAGGGGCTGAGTGGCCGGGTCCTGCTCCTACTTCTTGTGTTCTTTAGAGTTGAGGTTGGATCAGATCAGCCATGATCTCATTGAATGGCGGAGCAGGCTCGAGGGGCCGATTGGTCTACTCCTGCTCCTATTTCTTATGTTCTTATGTTCTTATTCCAGATTTATTTAATTAACTGAATTTAAATTCCCCAGCTGCCGTGGTGGGATTTGAACTCACGTCTCTGGATCATTAGTCCAGGCCTCTGGATTACCATTATGCTACCGTTCCCTATGACCTCCCTCCATACAGCCTGAACCACCCCCTTATGGAACTTCCTGCCTCAGTGCCCAACACTTCTATGGTTGCAACAGTGAATCTGGGAACCTTCCTGCTGCTGATATCACCCCCCACCTCACCAAAGCTGCTACTCTTTCAGCCAGTCTAGCAGAAGAAGTGGCATCTCCCTTTAACTTGCTGCACCAGTGCTGTATTTCAATCCCTCCCAGTGACGGTAACCCAGACAGGAGTAGTATAATCTGCTCTGCATTGCTAATAAGGTCAAGGGAAAGCAACAGGTTAGTGGTGAAGTCACATGGGTGGATAGAGGTTCTGCCTTGCCTTGCCAATGGAAAATAGTTCAGCCCAATGGGTCACAATGTCTATAAGAGGTCAGGGGATTGGAGGGGAGGACAGGGGAATCGGAGGAGCGGGGAAAGAGGTCAGTTCGGGGGGGGAGGGGGGGGGTTGGTAGAGAAGGTCAGGAGACTGCGGGGGGGGGGGGGGAGGGGAGAACGGAGGGAACAGTGGGGATGGGGGAAGAATGTGATCCAGGTCTAAAGGGGGGGATTAAAGCGAGAACGTGATCCAAGTGGGAAGACGTATCACATTCTCCCCCGTTAGACGCGGATCACGTTCTTCCAACCCCACCCCATCCCCTTTACGCCCACACCATGTTCTCCCTCTCCTCCCCCCCTAGACTTAGAGCACGCTTTTGACAATGAACGGCAGCGAGTTGTTTTCTTGGAAAGCCCGGAGCATGTGCAGCAAGTGACATCATTGGACTGGATGAAATCCGGAAGTCATGACACTGTCACTATTCACTTCGTACTCAACAAATCTGTTAACCATCCGTGACCCACACACAATGCCCCATCAGTCACTGCAACTCTCACCCAGAGTGTTTAGTTTGACGGAGTAATTAGCGACAGTGTGGGAACTTCCTGTTTTCAGTTGACCCGTGATGCCATCCTGCGCCTGGGCCGGGCCACTCGATGATGTCATTCTCAGCACATGCTAAAAATCTACGGCTCTGCTAGTGATGTCACTTGCAATGATGTCACCCTCACCTGTCCTCGTTGAAGGAAATGCGCCTCACTAAACCAACCTTGCAGCTCAAATTATATAATCACAGCTGCATATTTCACTCAGCAATTCAGGCAGCATTTACGGTAAAAGAAACAGTCATCGATCTGAAACGTTAACTCTGCTTCTCTCTCCACAGATGCTGCCTGACTTGCTGAGGATTTCCAGCATTTTATGATTTTATGTTCTATTACTCAACTGATGATTGGGAGGTCGACAGGGCAGGCGATGCGTGGCTGTATGAGAGTTATCTTGCTTTTCTTACTCTCCAGCAGGCAGGATCAAATTACACATTCTAGACAAACTGTTGGGTGTGTCTTGTCCTCCAAGGGGACCAATCAGAAATCTGGTACAACCCACTTGTAGTGCAAATAAACACAGCCATATCAGTGTGTAACCTGTATCACCGACGCGGAGCTGGTGATTATATCAGTGTGTAACCTGTATCACCGATGCGGAGCTGGTGATTATATCAGTGTGTAACCTGTATCACCGATGCGGAGCTGGTGATTATATCAGTGTGTAACCTGTATCACCGTGCGGAGCTGGTGATTATATCAGTGTGTAACCTGTATCACCGCGCGGAGCTGGTGATTATATCAGTGTGTAACCTGTATCACTGACGCGGAGCTGGTGATTATATCAGTGTGTAACCTGTATCACCGATGCGGAGCTGGTGATTATATCAGTGTGTAACCTGTATCACCGATGCAGAGCTGGTGATTATATCAGTGTGTAACCTGTATCACCGATGCGGAGCTGGTGATTATATCAGTGTGTAACCTGTATCACTGACGCGGAGCTGGTGATTATATCAGTGTGTAACCTGTATCACCGACGCAGAGCTGGTGATTATATCAGTGTGTAACCTGTATCACCGTGCGGAGCTGGTGATTATATCAGTGTGTAACCTGTATCACCGCGCGGAGCTGGTGATTATATCAGTGTGTAACCTGTATCACCGACGCTGAGCTGGTGATTATATCAGTGTGTAATCTGTATCACTGACACGGAGCTGGTGTGATATTTGTGACTGAATGTGAAACCTCACTGTGATGTTGAAACCTTCTGGTCGGGATACAATTACTGTTTTCATCATGCTCAACCTTAAAGAAGGCCCGTGGCAGAAATTTCCTTTTGTTTCAGTGTTTGTGGTGGAATGCTTTGCGAGATCCTTGGCCACCTTATGTCTATCGATACTGTAACTATTTCTAATCAAGTGTTTCGACAATTCAACATTATTGGATGGAGGTATTGGAATTTCAAGCCAACACTTTTGGCCTGCCCAAGATGACAGTCTGTGAAGTACCCAGTTAGTCTTGTAGCATCCACAGGTTCACTAGTCTTTCTCTATTTATCTCCATTTCTTTCTGCATTCATTCTGTTATTTTCTCTTTCCCTGTCTCTACTTCTCCAGTTTTATGGTTTTATGTCCCTCACACCTCAACATCTTTCTCTCTCTTCCCCCTCCCCATATTACAACAGATCCTCCCTCTTGTGCTTCCTTTCACAAGCTGAGATCCCTTTAACCTCTTCAGTTGACATTACAAGGCTCCCAAATCATACCATGTACTTATGAACTGGGCCTGGGATCACAAGGCAAGGGTTTAATATACATGGAGGTAGTTATTCATACAGTGGCACTGTATCATGCATCAGAGAGGAAAACACGCATGTCCAACAGTTCTCCTTTTTCAGACAGCAGTAACAATATCAAACAATAGTATTTAGCTATACAGTCACATTAAAGTGGTTTAACTGAGATTAGACAACTCAGTCACATAAATTTTCTGTTGAAATATCATAATGACAAGCTCAAGCAATGGTCTCTGCATAAACAAACTGGAAATGTGAGCAATATGATGGAATACTCTCCACTTGCCTGGATGAGTTGCAGCTCCAACAACAGTCGAGAAGCTCGACACCATCCAGGCCAAAGCAGTTTGGTTGATCGTCACCTCATCCACTAGCCTAAACATCCACCACCGGCATACCGTGGCTGCAGCGTGTACCATCTACAGGATGCACTGCAGCAACTTGCCAAGGCTTCTTTGGTAGCACCTCCCAAACACGTGGCCTCCACCACCTAGAAGGACAAGGGCAGCAAGTGCGTGGGAACACCACCACCTCCAAGTTACACACCATCCCAACTTGGAAATATATCACCGTTCCTTCATCATCACTGGGTCAAAATCCTGGAATTTCCTGCCTAACAGCACTGTGGGAGCACCTTCACCACAAGGACTGCGGCGGTTCAAGAAGGCGGCTCACCACCACCTTTGAGGGCAACTAGGGATGGGCAATAAATGCTGGCCTTGCTGGCGATCCCAAATCCCGAAAATGAATTAATAAAATACAAGCGACGAACATACTGATGAGGCAGGTCATGCAATCATTTAATAAGCTCTCAAACAAGAGGACAACAAAGCACATGAATTGTACCATCCACAATACGGCACTCGCACAACCGGCCACAATAGGGCACTTGCACAACCGGCGACAATACTGCACTCACACAACCAGCCACAATACAGAACGCCCACACTTTTCCACTGTATGACGCTCAAACAAGTTCATACTTATTCAAGGCATGTACTTTTTACAACTTCAACGACACTGAGTTTTGTGTGAAGAATTTAAGACATTTTTGCACCATATCTAAGAGTCTGAACAAATATTTTTACCTGTTAATTTCAGTAAAAAATGGACGCAAGGATATAGCGGGAAACATAAGTTAATGCCCATATCTACTTTTTCCTAAAACGAGCTAATAGGAAAATTTAACCTAAGTTAGCAATCCAACAGAAATGGCAGGCTTTACCTAGATTATTTCTTAATGCACCAGTGTCAGATCAGATAAAGTCACTTAATAGATCTGTCTGAGTCAAATGGCAGCAGTGTTTATGGACATATAGGCCCAGAAATTAGGCTCCCTGGCTTCCTGCGGGTACAAGGATCCCGCGCGCACCTACCTACCGCGCCTGCCGTTGACCTCTGGGCCCACGGGGACTTCAGCTCCTGGGCCTCCTGCAGCTGCCGGCGCGCAGTGCTCGTGTATCCCAGGGGCGTAGTTAGTGCGATGCGTCCCCTGGGATCACGTGGGCCATGGAGAGCCAATGGCAGCAGACCATCTTTCATTCATAGATTTGACCTGTCAAATCTATGAATTGAAATCGGCCCCAAAACAACACCTAAACTTCAAATAATTTTTTTTTAAAACCATCACATTTTTAAAATAACTATAAGTTAAATAAATTAACTACTTTAAACAAAAATTTAAATTTTTGACGAAATTAAAATACTTTTTAACAGTGCTAAAAATAAACTTACCTTTCTTTAAAGTATCTAAAAAAGATAAACCTGTTGAAAAATTTTTTAATTGTAATTAATTAACCACTTACCTTGTTAAAAACAGGTCTTGCGCCTCCTTTTTAAAAGCGCAGCTTCTTCCATACTTACCTTCCCGGAGAAACCTGAAAAAAAACCTAAGTTCGCTGCGTGCGCGCAGCCTCTCCCGCGCACGCGGTTCACCTCTGAACCCCTCCCTTCACGAGACTGGAAGTTCCGGTTTCCCGCGCATGCGCAGTGCATGCAGGAAACTGGCACTTCAGGTGGCCTTACGGGTGAGTACACAGCGCGTACTCACCCGGCAAGTGCCTAATTTCTGGCCCATAAACATATGCAGGTACAGTTCTTAGACTGCTTAGCGTCTAAAAGGATGGAGAGTGACGAGAAGAAACCAGCTGTCAAGCATGGTGAAAACAGTGATCCATTGTTAAAGGGGCAGACGGGTGGCTGTACATCAACATTCCCATACTTTTGCCCAGGACTGACTTGGGGAGCAGAGATCAGAAATTCCCAGTTTGATTAACAAACGCATCCTTACAAACCTGAATGTAGGATCCCTAATAGTGAAGCTAATTAATTACACACAAGCAAACTGGTAAAATTATGGTTTTTTTTAAAAAGTATCCATTCACAATTTCCAAAGTGATGGATGTCTACTTTCCATGCTCATATTTTTTACGTTAAGATTAAGAATTAAGAATTACAATGACTAGATTGCACATGATCATAACACTATGTGAGAGCACTATCAGACATAGATATTAAAGTGCGACTACTGAGCCAAGTATCCACTTGGTAGCACTCTCACCTGTCAGAAGATCATCAGTTCATGCCCCAATCTAGGTTGACACTTCAGAACAGTACTGGGGGAGTTCCAGTGAAAGGCTAAACAATGCCAGCTCATTACACTGGCAGATATACTCACCTATCCACTGGTCCTCCAGTTTCTTCTTAAACTAGGAGCACTTCTTCACATGTGGAGGCATGCACCCATAATATTGCATGCACATGAAACTGCACACACAGTGGCACTCTAAATTCTGGGGGAACTGGGCATAGCTCATTGGGCTGTACACGCTTCCATTTCCTCGTTAGTGTAAGTTTAACAGCCAATTGGTGGTTGGACTCCCATCAGTAAGTAAATAGGGATGGTTCACACTGCAGCGCATTAGTTTGTGGAGCGCTGTGCCGGGTCCAGCTTAAGGCTACCAAACTCACTGGAGGTGGAGCAGCCAAATCTGATTGCCAAATTTTTATCCTGTACTAAGAGTTTCACATCAAATTCAGCTCAAACTCCTTGTCTGAGTAGAATATTTTGCCATGTCCCACTGATCCCTATCCTATACCATGTATTTCTATCAATGCTACAGCTGTATTTCAATTTCCTTTTCAATCAGCTTTCTATTCCCCAATCCAACTGGTAAACCCCAAAGTCCCAAAATGATAGCCATAAAGAGGTTAACGGTTGCGTCAGAGAAACAGAATATTCAATTGCTAAAGCATTGTAGCTGCGCACAGTTAGATTGATGGACACCGGCACAAAGCCCAATTGGCGCAGTCAGGAAAAGTGACTCACTGTGATTTTCTTCATATCCAGCTGTCGGAGCTGCAGCATGTGTCGGAGAATCGTATGCTTGTACCATGACTCCTGAGCTATGGGATTGCCATCCAAGGTGACCTCCGAGAGCGATAAAGAGTCTGCCAGACAAGCAATGTCCTCAAACCTGCATTTTAAAAAATATACTCAATTAGGGAGACCGTATTTCAGGCAAGGCATTAATTAAGCCAACGACCGGAGTAATGAAATTACATGAAATGAGGAATGCATTAATACTTACAATTGTCTCTGAAGGTCAGAAGCAAACACCAGCAGGAATCTGGACTATTAAAAAAGAGCAGTAGAATTTCTCTACCATTGCTAAATACCTGCATGCAACTGGCAGCTATCCCAGATTTTTATGGTAATTTCCTCTGCTACATTGCATTAATTCAACAGGACTACTGGCCCATTGTGGCAGTTTACATAACATGATAATATAAAGGCTTAATCTAATCTCTCCACTTCACACAACCAATAGTCTGACTTCCAAATTAGAATCAGTCTCCTGCAGAGGAAACAAGCACCAATCCAGCACCTTGTTGAAGGACAGATCTCTCTCTCACTCAGAAGGAAACGGTGCTACAGTTACTTTCCACTCTGTTTCTGGAACAAACAAATTCAATTACATGTCTGTACTTGTAAGTTCAGTAGCTGTTCCTGGTCAGCAAGGAATTTTGTACGAAATATAAATATTTTAAAATTTTAAATATTCCCAGCTCGTGCTAAAGAGTCAGGTTTAGGAAATGTGCAGAGAACAACAGATTTCAAAAAATTAATTCTCGGGATGTGAGCGTCGCTGGCAAGACCGGCATTTATTGCCCATTCCTAATTGCCCTTGAAGGTGGTGGTGAGCCGCCTTCTGGAAACGCTGCAGTTTGTGTGGTAAAGGTACTCCCAGAATTCTGTTGGTTAGGGAGTTCCAGGATTTTGACCCAGCAACGATGAAGGAACGGCGATATATTTCCAAGTAGGATGGTGTGTGACTTGGAGGGGAACTTGGAGGTGTTGGTGTTCCCATACGCCTGCTGCCCTTGTCCTTCTAGGTGGTAGAGGTTGCGGGTTTGGGAGGTGCTGTCGAAGAAGCCTTGGCTGCAGTGCATCTAGTAGATGGTACACACTGCAGACATGGTGTGCCGGTGGTGGAGGGAGTGAATGTTTAAGGTGGTGGATGGGGTGCCAAACAAGCGGGCTGCTTTTTCCTGGATGGTGTCGAGCTTCTTGAGCGTTGTTGGAGCTGCACTCATCCAGGCAAGTGGGGAGTATTCCATCACACTCCTGACTTGTGTCTTGTAGATGGTGGAAAGGCTTTGGGGAGTCAGGAGGTGAGTCACTCGTAACAGAATACCCGACCTCTGATCTGCTCCAGTAGCCACAGTATTTATGTGGCTGGTCCAGTTACGTTTCTGGTCAATGGTGACCCCCCAGGATGTTGATGGTGGGGGATTAGATGATGGTAATGCCATTGAATGTCAAGGGGAGGTGGTTAGACTCTCTCTTGTTGGAGATGGTTATTGCCTGGCACTTGTGAGGCGCGAATGTTACTTGCCACTTATCAGCCCAAGGTCTTGCTGCATGCAGGCACGGACTACTTCGTTATCAGAGGAGTTGCGAATGGAACTGAACACTGCGTAATCATCAGCGAACATCCCCACTTCTGACCTTATGATGGAGGAAAGGTCATTGATGAAGCAGCTGAAGATGGTTGGGCCTAGGACACTGCCCTGAGGAACTCCTGCAGCAATGTCCTGGAGCTGAGATGATTAGTCTCCAACAACCACAACCATCTTCCTTTGTGCTAGGTATGACTCTAGCCAGTGGAGAGTTTTCCCCCTGATTCCCATTGACTTCAATTGTTACTGGGGCTCCTTGATGCCACATTCTGTCAAATGCTGCCTTGATGTCAAGGGTAGTCACTCTCACCTCACCTCTGGAATTCATCTCTTTTGTCCATGTTTGGACCAAGGCTGCAATGAGGTGTGGGGTTGAGTAGTCCTGGCAGAACCCAAACTGAGCATCGATGAGCAGGTTACTGGTGATTAAGTTCCGCTTGATAACACTGTTGATGACACCTTCCATCACTTTGCTGATGATTAAAAGTAGGCTGATGGGGTGGTAATTGGCTGGATTGGATTTGTCCTGCTTTTTGTGGACAGGACATACCTGGGCAATTTTCCACTTTGTTGGGTAGATACCAGTGTTGTAGCTGTACTGGAACAGCTTGGCTAGAGGTGCAGCTAGTTCTGGAGGGGAATGTGGAGGTAATGGTGTTTCCATGCACCTGCTGCCCTTATCCTTCCAGGTGGTGGAGGTTGCGGGTTTAGGAGGTGCTGTTGAAGAAGCCTTGGCGAATTGCTCCACTGCATTTTGTAGATAGTACACATTGTAACCACGGTGCACTGGTCGTGGAGGGAATGGATCTTTAACCAAGTTGATGGGCTGTCAATCAAATGGACTGCTTTGTCCTGGATGGTGTCGAGCTTCTTCAGTGTTGTTGGAGCTGCACCCATCTAGGTAGGCGGAAAATATTCCATCACATTCATGACTTGTACCTTGTAGGTGGTGGAAAGACTTTGGGGAGTCAGGAGGTGAGCCACTCGCCACAGTGTACCCAGCCTCTAACCAGCTCTTGTAGCCACGGTGATCTAACCGAGGTGTTTAAAATGATAAAGGGATTCGATAGGGTAGATAGAGAGAAACTATTCCCTCTGATGGGGGAATTCAGAACAATCTTAATATTAGAACTAAGCCATTTAGGTGTGAAATCAGGAAGCACTTTTTGCACACAAAGGGTAGTGGATATCTGGAACTTGCTCCTCCAAAAGGCTGCGGATGTTGGGGGTCAATTGGAATTTTCAAGACCGAGACCGATAGGTATCAAGAAATATGGAGTGCAGGCGGATAAATGGAGTTGAGGTACAGATTACCCATGAGCTAATTGAATGGCGGAAGAGGCTTGAGGGGCTGAATGGCCACCTCCTGTTCCTATGTTCCTGTGTGAGTCAGCACCATCAGGAGATGAAGGGAGAAAATCAGCAGACAAAGTGACTAATAGATAAAAGGGAATGCAATAGATGTAGTGTATATAGATTATCAGAAGGCATTTAATAAGGTGTCTCTTCCCCCGCGCCCCCCCACCCGCGATCCCATGTTTCTCTCTCACCCCACCCCCGCGATCCAATGTTCCCCCTACTGCAATTCCCTCCCTCCCTCCTCTCCAGTCCCCGGCTGCGGCCTTGAACATCAGGCTTTTCCGCCCGGGAGCCAGCCAGCCTCTCAATCTGGCCAGCTGCCAGGCAGCAAAAAATAACAAAAAGATTGATTAAGAAAGGGAAGATAGATTATGAAAGTAAATTAGCAAAAAATATAAAAACAGATAGTAAGAGTTTTTATAGTTATATAACAAGAAAAAGGGTGGCTAAAGTAAATGTTGGTCCCTTAGAGGATGAGACCGGGAAATTAATGGTGGGAAATATGGAGATGGCAAAAACACTGAATGAATATTTTGTATCAGTCTTTACAGTAGAGGACACTAAGAATATCCCAACACTGGACAAACAGGGGGCTATAGGGGGAGAGGAGCTAAACACGATCAAAATCACTAAGGAAGTGGTACTCGGTAAAATAATGGGACTCAAGGCGGATAAATCACCTGGACCTGATGGCTTACATCCTAGAGTCTTGAAGGAAGTGGCGGTAGGGATTGTAGATGCATTGGTAATAATTTTTCAAAACTCCCTGGATTCCGCTAAGGTCCCGGCAGACTGGAAAACTGCTAATGTAACACCCTTATTTAAAAAGGGCAGTAGACAGAAGGCTGGTAACTATAGACCGGTTAGCCTAACATCTGTGGTAGGTAAAATTTTGGAGTCCATTATTAAGGAAACAGTAACAGGACATTTGGATAATCATAATTTAATAGGACAAAGTCAGCATGGTTTTACGAAGGGGAAGTCATGTTTGACAAATTTGCTGGAGTTCTTTGAGGAAGTAACATATAGAGTGGATAAAGGGGAACCAGTGGACGTAGTGTATTTAGACTTCCAAAAGGCATTTGACAAGGTGCCACACAAAAGATTATTGCTTAAGGTAAAAAATCACGGGATTGGGGGTAATATTCTGGCATGGATAGAGGATTGGCTATCTAACAGAAAGCAAAGAGTTGGGATAAATGGTTCATTCTCAGACTGGCAATCAGTAACTAGTGGTGTTCCACAGGGGTCAGTGCTGGGTCCCCAACTCTTCACAATCTATATTAACGATTTGGAGGAAGGGACCAAGTGTAACATATCAAAATTTGCAGATGATACAAAGATGGGAGGGAAAGTAGTGAGTGAGGAGGACATAAAAAACCTGCAAGGGGACATAGACAGGCTAAGTAAGTGGGCAGAGATTTGGCAGATGGAATACAACACTGGAAAGTGTGAGGTGATGCACTTTGGCAGGAAAAATCCTAGAGCAATTTATTATCTTAATGGCAAGAAACTGGAGAGTACTGAAGTGCAAAGGGATCTGGGGGTCCTGGTGCACGAAACTCAAAAGGTTAGTATGCAGGTGCAGCAAGTGATTAAGAAGGCAAATGGAATGTTGGCTTTCATTGCTAGGGGGATAGAATATAAAAATAGGGAGGTATTGCTTCAGTTGTACAAGGTATTGGTGAGACCGCACCTGGAATACTGCATACAGTTTTGGTGTCCTTACTTAAGGAAAGACATCCTTGCTCTCGAGGCAGTGCAAAAAAGGTTCACTCGGTTAATCCCGGGGATGAGGGGGTGGTCATATGAGGAGAGGTTGGGTAGATTGGGACTCTACTCATTGGAGTTCAGAAGAATGAGAGGCGATCTTATTGAAACATATAAGATTGTGAAGGGGTTGGATCGGGTGGATGCGGAGAGGATGTTCCCGATGACGGGTGAGACTAGAACTAGGGGACATAGTCTTAGAATAAGGGGCTGCTCTTTCAAAACTGAGATGAGGAGGAACTACTTCACTCAGAGGGTGGTAGGTCCATGGAATATGCTGCCACAAAAAGCTGTAGAAGCTACAACATTAATTAAATTTAAAACAGAAATAGACAGTTTCCTAGAAGTAAAGGGCATTAAGGGTTACGGGGAGCGGGCAGGAATTTGGACATGAGTCTAGGTTCGGATCGGTCATGGCCCTGTGGGTAGTGGAGCGGGCCCAGGGACTGTGTAGCCTGATTCTGCTCCTATTTCGTGTGTGCAATTCTGTTAGATGCAGGAGATGGTTCTGTGATAGATAGTAGATTGGCGGTTAGGATCAGATCAGCCATGATCTTATTGAATGGCGGAGCAGGCTCGAGGGGCCGATTGGCCTACTCCTGCTCCTATTTCTTATGTTCTTATGTTCTTATGATACCAAGTTAAAAAATTCATACATGGTCCTGCCATCAAATTCGTCAGGACCTCCACTTTTCCCGGCCACTGATAGTCGCCCCGCTCCCGGGCAGCCACAAACAGAAAACCAGACATCCAGGAAAGTTTTACAAAGTGTTTACATTTACAGGCAATTACATACACTGGCTGATCGAACAACTAATGAGAGCTTCACGTTACAGCTAACTGAAGAGACACTGGCAGTGTGGGAAGGTGAAGCGAGGCACTACACACAGGGAATACTGCAAAGTATAATCAGGTACCCACACGCCAGAGTAGGTTGGCGGGGTCAAACAAAAAACCTTCGATTTAGTCAAAACATAGCTCAATGATGTGGTGGGAGGGGGACATTGCATTTTTGTCCTGAATAGATGACCTACAAAGGGCGAATAGCCTTCAGCATCTGTATTTATCTTATGGCCTTGTGAACCATCACTTGCTAATAACTCCTAAGTGTGAAGGCTAACTGTGAAGAAAGAGACATCACAAAACTTGTCACAAAGAACTGTAGTCAGTAGCAGAGTCATGAAAAATAGAAAACCAAAATCAATTTCGTACTAATTAACTATCACAGTCCTGGAAACATAGAAAAGAACTTACAGTTATATAGCGCCTTTCTCGACCTCAGGACATCCCAACGCGCTTCACAGCCAATGAAGTACTTTTGAAGTGCAGTCACTGTTGTAATTTAGGAAATGTGGCAGCCAATGTGCACACAGCAAGACCCCACAAACAGCAATGTGATAATAACCAGATAATGTTTTTAGTGATGCTGATTGAGGGATAAATATTGACCAGGACACTGGAGATAACTCCCCTGCTCTTCTTCGAATAGTGCACATCTTTCTCTAGTTTCTCTCCAATTTCCTCTCATGCCCTCTCCGAGCTCATCTTGTCCATGAGACCCACCTCCTGCTCCCTTGACCCTAGTCCCACCAAACTGCTGACCATCCAACTTCCTTTCCTGGCTACTATGTTAGCTGATAGTTAACAGTTCCCTCTCCTCGGGTACTGTCCCCCTCCCCTTCAAGTCTGCCGTCATCTCCCCTCTCAAAAAAAATCACCCTTTACCCCTCTGTCCTTGCAAACTACCGCCCCATCTCCAACCTCCCTTTCCTCTCCAAAGTCCTTGAACGTGTTGTCACCTCCCAAATCCGTGCCCATATTTCCATGTTTGAATCCCTCCAATCATGTTTCCACCCTGCCACAGCACTGAAACGGCCCTTATCAAAGTCACAAATGACATTCTATGTGACTGTGACAATGGTAACCTTTCCCTCCTGATCCTTCTCGATCTGTCTGTAGCCTTTGACATGGTTGACCACACCATCCTCCTCCAACGCCTCTCCTCCATCGTCCAGCTGGGTTGCACTACCTTTGCCTGGTTCCTTTCTTATCTATCCAGTTGCAGCCAGAGAATCACCTGCAATGGCTTCTCTTTCCGATCCCACACCATTAACTCTGAGCCCCCCAAGGATCTATCCGTGGCCCACTCCTATTTCTTATCTACATGCTGCCTTCAGCGACATCATCCGAAAACACGTCAGATTCAAATGTGCACTGACGACACCCAGCACTATCTCACCACCACCTCTCTCGACCCCTCCAATGTCTCTGATTTGTGACACTGCCAGTACTGGATGAGCAGAAATTTGTTCCAGCTAAATATTGGGAAGACCAAAGGCATTGTCTTCGGTCCCTGCCACAAACTCTGTTCATTAGCCACCGACTCCATCCCTCTCCCTGGGAACTGTCTGAAGTTGAACCAGACCGTTCGCAATCTTGGTGTCGTATTTGACCCCGAGATGTGCATCTGACCACATGTCCAAGACCGCCTACTTCCACCTCTGTAACATTGCCTGACTTCACCCCTGTTCATCTGCTGCTGAAACCCTCATCCATGCCTTTGTTCCCTCTATACAGACTATTCCAATGCTCTCCTAGCTGGCCTCCCATCTTCCACCCTACATAAACTTGAGCTCATCCAAAACTCTGCTGCCCTTATCCTAACTCACACCAAGTCCCGTTCACCCAGCACCCACTGTGCTCGCTGACTTACATTGGCTCCCGGTCCAGCAATACCTCGATTTTAAAATTCTCGTCCTTGTTTTCAAATCCCCCCATGGCCTCGCCCCTCCATATCTCTGGAACCTCCTCCAGCCCTACAACTCTCCAAGATCTCTGCACACCTCCAAATCTGGCCTGTTGTGCATCCCAGATTTTAAATGCTCCACCATTGGCAGCCGTGCCTTCAGCTGCCTAGGCCTTAAGCTCTGGAATTCCCTCCCTAAACCTGTCCTCCTCTCTCTTCTCTTTTAAGATGCTCCTTAAAATCTACTTCTTTGACCAAGCTTTTGGTCATCTGTCCCTAATCTCCTTATGTGGCTGGGTGTCATATTTTGTTTGATAATATTCCTGTGAAGCGCCTTGGGACGTTTTACTGCGTTAAAGACGCTATATAAATTAAAGTTGTTATTGTTGTTGTGCCATGGGATCTTTTACATCTACCCGAAAGGGCAGATGGGGCCTCGGTTTAACGTCTCATCTGAAAAACACCGACTCCAACAGTGCAGCACTCCCACAGTACACTCTGTCGTGGGACTTGAACCCACAGCCTTCTGACTCAGAGGCGAGATGCCACGACTGACACCACATGATCAGTTTAAATGGTTCTGAAATCTGAACAATCCTTATATAGGACAAAAAATATCTTTCCATTAAGATATTTTCATTAGTGGATTTAATATTATTATAACAGAGACAAACAAAGCCCATGTGAGTAAGAGGACTCTCACATATACAACGGTTTCATACGACAATAACCCTAATTAACATCCTAGGAGTCTTTTATCATGAGCTTGGTTTGAAGCAGTACCAGGGGTGAAGGAATTTATTTGAACAATCACTTGGGGCAGCAATTCAATACGCAAATTGTTTAAATTTAAGAAACATAAACAAAGGAATTAGCTACCATGATCTTTGCCACCCACCATGGTCCACTCACAGTAACACGCATGTAAAGGAAATGAAGATCAGATAGTGGACACTCGACTAGAAGTATTGACAAACCCAGAAACTGATAAAAATAGTTCTCACTTCGCAAAAATAAAGCTGTCTGAAAGGCACACTTTGAGAAGAACAGGACGATATAAAGACAAGCATAACTTCTTCTGATTTCAGATTGTACTGCTTCCCCAGCCCCTTCCTACAACTTGTGAAGACCAATGTAACAGGGTCTTCAAATTCTTCCACACATTTCAGTCAAGTACATAAAACAGATTGTATTTAATCATAACCAGCAACAATAAACCAAGTCTGCAGCTACAACACACTTTGCCCTTCGTCTCTCTCCCGCTCTCCCTCCACACAACCTTCTAGGCTTTTCCTTGTATACCCTACTCTTCCCAGACAAATTGTTTCTGTATCATGACTTTTAAATTTTACTATGTTTCTATCATAAGTAATGTCAAGCTGACACTGTAATACATTTCCCACGTTTTATTCATGGTCTTCTAGGTTTTGAACAGTTTATTTAATTAACCCGTTGGTCACTTTCGTGGTGTTTATTGTGTCAGTGATTGGATTGTTACTAGCTAACTCATCATAGACTGGGCAGTGGTTGAAATGCTCCAGTTGTTGTCAGCACCCCTGAATCAAGCCAGTGACCACTGCTGGAAAGTGTATATGTGGGAACACTGGGTGAATACAGGTTGGGCTCAGCTGTATCTGAACTGTCTGCTGACACTAGGTTCACAGATGAAGGATGATCATTTGGGCAAGGTAGGAGAGTGACCACTCACTGCCTGTTGAACAGTACCCGATGAAGGGAGGAAGCACCTTTAGGAAAAGAGGCGCAGAATTGGAAACAACAAAATAAAATCATTGGCAGCAACTTGTTTCCTCCTGAGTATTTTCAATTAAGTAAACTGACAAGCCAGCCAGTTAGTGAGGTTCTTTCCTCTGTGAGTGCATATTCCTGTCTATATCTCTGTTCAGTGTGTGTCTGTGCACTTCCTTCTTGCACAAACACAAATCATAGGTGTCATTGGTAGCACTCTCACCTCTGAGGCAGGAGAAAAATAGTCGAAAGCTGAAGGGGTAGCTGCAAGTCCCTCCCTGATCCAACTAAATTATGTAACATTTGTGCTGAACTTGTGGCTTTGTATTCAAACTTTGTATTTTATACACAGCTTTTTATGCACAGAGCAAGAGTCTCCTCTGTGTAAACAGGCCAAAGCTCTTGCTATTGGAATCCGTGAAACCTTGAACAAGATTCCCCGAATGAAGATACGGAGATTCTCATGATTGAATGAAAAATAAAACAGCACCCTCCCCCATAGTCACATACTTGTTATAAACTGACTTTATTCTCTTAGTACCTTTTCGTTTCTCTTATAAAACTTAAACATACTGACAGTTTTTAAAGCAACTCACTTATAGGGAAGCCTCACATAGGGACATCAAGGGTTCTGCCAGGACCACTCGGCTCCAGACCTCATTACAGCCTTGCCAAACATGAACAAAAGAGCTGAATTCCAGAGGTGAGGTGAGAGTGACTGCCCTTGACATTAAGGCAGCATTTGACCAAGTGTGGCATCAAGGAGCCCTAGTAAAATTGAAGTCAATGGGAATCAGGGGGGAAACTCTCCACTGGCTGGAGTCATACCTAGCACAAAGGAAGATGGTTGTAGTTGTTGTGAGGCCAATCATCTCAGCCTCAGGACATCACTGCAGGAGTTCCTCAGGGCAATGTCTTAGGCTCAACCATCTTCAGCTGCTTCATCAATAACCTTCCCTCCATCATAAGGTCAGAAGTGGGGATGTTCGCGAATGATTGCAGAGTGTTCAGCGCCATTCACAACTCCTAATGAAGATAATGAAGAGTCTTGTGCCTGCATGCAGCAAGACCTGGACAACATTCAGGCTTGAGCTGATAAGTGGCAAGTAACATTTCCACCACATATGTGCCAGGCAATGACCATCTCCAACAAGAGGAAGTGTAACCACCTCCCCTTGACATTCAATGGCATTACCATCGCCAAATCCCCCACCGTCAACATTCTGAGGGTCACCAGTGACCTGAAACTTAACTGGACTAGCCACATAAATACTGTGGCTACAAGTGCAGGTCAGAGGCTCGGTAATCTGCGTCGAGTGACTCACCTCTTGACTCCCCAAAGCCTTTCCATCATTTACAAGGCATAAGTCAGGAGTGTGATGGAATACTCTCCACTTGCCTGGATGAGTGCAGCTCCAACAACACTCAAGAAGCTCAACACCATCCAGGACAAAGCAGCCCGCTTGATTGGCACTAAACCACCAGTTTAGACCTTCACTCCCTCCACCACTGGCGCACCGTGGCTGCAGTGTGTACCATCTACAAGATGCACTGTTGCAACTCGCCAAGCTTTCTTTGACAGCACCTCCGAAACCTGTGACCTCTACCACCTAGAAGGACAAGGGCAGCAAGCGCAGGGGAACACCACCACCTCCAAGTTCCCCTCCAAGCCGCACACCATCCTGACTTGGAAATAGATCACCATTTCTTCATCGTCGCTGAGTCAAAATTCTGGAATTCCCTACCTAACAGCACTGTGGGAGTACCTTCACCACATGGACTGTAGCAGTTCAAGAAGGCAGTTCACTAGCACCTTCTCAAGGGCAATTAGGGATGGACAATAAATGCTGGCTTTGCCAGCGACGCCCATATCCCGTGAATTAATAAGAAAAAAGAAAGCGGTTAAGTAAAACTCTCCTAAGAGTACTGAAATTACATGAACTGGGATTGTCTGAAGAAGAACTTTTGGATTATTTAGACCACATGCCAGACTTTGGTTCACCTATTGGGAATATTGTGTAATTTAAGTCTGAATTAATGAAAGAAAAAAAGATCTTGCATTTATATAGCACCTTTCATGACCTCAGGACGTTCCAAAATGCTTTACAGCCAATGGAGTACTTTTGAAGTGTAACCCCTGTTGTAAGGTAGGAAACACATCAGCCAATTTGCACTCAAGGTCCCACAATCAGCAGTGAGATAATGCCCAAATGATCTATTTTGTGATGTTGGTTGAGTGAAAAATATTGGCCAGGACACCAGGGAGAACTCCCCTGTTCTTCTTCGAATAGTGCCATGGGATCTTTTACATCCACCTGTGAGGGCAGATGGGGCCTTGGTTTAACGTCTCATCCTAAAGACGGCACCTCCGACAGTGCGGCACTCCCTCAGTACGGCACTGAATTGTCAGCCTAGATTGTGTACTCAAGTGTCTGGAGTGGGACTTGAACCCACAACCTTCTGATTCAGAAGCAAGTGAGCTGCCACTGAGCCAAGGCTGACTAAAAAGCTGATATTATATTGCACCAAAGCCATGCACTTTCACATTTGGAAAAGGCACCCAGTGTATATCGATGCATCTTTCCTCACCGAGGCGCTTGTCTCTAATGACAGTATGCTTTCCAGCTCCTAGCATCATCCCATTGATGAAGAGCCCTTTCCGATTGTCTCCAATCACAATCTTAACCTGCACAGCACAGCACAGCTAGATGCAAAGTTAAGCTCCGATTCTGCCCCAAAACTATGGCCAGCTCCAGCTTCAGAAGAGCCCCCCTACTACACCAGTGTGGCATTTTCTCCTTTTTCTACAGAAGCATCTTTGAGTGAAATTGCCAATTAGTGCAAAATTAGGGCAGTTTTATGCTGTGAGCCCATGCCCACTAAGAACTTGATTAAAACTGCAAAAATGTATTTTACATACAGCCATCAGATCAGCCTTGATCTTACTGAATGGCGAAACAGGTTTGAGGGGCTGAATGGCCTCCTCCTGTTCCTATGTTCCTAGATGGTCTGTGCTGGATTTGAAACCAGGTCCCAGAGGTGAAAGGACAGAGGCTAGCACAATGCGCCACCCAGAAACCCCTGGATTTGTTTCTATCATTTTCTCCCCCTCCTTATCTCTCTTGCTGGGATACTGTTCCATGTGCACCATGCATTCATCTAGTGCTTCACCCAAGTGTGCGTGTGAGCCTAAACAGTAACAAGCTATTTGAGGGGATGGGTACTTCCAGTTCCAGACCATTCTCGATTCTTTTAAATCCAGTCATTAAAACACTTTTAAGCCTGTGAAGGGTTAGGGCAACATAAAAGAGGAAGTTGTACAGATTTGATTTCTGATGCTTCTAGGACTCCATATAGCTGATACCGCACTCCAGTAGCACTGAATGATTGTCTCATGTAACTGCAGCACTCCAACAAAACTGATCTATAACGAACAGATACTAAAACTCCACAGGGATTAGTGGAGTTGATCAGAGGTAGACGGTTAAGACTACTGCCATTTTATTTATAAATTACATGTTGTAATACCACGTCCTCTGTAAACAGACAAGTCACAGGAGAACAGCTTGAAGACATTGTGAGCGCCTTCTTTCATTTGACGGCTTGGTGTACATTTCATTTCCTCCATTTAAAACAAACCAGCCTGCATGCAGCCTCTTCTCTATAACATGCAGAGAACAATTGAAAGAGGTCCTGACTTCATTTTTTTATTGATTAAAAGCTACGGTCAGCCAAAGGTCAGGGGGGTTTTATGGGACAGAAACAGCTTTTATTACACTGCACTTACACTAAAGTCAGGCTGTTTAATTCACTTGTCACGGTGGAGAGGGAGAGGAGGTAAAGTAATACTGGATGCAGCAAATATAGGGATAAAAATATGGAGCTAATTTAGTTTTTGACAGTGTTCCCTCCTTTTACTTCTCCAAATACTTGTGTTGTCACTTGTACTGGTAGAAAACTATAGGGATGATTTTATCCCTACCCACCCGACGGAAACGGAGGGTGAGCAGTTAAAAATTGCCCAGGTTACTTACCCACCAGAAAGCCGGCAGGATCCCGCTGTTATGAATTCGAACCTACTCTCTTGAGCAGGCGGCAAGGACACCCACCCAAAGCCAGCGGGGTCCTTTACAAGTGTATGTTGGGTGCTGATGATGTCACCGGGACCCCACTGCAATTTTAACTGGTGACTTGAGCGGGGAAAACGCTGCGGCTTTCCTCTTGATTCCCATTAACTTCAGTTTTACTAGGGCTCCTTGACGCCACACTCGGTCACCTCACCTCAACTCTGGAATTCAGCACTTTTATCCATGTTTGGATCAAGGCTGCAATGAGGTCTGGAGCCGAGTGGTCCTGGCGGATCATCCACTCGGCACTTCTGGCTGAAGATGGCTGCAAACACTTCAGCCTTGTCTATTGCACCCGTCTTTGCAAACACTTCAGCCTTGTCTTTTGCTCCGCCATCATTGAGAATGGGGATGTTCATGGAGCCTCCTCCTCCCATTGGTTGTTTAATGGTCCACCACCATTTATGACTAGATGTGGCAGGACTGCACAGCTTTGATCTGACCGGATGGTTGTGGGAATGCTTAGCTCTGTCTATAGCATGCTGCTTCCATGTTTAGCATGCATATAGTCCTGTGTTGCAGCTTCCCTTGATTGGCACCTCATTTTTAGGTACAAAAGAACATAAGAAATAGGAGCAGGAGTCGGCCATTTGGCCCCTCGAGACTGCTCCGCCATTCAATAAGACAATGGCTGATCTGGTCTTGGCCTCAACTCCACTTTCCTGCCCGCTCCCCATAACCCTTGACTCCCTTATCGTTCAAAAATCTGTCTATCTCCACCTTAAATATATTCAATCACCCAGTCTCCACAGCTCTCTGGGGTAGAGAATTCCAAAGATTCACGACCCTCTGAGAGAAGAAATTCCTCCTCATCTCCATTTTAAATAGGCGACCCCTTATTCTGAAACTATGCCCCCTAGTTCTAGATTCCCCCACGAGGGGAAACATCCTCTCTGCATCTACCCTGTCAAGCCCAGTCAGAATCTTATATGTTTCAATGAGATCACCTCTCATTTTTCTAAACTCCAATGAGTATAGGCACAACCTGCTCAACCTTTCTTCTTCATAAGACAACCCCTTCATCTCAGGAATCAACCTAGTGAACCTTCTCTGAATTGCCTCCAATGCAAGTATATCCCTCCTTAAATAAGGAGACCAAAACTGTACGCAGTACTCCAGGTGTGGTCTCACCAACGCCCTGTACAGTTGTAGCAAGATTTCCCGACTTTTATACTCCATCCCCCTTGCAATAAAGGCCAACATTCCATTTGCCTTCCTAATTACTTGCTGTACCTGCATGCTAACTTTTTGTGTTTCTAAAAGAGGTACTAAAAGAGGTAGCCATGGAAATAGTGAATGCATTGGTTGTCATCTTCCAAAATTCTATAGATTATGGAACAGTTCCTGCAGATTGGAGGGTGGCAAATGTAACCCCACTATTTAAAAAAGGAGGGAGAGAGAAAACAGGGAACTACAGACCAGTTAGTCTAACATGAGTAGTAGGGAAAATGCTAGAGTCTATTATAAAGGATGTGATAACAGGACACTTAGAAAATATCAATGGGATTAGACAAAGTCAACACGGATTTATGAAAGGGAAATCATGTTTGACAAACCTACTGGAGTTTTTTGAGGATGTAACTGGTAGAATAGATAAGGGAGAACCAGTGGATGTGGTGTATTTGGATTTTCAGAAGGCCTTTGATAAAGTCCCACATAAGAGGTTAGTGTGCAAAATTAAAGCACATGGGATTGGGGGTAATATACTGGCATGGATTGAAATTTGGTTAACAGTCAGGAAACAGAGAGTAGGAGTAAATGGGTCTTTTTTGGGGTGGCAGGCGGTGACTAGTGGGGTACCGCAGGGATCAGTGCTTGGGCCCCAGCTATTCACAATTTATATCAATGATTTGGATGACGGAAACAAATGTACTATTTCCAAGTTTGCTGACGACACGAAACTAGGTGGGATTGTGAGTTGTAAGGAGGATGCAAAGAGGCTTCAAGGCGATTTAGACAAGATGAGTGAGTGGGCAAATACATGGCAGATGCAGTATAACGTGGATAAATGTGAAGTTATCCACTTCAGTAGGAAAAACAGAAAGGCAGAGTATTATTTAAATGGTGATAGTTTGGAAAATGTTGATGTACAGAGGGACCTGGGTGTCTTTGTACACCAGTCACTGAAAACAAACATGCAGGTGCAGCAAGCATAGAAACATAGAAACATAGAACAGTACAGCACAGTACAGGCCCTTCGGCCCTCGATGTTGTGCCGAGCATTGTCCGAGACCAAGATCAAGCTATCACACTCCCTATCACTCTGGTGTGCTCCATGTGCTTATCCAATAACCGCTTGAAAGTTCCTAAAGTGTCCGACTCCACTATCACAGCAGGCAGTCCATTCCACACCCCAACCACTCTCTGAGTAAAGAATCTACCTCGGACATCCCTTCTATATCTCCCCCCATGCACCTTATAGTTATGCCCCCTTGTAACAGCTGCCTCTACCCGAGGAAATAGTCTCTGAACATCCACTCTATCTATCCCCCTCATCATCTTATAAACCTCTATTAAGTCGCCTCTCATCCTCCTCCGCTCTAAAGAGAAAAGCCCCAACTCCCTCAATCTTTCCTCATAAGACCTCCCCCCCAAACCAGGCAGCATCCTGGTAAATCTCCTTTGCAATCTTTCCAATGCTTCCACGTCCTTCCTATAGTGAGGTGACCAGAACTGCACACAATATTCCAAATGTGGTCTCACCAAGGTCCTGTACAGTTGCAGCATAACCTCACGGTTCTTAAACTCAAACCCTCTGTTAATAAACGCCAACACACCATAGGCCTTCTTTACTGCTCTATCCACTTGAGTGGCAACCTTCAGAGATCTGTGGATATGAACCCCCAGATCCCTCTGCTCCTCCACGTTCCTCAGAACCCTGCCGTTGACCCTGTAATCCTTATTCAAATTTGCCCTACCAAAATGAATCACCTCGCACTTATCAGGGTTAAATTCCATCTGCCATTTTTCGGCCCAGCTCTGCATCCTATCAATGTCTCTTTGCAGCCTACAACAGCCCTCCACCTCATCCACTACTCCACCAATCTTGGTGTCATCAGCAAATTTACTGATCCACCCTTCAGTCCCCTCCTCCAAGTCATTGATAAAAATCACAAACAGCAGAGGACCCAGCACCGACCCCTGTGGCACACCGCTGGTAACTGGTCTCCAGTCCGAAAATGTTCCATCCACCACCACCCTCTGCCTTCTATGAGATAGCCAGTTACTTATCCAATCGGCCAAATTTCCCTCTATCCCACAACTCCTTACTTTCTTCATGAGCCGACCATGGGGAACCTTATCAAACGCCTTACTAAAATCCATGTATACGACATCAACTGCTCTACCTTCATCTACACACTTAGTTACCTCCTCAAAGAATTCAATCAAATTTGTTAGGCAAGACTTACCCTTCACGAATCCGTGTTGACTATCCCTGATTAAGTTGCCCCTTTCCAAATGGTCATAAATCCTATCCCTCAGGACCTTTTCCATTATCTTACCAACCACCGAAGTAAGACTAACCGGCCTATAATTACCAGGGTCATTCCTATTTCCTTTCTTGAAGAGAGGAACAACATTCGCCACTCTCCAGTCCTCTGGCACCATTCCCGTGGACAGTGAGGACCCAAAGATCAAAGCCAGAGGCTCTGCAATCTCCTCCCTTGCCTCCCAAAGAATCCTAGGATATATCCCATCTGGCCCAGGGGACTTATCGACCCTCAGGTTCTTCAAAATTGCTAAAACATCTTCCCTCAGTACATCTACCACCTCCAGCCTATCCACCTTTATCACACTCTCATCCTCAAGAACATGGCCCCTCTCCTCGGTGAACACTGACGAAAAGTATTCATTCATCACCTCTCCTATCTCTTCTGACTCCATGCACAAGTTCCCACTACTGTCCTTGACCGGCCCTACCCTCACCCTGGTCATTCTTTTATTTCTCACATAAGAGTAAAAGGCCTTGGGGTTTTTCTTGATCCGACCCGCCAAGGACTTCTCATGCCCCCTCCTAGCTCTCCTAAGCTCTTTTTTTAGCTCATTCCTTGCTACCTTGTACCCCTCAATCGACCCAACTGAACCTTGTTTTCTCATCCTTACATACGCTTCCTTTTTCCTCTTGACTAGACATTCAACCTCTTTTGTGAACCATGGTTCTCTCACTCGGCCATTTCCTCCCTGCCTGACAGGGACATACCTATCAAGGACACGCAGTAATTGCTCCATGAAAAAGCTCCACTTTTCGTTTGTGCCTTTCCCTGAAAGTTTCTGTTCCCATCTTATACTCCCTAATTCTTGCCTAATCGCATCATAATTACCCCTCCCCCAATTATAAACCCTGCCCTGCCGTATGGCCCTATCCCTCTCCATTGCAATAGTGAAAGTTACCGAATTGTGGTCACTATCTCCAAAGTGCTCTCCCACATACAAATCAAACACTTGGCCCGGTTCATTACCCAGTACCAAATCCAACGTGGCCCCAGCTCTTGTCGGCCTATCCACATATTGTGTCAGGAAACCCTCCTGCACACACTGTGCAAAAACTATCCCATCCGAACTGTTTGACCTATAAAGGTTCCAATCAATATTTGGAACGTTGAAGTCACCCATGACAACTACTCTGTGACCTCCACACCTATTCATAATCTGCTTTGCAATTTCTTCCTCCACATCTCTATTACTATTTGGGGGCCTGTAGAAAACTCCTAACAACGTGACCGCTCCTTTCCTATTTCTAACTTCAGCCCATATTACCTCAGACGGCAGATCCCCCTCGAACTGGCTTTCTGCCGCTGTTAAACTATCCTTGATTAACAATGCTACTCCTCCACCTTTCTTACCACCTTCCCTACTCTTACTGAAACATTTATACCCCGGAACTTCCAACAACCATTCCTGTCCCTGTTCTAACCATGTCTCCGTAATGGCCACCACATCGTAGTCCCAAGTACCAATCCACGCTCCAAGTTCTCCCACCTTATTCCGGATGCTCCTTGCATTGAAGTAGACACACTTCAAGCCATCTTCCTGTCTGCCGGTACATTCCTGCGACCTTGATACCCTCCTCAGTACCTCCCTACACTCACCACTGGCTCCTGGACTACAGCCCTTTTTCCCATCCCCCTGACAAATTAGTTTAAACCCCCCCGAAGAGCCGTAGCAAATTTCCCTCCCAGGATATTGGTGCCCCTCTGGTTCAGGTGCAAACCGTCCTGTTTGTACAGGTCCCACCTTCCCCAGAATGTGCTCCAATTATCCACATAACTGAAACCCTCCCCGCTACACCATCCCTGCAGCCACGTGTTTATCTGCACTCTCTCCCTGTTCCTCAACTCGCTAGCACGTGGCACCGGCAACAAACCAGAAATTACAACATGGTTTGTACTGGCTCTCAGCTTCCAACCTAGCTCCCTAAATTCCTGTTTTAAATCCCCGTCCCTTCTCCTACCTATGTCGTTGGTACCGATGTTAGGAAGGCAAATAGTATGTTGGCCTTCATTGCAAGAGGATTTGAGTACAGGAGCAAGGATGTCTTACTACAGTTGTACAGGGCCTTGGTGAGACCACACCTGGAGTACTGTGTACAGTTTGGTCTCCTTACCTAAGAAAGGATATACTTGCCATAGAGGGAGTGCAGCGAAGGTTCACCAGGCTGATTCCTGGGATGGCAAGACTGTCGTATGAGGAGAAATTGGGTCGACTAGACCTGTATTCACTAGAGTTTAGAAGAATGAGAGGGGATCTCATTGAAACGTATAAAATTCTGACAGGGCTAGACAGACTGGATGCAGGGAGGATGTTTCCCCTGGCTGGGGGGGTCTAGAACGACGGGTCACAGTCTCAGGATACAGGGTAGGACATTTAGGACTGAGATGAGGAGAAATTTCTTCAGAGGGTGGTGAACCTGTGGAATTCTTTACCACAGAAGGCTGTGGAGGCCAAGTCACTGAATATATTTAAGAAGGAGATAGATTTCTAGACACAAAAGGCGTCAATGGGTATGGGGAGAGAGCGGGAATATGGTATTGAGATAGAGGATCAGCCATGATCATATTGAATGGCGGAGCAGGCTCGAAGGGCCGACTGGCCTACTCCTGCTCCTATTTTTCTATGTTTCATGTACAAGGACCCCCAGATCCCTCTGTGCCGCAGCATTTTGTAGTCTCTCCCCATTTAAATAATAATTTGCTTTTTTATTTTTCCTACCAAAGTGGATAACCTCACATTTACCCACATTATACTCAATCTGCCAAATTTTTGCCCACTCACTTAACCTATCTATATCCTCTTCACAACTTGCTTGCCCACCTATCTTTGTATCATCAGCAAATTTGGCTACAGTACACTCGCTCCCTTCTTCCAAGTCATTAATATAAATTGTAAACAGCTGAGGCCCCAACACTGATCCCTGTGGCACCCCACTAGTTACAGTTTGCCAACCTGAAAATCACCCATTTATCCCGACTCTCTGTTTCCTGTTGGTTAGCCAATCCTCTATCCATGCTGATATATTACCACCAACCCCATGAGCTCTTATCTTGTGCAGTAACCTTTTATGTGGCACCTTATCAAATGCCTTCTGGAAATACACCTGGTGCTGCTCCTGCCACGCTCTTCTACACTCCTCATTGAACCAGGGTTGGTCGTCTGGCTTGATGGTAATGGTAGAGTAAGGGATATGCCAGGCCCATGAGGTTACAGATTGTGGTGGAATACAATTCTGCTGCTGCTGATGGCTCACAATGCCTCATGAATGCTCAGTTTTGAGCTGCTAGATCTGTTCTGAATCTATCCCATTTAGCACGGTGGTAGTGCCACACAACATGATGGAGGGTGTCTTCAGTGTGAAGACGGGACTTTGTCTCCACAATGACTGTGTGGTGGTCACTCCTACCAATACTGTCATGGACAGATGCATCTGCGACAGGTAGATTGGTGAGGACGAGGTCAAGTAGGTTTTTCCGTCGTGTTGGTTCTCTCACCACCTGCCGCAGGCCCAGACTGGCAGCTATGTCCTTCAGGACTAGGCCAGCTCGGTCAGTAGTGGTGCTACCGAGCCACTCTTGGTGATGGACATTGAAGTCCCCCACCCAGAGTACATTCTGTGCCCTTGCTACCCTCAGTGCTTCTTCCAAGTGGTGTTCAATATGGAAGAGTACTGATTCATTAGCTGAGGCAGGGAGGTAGGTGGTAATCAGCAGGAGATTTTCTTGCCCAAGCTTGACCTGATGCCATGCCACTCCCTCCCGACTGTATACCACTGTGCCTCCACCTCTGGTGGGTCTGTCCTGCCGGTGGGACAGGACATACCCAAGGATAGTGATGGAGGAGTCTGGGACATTGGCTGAAAGGTATGATTCTGTGAGTATGACTATGTCAGGCTGTTGCTTGACTGTGGGACAGCTCTCCCAATTTTGGCACAAGTCCCCAGATGTTAGTGAGGAGGAATTTGCAGGGTCGACTGGGCGTGCCGCTGTCGTGTCTGAAGCCAGTGCCTAGGTTGATGCCAGGTGATCCGTCCGGTTTTATTCTTATTATTGTTTCTTGTAGCGGTTTGTTACAACTGAGCGGCTTGCAAGGCTATTTCAGAGGGCAGTTAAGAGTCAACCACATTGCTGTGGGTCTGGAGTCACATATAGGCCAGATCAGGTAATGACAGCAGATTTCCTTCCCTAAAGGACATTAGTGAACCAGATGGGTTTTTACGACAATCCGGTAGTTTCATGGTAACCATTACTGATACTAGCTTTTTGTTCCAGATTTATTTAATTTACTGAATTTAAATTCCACAGCTGCCGTGATTTGAACTCACGTCTCCGGATTATTAGTCCAGGCCTCTGGATTACTAGTCCAGTAATATAACCACTGTGCTACCATTCGGTAGGAAGGCAAATGGCATGTTGGCCTTTATTGCAAGGGGGTTGGAGTACAGAAGTCTTGCTACAATTGTACAGGGCTTTGGTGAGGCCACACCTGAAGTACTGTGCACAGTTTTGGTCTCCTTATCTGAGGATATACTTGCCTTCGAGGCAGTGCAACGATGGTTCACTAGATTGATTCCTGGGATGAGAAGGATGTCCTACGAGGAGAGATTGACTAGATTGGGCCGATACTCTGGAGTTTAGAAGAATAAGAGGTAATCTCATTGAAACATATAAGATTCTGAGGGGGATTGACAGGGTAGATGCTGAGAGGTTGTTTCCCCTGACTGGAAGTCTAGAACTAGGGGACATAGTCTCAGGATAAGGGGTTGGTCATTTAAGACTGAAATGAGGAAGAATTTCTTCACTCAGAGGGTTGTGAATCTTTGGAATTCTCTACCCCAAAGGGCTGTGGATGCTGAGTCGTTGAGTATATTCAAGGCTGAGATCGATAGATTTTTGGACTCTAGGGGAATCTAGGGATAAGGAGATCGGGTGGGAAAGTGGAGTTGAGGCCGAAGATCAACTATGATCTTATTGAATGGCGGAGCAGGTTCAAGGGGCTGAATGGTCTACTCCTGCTCCTAATTCTTATGTTCTAATCTTCTACCCACCAGCCTCTGCTTTACCAGATCATCATCTGCCACTTGTGCCATACAACATGATCCTACCACCAAGCATATCTTCCACTACCCACTCCTCTTTTCTTTCTGGAGGGGACATTTTGTCCAGCATACCCTAATCTATACTTTCACCATCCCCCCACTTCCAGCTGCCCTTTTCCTGGCACCTTCTTGTACAACCTCAGCGCATGCAACACCTATCCACTCGCTTCCTCTTAGCATCTCTCTCCTGTCACTACCTTTCTTTATCTATTTTATCAATACTACTACAGTCAGCGCACTTCCTCGCTTTTTCTCCTCAGCTCCAAATATTCCATCCTTCATGATTTTCCACCTCCCTGCACTCTAAATATGTTGAAATGAAGACTCACTGGACTGTCGTGTACTCTACCTCATTCTCTTCCAAGGACCAGAACTGTAGAATTCCTCACCTTCCTCAGTCTCTCCTTCCTCCTACAATCGACAGCCTTTTTAACACCAAAGCTTGGTGTCATTTAATTGTAATTTCCTGATGAACTTCAATTTCTTTCCCACTCTCCTGAATCTTAGTGATATCGTGCACTATGGCCCTGGCCCTTCCCTGAGGTTTCTCAATAAGATAATGGAATTGTTAATAGTGTTGATGACAGATCAGAAAGATGGCTGTCCAGGTTCAGTTATAAAGTACAAGACAACAATCCAAACAGTCCCTTAAATGGACAAATTTATTTCTGGTTGAATCAGTGACATTCACATGAGACATAAGCAATAAAGATGCCATGTTATTGCAAATTAATATCAATGCACACATTTAAAACTTGATTTGGTTTATGAGAACATTCAGGTAAAAAAAAGAATTTTCTTTCTTATAAAGATGCTCTTGTTAATAGTTCGCTGCTTTATAATGTACTCACATCCACACTCAAACAGTGATGATTAGTAATAAATTCTGTACGTTTATTAGCCACATCCTCAGAGTTACAAAAATGGATGAAATCCTTCCAACAGTCAATGAGCATCTCATAATAAATAAACACAAACTGTGCAAAGGCAGTAAGTTTTAATACTGATAGTAAATAATGCGCAAACCTGTGTGTACGATAAAATGCATTTATGTAACAAAATATGCAGCATTTTTCTGTTGCTGTTCAGTCTGTTGCTGCACAATACCTAGTCTATAAATGCCCTACTCTGAGCCACTGATAAATGGCTGCAGTGATCAAGCCCGGGCTTAAATTTACCAAGCAATTAAACTCGCTGCTTAGTACACAAGTCAGTAATGATCCGAAATAAAGTCAAGCAAATAGAAAAAAATCAATATTGTCTCAAGTTAATGTAGAAACTGTAAAATTTCTTAATTCTAGAAATGATTAAAGAAAGGTGAAATGCAAAAAGGTTTGCATAAATATTCTGCAACTAATAATAAGCAAGGATTCTGTACTTCAGCAAAGTGAGCACTTAGGCCTTTGAGAGCTGCCAGTTCTTCCGGTTACTAAAAAAAAGGATGTCGCTCTTACCTGGATATGTTGTTAAAGCTGAGGAAGAATCTTTGGAGACAAGGTAATGTGTCTGCATCTCTCTATAAAGGAAAAAAGAACAGAGAGTCATCAGCAATAATGTGCTTAACATCCCAGCAGCCTTTGGATGGGTTCCTGCAGCTCCATTTACTGCAGCTTTGTCATTGGTATTTACTCGCAGTGAGCTGTGCCTCCCTGCTTGTGGCCAAGTATTGCAGGAAACTGCTAGAATGCAGAGATCCACTCAGGCTGATGAGCTGATGTATTTGTCAGGTAAAGGGTAGGGATGCAGCTACTCTCTTTCTCTCTGCACAGGCTCTCAGGAGGAGCAACCTGCTACCTCAGCATTTCAGTTGCAGGAGAAGCCTGGGTAATCACTGTGCAGTACCACCGATTGGCTTTTAAAACTGCCACTCACAAGCAGCTCGCTCCATTAAGCTGCCCGTTATAGTTTGGCTGTACCCAAAAGAAGCTACAAAAACAACTTCAGTCCCATATATTATTCATTCATGCCAGTGGAGCTTTTTATTTTTATTTTTCATATTTAGGAGAAAAGCAAATGCTTCTGCACCTAGTACAAATGGACTATATAAAACTAACAAAATAAGCAATAAATATTGAAACCAAGTACCACTGCTTTAAACACAACGTGGAAATAAATTCTGCAGTGATGAGAGCACTATTGAGATTTCTGTTTAAATGAGACTGTGGGCTGGATTCGCTTGGCAGAGTTCCAGTGAGGTGAGACTTACGCTTGCCTCTCTGACAGTGCCAAGAGGGCGCCCACCAATGCCCAGCTGCAAAATCCCAGCGATGCTGCAGCACCAGAAGAAATAGTTGAGTAATTAAAGGGGCATAAATACTCCAAAGATCAGTATAGGAACTTCCTTGTAGGCCTCGGCGCAGACCAAGGCCTACATTACATTGAATTTACAGCACAGAACAGGCCATTCGGCCCAACTGGTCTACGTCGGTGTTTAGGCAGCACACAAAGGAAGGTAAGCAGCAGGCTGGGGAGGAGCCGGGGGGAGGAGGAGGCCGAGGAGGAGCCGGCCAGGGGAGGAGCCGGTCTGGGGAGGTGCAGGCCGGGGAGGAGCCGGCCGGTGAGGATGAGCAGGCTGGGGAGGAGGTGGCCGGGTAGGTGGAGCCGGCCGGGACAGTCCTGGCAGGAGCAGAGAATGTACACCGAGGTTGGGCAATGAGGCAGTGCTAGGCCTCACTGCCCAACTTACCCTTCATTCTCTGCCACTATCTTGCCCGATGTCACAGAGGAGAATATTCAATATATGAGTCAGAACATCCGGAAATAATTTTCTCAATCCCACACCTTAAGTACAAAACTAAATGCAATTTAAAAAAGAAACCAGTTTTAACAAATATTCTGACAAACTACACATTAGACTATAACTGTACTAACCAGCCACTTTCATCAAAGAAAGGCTCCCACTGTAACCAGAGCATGCAATTTACTGATATTTAAATTCAAGTCCCAAGAACCTGGATAAAGAGTAAACTGAAGCTGCATTTACGCTTCAACTACTAAGATGTTAGTATAAATTGAGAGTCAAGTCGGGAGTTTCCTTTTTTAAAAAAGTGTTTGGCTAATCTATCGCTACTTAATTGGACTGGAGGCAAGATTCACATCAGGGTCACTTCCAAGGCAAGTGTCACAACCACCCATTGATTGGCCCTAAAGGAGCAGCAGTTGTTATACACACAAATGATTCAACAGATGAGATATACAGGGGGTTCAGGAATATAGGCAGCTTCAGAAATTATTTTAAATATAGTGGAAAGACAAACAGCATGGTGCTGTAACATACTCCAATACCGAGTGACCGAGCATGGATCTTGCACCTCGTGAGCTCCCCATCTTATCCTGGCATCAGGGAGGAGTCTCTATCACTGTGCACCTCCATTTCCCACACTGAGCTCACAATCTTATCCAAGCCTTTGAGGAAATGTCATGCAGAAGGCAGCTGGTTCCACACAGGGATGGAAGAGAGAAATAAACTGGGCCCAGGTAGATCCAGTGACCATAGAAACATAGAATCTAGGAGCAGGAGTAGGCCATTCGGCCCGTCAAGCCTGCTCCACCATTCAATACGATCATGGCTGATCATCCAAATCCAATACCCTGTCCCTGTTTTAATCCCCACAGTACACATATCCCACCCTACCCCCGTAACCCCACGTATTTAATTCCCCCTAACACTAAGGGTCAATTTATCATAGCCAAATCAACCTAACCCGCACATTTTTGGACTGTGGGAGGAAACCGGAGCACCCGGAGGAAACCCACGCAGACACGGGGAGAATGTGCAAACTCCACACAGACAGTCACCCGAGGTCAGATTCGAACCCGGGTCCCTGGTGCTGTGAGGCACCAGTGCTAACCACTATGCCACCGTGTTGCCCCTCTGTTAATGGACTGAAGCTTAGGATAGGGAACATTCCGCACCCCAGCTGGAAATGGTGCCAGTGGCAGAAGAGCAACATATAAAAATAAATGCACTACAGATATCTGTGAATAAATTCATACAATCATGGTCAGTGGTCATGCAGTCAATAATTCCATTAATTTTATCAATAGTTGCACTCAGGATATTATTGAGATTAAGAACATAAGAACATAAGAAATAGGAGCAGGAATAGGCCATTTGGCCCCTCGAGCCTGCCCCGCCATTCAATAGGATCATGGCTGATCTGATCTTGGCTTCAACGCCACTTTTCCACCCGCTCCCCATAACCCTTGACTCCCCTGTAGTTCAAATATATGTCAATCTCCGCCTTGAATATATTCAATGACTCCGCCTCCACAGCTCTCTGGGGTAGAGAATTTCAAAGTTTCACGACCCTCTGAGAGAAGAAATTCCTCTTCATCTCCGTTTTAAATGGCGACCCCTTATCCTGAAACTGTGCCCCTTAGTTCTAGATTCCCCCACGAGGGGAAACATCCTCCCTGCATCTACCCTGTCAAGCCCCCTCAGAATCTTATATGTTTCAATAAGATCACCTCTCATTCTTCTAAACTCCAATGAGTATAAGCCCAACCTGCTCAACCTTTTTAACCTTTTCATTTAAAGTGAATTCTTCAGTCCAGTATTAAGTGCAGAATAACCTACAGAACACATCTGTATTTACAGACAGTCCATCCTAATTCAAAATATTAATTTCTGTTCAGAAGAGCAATCTAGGATTGTGCCACATCACATTCACATATTATGTCAAGCCAGTGCAAGCCATTTCTCCCAGCATCTTTGGTTTATTCAAGACTGCAGCCTCCTGAATTGCGCAGTGTGTGCAACTCTCCATTTAGATATCAAGGTTAATATTTGCAGGCAATGAATAAATGAGAGGTTTCATCTTGTATAAAATGCACATACTGTATGCAGAGATTACAGGGAGCATAGCTGCACTACTAAAGTATCAAATATTATTAAATAGATTGAGTAATAGGAAAGGAAGGTAAAATTAGAGATTAATTAAATAGATTCTGATTGCTAAATCCTCTCACTGTTACTTTAAACACAATGGGCTGGATTTTGATACTGGGGTGGGTTGGGGTCGTGTCATCCACTTTTCGTGTTATCCACCCAACTGTAATTGGATGTGGGAGATTGATGCAATTTTCACCTAATTGGGCAATTGAGTTCCAGCATGTGGGAACCCATGAACCAATTAGTGTTTTTAGTCTGAAAGTCGCCTCTGATGATATCATCATTGCTGCTGCATTGAAGGTCTTCAGAGACTGCCTGGCCTTTGCTGTGAGAGGACCTGGATGCAAAATGAGCAGCAGCAGCCCTAAGTCTGCTCCCAGATATTTTTACACCACCGCTCCCAGATATGTCTCCTCTGTATCCATCCATATAACGCCAGCCGGCCACCCAGCCACAAATGTGCTCCCGCCAGCTTTCACAATCGTGGTTCAGAACAGGCGTGCTTCACGTAGAACAAGGGTTAAAATCACAAAGGCCTTTCAAAATGGCATTATAGAGCCAATTTAGTGCTTGTTAAGGGCCTTAACAGCCTATTCTGTCTCTTAGAGGCGGGACGGAGTCGGGACCAGCAGACACGATTTAATGAAAATTGCGTGGAGGCGGACTTGTGCCCGCCCGCCAGTTTTTGCAATTTTAACCCCCCACCCGCCTCCACGGGTCAATGAAAATCCAGCCCAATCAGTTCATTTTTCAAATGAGTTGATTCACTCTCAAAAGTACTAAATGGATATTACATGATGCCATCATTCACAACTAAACATTGCTTAGTTAAATGCAGCCAGCAATCTCCAGGCAGTATATGATGCACTTCGTGGGGTGAATCTTTTTCCCTGTCATGTTACTAACAGTGTTTAGTCACATGCCAATATTCACTGAGCAATATTCTGAAATGGCCTCGCAAGCTACTCAGTTGTACACAACTGCTATGGAAAAAGTCAGTACTATGGGAGTACCTTCACCATACGGATTGCAGCGGTTCAAGGCGGCGGCTCACCAGCACCATCTCGAGGGCAATTAGGGATGGGCAATAAATGCTGGCCTAGCCAGCAACGCCCACATCCCGTAAACGAATAAAAAAAACAATTAACTTACCACAAAAAGTGGAAAGTAATCATGGCCTTATCCCATACAGACAGAAGAACATTTTACTGAGCTTTTCAGTTCAGCCTTCACATCAGTAATATTCGCCAGCTTTCACGGACCTCAGCAATATTCACTGACCTCAGTTTCTATTTCTCAGCCTAGACGAGTCAGTTCAACTTGTGATCAGCTAAGCAATGGGAAGACCGTAGCCATTATATTCAGTTCCTGCCACAAACTACGTACCCTCATCACCAATTCCATCCCCTTCCCTGAACACTTTCTCAGACGGAACCAAACGGTTCACAACATCGTTGTTCTATTCAATCCTGAGCTGAGCTTCCATCCTCATTTTAAAAATAATTTATTGGTTGTGGGGCGTTGCTGGCAAGACCAGCATTTATTGCCCATCCCTAGTTACCCTTGAGAAGGTGGTATGCTTTCATTTCCTACACTACAACAGTGACTACACTTCAAAAAGTATTTAATTGTCAGTAAAGCACTTTGGGACGTGTGGAGGTCGTGAAAGGCGCTATATAAATGCAAGTTCTTTCTTCTGTCTTGCTGCAGTCTGTGTGGTAAAAGAAAGAAAGTGGTGAAGGTGCTCCCAGGGCTGTGAGGTAGGGAGTTCCAGGATTTTGACCCAGCGATGATGAAGGAATGGCAACATATGTCCAAGTCAGGATGGTGTGATTTTGAGGGGAGCTTGGAAATGATAATGTTCCCATGCACCTGCTGCCCTTGCCCTTCTAGGTGGTAGAGGTCGCAGGTTTGGGAGATGCTGCCAAAGAAGCATTGGCAAGTTGCTGCAGTGCATCTTACAGATGGTACACACTACAGCCACGGTGCGCCGGTGGCGGAGGGAGTGAATGTTTAGGCTAGTGATTGAAGTGCAGATCAAGCAGACTGCTACATCCTGGATGGTGTTGAGCTTCTTGAATGTTGTTGCAGCTGCATCCATTCAGGCAAGTGAAGAGTATTCCATCACATTCTGACTCGTCGGTGGTGGAGAGATTTGGGAAGTCAGGATGTGAGCCACTCACTGCAGAATACCCAGCCTATGACCTGCTCTTGTAGCCACGCCATTTACGTGACTGGTCCAATTCAGTTTCTGGTCAATGGTGACCCCCAGGATGTCAATGCTGCGGGTCACGATGATGGTCATGCTACTGAATGGCATAGAGAGGTGGTTAGACCCTCCATAAAACCCACCTCTTTGACCACCCCTCCTATTATCTCCTCTACCTCACTACTTCTTCTCTCGACCCCTCCACGGTGTCTAAATTGTCAGACTGCTTGCCCGACATACAGTTCGGGATGAGCAAAAATGTTCTCCAATTAAATATTGGGAAAACCGAAGCCATTATTTTCGGTCCCCGCCACAAACTCCGTTCCCTAGCCACTGACTCTATCCCTCTCCCTAACATCTGTCTGAGGCTGAACCACACTGTTTGCAACCTTGGTGTCATATTTGACCCTGAAATTAGCTTCCGACCACATATCCGCAGCATAACAAAGACCGCCTACTTCCACCTCCGTAACATGGCCCATCTCCGCCCTTACCTCAGCTCATCCACTGCTGAAACCCTCATCCATGCCTTTGTTACCTCTAGACTTGACTATTCCAGCGCACTCCTGGCTGGCCTCCCACATTCCACCCTACGTAAACTTGAGGTCATCCAAAACTCAGCTGCCCGTGTCCTAACTCGCACCAAGTCCCATTCGCCCATCACCCCTGTGCTCGCTGACTTATATTCGCTCTCGGTTAAGCAGCGCCTAGATTTCAAAATTCTCATCCTTGTTTTCAAATCCCTCCATGGCCTCGCCCCTTCCTATCTCTGTAATATCCTTCAGCCCCACACCCCCCCCCTTTTACTACATTAAAGGTGCTATATAAATACAAGTTGTTGTTGTTGTTTGGTTCGACCGTCATTTTTTGATTATGCTTCTGCAAAGCTGTTTGAGACATTCTTCTACATTAAAGACGCTCTATAATGCAAGCTGTTGTTGTTCTCCTTCTTACTCACTGGTTTATCGTGTTTGAATTTCATGGATCTGCAGTTTAGCAAAAAGGCTGTTCTTAGCACTGTTGCTGCATTGGCAGATAAATCCAAAGTCAGAACGCCAACTTCCACTGGTACCCGTAACTCATGAAATCTGCAAATTTAAGATTCAAGCTTTATATCTGACCCATGAAGCACCATAGCACGTACCCAAGTGGCCATGAGGCACTATGGTATTTACCCGAGTGGCCCACGACGCACTATGGTATTTACCCGAGTGGCCCAGAAGGCACTATGGTATTTACCCGAATGTCCCAGAAGGCACTATGGTATTTACCCAAGTGGCCCACGAGGCACCATGGTATTTACCCGAGTGGCCCACGAGGCACCATGGTATTTACCCGAGTGGCCCATGAGGCACCATGGTATTTACCCGAGTGGCCCACGAGGCACTATGGTATTTACCCAGGTGGCCCACGAGGCACCGTGGTATTTACCCGAGTGGCCCACGAGGCACTATGGTATTTACCCGAGTGGCCCACGAGGCACTATGGTATTTACCCGAGTGGCCCACGAGGCACTATGCTATTTACCCAGGTGGCCCACGAGGCACTATGGTATTTACCCAGGTGGCCCACGAGGCACTATGGTATTTACCCGAGTGGCCCACGAGGCACTATGGTATTTACCCGAGTGTCCAAGAGGCACTGTGGTATTTACCCGAGTGGCCCATGAATAGAGAAAGCTTGAACATTACTGCTATGCACTCTTTTCCAATTTTGCTTTCCTCAACTGCACTATCACAGTAGCATTCAATCACTCTAATCATCCAGCCTCGTACCAGTGCTCCTAATTTCTTATATCCCGCATCCCCGCCCTACTGCCCCCCCCCCCACTCAATCCTCGTTTCAATCGAATTGCCTGGTGAATACAGCTTTTCTTCTTTCATTGTAAACTCTGTCCAAACCGGATTCCTACAAACTGCAATGAAAAGGAGCAAAACCTCATTTTTATTCAGACTTTTTTTCTTACCCAGAAGTTTCACAAAGTAAGTAATTGCTTTCCTCACTGAGCAAAGGGAATCGTATCCAGCAATAAATCGACACTGATGTCAATTAGGATCACTTTTGCATCTGCATGGCAGTAAAAAGATGCTTAAAATCAAATAATTTCAAGGTCATGGTTTAATTTAAAACACTGGAATTAATCATTTATATTTTCATTTTTTTCTTACACATTTCAATTTTAATAAGTTCTAATTTTAGATTAAACATTTACAGTGGTTAAAAAGATTATTTAAAGCTTCCCCCTCAGGCTTTTTTATTTTTAAAACACTGGTGCCACAAAGCACATGTCAGCTAGTGATGCTCAAGCTTCCAATCTGAAACTACATGACTGATGCCATCTCCCGTTACAAATTCGCTGATTTATGCTGGCTGTTGTTTTCCAGAAATCATGTTGGCCTAGAAATTCCGTTCCCTACGGGTGGGTACGCGCTGTGTACTCACCCGTAGGGCCAACGGAAGTGCCGGCTTTACGCATGCACTGCGCATGCGCTGGAAACCGGAACTTCCGTTCTCAGCAGAAAGGGCTTGACTGGACAAATGCCTGCGCCGGATAGGCAGCCCTTACGTTAAAAACTTCTGTTTTTTTCCACACTGGCTTGAGTCCAGGTAAGTCGGGAACAGCTGCGCCTAGAAAAGCAGGCGCAAGGCCTGCTTTTAGCAGGCTAATAGTTTAATAAAGTAAAAAAAAAATTTCCACTGATTTATCATTTTAAAATACTTTAAAGAAAGGTAAGTTTATTTTTAGCCCCGTTAAAAACTTTTAATTATTTTTTTCAAAAATTTAAATTTTTGTTTAAAATAGTTAATTTATGTAATTTATAGTCATTTTAAAAATGTGATTTTTAAAAGAAAATTATTTGAAGTTTTACTTATGTTTTGGGGCTCATCTCTATTCATAGATTTGACAGGTCTTCCTGTCAAATCTATGAATGGAGATTCCCTGCTCTGATTGGCTCCCCATGGCCCACGTGATCCCAGGGACGCTGCGAACTAGCTGCGCCCCTGGGATACGCGAGCCCTGCACACCGGCAGATTGAAGAGGCGCAGCAACGGAGTCCAAGCGGAGATTTTTCTGAATCGCAGCCCTCCGCCCGCGGGCTGCGAACGGAATTTCTGGGCCATTGTCTTCCAAGAAGTGTCATCGCACAACACCAGGTTATAGTATGGGTATGATCTTGTGGCCATTACATAAACATGGCTGCAGGGTGACAACGACTGGGAATTAAATATGCCAGGGTATTTAACAATCAGGACGGACAGGCAGGAAGGAAGGGGAGGGGGGGTGGCTATGTTAATAAAGGAAGGAATCACTGTATTACAGAGAAATGATATTGGGTCAAAGGATCAGGATAATGTAACAGTTTGGGTGGAGATAAGAAATAATAAGGGGAAAAAAACACTAGTGGGAGTAGTATATAGGCCTCCTAATAGTTGCAACTCTGCTGGAAGAAGTATTAATCAGGAAATAGTTGGGGCATGTAATAAGGGAACAGCTATAATTATGGGGGATTTTAACTATCATATTAACTGGACAAATCAAATTGGGCAGGGCAGCCTTGAGGAAGAGTTTATTGAGTGTATTAGGGATGGATTTCTTGAGCAGTATGTAACTGATCCGACAAGGGGGCAAGCAACCTTGGACCTGGTCCTGTGTAATGAGTCAGGATTAATTAATAATGTCCTAGTTAAGGATCCCCTTGGAATGAGTGACCATAACATGGTTGAATTCCATATCCAATTAGAGGGTGAGAAGGTTGGTTCTCAAACAAGCGTACTGAGCTTGAATAAAGGAGACTATGATGGTATGAGAGCGGAATTGATTAAAGTGGACTGGGAAAATAGATTAAAGGGTAAGACGGTACATGAGCAGTGGTGTTCATTTAAGGAGTTATTTTACAACTTTCAAAAAATATATATTCCACTGAGGAAAAAAGGGTGTAAAAGAAATGACAGCCATCAGTGGCTAAGTAAAGAAATTAAGGATAGTATCCAACTAAAAACAAGGACATATAAGGTAGCCAAACTTAGTGGGAGGATAGAAGATTGGGAAGTCTTCAAAAGACAGCAAAAAGTAACTAAAGGATTGATTAAGAAAGGGAAGATAGATTATGAAAATAAATTAGCAAAAAATATAAAAACAGATAGCAAGAGTTTCTATAGTTATATAAAAAGAAAAAGGGTGGCTAAGGCAAACGTAGATCCCTTAGAGGATGAGACCGGGAAATTAATGGTGGGAAACATGGAGATGGCAAAAATGCTGAACAAGTATTTTGTTTCAGTCTTTACGGTAGAGGACACTAAGAATATCCCAACACTGGACAAACAGGGGGCTCTAGCGGGGGAGGAGCTAAATACGATTAAAATCACTAAGGAATTGGTACTCAGTAAAATAATGGGACTCAAGGCGGATAAATCCCCTGGACCTGATGGCTTACATCCTAGGGTCTTGAGGGAAGTGGCAGTAGGGATTGTGGATGCTTTGGTAATAATTTTCCAAAATTCCCTGGACTCAGCAAAGGTCCCGGCAGATTGGAAAACTGCTAATGTAACACCCTTATTTAAAAAGGGTAGTAGGCAGAAGGCTGGAAATTATAGACCAGTTAGCCTAACATCTGTGGTGGGTAAAAATTTTGGAGTCTATTATTAAGGAGACAGTAACGGAACATTTAGATAAACATAATTTAATAGGACAAAGTCAGCATGGCTTTATGAAGGGGAAGTCATGTCTGACAAATTTGCTTGAGTTCTTTGAGGACATAACGTACAGGGTGGATAAAGGGGAACCAGTGGACGTAGTGTATTTAGACTTCCAGAAGGCATTCGACAAGGTGCCACATAAACGATTATTGCTCAAGATAAAAAATCACTGAATTGGGGGTAATATTCTGGCATGGGTGGAGGATTAGTTATCTAACAGGAAGCAGAGAGTTGGGATAAATGGTTCATTCTCGGACTGGCAACCAGTAGCCAGTGGTGTTCCGCAGGGGTCGGTGCTGGGTCCCCAACTCTTTACAATCTATATTAACGATTTGGAGGAGGGGACCGAGTGTAACATATCAAAGTTTGCAGATGATACAAAGATGGGAGGGAAAGTAGAAAGTGAGGAGGACATAAAAAACCTACAAGGGGATATAGACAGACTGGGTGAGTGGGCAGAGATTTGGCAGATGCAATACAATATTGGAAAATGTGAGGTTATGCACTTTGGCAGGAAAAATCAGAGAGCAAGTTATTATCTTAATGGCGAGAAACTGGAAAGTACTGCAGTACAAAGGGATCTGGGAGTCCTAGTGCAAGAAAATCAAAAAGTTAGTATGCAGGTGCAGCAGGTGATCAAAAAGGCCAACGGAATGTTGGCTTTTATTGCTAGGGGGATAGATTATAAAAACAGGGAGGTATTGCTGCAGTTATATAAGGTATTGGTGAGACCGCACCTGGAATACTGCATACAGTTTTGGTGTCCATACTTAAGAAAAGACATACTTGCTCTCGAGGCAGTACAAAGAAGGTTCACTCGGTTAATCCCCGGGATGAGGGGGTGGACATATGAGGAGAGGTTGAGTAGATTGGGACTCTACTCATTGGAGTTCAGAAGAGTGAGAGGCGATCTTATTGAAACATATAAGATTGTGAAGGGGCTTGATCGGGTGGATGCGGTAAGGATGTTCCCAAGGATGGGTGAAACTAGAACTAGGGGGCATAATCTTAGAATAAGGGGCTGCTCTTTCAAAACTGAGATGAGGAGAAACTTCTTCACTCAGAGGTCTGTGGAATTTGCTGCCCCAGGAAGCTGTGGAAGCTACATCATTAAATAAATTTAAAACAGAAATAGACAGTTTCCTAGAAGTAAAGGGAATTAGGGGTTACGGAGAGCGGGCAGGAAATTGGACATGAGGCTGAGTTCGGATCGGTCGAGGCCCTGTGGGTGGCGTAGTGGGCCCAGGGGCTGAGTGGCCAGGTCCTGCTCCTACTTCTTGTGTTCTTAGATTTGAGGTGAGGATCAGATCAGCCATGATCTTATTGAATGGCGGAGCAGGCTCGAAGGGCCGATTGGCCTACTCCTGCTCCTATTTCTTATGTTCTTATATTCTTATGTTCTTATAGTCCAACAGTTTTATTTGAAATCACGAGCTTTCGGAGCGCTGCTCCTTCGTCAGGTAAAGTGAAGGAATACAAATCAGCAAAGCATATATAGACAGAGAACAATATGTAGTGTACAATGTCAGACGACTACAGTAAAGAAGATTTACTGTAGTCGTCTGACATTGTACGCTACACATTGTTCTCTGTCTATATATGCTTTGCTGATTTGTATTCCTTCACTTTACCCGACGAAGGAGCAGCGCTCCGAAAGCTCGTGATTTCAAATAAAACTGTTGGACTATAACCTGGTGTTGTGCGACTCCTCATTTTTGTCCACCCCAGTCCAACATCGGCATCTCCGCATCAAGAAGTGTCATGTTCTGCATTCACAGCTTTGACTCTAATGGCCAAATGAAAACCTTCATTTCTATTTAAATGGCTGTTGGAATAGTCATAGAACACGTGGCAGAAAGACACTTTTAATTCCACTAATTGCTTGCAGTTCTTAAACACCACTCGATTTACCAACTCAACAATGCCTCTGGACAAGCAGGCACGGCTTTGCCAGGAATTAAATGAGGTAATTGAAACTGCTGCACATTTACAATGAACACACTGCAGCCTCCACAGGGGTTTATTCACTGATACTTGCAGAAGAGATTTTTTTTTTTTAATTCAGTCATGGGATGTGAGTGTCGTTGGCAAGGCCAGCATTTCTTGCCCATCGCTAATTGCCCTTGAGCCGCCTTCTTGAACCGCTGCAGTCCATGTGGTGAAGGTACTCCCACAGTGCTGTTAGGTAGGGAGTTCCAGGATTTTGACCCAGTGACGATGAAGGAACGGTGGCATATTTCCAAGTCAGGATGGTGTGTGACTTGGAAGAGAACTTGGAGGTGGTGGTGTTCCCATGTGCCTGCTGCCCTTGTCCTTCTAGACGGTAGAAGTGCTGTCAAAGAAGCCTTAGGGAGTTGCTGCAGTGCATCTTGTAGATGGTACACACTGCAGCCAAGGTGCACTGGTTGAAGGGAGTGAATGTTTAAGATGGTGGATGGGGTGCCGATCAAGCGGGCTGCTTTGTCCTGGATGGTGTCGAGCTTCTTGAGTGTTGTTGGAGTTGCACTCATCCAGGCAAGTGGAGAGTATTGCATCACACTCCTGCCTTGTGTCTTGTAGATGGTGGAAAGGCTTTGAGGAGTCAGGAGGTGAGACACTCACTGCAGAATACCCAGCCTCTGACCTGCTCTTGTAGCCACAGTATTTATGTGGCTGGTCCAGATACGCTTCTGGCCAATGGTGACCCCCAGGATGTTGATGGAACGTAAATATGAATGCCAACTCTCTCCTCCGTGAAACAATGCATTAGGTTGTAAGCAAAAGCTTTTAATTCTTTTTCACAGCAATTTTTGGCACAGAACACCTATAATAAGAACATAAGAAATAGGAGCAGGAGTCGGCCATTCGGCCCCTCGAGCCTGCTCCGCCATTTAATAAGATCATGGCTGATCTGATCTTGGCCTCAACTTCACTTTCCTGCCTGATCTGCAAAATCCTTGACTCCACTGTAGCTCAAATATCTGTCTATCTCCGCCTTGAACATATTCACTGACTCAGCCTCCACAGCTCTCTGGGGTAGAGAATTTCAAAGCTTCACGCCCCTCAGAAGAAATTCCTCCTCATCTCCGTCTTAAATGGGCGACCCCTTATCTTGAAACTATGCCCCCTAGCTGTAGATTCCCCCACGAGGGGAAACATCCTCTCAGCATCTACCCTGTCGAGCCCCCTCAGAATCTTATATGTTTCAATGAGATCACCTCTCATTCTTCTAAACTCCAATGAGTATAGGCACAACCTGCTCAACCTTTCCTCATAAGACAACCCCTTCATCTCAGGAATCAACCTAGTGAACCTGCGCTGAACAGCCTCCAATGCAAGTATATCCCTCCTTAAATAAGGAGACCAAAACTGTACGCAGTACTCCAGGTGTGGTCTCACCAACGCCCTGTACAGTTGTAGCAAGACTTCCTTACTCTTATACTCCATCCCCCTAGCAATAAAGGACAACATTCCATGTACCTTCCTAATTACTTGCTGTACCTGCGTGCTAACTTTTTATGTTTCATGTACGACGACACCCATATCGCTCTGTACCGCAGCATTCTGTAGTCTCTCTCCATTTAAATAATATTTAGCTTTTCTATTCTTCCTACCAAAGTGGACAACCTCACATTTTCCCACCTTATACTCTATCTGCCAAATTTTTTGCCCACTCACTTAACCTATCTATATCCCTTTGCAGATTCTTTGGCCGGAATTTTGCTGCTGCTCAGAGGGCAGGATTGGAGGCAGGTCAGAGGTTAAATTTGCAATGATTCTGAACCTGTCGTGATCCCGTCTCCACGCAACTTTCACGAGTGTCGGGTCTCCGATTTGCAAACAGACCCGACACCAAGCGGCGGGAAAGGGATTAAAGGCACTTAACTGCCTATTAAGTGGTAGTTTAGAGCTATTTTCACAGGATTTTCCAGCTTCTGGGTCGAGTTTCACGACGTTCCGACAACACGCCAGGTAAGTGTGCTGTGAACACCAGCGAGCTGGAGACTGCACAGCTGCAATTGCAGTGTAAAAGCTGCACTCTCAAATCTTGTCATTTAGAAATCTGTGAGGTTGCTGACTGAATAATTTGGGGGGCATATTGTGTGTGTAGGCTGCAAGTATATGTTGTGCACTATAGATCCACTGTAACCTGCATTTTAAAGGCACACTTACCCTAAACTGTGCCACCTCAAATTGTCAGCACACATATGGCAACGATGCCAAACCTTCGTTCTACATAAATTTATTACAATATTGGCAAAGAACAGAAACTTTACAAATAAATCTATAACACCCAAGTGAAAACCCTTGTGATTATTAGCGTGACATCTTCCACAAGAGCATGGAGGGAGTCCTCATCGAAGCGGGGAGCAGCCTTAGCTTTTTGCGCTGCCATACCTGCAGCAGCCAGCATTTCAGGGAACAAAACGGAAATTAATCTGCAGAGGGGACGTAGCTCCTTTAAATAATCAGTCCAACATCACTTCATCAAACGCGAGCAACTGACCCACACCCAGCAACTGCCTTGGAGAAGCCGCACATCGGCCTTAACGAGGCCAATCAACGAAAAATTTCAACTGCAGGGCGGCGGGAACCGGGAGCGGGTCCGGAACCCGCCAAACAGTGGACCCACCACCATCCCGCCTCCAGGCACAAAATTGCAGCCTGTGTCCTCCTCACAACTTGCTTGCCCACCTATCTTTGTATCGTCAGCAAATTTGGTTACAGTACACTCGGTCCCTTCATCCAAGTCATTAATATAGATTGTAAATAGTTGAGGCCCCAGCACTGATCCCTGTGGCACCCCACCAGTTACAGTTTGCCAACCTGAAAATCACCCATTTATCCCGACTCTCTGTTTTCTGTTAGTTAGCCAATCCTCTATCCATGCTAATATATTACCCCCAACACTGTGAGCTCTTATCTTGTGCAGTAACCTTTTATGTGGCACCTTATCGATTGCCTTTTGTAAATCCAAATACACAACATCTACTGGTTCCCCTTGATCCACCCTGCTCGTTACATCCTCAAAGAACTCGAATAAATTTGTCAAACACGATTTCCCTTTCATAAAACCATGTTGAGTCTGCTTGATTGTATTATGATTTTCTAAATGTCCTGCTGCTACTCCCTTAATAATGGATTCCAGCATTTTTGCAATGACAGATGTTAGGCTAACCGGCCTATAGTTTCCTGCTTTCTGTCTCCCTCCTTTCTTGAATAGGAGCGTTACATTTGGGGTTTTCCAATCCGCTGGAACCTTTCTAGAATCTAGGGAATTTTGAAAGATTACAACCAATGCATTCACTATCTCTGCAGCCACTTCTTTTAAGACCCTAAGATGAACTCCATCAGGTCCAGGGGACTTGTCAGCCTTTAGTCCCATTAGTTTGCCTAGTACTTTTTCCTCTAGTGATAGTGATTGTTTTAAGTTCCTTCCTCCCTCCCTTTTGCCCCTTGATTATCTACTATTATTGGGATGCTTTTAGTGTCTTCTACCATGAAGACAGATACAAAATAGTTGTTCAAAGTCTCTGCCATTTCCTTTACCCATTATTAATTCCCCAGTCTCATCCTCTAAGGGACCAACGTTTACTTTAGCTACTCTCTTCCTTTTTATATACTTGTAGAAGCTCTTACTATCTGTTTTTACATTTCTTGCTAGTACTCGCAAAGTACTGGTAATAGTGGTCAACTATTATTATTAATAAATTATGAGTGGTCATTAAACATGCATGCCAACCATTTGTGTTTGACTCTGCTTTTTGGGGTCACTGCTCACATATGTATTTTCAGATGGTAATCAGCATGGATCAGCACTCCTCCACAGCTCTGCCTATATCCTGTTGTTGCTGAGCGGCCTGGGGTTCTACAGTGCGACAGGTCATCCCTTCCAGCTTTAGCAAGCTTGGGAATTGGTCACAGAGAGCCCAGAGGCCACAGATCACATTGATGCCATTATATGTGCTGTTACACTGATCAACGGCAGTGGTGAGGCAATGCCCAGTTGCACGGTATGGCTGGAATGGGCACGAATTATGCTGCTGTCTGCAAGAACACCAACATATCCAGACCCTCCCACTAGCTCACTCCTATGTCCCCACAGATTGCAGAAAGCACCCATGCCTGGACTACCGATACAGAAGCAAACGTGTCATCACCTGACGCAGCTACCATGAGGCAATGGCCACAGCCATCCCACAAGGTTCATGCTTAATCCTAATCTGCTGCTCCTTCTCAGTACATGACGTGTTTAGTACAGCACCTCACGTACTGAGAAGCACCATATTAGGGTGAAGAAGCCATACTTCATACGCACGGTCACCAAAGAGAAGTGGCCATGATGCGGAGATGCCGGTGTTGGACTGGGGTGGACAAAAGTGAGAAGTCGCACAACACCAGGTTATAGTCCAACAGTTTTATTTGAAATCACAAGCTTTCGGAGCGCTGCTCCTTCGTCAGGTCACCTGACGAAGGAGCAGCCGCTCCGAAAGCTTGTGATTTCAAATAAAACTGTTGGACTATAACCTGGTGTTGTGCGACTTCTCACTTTTGACCAAAGAGAAGAACAGTGGTGGGAACAATAGGCACACATACAATATTTGGATATTAAAAGTATAGATGCATTAGTTATTGTTTGTACAAGGAATATTATTGGCAAGATTTGGGAGCTGGTTTCATCAGGTGGCATGAGTGGCAGATTTGTCAGTTGTGTCGAAAAGGGAAAGTACTGTAGGTGTCTCCCTGCACTTTTGCGGTCATTATTTAGTTTCACATGTCATAGGATTAAATTCAGGGCTGTTTTAATGGGTCCAGTTTGGTCAGCTGATAGAGGATCAGCATCCTACAAGGCCTTGGATTGCAATCAGAGAGCTTCCATGCAATGAAACTTCTGAAACATGCTTCTCCTTACATCCATACTCTAGAATGACGTAAGTGCACTATTGTAGAATTCATTCTGGACCATACCATGTGCAATTTAAAAAGAAATTACAGTTGTGGGGTCAGGTCAGATCTCAATTATAAATTATTCTGGTGCCAGAATCACATTCCTTCTGTGTTCTATGTATCAGAGGCTAGTCTAGCCAAGATACAAGCCTCACTAATACAACAGCAAAATACTGCAGATGCTGCAATCTGAAATAAAGACAGAAAATGCTGGAAATATTCAGCAGGTCAGGCGGTATTTGTGGAGAGAAACAGAGTTAACGTTTCAGGTCTGTGACCCTTTGTCAGAACTGGAAAAAGTTAGAGATGTAACAGATTTTAACCAGGTGCAGAGGCAGGGAAAGGTAGGAGGGGAGAAAAAACCAAAAGGGATGGTCTGTGATAGGCTGGGATGCAGGAGTGATTAAATGCTGCAAATGGGAATGAAAGAAGCATCAACAGCCGCCGTCTGAAAAAATAGGGGCAGAAGTTATTGTCTGAAATTGTTGAACTCGATGTTGAGTCCAGAAGGCTGTAAAGTGCCTAATTGAAAGATGAGGTGCTGTTCCTCGAGCTTACACTGAGCTTCATTGGAACAGTGTAAGAGGCCGAGGACAGAGAGGTCAGAGCGGGAGTGATGCGGGGAATTAAAGTGACAGGCGACTGGAAGCTCGGGGTCACACTTACGGACTGAACGGAGGTGTTCCGCAAAGCAGTCACCCAATTTGCGTTTGGTCTCCCCAATGTAGAGCAGACCACATCGTGAGCAGCGAATACAGTATACTGTACTAAATTGCAAGAAGTACAAGTAAATTGGTGTTTCACTTGGAAGGAGCGTTTGGGGCCCTGGACAGTGGAAAGGGAGGAGATAAAAGGGCGGGTACTGCATCTCCTGCGCTTGCACGGGAAGGTGCCGTGGGAAGGGGAAGGGGTGTTGGGGGTGATAAGAGAAGTGGACCAGGGTGTTGCGGAGGGAGCGGTCCCTTCAGAATGCTGAAAAGGGAGGGGAGGGGAAGAAGTGTTTGGGGGTGGGATCACGCTGGAAATGGCTGAGGATGATCCGTTGAATGTGGAGGCTGGTGGGGTGAAAGGCGAGGGCAAGGGTTTAAGTAAACTGTATTCGCTGCTCACGATGCGGTCTCCTCTACATTGGGGAGACTAAACGCAGATTAGGTGACCGCTTTGCGGAACACATCTGTTCAGTCCGTAAGGGTGACCCTGAGCTTCTGGTCGCCTGTCACTTTAATTCCCCGCATCACTCCCACTCTGACCTCGGCCTCCTCCACTGTTCCAACGAAGCTCAACGTAGGATTGAGGAACAGCACCTCATCTTTCGATTAGGCACTTTACAGCCTTTTGGACTCAGCATCGAGTTCAACAATTTCAGACCATAACCTCTGCCCCTATTTTTTTTCCCCCAGACGGAAGCTATTGATGATTCTGCCATTCCCATTTGCAGCATTTAATCACTCCTGCATCCCACCCTATCACAGACCGTCGCTTTTGTTCTTTCCCTCCCCCCACCACCCTTCCCTGCTTTTGGACCTGGTTAAAATCTGTTACATCTCTAATGTTTTCCACTGCTGACGAAGGGTCACAGACCTGAAACGTTAACTCTGTTTCTCTCTCCACTGATGCTGCCTGACCTGCTGAGTGTTTCCAGCATTTTCTGTTTTTAATACAAGCCTCACTACATGATTACAGGCACATTTTCTTAACTCACGTGAAGTGCATCGGGATATCTCCAACTTAAATCCAAACAAATGATTCATAGCCAAGTACAGGATGAGCTTATCTTGGACATTCTGTACTGTGCGCAGGATCACTGGTGTTCCGCTGAAATGATCTAGATCACATGGTGTTTCGCCCAGTGATAAATTGCCGCTGTTTTAGTATCTTTTCCTTGATGCAAGGTTTGTTCAGAAACCATATGAACCTTGTAACATCTCACTAAATGCACGTTAATCAGCTATATTCTTTAGCATAAAGGTCGTAGGTTTGTGAGTGACAAAGCCTCTCTTCCTGCTCTCACTCTCAGGCAATACTGAGGGAGTTTGAGGAGCTAGGATCCAAATTGAAAAGCAGAACCTCAAAGGTAATAATCTCTGGATTGTTACCTGAGCCACGCGCAAATTGGCATAGGGACAAACAGATTAGAGGTTTAAATGCATGCCTCAAAGAGTGGTGTGGGAGGAAGGGGTTTCAGTTCATGGGGCACTGGCACCAGTACTGGGGAAAGAGAGAGCTGTTCCGTTGGGACAGGCTCCACTTAAACTGGGCTGGGACCAGTGTCCTGGCAAACCGAATAACTAGGGCAGTAGACAGGGCTTTAAACTAATGAAGTGGGGTGGGAGGATTCAGAAAAGAGTAAATTTTAAAGCAGCGAGAGAAATGTCAAAGCTCTAGAGCAGGGTAGAGTTTTGGGTAAAAATAAGCAGAGTGGGTCAGGAAGGGACAGAGAGAGTAACAAAGGTAATAAGGCATCTGTGACTAAGGTGACATCAGGGAAAAATAGAAATAAGTCAAAGCTAAATGCACTATATCTGAATGCGCGAAGCATTCGCAACAAAATAGATGAAATAATAGTGCAGATAGAAATTAACAGGTTTGATCTAATAGCCATAATGGAGACGTGGTTGCAAAGTGGCCAAGGTTGGGAACTAAATATTCCAGGATACTTAACTTTAGAAGAGATAGGCAAAATGGAAAAGGAGGAGGGTTAGCCCTGATAATAAAGGATGGGATAAGATGGGACAGTAGTGGGAAAGGATCTTGGCTCCGAAAATCAATTAGTAGAATCAGTTTGGATGGAACTAAGAAACAGCAAGGGGCAGAAAACATTGGTGGGAGTTGTTTATAGGCCCCCAAACAGTAGTTGTAATGTAGGGCAGAGTATAAATCAGAAAATTAGAGGCGCATGTAACAAGGGTAATACAGTAATCATGGGGGACTTTAATCTACATATAGACTGGGAAAACCAAATTTGAAGTAATAGTGTGGAGGACCAATTCATGGAATGTATGCAAGATAATTTTCTAGATCAGTATGTTGAAGAACCAACAAAGGAACAGGCTATTTTAAATCTAGTATTGTGCAATGAGAAAGAGTTAATAAATAACCTTGTAGTAAAGGGGCCCTTAGGGAAGAGTGACCATAATTGAGAGTGATTTAGTTAAATCCAAAACTAGGATCTTAAATCTAAACAAAGCAAACTACATAGGTATGAGGGGCGAGTTGGCTATGAGCTTGCAACAAAGGTAATGCAATCATCTTGGGGGACTTTAATCTTCATATAGACTGGACAAATCAAATTGGCAAAGGTAATCTGGAGGACGAGTTCATGGAATGCATTCGGGACAGTTTCCTAGAACAATGTGTCATGGAACCAACCAGGGAACAGGCTATTTTAGATCTTGTATTGTGTAATGAGACAGGGTTAATTAGCAATCTCATAGTAAAGGATCCACTGGGGCAGAGTGATCAAATTATGATAGAATTTTACATTAATTTTGAGAGTGACTTGCCTAAGTCCGAAACTAGCATCTTAAACTTAAATAAAGCCAATTACATAGGTATGAGGGGCGAGTTAGCTAAGGTAGATTGGAAAAATAGATTAAAGGGTATGGCGGTACATAAGCAGTGGCTAGCATTTAAAGAAATATTTCATAATTCTCAACAAAAATATATTCCATTGAGAAACAAAAACTCCATGGGAAAAGTGATCCAACCGTGGCTAACTAAAGAAGTTAAGGATAGCATTAGATTGAAAAAAGAAGCTTATCATGTTGCAAAGAAGAATAGTAAGCCTGAGGATTGGGAGAGTTTCAGAAACCAGCAAAGGTTGACCAAAAAATTGATAAAAAGGGAAAAAATAGAAATGAGAGAAAATTGCAAGAAATATAACAGCAGATTGTAAGAGTTTCTACAAGTATGTAAAAAGGAAAAGAGTAGCAAAAGTAAACGTTGGTCCCTTAGAGGCTGAGATAGGAGAAATTATTATGGGGAATAAGGAAATGGCAGAAGCGTTAAACAAATATTTTGTATCTGTCTTCACAGTAGAAGACACAAAAAGCATACCAAAAATGGTAGGGAACCAAGGGTCTAATGAGGGTGAGGTACTTAACGTAATTACTATAAGTAGAAAAAAAGTACAAGACAAATCCCCCGGTCCTGACGGCCTACATCCTAGGCTTCTAAAAGAGGTGGCTGAAGAGATAGTGGATGCATTGGTTTTGATCTTCCAAAATTCCCTAGATTCTGGAGAGGTTCCAGCGGATTGGAAGGTCGCAAATGTAACACGCTATTCAAGAAAGGAGGGAGAGAAAAAACAGGGAACTACAGGCCAGTTAGCCTGACATCAGTCGTCGGGAACATGCTGGAATCCATTGTTAAGGAAGTGGTATCAAGTCACTTAGAAAATCACAACATGATTAGGCAGAGTCAACATGGTTTTATGAAAGGGAAATCATGTTTGACAAATTTATTAGAGTTTTTTGAGGATGTAACTAGCAGGGTAGATAAAGGGGAACCAGTGGATGTAGTATATTTGGATTTCCAAAAGGCATTCGATAAGATGCCACATAAAAGATTACACAAGATTAGGGCTCATGGGGTTGGGGGTAATATAGTAGCATGGATAGAGGATTGGTTAGTAGACAGAAAACAGAAAGTAGGGATAAACGGATCTTTTTCAGGTTGGCAGGCTGTAACTAGTGGGGTGCCGCAAGGATCAGTGTTGGGGCCTCAGCTATTTACAATCTATATTAATGTCCTAGATGAAGGGGCCGAGTGTAATGTATCCAAGTTTGCTGACGATACAAAGCTAGGTGGGACAGTAAACTGTGAGGAGAACACAGAGTCTGCAAAGGGATATAGATAGACTAAGTGAGTGGGCAATAAGGTGGTAGATGGAGTATAATGTAGGGAAATGTGAGGTTATTCACTTTGGTAGGACAAATGTGAGAAGTCGCACAACACCAGGTTATAGCCCAACAGTTTTATTTGAAATCACAAGCTTTCGGAGGTGACCTGACGAAGGAGCAGCGCTCCGAAAGCTTGTGATTTCAAATAAAACTGTTGGACTATAACCTGGTGTTGTGCGACTTCTCACATTTGTCCACCCCAGTCCAACACCGGCATCTCCACATATTGTGGAATAGTTAGAGGTTACAGCAGAGAGCGGCCATTCAGTACATCGCACTTCTGCTGGCGCTAGCTCTTCAACTGGAGCAAGCCATTCTAATCCCCTTTCCCTGCCCTTTTCCCATATCATTTTACATTCTTCCCTTTCAAATAATTATCCAATTCCCTTTTAAATGATGTTATCGTCTCTGCCTCAATTGGCACTTTGAATCAACCATGAACAACAAGGTGAACAGCCTTGCTTGAAGAAACCAATCATTGAGATGTGCATGTGAAAATCATGAGATAAGTCTGGACACACAGAATATAAGAATTTAACAATACCTGGCTTTTTTTTTACTGCAGTCAGCCAGGATAAATGTGTCCTGGTCTCACGGAAAGACGACGTCTAAAGATTCAACAGACTTCAAGTGATGGTCGGTTTGGACACTGGGCACTTGAAGACTCCAGGACAGGTCAAGATGTGTTTCTTGTTTAATCAGTGTGTTAGAGGTTAAATAAAATATATGTGAGAGATAGTGTATCTGTGTATTTCTGTTAATGCAGATTCAGGTCTACGATCCCCACTCACACCCAACGTGGGAAGGTGTGAAAGTCATAAATAATTCCTACACTGTCAAGAATCTTACCATTTAGAGTACAATTACTTTCATTACTCTTTTTCCCCAATACGTACTACTTCACCATTATTTCCAATTAATTGCTTCTGCCACCTATCAGCTCACTCTGCTAACTTATCTGTGCCCTGCTGCAATCTCCTACACTTTTCCAGTTTGCCATGCCCCCCACAATTTACTATCCACAAACTTCAATATCCATTCTCTTCTGCCTATGTCAAAATCATTTATGTAAATGAGGAACAAAATTGGTCCCCAAATCCCACCAATCCAAAAATATGTATTTATTTATGCTCTGTGTTTTCTGTGAGTAGCAGGTAACCTAGGACTCATCTGGAAATTAATATTTCACAGCGGAGAACAAAATCCTTCATTTAAAAAACATGCAATGTCACGAAACCTTTCAAATCAGCACAGGGTCATTTTTAAAATCAAATCAGATATCTTGCAAATCACAAAAATTGTGTGTATGCTTATTCTCTCAAACATTTATAGAATTCCTACCCGTATGATTTCTAGGTGTCAGCTGTGGCTCAGTGGTATCACTGTCACCTCCGAGTCAGAAGGTTGTGGGTTTAAGCCCCACTCCAGAGACTTAAACACATAATCTAGACTGACACTTCAGTGCAGTACTGAGCAAGTGCAGCATAGTTAGAGGTGCCATCTTTCGATGAGATGTTAAACCGAGGACCCATCTGCCCTCTCTAGTGGACATAAAGATCTTGTGACCCTAGAAGAGCAGGGAAGTTCTCTCCGGTGTCATGGCCAACGGTCAGCCCTGAACCAGCATCACTAAAACAGATTATCTAGTCACTTACCTCACTGTTATTTGTGGGAGCTTGCTGTGTGCAGATTGGCTGCCGTGTTTCCTACATTATAAGTGACTACACTTCAAAAGTACTTCATTGGCTTTGAAAAATCCTGAGCACTTGAAAAGTACTATATAAATCCAAATTCCTTCTTTACTAGAGTGCAGATACACGAGTAAAGATCGACCATTGCACCCACCCAGACAGCCTTCAGCAAATTATCAAACCTTAAAACAAAAATAATGTACAGCTTTCATTAATTTGAAAAATCAGAGGGAAGTTGACACACTGGTTGAAATAAAACTACAAGCTGAACGAGTAGGCACCGTTGGCATGCAATTACTGATGCACTAAAACCTCAGTGTTAAAGGAATACCCAAACTTTGAGGTGATTTGGCATATGCCAGAACGATTAAGAAAAGCGGAGTAAATATTGCACAGTATCATTAAAAGTACCAGATCACTCTGTAGAATGTGCACCCTAAAGTTCAATCCCAGCACAGAAACAAAAGAGAGATTTGGAAAGTGAGGTTATCTTTGTATGTGTTTGCTACTGAAACTTGCAGCTTGTTGCTGTAACATGTACACAGCAGGAGGCGGAGAGCGACAGCTTAGATCTGTCTGAAATTCAGAGAATAGAAATTTAGCAATGTGGTGCACACATTGTGCAAAACAATAATTAAAATGAGAATCAATTGCTAAATAACCTCATTATTTTAAACAGTTTAATCCAACAAAAGTTTAATTACCTTACTGCTAGAAGTATTTTTTTTTACTTATAAATGTAGTTACTCATTATGAAGACAGCTTAAACCTCACCAGACTATTGAATCTTAGAACTATTGTACAAAGAGTTTGAGAGTTCTAAAACTAAAGGTGTTAGCTATCAGCCTCACCTGATAGTTTATTTATTTTTAATTTCCTTTTTCTAGAGACAGTACTATTTTTGTTGGACCGTGTAGTCTATAATTCACATTCGTGTAGTCCATAATTCATATTCACACTAGCCTCCTTTAATAGCTGCCATCCCATTGCATTCCACTGCTTTAAGGCAACAATGATTATTGCAGTGATTGTTCACATTCTGGTCATACTTTACATAGAGAGATAAATGAACATTTTATTCACACATATACACTGCATAACTAATATACAAGATATATAAGTATATGGAGTTAGGTCACAGATCAGCCATGATCTCACTGAATGGCGGAACAGGCTCGAGGGGCTAAATGGCCTACTCCTGTTCCTGTGTTCCAACAACATTTATTTGCAAGATCCTAAACTGCTATCCCTTAATGGCAAGGGCGGATTTCTGCTAATTACTAAATAGGTCAGGCATCACATTGCAGTTTTAAGCCTTTGGCTTAAATTCCATTGGCTCTATAAATTTCATTCCACAATTTAGAACAGCATAATTGGTGCTCTAGGGTTACATGATGCTCTATCCATCCAGCTGTTAGTGCTCACAAACCAAAGTGGGAACAGCATTTTGTGTCTTAGCAAATGCTATCTTTGAATGTGACAGCTTCTAGAAGTACTCAGTTGTATTAATTGTAGCTGCAGCAACTGATGCAATATTTTTCTCTGCTGTCCTGAAGGAGCTGTCTCATTTTCAGGTGCAAGTCCACAGGTGTTGACCACCCTTTAATACCACATCCAAGTGACTATTTATCTCATCTGAGTCTAGGCAGGGACTGGCAGCAGGCAATTCAACTGTGGGGGAGGGTCAAAGCCAAGGTCAATCCAGGTTCAATTAACATTCCTTCATAAACTCAGTAAATGAACAGCCAGCATAAGATTTTGATGCCTACTTACCAGCAGAAGACAATGGATAATGATCAGGGGCTGGAAGCCCTCCCTCCTCCAACCCAGGGAGGCCGAGATTAATTGTGGCACCCCAACTGCTGCCAGTTAAACCATCCAAATACTGCAGGCCACAACTAAAGCTAATACAGACTGCAACTTATCCTCATGCATTATGCAACAGCAGTTCAGGATAAAACCTATTGCGCTGTCCTACAGCATAAGGACCCATCTTAAGTGTCAAGATCAAAGACAAAAATTTAATCTGAATAGAAACAGCAAATAATAAATGGTGGGACTGCACAGGAGTGAATTATTTGGGAGTTTTTACTAATTGAAGTTCAAGTTCCACTCAAAATTAAGATTTTGCTCCAGACTTGGCATATGATGGACAATGAGATCTGCTATATTTCAGATCATAAGAAACCCTCCATATTTTAATATTCATGTAGAAGATCCTGGCAATCACTTCAAATTCTGTTTACTGCAATGTCCTATCTAGCTGGAATATACAAGCATCACCAGGTGATTGCCCATGTGGGGATAGGCCACATTTGTTGCCCATCCCTACTTGCCCTGAAGTGGTGGTGGTGGACCTCTTCTTGAACCATTACAGCCCTAGTGCTGATGCTGCTCCCACAATGTTGTAGGTAAGGAATTCCAAGATATTGACTCAGCGATAATGAAGGAATGGCAATATATGTCCTAGTCAGAATGGTATGTGACTTGGAGAGGAACTTGGAGGCGATGATAGAATCATAGAATCTTACAACACAAAAGGAGGCTACTTGGCCCATCGTGCCTGTGCTGGCTATTTGAAACTGCTATCCAATTAGTCCCATTCTCCCACTCTTTCCCCATAGCCCTGCTATGTATATATACACAATTCCTTTTGAAAGCTACTACTGAATCTGCTTCCACCAACCTTTCAGGCAGTGCATTGCCAATGATAACAACTTGCTGGTGTCAGCTGTGGCTTAATGCGTAGGACTTCCGTCTCGGAGTCAGAAGGTTGTGGGTTCAAGTCCCATTACAGAGGCTTGAACACTTAATTACTGAGGGAGTGCTGCACTGTTGGAAGTTCTGTCTTTCAGATGAGACATTAAACATTATCACATTGCTGTTTGTGGGAACTTGCTTTGCGTAATTTTGGCGGTCACATATCCTACATTACAACAGTGACTACACTTTTTTAAAAAGTACTTTATTGGTTGTAAAGCACTTTGGAACAACCTGAGGTTCTGTAAGGCGCTATATAAATGCAAATCTTTCTTTCTTTCTAAAAATATTTCTCCTCCTCTCCCCTCTGGTTCTTTTGCCAATTACCTTAAATCTGTGTCCTGTGGTTACTGATCCTTCTGCTACTGGAAACAGTTTCTCCTTATTTACTCTATCAAAACCCTTTATTATTTTGAACACCTCTACTGAATCTCCCGTTAACCTGCTCTGCTCTAAGGAGAACAATCACAACTTCTCCGGTCTCCATCCCAGGTATCATTCTGGTAAACCTCTTCTGCAGCCTCTCCAAGGCCTAGACATCCTTCCTAAAGTGTGGTGCCCAGAAATAGATGTCCAAGTGATAATACTGCCTCTGGATTTTATGGACAGCGTGTCATAAGAACATAAGAAATAGGAGCAGGAGTAGGTCAATCGGCCCCTCGAGCCTGCTCCGCCATTCAATAAGATCATGGCTGATCTGATCCTAACCGCCAATCTACTATCTACTATCACAGAACCATCTCCTGCATCTAACAGAATTGCACACACGAAATAGGAGCAGAATCAGGCTACACGGTCCCTGGGCCCGCTCCACTACCCACAGGGCCATGACCGATCCGAACCTAGACTCATGTCCAAATTCCTGCCCGCTCCCCGTAACCCTTAATGCCCTTTACTTCTAGGAAACTGTCTATTTCTGTTTTAAATTTATTTAATGATGTAGCTTCTACAGCTTTTTGTGGCAGCATATTCCATGGACCTACCACCCTCTGAGTGAAGTAGTTCCTCCTCATCTCAGTTTTGAAAGAGCAGCCCCTTATTCTAAGACTATGCCCCCTAGTTCTAGTCTCACCCGTCATCGGGAACATCCTCCCCGCATCCACCCGATCCAACCCCTTCACAATCTTATATGTTTCAATAAGATCGCCTCTCATTCTTCTGAACTCCAATGAGTAGAGTCCCAATCTACCCAACCTCTCCTCATATGACCACCCCCTCATCCCCGGGATTAACCGAGTGAACCTTTTTTGCACTGCCTCGAGAGCAAGGATGTCTTTCCTTAAGTAAGGACACCAAAACTGTATGCAGTATTCCAGGTACGGTCTCACCAATACCTTGTACAACTGAAGCAATACCTCCCTATTTTTATATTCTATCATACTCATTTAACATAACCTGCTGACGTGCATAAATAGCGTAATGCTTGCAGGCCCCACATGTGCACATAAGCTGTTCCTGCATCCAGGCTACAAATTTGAACCTTCCTCACAAATACAAATAACTTGCACAAAGGCCACTCCCCGAACAGAGTGATCTTATTTTGCGTCAAACAAGTGCAGCCTTTATCCAAATTAACAGTATGTGATTATCTAATCTATAAAAGTAGCAATTCAGCTAATTAATGTTTGCAATAATTTCTTCTCAGTTCCCAGGAGAAATAATTTGCTGAGATTGTGTTTTCTTTTAATAATTGCATTTTGTGGAGAATCAATGACACTTCATATTTTGGTCTTTAACCAGCTATTGTTTACCATTTAACACCCAGACAGGAAACAATCGGAACTTTTCACACCTCTTCCATACAAGGCATTATTTGGAGCACTGCAGGTTTAACTAATGCTCCTTAGTAAAATTAGTGAATTAACACCCAGCACAAGATGCACCGCAAGGTGGAGATTCTCATACAGTAAGTAGAGTCACACCATAAAGTTCAGTTGAAAACAAAGTTGGGAAAAACAAAATATAGAAAACAGTAACTAAACCATTGCATTTTGAAAATTTTACAGCTAGAGTAACCTTTCAAACTAGGTGTACTAGTATGGAATTTTTTCTGTTCAGTAGAGTTGCAACAAAATCCTGTTATTAACTAATTAACTAGTGTCTCTTCCTTGGCATTGCTCACAAGTCCGAAGATACGTTGTCTGATCCCATGTAATGTATAATATATTATCAGGGCCACTACTTACAATGATTAAGTTACTTACCTTCCCCCAAGGCGAGGAATTAGTCCTATGCTGCAGTAGGCAGAGGATGTGATTAGATGTTAATGATGTGGGAGGGAGCATTCCCACCCTCCTGTCTCAATATTCTGCTGTTGTGGATCGGGAAACAGCAAGAGGCTGGCACTGGGCCACGTGCATGGACCCGCTTCTCAGATCAGAAGGTTTGCGGGGGCCCAGCAGCAAGTTAGAGAGGACCTGTCTATTTACCTCCTCTCACGTCACTATCTAGGACCCCAAACACTCTTTCCATCAAGTCTTGGATGAGCCACAATATCCTCCAGCTAAATATAAACTAAATGGTACAATTATAAAGGGGGTGCAAGAACAGAGAGACCTGGGGTTGTATGTACACAAATCTTTGAAGGTAGCAGGACAAGTTGAGAAGGCTGTTAAAAAAGCATATGGTATTCTTGGCTTTATAAATAGAGGCATAGAGTACAAAAACAAGGAAGTTATGCTAAACCTTTATAAATCAGTGGTTCGGCCTCAGCTGGAGTATTGTGTCCAATTCTGGGCACCACACTTTAGGAAGGATGTCAAGGCCTTAGGGAGGGTGCAGAGGAGATTTACTAGAATGGTATAAGGGATGAGGGACTTCAGTTATGTGGAGAGACTAGGCAAGCTGGGGTTATTCTCCTTAGAACAGAGAATGTTAAGGGGAGATTTAATAGCGGTGTTCAAAATCATAAAGGGTTTTGATACAGTAAATAAGGAGAAACTGTTTCCAGTGGCAGAAGGATCGGTAACCAAGGGACACAGATTTAAGGTGATTGGCAAAAGAACCAGGAGGAGATGAGCAGAATTTTTTTTAACGCAGCGAGTTGGTGGGTGAATGAGGGAGAGAGAGAGAGAAAATGAGAATGTGAAAGAGAAGAGAGACAGACAAAGAGGAGAGTGTCTGAGTGAGAGACAGACAAAACTGGATTATTTGTTGGATTCTACATTACTGAGCACAGTGCACTCAAAGTTCAAATTGGTCACGGCCTGTTTCTCAGGCTGCACTAAATACACACCCCAGGATGGTTGATATACATATCTCAGGACAAGGGCTCCATATGCGTAGGTTGATTGCTGCTATTTGTCTTTTGGATAGGGTCCTATGCACCAAATCATTCAAAATATCTGGAACTGATCAATGGGCGAAGCCATTCCATCAAATTCATACATCGTGATTGATGTCCTGGCGGTCTTTTTAAAGTAATAGGCTTGATTGACAGCTATATCTTGAATCAGGTTTGTAAGAAGGAAGGGGCTATGTCTCTGTAAAAGTTTTGACGGGCAGCTCTGTAGCCAGTAGCTGCAGGTTGTCGGTTTAGAGTTGGCTGTCTGTGCTCAGAGCCTAGCCAGAGGACTTCACAGTAGCAAGTAGCCACATAGGAAATAAACAACTAAGTTTTAAGCCAGTCTGATGTTGAGGATTAGAGCCGGAGATATATGTTTGTTGTTAACATTGCAAGGTTAGTTGAAGTTTGCAATTGGTGCTGATATACTGTTTGTATCTAGCATTTTTTACTGGTTTACATTCAATAAATTAGTCTAGTGGTTTATTGCCTGAGCCATGGTTTGATAACATATTATTCATCAGTCTATCAAAGTCCAGGAGCTCACATAGCAATACGTAATTATATTAAATGAACCTGAGTACAGTCATTCTCTGTTCAACACACTTCTCTTCTTCTTCTTCTTCTTAGGTAGTCCCTCGGAACTGAGGATGACTTGCTTCCATGCTAAAAATGAGTTCTCAGGTGACTGATGAGTCCAATGCGAGACCTACAGTCTCTGTCACAGGTGGGGCAGACGGTGGTTGAAGGGGCGGGTGGGTGGGGTGCTTGGGTTGACGTGCATTCCTTCCGCTGTTTGCGCTTGGCTTCCACTTGCTCCCGGCGAAGAGACTCGAGGTGTTCAGCGCCTTCCCGGATGCTTCTCCTCCACTTTGAGCGGTCTTGGGCCAGGGATTCCCAGGTTTCGAGGGGATGTTGCACTTTTTCAAGGAGGCTTTGAGGGTGTCCTTGAAGCGTTTCCTCTGCCCACCTGGGGCTCTCCTGCCATGTCGGAGCTCCGAGTAGAGTGCTTGTTTTGGGAGTCTCATATCAGGCATGCGGACGATGTGGCCCATCCTTCGGAGCTGATCGAGCGTGGTCAAAGCTTCGATGCTGGGGATGTTGGCCTGAGCGAGACACACTTACCTAGCTATTGGGCGGTTAAAGCCACATTCTAATTTGTAAGAGCCATCAGATCTGCTTATGAGAGTAGTCAGTAACACTGAACCCAATTACAACAACTTACATTTAGAGCATCTTTAAAGTAGAAAAACATTCCAAGGCACAATTAGAATAGCTAAGCAAAAACAAAAAATAAATGAACAGGAACAGAGGGCGTAAGACAGTGTGTGTCAGAGGTGAGAGAGAGAGAGAGAGCGCGCAAGAGAGTACATCAGGACAGAGCATTTATGTCAGGGAGAACAAGTGTTAAAGTATGTTAGGAGCCAAAGTGTTGGTCTGGAGAGAATGCGAGAGAGAGAGAATGCGAGCGAGAGAGAGAATGCGAGCGAGAGAGAAAATGCGAGCGAGAGAGAAAATGCGAGCGAGAGAGAGAATGCGAGCGAGAGAGAGAATGCGAGCGAGAGAGAGAATGCGAGCGAGAGAGAGAATGCGAGCGAGAGAGAGAGAATGCGAGCGAGAGAGAGAATGCGAGCGAGAGAGAGAATGCGAGCGAGAGAGAATGCGAGCGAGAGAGAGAATGCGAGCGAGAGAGAGAATGCGAGCGAGCGAGAGTGAGAATGCGAGCGAGCGAGAGTGAGAATGCGAGCGAGCGAGAGTGAGAATGCGAGCGAGAGAGAGAATGCGAGCGAGCGAGCGAGAGAGAGAATGCGAGCGAGAGAGGGAATGCGAGCGAGAGAGGGAATGCGAGCGAGAGAGGGAATGCGAGCGAGAGAGGGGAATGCGAGCGAGAGAGGGAATGCGAGCGAGAGAGGGAATGCGAGAGAGAATGCGAGCGAGAGAGGGAATGCGAGCGAGAGAGAGAGGGAATGCGAACGAGAGAGAGAGAGAATGCGAGCGAGCGAGAGAGAGAGAGAATGCGAGCGAGAGAGAGAATGCGAGCGAGAGAGAGAATGCGAGCGAGAGAGAGAGAGAATGCGAGCGAGAGAGAGAGAATGCGAGCGAGAGAGAGAATGCGAGCGAGAGAGAGAGAGAATGCGAGCGAGAGAGAGAGAATGCGAGCGAGAGAGAAAATGCGAGCGAGAGAAAAAATGCGAGCGAGAGAGAGAGAATGCGAGCGAGAGAGAGAGAGAATGCGAGAGAGAGAGAATGCGAGCGAGAGAGAGAGAATGCGAGCGAGAGAGAGAATGCGAGCGAGAGAGAGAATGCGAGCGAGAGAGAATGCGAGCGAGAGAGAGAGAATGCGAGCGAGAGAAAAAATGCGAGCGAGAGAGAGAGAGAATGCGAGCGAGAGAGAGAGAGAATGCGAGCGAGAGAGAGAGAGAGAATGCGAGAGAGAGAGAGAATGCGAGCGAGAGAGGGAATGCGAGCGAGAGAGGGAATGCGAGCGAGAGAGGGAATGCGAGCGAGAGAGGGAATGCGAGCGAGAGAGGGAATGCGAGCGAGAGAGGGAATGCGAGCGAGAGAGGGAATGCGAGCGAGAGAGGGAATGCGAGCGAGAGGGAATGCGAGCGAGAGGGAATGCGAGCGAGAGGGAATGCGAGCGAGAGAGGGAATGCGAGCGAGAGGGAATGCGAGCGAGAGAGGGAATGCGAGCGAGAGAGAGAGAGAATGCGAGCGAGAGAGACAGAGAATGCGAGCGAGAGAGACAGAGAATGCGAGCGAGAGAGACAGAGAATGCGAGCGAGAGAGAGAGAGAATGCGAGCGAGAGAGAGAGAGAATGCGAGCGAGAGAGAGAATGCGAGCGAGAGAGAGAATGCGAGCGAGAGAGAGAATGCGAGCGAGAGAGAATGCGAGCGAGAGAGAGAGAATGCGAGCGAGAGAGAGAATGCGAGCGAGAGAGAGAATGCGAGCGAGCGAGAGAGAGAGAGAATGCGAGCGAGCGAGAGAGAGAGAGAATGCGAGCGAGCGAGAGAGAGAGAGAATGCGAGCGAGCGAGAGAGAATGCGAGAGAGAGAATGCGAGCGAGCGAGAGAATGCGAGCGAGCGAGAGAATGCGAGCGAGAGAGAGAATGCGAGCGAGAGAGAGAGAGAATGCGAGCGAGAGAGAGAGAATGCGAGCGAGAGAGAGAGAATGCGAGCGAGAGAGAGAGAATGCGAGCGAGAGAGAGAATGCGAGCGAGAGAGAGAATGCGAGCGAGAGAGAGAATGCGAGCGAGAGAGAGAATGCGAGCGAGAGAGAGAATGCGAGCGAGAGAGAGAATGCGAGCGAAAGAGAGAATGCGAGAGAGAGAATGCGAGCGAAAGAGAGAATGCGAGAGAGAGAGAATGCGAGCGAGAGAGAGAATGCGAGCGAGAGAGAATGCGAGAGAGAGAATGCGAGAGAGAGAGAACGCGAGAGAGAGAGAACGCGAGCGAGAGAGAACGCGAGCGAGAGACAGAGAACGCGAGCGAGAGAGAACGCGAGCGAGAGACAGAGAACGCGAGCGAGAGAGAGAGCGCGAGCGAGAGAGAAAGTGAGCGAGAGAGAGAGAGAACGCGAGCGAGAGAGAGACAGCGAGCGAGAGAGCGAGAGAGAGACAGCGAGAGAGAGAGCGAGAGAGGGGACGCGAGCGAGAGAGAGAGAGGGGACGCGAGCGAGAGAGAGAGAGGGGACGCGAGCGAGAGAGAGAGAGGGGACGCGAGCGAGAGAGAGAGAGGGGACGCGAGCGAGAGCGAGAGAGAGAGCGCGAGCGAGAGAGAGACAGCGAGCGAGGGAGGGAGAGGGGGGACGCGAGGGAGGGAGAGGGGGGACGCGAGGGAGGGAGAGGGGGGACGCGAGGGAGGGAGAGGGGGGACGCGAGGGAGGGAGAGGGGGGACGCGAGGGAGGGAGAGGGGGGACGCGAGGGAGGGAGAGGGGGGACGCGAGGGAGGGAGAGGGGGGACGCGAGGGAGGGAGAGGGGGGACGCGAGGGAGGGAGAGGGGGGACGCGAGGGAGGCAGAGGGGGGACGCGAGGGAGGCAGAGGGGGGACGCGAGGGAGGCAGAGGGGGGACGCGAGGGAGGCAGAGGGGGGACGCGAGGGAGGCAGAGGGGGGACGCGAGGGAGGCAGAGGGGGGACGCGAGGGAGGCAGAGGGGGGACGCGAGGGAGGCAGAGGGGGGACGCGCGGGAGGGAGAGGGGGGACGCGAGGGAGGGAGAGGGGGGACGCGAGGGAGGGAGAGGGGGGACGCGAGGGAGGGAGAGGGGGGACGCGAGGGAGGGAGAGGGGGGGACGCGAGGGAGGGAG